>CM076584.1:568073375-568745749 GCA_034641835.2 Pinus albicaulis | reverse complement strand
GCCAACTTGTACCAGATTGTGGTTGATGGTAAGCTCTTGATTATTGTACTTTATGTTGATGATCTAATTTTGACAGGTGATGAGCATCTGATAAATTCATGCAAGGAGGATCTTGCAAGGGAGTTCGAAATGAAGGACATGGGAATCCTTCACTATTTCCTTGGTTTGGAAATATGGTAGCGGGATGGTGAACTTTTTGTTTCTCAAGGAAAGTATGCCAAAGAGATACCGGGAAAGTTTCACATGGAGAGTTGTAATCCCATGGACACTACTCTTCTAGGAAATTGGAAGAAAGAGGATGTTACTTATGGAGAAGTAGTGGACGCTATTGTCTACAGGCAGTTAGTGGGTTCACTGATGTACTTGGTGAATAGTAGACTAGACATTTTTGATGTAGTTAACCAACTGAGTCAAGCTATGTTTAAGCTGACCAAGCTATTTTGGAAGGCGGGGAAGCATGTCTTGAGATATCTCAGGGGCACTAAAGAGTATGGATTATGGTCAAGACGAACAGAGGGAGTGAATATTCAAGGCTTCACAGATGCAGATTGGGCAATCCATCAGATAGAAAGAGCACATCAGGAGGGATCTTCATCATAGGATCGACAACAATTTCTTGGTACAGCAAGAAGCAGCGATTTGTGGCACTCAGTTTAGCGGGGGCAGAGTACATGGCAACAAGTCAAGTTGCATGTGAGGCAATCTAGATGAGAAAGATCCTAGTTGGTTTGTTTGGTTCTCAGATGGATGCGACCGTGATACATTGTGATAACCAGAGTTGCATTAAAATCTCGGTTAATCCGGTATTCTATGATAGGTCCAAGCACATAAACATCTAGTACCACCATCTCAGAGATTGTGTTCAGAGGAGCATTATGTTACTTCAGTACATTCCCACGAAAGATCAAGATGTAGATATTCTGAAGAAGGTGCTCACTAGGAGCAAATTCGAATACCATAGAGGTAGGATTGGAGTGGCAGATAATCCCTTTCTTGTTGAGAGGGAGTGTTGAAGTCCAACAAGAAATTGCAGCACACACACTAGTGTGGGACCAATTGGTCCTAGCGATACATTAGTGTGATGACCAAATTAATTAATTTATTTGGTGCAGTGTCTAATTTAATTTTCCCCTAATTAAATTGGACAATAAAATGTAATCTTATCTCATGATCACTTGTAACCGTTAACTGAGTGTGATAAAATCAGTTAGCTCATGTATTTCAAGTTGAGGGTGGTTGGTGAGGCATGCAGAGTAATTCTATTAGTTATGGAGTTCGAATTGCAGTTGGTGCATTAGTTTAATGCATGAGTAATCAATTAACCCAGTTAGGTGAGTTAGAGTCAGTTGAACTAGTTGTAACTGTTTGTTTCACTAGTGAGAGATCAAGTGAATTAAATATTATTTAATTCACAATCAATGATCTACCATGCAATTGCTGATTTACTATTAATAGTTGCATGCATGTCAGTTCCAGTGGAGACCCAATTGAGACAAAGGTTAAAGGGATGTTAGCTATCAGTTGTGTGATTAGTAGGATTCCTTCATGCAACCGTACATCCATTAGAGTGCGCATGATCCTTGCACAGTTTAGGAAGGCCAAAATTCCTAAATAATAGGGATTGCATCCATCAGGAATTGTGCAAGCAAGACAGGTTGTTTAGAGGCTGATAATTGGCTAAGTGTTGGTCAGTTTTGTCCAGGACAGTGTGGGACAATTGTGAGAGGGCAAGAGACTCTTGTGAGAAAAGTGAATTGTAATTGTTTCATGATTCCACGGTTAATAAACAATAGAAGATAGAGGGGTTTTGAGCAGCAAGCGTTCCCTGGGAAATTATCTGTGTTGTGGTTTGATTTAATTCTTTCTTTGCTTCATATGATTGGTGATTTTGTTTAATTTCCGCAATTGATTTGTAGAAGGATTCAATATCTAGCTTTAGTAGATTGCTTGATCGGATTGAATCCATTGATATACATATGCTTCTATAATCTATACAATATTTTAAGCTTAGTAAGTGTTGTTTCTTTCAGACATAGGTTCATTACTTGGGACATGTTGTTTCCAAGGAAGGTATAATAGTGGACCCAAAAGAGCTTAGAGCTATCATGGAGTGGGAAACTCCTAGTAATGTGGATGAGGTTAAATCACTCATGAGACTAGCAAGTTATTGTAGGAGGTTCATCGGGAACTTCTCACATATTTCCTATTCTATGACATCTTTGCAGAGAAAAGGAAAGAAGTTTGAATGGATTGAGGTGTGTGTAGCTAGTTTTGAGCAGTTAAAGCATTTTCTTACAAATGATCTGGCCTTAAAGATTACAGATCTAGGCAAATAATTAATGGTATGTACAAATGATCACAAGAGAGGACATGGGGAAGTCCTGAAGTCAAGGAAATTGAATGAGCACGAGAAGAAATATGTGACTCACGTTCTTGAGTTGGCATCTATAATTCATGCATTGAATATGCGCAAACACTATATTATTGGTAGGAGGTTCATCTTGATGAGTGATCATATTTGGCTAAGGTACTTGTTTTACCAAACTAATCTAAATTATAGGCAAGCTAGATGGTTGGATACTCTCAGTGAGTTTGATTTCAAGATCAAGTACATCTAGGGAAAGGAGAATAGGGTTGTAGATGGTCTTAGTAGGAGGGTGCATGTGAATCACGTTGCAACAATGAGATCTTATGGAATAGATTTACAAGAGCAGATCTTGCAGGTAGTACAACATGATGACATGTATTAGTAGTTGAGGCACAAGTTATAGCAGTAGGGTGAAGGCGATAGGGATGAGGAGTATCACCTCATTAAATATGGCATGGTCATATTCAAGAACAAGATTTATTTACCAGATGGCAATGAACTTAAGAAGCTTATCTTGAAGGAGTTTCATGTCAAGCCTTATTTAGGTAACCTGGGATATCAAAAGACATTGAAAACAATTAAGAAATTCTATCATTGGCCAAACTTGAAGAAAGAGGTGGTTGAGTTTGTTACAAGATGTTTGGACTGTTAGCAAGTAAAATCAGAGTGTAAGCATACAAGTGGTTTATTACAGCCAATTCTGATTCCAAAGTGGAAATGGGAGGTCATTTCCATGGACTTCATTACAAGTTTATCTAGGAAATCAAAGCAACATGATTCCATCATGGTTCTAGTTGACAACTTAAGATAGCTCACTTCATTGCAGTTAAGTATACAAATTCATCTAGTGAAGTAGATCATATTTTCATCAAGGAGATAGTGATATTTCATGGTGTTCCTAAGAATATCGTATCGAACAAAGATGTCGAGTTCACTTCTAGGTCTTGGAAGGAGGTCTTCTCAGGTTTGGGGAAAAAGTTGGCTTTCAACACAATTTATCATTTGTAAACAAATGGAAAGACAAAGAGGGTTAACATGATTATTGAGGACATATTGAGGATGTACGTCATGCATCCGCAATGAAAGTGGGCAGACTAACTTCCATTGGTATAGTTTGCGCATAATAATGGGTATCATGAGTCATTGAAGATGAATCCGTTTAAGGTTCTATATGGGAAGATTTGTAATACTCCTATCAGTTTGAGTGATACAATGAACAAGGTGTTGATTGGACTAGACTGTTGACAGAGATGGAATAGGAAATGCAGGTTATTAAGAGGAATTTGAAGGCAACACAAGACATGAAAAAGAGTTATGTAGATCAACACAATGCATTTAAGGAGTTTTAGGTTGGGGAATATGTGTACTTGCGCATCAAGCCCAGGAGGATCTCCTTGAGTATTGGATCATGTGCCAAGTTGGCACCGCAATATTGCAGGCCTTTCGAGATCCTTGAGCGGGTTGGACCAATGACCTACATATTTGCACTACCTCCGACAATGAAATTCCATGACGTTTTCCATGTTTCATTGCTTAAGAGATATGTGCAGGATGTTGATCATGTGATTGAATAGTTTGTATTGCAAGTGGAGCAAGAGGAAGAATTCCAGGCAGAGCCTCAGTGCATATTGGAGTGGAAACAATTCATGCTCTAGAATGGAGCAATCGAGCAAGTTAAAGTGCAACGGAAGCACTTTGGGCCTGATGAAGTCATATGGGAGATGTTAGATCAGATGCAGACTATGTATCCTTCATTATTTGATGGGCTAAGAAAATGGTTATTAAGCTGTATGGGAGATGGCAGATCAGATGTAGACTATGTATCCTTCATTATTTGATAGGCCAAGAAAATGGTATATATATATATATATATATATATATATATATATATATATATATATATATATATATATATATATATATATATATATATATATATATATATATATATATGTTGTGTTATAAAGCTCCAATAAGTGGTATGATTGTCATATTTGTCATGGTATTTAGTAGTTTCTCATTGAAAATTGTTGGACACACATGGAATGTGAACATACATGAATGATAAAACCATGAAATACATTTATATTAACCATGGATGTACATTTATAATACATTGGTGTGACCATTAGATTCATATTCCAACGTCTCTTGGAATCCCTTTGATTGTTTAGCTCCCACACCTTAACCCTTGGCAGATTAGGTATCCAACATTCCCCCCCTTAATCTGAAGGGGTATGTATGAGTCTAAGAAGAGAGCTGTAATAGCACTAGGTTGAATGTTCTCTTTGAAATGTTGGCATAAGGAAGTGGTTTAAGGATGACCACCAACACTGGAATACTTAATGCAGTTCCCAAAACTCTTCCAAATCTGGCATGAAGATGAAGTCTTCTACTACAGGAAGTGCTCCTAATGCTAAAGAGGGAGACCTTCAACCTAGAAAAGGGAGGTTTGAAACTTGCATAAAAAAGGAAGAATCTCAACCTGAAAAGGGAGGTCTCAAAATGCAGTGATTTAAGGATGATCACCAACTGAAGGCATGCTCAAGGGAATCTCTATCTTTGGATACAACTTTGAATCTGGTATTGCAGGTTGTGGCTCAGGCTCGCTTGATGTGACTTTGAAACTTGTAGATGACCATCACTTCCTCCCTGTCAGAGACAAGGTGAGATGATGGAGAAAACTCACCTGCAATAATATTCAATACTCTAGAAAAAAATCTGTTATATGACTGAAATATCTTCTTGGTTGTTAAAGTCCATTGCCAAGAAGTGATCCATCCAAAGTGAATCTCTGTTCTCGTAGGAGGCTTATTTTTGAAGCATCTGTTTGAAGAATGAGTGATTTTATGATAGTGCTCACATGGATGAAGATCAAAACAATGATATTTTATATGGCCAACTTTGTCAAAATGTTGGCATTTAACGTTTTGTTGTTGCTGTTGTGGAAGAGAAGCAAAATCTGAAATATCTGAAGGTGAATTGTCATGAAGAAATATAGCACTATGGAACTGAATGGGCTTTGAGTAATCTAGAATATGAAAGGACACATCCTTGTCATATCCATGACCAATTTTGTGCTTGTTATGGACTAGCTCTTCCCAAGGTATGATAATTGGTTTGGGAACTGTATGCTGATTTTTTGCTTCTGTCTGCAAATCTACTCCTTGATTGGCTACTAGATCAACATTATTGATTTGCTGCTAATAGGAGCTTGTCTCAATGTTCTGAACAATAATAGGTTCAGAATGATGACTACACTGTTGTAATTCTGCTCACTGAAGCTGAGTTTCAAGCTCCAAAAAATCTATTGTTTGTGAGACAAGGGACCCACTTCCGCGCAACTATTTGACTGCTATGTCTACAAAGACATACATACTCTACCTCCCTTTGGAATGTATCAAAGTTTTCTAGAACTCTAATACTTCAGAAATTATAGCCATTTTCTCCAACCTTTCAATTAATATCTTAGGCTAGAAATTGCACAAAACCTGTTCGACAATAACTGCAACTTACAATTTTTAGTGCACTGCTACACAAACTTCTATAATGAATTGGTTAGATATACATCTAAAGGAGAAATAACTATGTCATATAACATCATCAATCCAATGGCTCTGAACACACCATATACAATCCACGGCTCCGAGCAACACATATATTCACATTCCAACTTATGGGAATTCAACGCATAGGCAATTTGGAATGCAACATTTAATTAACGCAATACTACAGTTCAAAGTCTTCAACGCAGAGTTTTAATTTACAACAAGAAGCTTTAATTATCAATGCACCAGAGTTTTGACCAACCTATATACTAGACAATGCACCGGAATTCAATCAATCACAAATATGTTCACCATCATGCAAGAATCATACCACAACCTTCATATGCTCTATATAGAGGAATGCAACATATCCAAATAATTTTGCATATTTATACTGGCTCTGGAATTTTGCTTCAACCGTAAACATCTATTCCACGAAAATTCTCTTTACAGGTAAAGGACGATACTTTTTACAAGGCATCAATTTTGTCACGGGGAGAGGTATCGAGCAAGCCTATATTTCCTATGAAGAGTCCTACAGAGACCTGCTCTCGGTAGCACATATGTACATTATATTTCTCTTGACAGTCGCACTACACCACTCAAAGCACGGTATTCAAGATAGGAACACCAACAATGTCATTAAAAACTCACCCCAGGCCTTCAATTCAACACTTATATATGGTCTCCAACACCAAACCAATGCATAAATAATTAAACAGTTGAACTATATACAAGGTCTTCAAGAAAACAAGTTCATCGCACCCAACCAACGTATATCATAGAAGAAGAATGCCACATACCATGATACACCATAAGACTTTCAAAAGAAGTTATAATAATAAGACTTGAATGTACATACCATGCCCTTTTAAAGACTATGCTCCATCACCAATGCAATGCAGTAAACAACCCATACAACTAGCGTTTCACAAATTCAAGGCACAATGCATACTATGAATCTAGCGTGCATACTACTAATCCATCCACAACAGATTTCAAACCAACGTTGCAGAGTTGAAATTATTCAATACAGAATTGGTTCATCGTTCATCACCCTTTAGCAGTTGAGACAAGCGTGCATCAATGCCGTAATTCCTTTCATTATTTCTGCCACGATCTTTAACACATGAACCATGGCATCTTTAGGGAAAAGCTGGTGCCTCCTATAGTTTTTGACTGTCGTCACATTGTTATTTTCCTCTGCAATATCCTATGAACAACCCTCGCCCTATGAAATATTGGAAGCGTTTGGTTTAGAAACGATTTTAGAATTTAGACAACGATGTATTGTATTGAGCTTGGAAATTACTGGACACAGGGTATGCAATGGATAGGAGGTAAAGAATAGACAGGATGTAGAGAATATATTAGAAAAGCAATAATGAAACGCTATGAGAGAGGCCCCGAGCATTCACAGAAGAGGAGATGAATAGTCCCTGACAGAGCGCTGGCAAAAATGACGGTCAGAGGAAGCGTTGAGCATAAATATATAGTGTTATAGCCAGTATGGCGCACGATGAGATTGCACATGACCACCTACTATTCCTTGAAAATGTCGCTACCGGTTTTATCAATGATACACTTGCAGGCATTTCGGCCATAGCTTAAGATACAGATGCCATCAATATGAATGTAGCTTCAACCTCCACGACTATTGCGCAAGGGTTAATTCACCTCTTGGTGATCACCAACATCCAGTTGAGTTACATCGATATGATTTCCAACGAAACCCACTTACTGACAACGATGGAGTAGATTCGTTTCTAAAGAAATGGTGTCTCGATGCCACAGGTTTGGAGGGAATATAATCTCTCATGTAGCGGCTCCTTCACAATTCACATTAAGCTCTTCACCTCTCCAACACAAATTTTAGGGTTAAATAACGCCTCAATACAATGTTCAACATCATACCTTTCCTTGCAACTCTCGTCACATCGTCCTTGCAACTGAAGGAGGGTCTATGCAGGTCTCAAGCAAAAGATTCTAACCAACGTGCACCGTGCGTACCAATGGATAGTTTCTTAGACAACTGCATTATTTTACTGTGAGAGCATTAGTGTTACAAACATTATTCCTTCAAGAAAAAACAACAATGTCAGACCTATCATGGCCTGATATGGCCTGTAATATTTTTTGTTTACAGAGAATGATGGGCAGACGGAGCAAAGGTTGCAAACAAGAAAACGAAGAGGTAAAGATGAAGGAGACTTGATAGAGTAGTAATATAGTGACAAATTAACTTATGAGTGGATGGAAGTGTTGTAACAATGGCAAAACCAAGGCATAGGAGTTACAAAGCAGGACAAAAATGGAGAGCCGTTGCTCTGATACCATGTTAGACACACATGGAATGAAATGATAAAACAATGAATTACATTTCTATTAACTATAGATGTACATTTATAACACATTAATGTGACCATTGGATTCATATTCCAACATCTCTTGGACTCCCTTTGACTATTCAGATCCCACACCTTAACCCTTTGCAAAATAGTTGTTCAACATAAACACTGCATCGAGATATGTTATAAAGCTCCATGGGAAATATGTTTTGGTTTTTAGCGGTTTCGTTGGTCATATGTGTCATAGAACATCGAGGACGATATTCCCCTAAGGTGGAGGGGTTTGTAACAACCTTTTGTAGCTGCTACAACACCCTCCAAAATTTTGGCTTACACTCAATTTCATAGCCTTCCTTGGTCTTGCATATTGTCGTCACAAACACCGAAACTCATTTCATGTACTTTCTTGAAGTGTTTTGCTCCCCTTTGCAAGTTGGGTAAACTGTCATATTTTGGCATTATTGGTTGTCGCACAACGTGTTGTAGAAATTATACAAACAATATGTATATAATTGGATTCAATTCGATCATGCGATCTACTAAAGCAAGATATTGAATCCTTCTAAAAATCAATTGCGAAAAATAAACACGATCGCCAATCACAACAAGTAAATAAAGAAGCAAATCAAACCACAACACAGATATTTTCCTGAGGAAAGATTGCTGCTCTAAAACCCCTCTATCTTCTCTTGTATATTCACCAAGGAATCATGAAACAATTGCAATGCACTCTTCTCACAAGAGTCTCTTGCACTCTCACAACTGTCTCACACTGATCCAGACAAAATCAACCGACACTTAGCCAATTTCCTGCCTCTAATCAGTCTGCCTTGCTTGCGCATTTCATGTGGAATGCAATCCCTATTCTTTAGGAATTTCAGCCTTCCAAAACTCTGCAATGCTCATGGGAAACCCTATGGTTTTCTTACTGCATGCGGGTAACCTACTAATGATACAACTGATAGTTAACATCCCTTTAACCTTTGTATCAACTGGGTCTCCACTGGAACTGACATGCATGCAACTATTAATAGTAAATCATCAATTGCATGGCAGATCACTGCATGTGAATTAAATATGATTTAATTCACTTGATCTCTCACTAGTGCAACAAACAGTTATAACTAGTTCAACTGACTTTAACTCAATAAATTGAGTTAACTGATTTCTCATGCATTAAACTAATGCACTAACTGCAACTCAAACTCTATAACTAATAGAATCACTCTGCATGCCTCACCAACCACCCTCAACTCGAAATTCATGAGCTAACTAAATTTATCACATTGAGTTAACTATTACAAGTGATTATGAGATAAAATTACATTTTATTGTCCAATTTAATTAAGGGAAAATTAAATTAGACACACATTTCTTGTTGACTTTTCAACACTCCCTCTCAACAAGAAAGGAATTATCTACCACCCCGATCCTGCCTCTATGGTATTCGAAATTTTCTCTTAGCGAGCGCGTTCGTCAGAATATCTGCATCCTAATCTTCTGTGGGAATGTATTGAAGTAACATAATGCGCCTCTGAACACAATATCTGAGATGGTGGTACTGGATGTCTATGTGCTTGGACCTATCATGGAATACTAGATTGACCGAGAGTTTAATTCAACTTTGGTTATCACAATGTATCACCGTTGGATCCAACTGAGAACCAAACAAACCAGTGAGAATCTTCCTCATCCAGATGGCCTCACATGCAACCTGACTTTCTTCCATGTACTCTGCCTCGGCTGAACTAAGTGCCACAGATCGCTGCTTCCTATTGTACCAAGAAACTGTTTTCGATCCTATGCTGAAGATCCCTCCTGATGTGCTCTTTTTGTCTGATGGATTGCCTGCACAATCTGCATCGGTGAAGCCTTGAAGCTTCACTCCCTGTGTCCATTTGTACCATAATACATACTCTGTAGTGCCCCTAAGATATCTCAAGACATGCTTCCCCGCCTTCCAAAAGAGCTTGGTCAATTTAACCATAGCTTGACTCAGCTCATTAACTGTGTAGCAAATGTCTGGTCTGGTGTTCACCAAGTACATCAGTGATCCCACTAGCTGCCTGTAAACAGTAGCTTCCACTACCTCACTTGAAGTAGCATCCTCCTTCCTCCAGTTTCCTGGAAGATGAGTCTCCATGGGTTTACAAATTTCCATGTGAAACTTACTCAGAATCTCTTTGGCATACTTTCCTTGAGAAACAAATAGCTCACCATCTCGCTGCCATATTTCAAAACCAAGGAAATAGTGAAGGAGTCCCATGTCCTCTGGTGTACTCATGCCAAGTATGTGATGAGGACTATGGTTTTTCACAAATACCGTTGTGTTGCATGCCTCCACCCACAGATGCAACGGTAGGCCCTGATCATGAAACATTGCTCGTGCCACACCCACAATTGTTGTATTCTTTCTTTCTGTGACCCCATTCTGTTGTGGGTTATGAGGCGCAATCAACTCTCTCTGAATTCCTTCTTTGCTACAGAAGTTCTTGAATTCATTGGAGATGTACTCACCACCGTTTTCGCTCCTAAGAGCCTTCACATGCTTCCCTGTGTCTTTCTCCACCAGTGCTTTGAACTCACAAAATTTTGAGAACATTTGATCTTTCTTCTACATGAAGTAGATCCAGCACTTTCTAGAAAAATCATCAACAAAGATCACATAATACGTGTGCTTTTTTGTCGAAGATGTAGAGAATGGTCCACACACATCTGCGTGAACTCTCTCAAGGATTTCCGAAGCTCGGTTCTCCTTCTCGTGAAAATTGGTCTTTGCATACTTCCCCATGGTACATCCCTTGCATGTGTCTATCTGCACAAGAGTACCCTTTGGAAGTCATGTAGAAATCTACTGCATGACCTTCAAGGCACCATGTTGTAGATGGCCCAATCTCCTGTTCCATAACTCACCCTCATCCTAGTTCACCACTTTTTCTGCCTTACCCATGAATGCTGCGCAACCATCTACATCAAGTTTATAGAGATTCTTCACATGAATCCCAATCTTCTTGGCTTGTCCTGTGGCTTTGTGTCAAAGGAAATATTTCCCTTCACTGAAAACCACATCATAACCTATATCCTCCAACATTACAACTGAAACTAAATTACTTTTCAAGCATGGTACATGCATTACATATTTTAATAAGAAGGGTTTACCCTAATGTCTCTGGAAGGTAACTGTACCAATCCTGGTAGCACTGTACCGTCCGTCATCACCCATCTCGATATGCATCTGGAGGTCCTTCTCCTCCAAGCTACTAAAAAGTTATTTGTCTCCCGTCATGTGGAAAGATGCACCACTATCCAAGTACCACACTGATCCCATCACACTTGACACCATGCATGCGATGAGCGAGAAGTCCAACTCAAATTGCAAGGCCAAAGCCTCACCAGTTGCAGATCCTGAAACCTTCTTGTTCTTATTCTTTTGTAGACAATTAGTGGCATAATTTCCATGCTCGTGACAATGAAAACACTTCACTTTGGACATGTCGTGCTTCTTTCCTTCTTTGTTAGACTCAGATTTGGAATAGGATTTCTTTCCCTTCCCCTTCTTTGCCTTACTAGTCAAGGCGCAATTTTCTTCATTATCTATCTTAGATGAAGATCCAACACTGGTATTCCAACTGAATTCTTCTTGCACTAAATCTGACCAAAGTCGTTCCCAATCTGGCAGCTTCTCCCTCCCATTGACAGAGTCTTGATAACTATGCCAACTCTTGGGAAGGCCTAGAAGAGCTAGGCTCACCAAGTCATCATCCATGACAGTAATTCCGACGCTCCCAAGCTCATCTCAACATTGGAGAAACTTGGTTAAATATTTCGGAATAGTGTCACCTTTATCCATTTTGATTTTCCTGAGCTTGTCCTTCAGTGCCAATTTTCTATGATCACTGCTGCTCTAAAACAGATCTGTCAAAGCCTTCCACATTGCATATGGAGTCGCTTTTCCATGGAGACTTGAGAAAATGTGGTCTCATTCTCCCTCTAATAAGATCCTCCTCACCTTTGAAACCTTCTTTTGGCAAGCATCAAGAAGAGCGAAATATGCTGCAACCGGTTTGGGAATGTCATTATCAATGAATTATTTCAACCCATTGTCCTCCATAACTGCCTCCATCTTTTCTTTCCACGCAATATAATTGGAACTGCCCTCGAGTGCATACTCCAATCTCAAGCCATTGAAAGCCATCTTGATCCTGATCCGCCTGTCACACCAAACAATACTTTTGCAATTTCGAATGTTATTCAGTCACAAACTCAATTTCTTCTCCACTATAGTGATTTCGTGCGCTCTGATACCATGTAGATATTATACAAACAATATGTATATCAATGGATTCAATCCGATCATGTGATCTACTAAAGCAAGATACTGAATCCTTCTACAAATAAATTGCAGAAAATAAACATGATCACCAATTAAAACAAGTAAAGAAAGAAGAAAATCAAACCACAACACAGATATTTTCCCGGGGAAAGCTTGATGCTCTAAAACCCCTCTATCTCCTATTATATATTCACCAAGAAATCATGAAAAAATTACAATGCACTCTTCTGACAAGAGTTTCCTGCACTCTCACAACTATCTCACACTAATCTAGACAAAATCGACCAACACTTAGCCAATTTCCTGCCTCTAATCAGCCTGCCTTGCTTGCGAAATTCATGTGGAATGCAATCCCTATTCTTTAGGAATTTCAGTCTTCCAAATCTATGCAATGCTCATGAGAAATCCTATGGTTGTCTTACTGCATGCGGATAACCTACTAATGATACAACTGATAGTTAACATCCCTTTAACTTTTGTCTCAATTGGGTCTCCACTGGAACTAACCTGCATGCAACTATTAATAGTAAATCATCAGTTGCATGACATATCACTGCATGTGAATTAAATCTGATTTAACTCACTTGATCTCTCACTAGTGCAATAAACAATTACAACTAGTTCAACTCACTTTAACTCAATAAATTGAGTTAACTGATTTCTCATGCATTAAACTATTGCACTAACTACAACTTGAACTCCATAACTAATAGAATCACTCTGCATGCCTCACCAACCACCCTCAACTTGAAATTCATGAGATAATTGAGTTTATCACACTCAATTAACTTTTACAAGTGATTATGAGATAAGATTACATTTTATTGTCAAATTTAATTAAGGGAAAATTAAATTAGACACACATTTCTTGTTGACTTTTCAACATGTGTATAATCCTTTCTGATGGTTTCGAGGGTCTGTCTTTCTGTCTATGAGTTGTTCTAACCATTCAAACATCTGTCACACTCATTCACAAAGTTTTGAGAATTGTCGCACAAGTGTTGTCACGGTCATCACGAAGTGTATCTTAAGTGTTACACTTGTCCTAACTGGTCATAAAGTTGTCACATAGAGGTAAATGTATTTTTTATGTGTCATGGGTGATCTATGTTATTGTTTTGTCAAGTATTCTAAGTGTGAGATCACGGTCAAAAAATTATCAACTCACACACTAGTCTCACTAGTTCGACACTTAACATTCCCGAAGAGGCTTTCCGACCAACAACTTGATTTCAGTCGCCTTGCCTAGACTGCACACTACACAGTTCCAGACCTCAAGGTGTTACCTTCCCTCTTGGGATTGTGTAATGCACAGTCCTTGCCTCTCAGGGTTGCTGCACTACACAGTTCCTATTCTCAAAGCCCAGTCTTGGCCTTTTGGATTGTGCAATAATTCCTCCCAATCCGACTTGAACTATGCACTACAAAATAACAAGCATCAAGATCTCTCCTTCAGCCTTTGAACTGCATAGTTTCTCAGTCCATCTTGCCTCCAGAAACTGAGCAAATTTTCCCCTTAGTTTAGAATGTGCAAATTTTTCCCTGAGTCTGGCCTAAGCTCTGCATGATGTAGTTTCAGTGATCAAGCCTGACCCTTGGCTGCTTGAACTATGCAATTACGCAATCACTAGGCCCTCTCTCCGAACCTATCACCTAGCCTCGACCCAGTTTATGGATTCAAATGCTCTATTTGAGACTAGGGGTTTTTAGATTGATATCGTCTCGTCATGAGTGAATTGTAGATGCAGGGACTCTCTCACACCATGATAAGATGCATTAGAGGAAATTTCAACCTAAAAGTGGCCTCCTAAGGAAAAATAATAAAATAATAGTAAAAGTAATAAAATAAGAGTTATGAATTTTGGAGGGAAAAAAGGAAAACTACTTTTTTCAATTGTATTTTTGACTTATCTCCCTATATGTTTACTCAAATTTCACATTTAGACACTCATTAGATGCGTAATTAAATTTCACATCCAACGAGTACCCATTATGCATACTTTTGAGAAGACCCACATTGGTAAAATTTGTAGATACATTAAAAATCGTGTTGAAACATGTTTTTTTAATGTATTTGCAATTTTTTATCAAGGTGGGTCTTCTCAAAAGTATGCCTAATGGGTACTTTTTGGATGTGGAATTTAATTTTGCATCCAACGAGTGTCTACACTTGAAATTTGAGTAAACCTATAAGGAGATAAGTCAAAAATACAATTAAAAAAACATTTTTTCTTCTTTTCCCTCCAAAATATTTATATGTACGTCTTTTTAAATTTAAAGAATTTTAATTGGTTTACATATTATGACATGGAAATTACATGAAAATTTCATGGGCACTTTTAGACTGAAATTTCCTCTAATGAAAAGGGGGGAAGATACAAAAGGGAAGCATGTAGAAAGACATCTTTGTAGCTGGGCATGCAAACTCATATATCAAAGCAAAGAAAATGGACTCCAACATGTGACCACATTTCAAGACTTAAGATCATCAAGGTTTCCTATGACCAAGCCATAAGGAGTTGGAGGACAAGGTGTTATCCAGAAGACATCAAAGACACAACAACAATAGTGGCCTGAAATTGCCACATTATCATGAAGTCCATGTCATAAATGTCATGTCATGATGTGTCATGAGTTGTCATATGCCACATCATCATTGTGGACCATGCATATTATATTTAAAATGTGTTGTAAAGTGGAAGTCCAAAGGACACACATGAATATCAAGAGTCATGTAAGTTGAAAAGTCATAGGAAGTTGCACAATCATGAGGGTAGTCATAGAGTCACAGAGGGGAAGCATCACCCCTTGGTTATATATACACCCTCATTGTATAAGCAAAGGTATTTTTCACCTTGGCTCCACCTGCAAAGCATTAGAGATATAAGCTAGTCCTTTTGTGGATAAAGGAGTGGCACCAATGCTCCACTATTGGAGCTAGTGATGTTCATTGTATACATGTGTCTTAGAAATTTTACTTAATAATAGAAACCTTCAAGGCTGACATGTTCTTATGCATGGATTATGCATGTTTGTAATACTATTATGTGGATGTTTGTATTTCATGTTTGCTTTCACATGTGCTAAGGTAGTTGAACTATTTCAGTTATTTTAATACTTATCTTATTGTGACTGTGATGTAATGGTTGTTGACGTCCCATCCTTCTAGACTATTCCGCATGATATTAGGAATTTTTTTCTTAATTGTTGGTTTTAATGACTATCGCATCCCTTATGGAATATTTCACTAAATGTTAGACATATTCTTTGCTTCATGTGCGTCTCTTCCTGGGTGGTACTATTACCTCTCTCTTAGAGGCTCAATTCTCTTTCTCTCCCCTGCAGTAGAAGAAACTTGACACACTTTCAATTAGACACGCACCAGGCACACCCCCCTTGCTTTTCGACAATGCATGTGCACTCATCTCTCTTGCTGATAGTCACAACCAAGGAATATCTATAAGAATACATGGCAACTGAGCTGATATTTCAGATGGGGCTCCTACTCCAAGCAATGTGAGGTCTAATGGGGACTTCACATCAGGTATACCCCTTGGTTGACGAATTTATAGCACCGTCAACAATGGAATTAGAAGGAGGGCTAGAGGACAAGATGATCTTGTTGAATCTGGTTTGAACCTCTTATCTAAAATGGAACATCCTGAAATCTTTCTCCCGAGGTGTTTCTCTAATTTTTCCCTTTATAAATTTTCAATCCCCGACAAGCATCTCTATCATTTTTCTCAGCTAAAGTTTGACGATGAGGATGGAACATCCATAACCAAGCACATTTGTAATTTTCTTGAATTTTGTGAATCTTACGAAATCGATGATGGCGAATTAGATTGTGTGCTTTTCTTCCTCACCCTTGAAGGTCGTGTTAATCGATGGTGTCATACCTTGCCACATGATTGCATTCATTCCCTTTAGCATTTCCTTGGGGAGCTTCATCAAGCCTTTGGTAGGTATAATCATTGAAATGTGTATAGAATAATAAATCTCTTAAGAATGAAGCCTAGTGAATCAGTTGAGTATTTTTCTAATCGATTCCTTCACCTTTGGTATGAAATTCCGGAAGAAGATATGAATTGGGATTTCTTGAAACAACAGTTTTTTGGTTCTTATCGCTTTACGTGATGAACCTGAACCACCTTATTTTCCCACTCCCCCGAATCTTGAGAATCATGAGACACCTCTAATTTCAGAGGAGGAACCTACTACTCCTTTTGTGCCTTGTCCTCCTCCTTTTCCAGTTTTGGAGAGGGTGTCTACTTACGATGATAATAATGTTGGGACATCTGTTAATCAAATTCATAATCTATCTTTTCATTCTTCTTCCACTTGTCATAACTTGGATTCAATGGAGGAAATTCTAGATTGGATCATAAATCCTATGGTGAAGACTAACTCCTCCATTCCGCAAGATGATGCTACTATTCATAACTCTAGTCTCGAATCTGATATGTATTTTCGTTATCCTTTATCCTCTACATGCCATGAATCTTTGTACCATGATCTGCCTAAGCAATTTGTTCCACTAGCTAGTTTTTCACACTCTCTTGATTTGAGTGTTGTCGGTTCAAATTGTGATAAGATACAAGGAAATCACAGTATACAGGTATAGGAGAAGGAAGGTGAAGATGTTTTCTATATTTCTTCTATTTTCCAAAATCCTCCACGTGAAGATGATGCACTTCCATTCTTGAATTATTTTCAATCTACTATCACAATAGTGAATTAAATGCAATCAATTCTTTCGATCAATTTGTAGCCTTGGGAAACAATCATTCCAATGATGATGACTCTATTGATGTATGCAATCACAAATGCCCAGGCATATCAACTGATTTTCAGTTTCTCATGAAGATTTTACTTTAGATCGAAAATTTGATTCATTCAAAGAATATATGCTCATTAAAACTTCTTCTCCATCTCACTATCCCTCGTGTTCGGCAGTTTGTGATGCTTCTAATTGCGATGAAGATACTCCGTCTGATGAGTTATATTATCATTTGAAACAACGAAGTGAGATTTTCCATGATGAAATTGAAAATATTCAAATCATTGGGTACTCTTTCCATCCCTCATAACCTCTTGTCTTGTACGAAGAAAACTCTTCAGATCAACTTGCTCATGAAATTTCTTCAATTCATACATCTTCAAATTTGAATGATTAACAAATTATTTCGATTTGAGCATTCTGGTTGTTGAAGTTGATAAATCCGGTAAAATAAATGACAATTATGGCTTCTGTCCAGTGAGTAGTGGCCTTATTGAAAACAATAGTAGTAAATATCCTCAAACCATGCATGATCTTGTACAATCTTCAAAATGTGATTTTACAATTCTAGAAAGTTTCGGGACTTGCCAAGGAGTCCAGGAACTTCAACTTCTGTTGATGGTTATGTCAGCATCTTGTGACTTTGGTAAGCCCCCGAACTAAGACAGATTTGGTTTCTCCCATACAATCCTCTTCTTTGCATGGTTTCACTTGATGAATATTTATTTTTGAAAAATGTTTGGTATTTCGAGTGTGATCTTTCTAATTTTCAAGATTTTACTTTTGACTGGATTCAGGGAATTTTTTTAGTTGATCCTTCTTCATGCAAATATCTCGCATCAAACTCCTCTTTGGATTCTGTCCCTCTCATAAAGTCATGGAATTGTGAAGTTTGTCATTTAGAAGACTATCTTTGGCCAAGGAAATCATACCTATGAGATTCATTCCTTAATAATCAGTTCTTGGTTCTTCTTGCGGATGTTATGATGAAAATATGTACTTTAATTGCACCGTAAATCCTCTTGAGTGATGATGAATGCACAAGTTACCGTACGAATCAAGTTCTTCTCCATCCACCATGTCCTAAATGGTATCATGTATTGGTTGTACTGACATCCATTTTAAATTATTTTGGTGATTACGATGCTTATACAGTTTGTCACCAGTTACAGGAAAATGGTTTGTCACATTTGGCTTGCGAGGAACTTGGTTCAATTGTTCAAGGCATTCATTCAACCGCTCAAATTTATTTATTTTCGTTCATTACAAACTGGGAATATCATGCTGTAATCAGCCCATCTGATAATTATTCAATCTTTGATGTTTTTCATTCATTTTATCATTTTCCCACCAACATATCCAATGACAGTTGTTTTATATCCCTTGATCTTCATCGTTCAACATCTCACTATTCAGATTTTTATCGAGCGACTGAGGCACTTCAACCGTTGCAGATGGTTATTTCAGGTCCTCACTGTCTTGAAATGATTTTTGAATATGATCAAATATATTTTCCCTCACAAGAGTCCCATCGTAATCTTGTGCTTCTAATTGAAAATCCATCTTTTGAAATAAGTCGTGCTTTTCGAGAGGATTGCCATGAATTTTATGATCCAATTGCTAAATGGTTGGATCAATCTTACTCAACAAACTCCATTGCAATAAACAATTTTCAAAATTTTCTTGTGCTTGCTAAGCAGGACGACACAGAAGAAGGTGCATTCACAAGAAGTTTTCGATTTGTCCAATTATTCTTTTTGTCGGAGAGGTAGGAATGTGAATTGGATGAAAGTAGTGGTTGTGACATATCTTACTCCCCATAGGCAAGACCTTCAAATTTTTTTGCAAATTATTCAAGCTCTCATATTTTCTCTTGCACATTTATTTATATCTATTTTAATCGATCTTATCTTTGTGATTGCAATCGGGAACTATTACATTGTCTACATTGGAAATTCCATTATACGTGACCCCGACCTTCTAGTCCTTAGGTTAGGAGTAGGACTAGCTGCATATTAGTTTTCCTTCTCTTGCACCCATCCCATGTTGTTCTCTTTAGTCTCTCTTGTATTTTCTAACTTTTATCTTGCATTGTGCTTTGGTTTATCTTATTTGCTTGTCTTTTGGTTTTGTTTCTTGGTTGTGTGTCGTATTTCCTTTCCTTTTGTTTCTTTTTTTTTGGTTTTCAATGGTTTCATTGGTCATATGTGTCATAGAACACCGAGGATGACATTCCCCTAAGGTGGAGGGGTTTGTAGCAACCTGTTGTAACTGCTACAAAAACCTCCAAAATTATGGATTAAACTCAATTTTAGAGCCTTCCTTGGTCTTGCACATTGTTGTCGAAAACACCGAAACTCATTTCATGTACTTTCTTGAAGTGTTTTTCTCCCCTTTGCAAGTTGGGTAAAATAACATCTTTTTGCATGATTGGCTTTCACAAAATGTGTAGAATCCCGTTTTGAAATTTTCAAGGGTATATATTTCTATCTATCAATTATTCTAACCATTCAAACATCTGTTGCAATCATCAAAAAGTTTTGAGCATTGTCGCACAAGTTTCCTCACGGTCATCGCAAAGTATATTGTAAGTGTCGCACAAGTGTCGTCACGGTCATCGCAAAGTGTATCTTAAGTGTCACACTTGTCATAACTGGTCATAATGTTGTCACATAGAGGTAAATGTATTTTTTATGTGTCATTGGTGATCTATGTTGTTGTGTCATCAAGTATTCTAAGTGTGAGGTCACTGTCAAAACTTTATCACCTCACACACTAGTCTCACTGGTCCGACACTTAACATTCTCGAAGAGGCTTTCCGACTAAAAAAATGACTTTAGTCGCCTTGCCTGGACTTCACAGTACACAGTTCCAGACCTCAAGGTGTGACCTTCCCTCTTGGGATTGTGCAATGGACAGTCCTTTCCTCTCAGGGTTGCTGCACTATCCAGTTCCTATGCTCAAGGCCATGTCTTGGCCTTCTGGATTGTGTAATAATTCCTCCCAGCCCGACTTTAAATGCGCACTGCAAAAGAAAAAGCATCAAGATCTCTCCTTGAGCCTCTAAACTGTGCAGTTTCTTAGTCCACCTTACCTTCAGAAACTGTGCAAATTTTTCCTCAGTCTGGCTTGAGATGCGCACAATGCAGTGTCAGTGATCAAGCCTGACCCTTGGCTACCTGACCTCTACAATTACGCAGTCACTAGGCCCTCTCTCCCAACCTATCACCTAGCCTCAACCCAGTTTATGGATTCAAATGATATATCTTAGACTAGGGTTTTTAGATTGATATCATCTCGTCATGAGTGAATTTTAGATGCACGTACTCTCTCACACCGTGACAAGATGAAAAGGGAGGAGATGCAAAATGGAAGCATGCAGAAAGACATATTTGTAGCTGGGTATGAAAGCTCATCTATCAAAGTAAAGAAAAGGGACACTCAACACATGACCGCAGTTCAAGACTTAAGATCATCAAGGTTTCCTATCACCAAGCCATGAGGAGGTGGAGGACAAGGTGTTCTCAAGAAGACATCAAAGACACAACAACAATAGTGGCTTGAAATTACCACATTATCATGAAGTCCATGTCAGAAATGTCATGAGTTGTCATATGCCACATCATCATTATGGACCATGTATATTATATTTAAAATGTGTTGTAAAGTGGAAGTCCAAAGGACACACATGAATATGGAGAGTCAAGTAAGTTGAAAATTCATAGGAAGTTGCATAGTCATGAGGGTAGTCAAAGAGTCACAAGGGGGAAGAATCACCCCTTAGTTATATATACACCCTCATTGTATAATAAAAGGTATTTTTCACCTTGGCTTCACCTGCAAATATTTAGAGAGATAAGCTAGTTCTTTTGTGGATCAAGGAGTGGCTCCAACGCTCGACAATTGGAGCGAGTGATGTTCATTGTATGCATGTGTCTTGGAAATTTTACTTAGTAACAAAAGCCTTCAAGGCCGACAATTATTATGCATGGATTATGAATGTTTTTAAGGATATTCTGTGGATATTTTTATTTAAGGTTTGATTTCACATGTGCTAAGGTAGTTGAACTATTTCGGTTATATTAGTACTTATGTTATTGATAATGTGTTGTAATGGTTGTTGCTATCCCATCCTTGTGGACTATTCTGCAAAATATTAGGCAAATATTTCTCAATTGTTGGTTGTAATGACCTTCGCATCCCTTGTGGACTATTGTGCTGGATGTTAGACAGATTCTTCGGTTCATGCGTGTCTCTTCCTGGGCGGTACTATTACCTCTCTCTTAGAGGCTGACTTCTCTCTCTCCCCCCCGCAGTAGAAGAACCTTGACACAATTGCAATTGGAAACTCACTAAGAACACCCCCCTTGATTTTCAAAGGTGCATGTGCACACCTCTCCCTTGGTAACATCACAACCAAGGCATTTCTATAAGAATACATGGAAACTAGGCTGATATTCCAGAAGGGGCTCCTACTCCAAATGGTGTGAGGTCTAATTAGGACTTCACATCGGGGAGACCCCTTGGTTGATGAATTTCCATCACCATGAACACAACCCCGGGTTAAAAGTTCATGTAATAATGGTTAATAAAGGCAAAATAAGACCAAGGTCATGGGACATGTATTCCAAGCTGAAGTTGGGCAAAGAACTATAATGGGCATCAATTTCGGTTTATTTATGGCTAAATAAATTGGCAAAGAGAAAGAGGCATTAATTGACATTTATTTATTAAATAAAGGAAAATAGGAGAAAAGGAAGGTGAAGAGACACATATTTGCATGAGAGGGAAATCAGAGGAAAAATGAAGCAAATAGAGGCCTCAAGGATAAAAAATCTTTTGAGGATCAATTAAAAATATTTTGTCAGCTTAGATTTTCTCTCTAACACTTTTTCAAAGTTAGAGAAATATTGGAGCATTATTGGAGCACTTTGGAATTCACTTAAATTGGAGAAAGAAGGAAAAGGATGAGCAATGAAAGCAAGGATAATTTTGGATCAGCAACTTCAATAGGAGGATTTAACAGGTAATAGGTTACATGTGTGATTTCCTAGCTGATGTGTGAATGCATGGTACATGGATTGGTTTATTTGGTTCATTTGTTGTCATTGGCATGGGTTTTTCTGGGTTTGGAAGTGGTTTCATCCTTGCCTTGCCATTTTATAGATAGCCATGGTGTGATGGGATTTATTTCTTGGTTGAGCTTTGGATTTCCATAAGGTTTTGGTTCTAGGTGAGGTGGTCTTAGGAAAATTCCCAAGGGTTGGGGGTGGGGATGGTTTTCTTTGGGAAGCCCTCGACAGGTGGGTGGAGATAGAAAAATTCCTCAAGGGACGGTGAAGGAATTATGAGGCATCCAAGCTTGTTTTGGTTTGATGATCTCTTGATCGGTTTTGGTGAGATCATGTTAGTTTAGTGGTAGATTTGGTTTAACCTTTGGATTCCCTTGGTTTTTTATGTCTTGGTATATCCCATGATGCCATATTCATGCTTGGAATATGGCACAAGGGTGATTGGCCAAAAGAAATATTTTTTCAACTCTATCTATGGTCGGGTGGTATGTGAAAGTCCCTGACTTGGTTGGCTTCTGCATAAGTTAATAAGAGTTACTTTTGTTGCACTCTATGAGAATTTATACTTGTTATTATGTGGCGCTGATGGTTTTTCTATCATGGTTAATATTCTTATTATATGTTGGTTATAAGCATGGTTCTATAACATGTTCTAGCTATGGCTCTTATTTTTCTTTGATTAGTTGATGAATGCATGGTTTAACAAGTGTTGTTGCAACTACTTGAGGGGGAATTAGGTATGTTCTGGTATGCCTAGGTCAAGTTTATGACTCTAGTTTGTATGTTTAACCTTTTCATTATGTCATTTAACATTATGAGAAGTTATAGGAAGTTCTGGGTAGTGGTATGGAGGCTAATCTTGAAAGGTGGCTAAGATCTCGGGACCACACCCTCTGAACTGGAGATTTTGGGGTACAACCGCACTCAGGCAATGTTATGCATGTGGTTGGAGGACTGTAACCACACTATGGCCTTGTCATGCATGTGGTTGGGGCTCTAGGTCACTGGAATAATGTTCCAATTCCACCTGGGGTGTTTCTTAAGCTCCTAGGTGATTTTTAGTCCCTATGGGATGTCAGTTAATGGTCGGTAAGTCTCAGTTGTATGCCCCACTTCCTTAAAGTGAACTATGAGGTCAGTTCATGTCATAGTGGCACACCACTTCACATTTACCCGAAGGACTTGTAGTGAGCAGCCACGTACAATAGCAATTTCAAAACAACAAATTTGCTCTAAGGACGATAAACCTTTGAATGAATTTGTAGCTTGAGGGCATCGAACAACATCATGGCAGCCAAATGGGCATAAAAAACAACGATTATTCCTCCACACAAGTAGGATGCCATCTTGTCGCCTCCCAAGTAAGTGATTATAATTTGATCAAACCATTGTGTTCTTCAATAGATAGATGTAGCATAACTCCATACCCTAGTTTTAATGGTTGGTCTGCTAAAAATTTATGGTCATCAAATTCATATTTGATGCACAAATAGTGTAAGATGGCTCAAAATCATGTTTTTTTGGTTGTGGGTGGTCCACTGGCAAATCAAGTGACTCGTGATGGCCCTAGGGAGGGTTGGGAAACATTAATTCATGAGCTTCTTTGGTGGGTTAATCCCAAATGTTCTTTTTTAAACTATCCTTTCCCGTGTCTACCATAAAGATGTTAAACCTAAATTGGATTTTGTGAAGCCCTAACTTCTAACATAATTTTAAGTCTTAATCTTAATATGTGATCAAAAGATAAAAGTTTATCTTACGATCCAACTCAAGTGAAAACGATATAAATTCATTCACATTTTAAGATTAGACAAGCATGGAGAAAATTATGTCATTCACTTACAAAGTACTCTTGACAATTCCGCCAAAGAGGACCACTTCCTGGAAAATCAACACCTCTTATATGAAAAATGCACTAATAAATTCCCAGCCTAGCAAAATTTCTTAAGGTATAAGGTCTATCCATTTTTTCTGAGTCTCGTCGGGCGAACTGTTCATCGTAAAATTACCTTTGTAAGTTTCATTATATACAATTTTTGGAATATTTTTAGTTGTGAATTCTACATTTCAGTTCATTCAACTATTATATTATCTTCAAACTTTCAGCCATAATATCATTCTTGTTTTAATTTATCTTTCTCATAATATTTCCTTTATCTCATTATTTTTGTTGGGAATTGTTTCGACCATAGCTCTGATTATGCTTTTAATTTCTCTTTCTCATATTTTTTCCTCGATTTCCTTCATTTATTTTTGTTGGAAGTGTTTCATAGAAACACATGCTTAGGGGCTGCAACACATGTTTGTATAACAATGTGCCATTCAAATGAAAATACCACATTAAGAAAGGAACATTATGGAAGGATTAACAATGTGTAACCTTTCACAATGAAAAAGTTCGTAATTTTATTTAAGAGTAAACAAAATTACATGTTGTATGAGCTGGTATATGTCCAAAGACATTCAATATGCCGCAAATAAAAAACAAAAGGAGATACAATTATGATTTTCTCCCCTTCTTCTTTTCAACCTTACGCCAAGCACCAAGTGTTGGCTCGGTCTCTATAAGGACAAGCTGATTTCCTTCTGTTGGTGCTCCATTGTCCTTATCCGAGTCAGATGTGTCTGATGTATGTGTTCTTTTGTATCCCCCACTGTCAAGTGTGCCAGGTCCCATAGCCTGCTGAGTCTTTGCGGTGGCATCGAGCTGCTCTTGCATTTCCTGTTCTTGTGTGCCCAAGGAAGTATCATTTTTCTGATTCTCATGTGGTGTTGGTTCCACCTCTTCTTCATGTAGTTCTGGTTCTTCAGATGGAAATTGCCAACCTTTTGCCACTTTGCCTGTTTTCTTCTTTTTCCTGTTATCCCTTTTTGCTGCCGGACATGAGTTTTGTAGGTGGCCTGTGCACCTGCAAATCCTGCATCTGAAAGCTGTATTCTCATAGTCTAAATGTTGTGTCCATCTCTGTTGTTTGTTGTTCAGCATAATGGACTCAGGGAGTCCCTTGCTCAAGTCAACCTCCACACAGATTCGTGCGAAGGTGAATATGCGCTCTTCCAGGCATTGAGTGTCTGTTTTAATGTATCTGCCGAGGGTATTTCCAATGCAGCCAAGAACATTTTCATTCCAAAAATGTAGCGGGAGGTTGTAGAGCCTAACCCAGACCGGCATATTGGTCACCTCCATGGTGTTGGCATCGAAATTTGGGAACCATGGTGTAATGAAGAGTCCCGTGGAGCCCCAAAACCATGGTCCCGTGCTGATAATGGCATCTCTGACCTCAGTGGATGTAAATTTGACAATGAAATACCCCTTTGAGAAAAGGTGTATTTCACAGTCCATAGTCCAATTTGTAAAAATCCAATGGAACAGCTCCATTGGTTTGGGCCAGAAGCAGTTGAATCTGCCAATGATTGCTTGGGATTCATAGGCAGTTCTATGCATGTCAATATCTAGACTGTCGATGTTTAGTTCAGGCACGCTGTCCTGCAGTTCTACAATATATGGCTTGGGGGAACTTTCAGCAAGGGCAGCAGGAGCTGTGGGAATGTTCTTCTCCCCCTGTAAAACATTTCTATATGAACCTTTGGTGGGTACTGTTTTGGATGGGCCAGCTCCCGTGGAGGGTCCATGTGCCCTGTTATGGCCCATCATTCCACCCCTCAGTCTGAGATTGAGGCTGATGGAAGACCCAGAGACCATGGAATAGTCACTAACCGAGCAATGGTTTGCAAGTGCTTTCCCCCCAAAAATCAGAGACTGTAAATGAACAGGGTACCCTGCCTTTGACTGTATTGCTTCCATCAGGTGTCGTATTGAGTCTACTGTTCTAATCCATATAATAAAACAGTTACCTACAGGAGGCTTAATGAACACTTGGAAAGGAGTCGGGCCTACCTGAGAGTCAAAGGAGATACACTGGCTGCGTTCTTTGTCTATTTGCATCTCATCGTGGGCCTGTACCTGGCCCAGGAGTTCCGAATGTGGCCTCAGAGACCGCTTGAGGTCGACAGGTCTTGTGACAGCAACTTTGGAGTTGAAAGTAGGCTCAAGCAGCCTCTGATAAATATGCAGCTGTGTAAACCGCAAAACAGAGGATCCCCAAGAGCGCAGGTTCGATGCTCAATGTCCGCCCATCAACGAGATCCAGGGCGAGGTTGAGTAGTCCGGAAAGTGAGTGGAGAAGTAAAAAAGGATCCTCTCCCAATAGACGAGAAAGACTGGAAGCCCAGCGTGGGTAATCGACAGAAATAGCAGAGTGTAGTGCTCAACGACATCAAGTGAGGTGCAGCAGAGCACCAAGTCTGGCTCTGGTTCAACGCCAAAACCTTCCAGGAACCCACGGTACTCGCAGTGTTCTCTATCATACTTTGCAATCGTATTTGATATCCCAGACATGCGCCATTGCCCCTTTCTGTTGGGGCTACAGGTAGTCCAAGGATCTGTCGGCCGATAAATAGAAACCCAGCAGTGCAGATGGTTTTCAGCCCAAATGAAGTCGTATGGAACATCACAGGAAATGCAAAGTCGCTTGCCATGGAGGCACCGCCTGTGCAGAGCGCTCCAGCCAGCGGCGGCGATGGGGGTCTGTAAACCTAGAACGGTAAGAAAAACTCCCGCGCGCTCCATCTCTTCCTCAACTCTCTCCGAGATCCACTAATTTCCTCTTCCAAGGAGTATTGGGAATACTAGTCATGTCATAACAATGTGTAACCTTATGTTGAAGGCTCAAAATTTTTTGCCTCAACATCAGTGAAAACCACCCAGTCAAGAACTTAAAGCAACTCATTTTCCGTTTGGAGTGGTGGCTCCAAGTGGGGATAATGGGACCAATTTCCCTTGAAAAAATTTAAATGGATGGAATAAACTATGAGAGTAATGATATGAATGAGACTAATGTAACTAAAATTGAAATAGACTTAAATATGTATATCCAAGGACAAATTCTGTATTTATATGTGACTTTTAGTGGATTTCATATAATATAGAAAAATATAGATCATCAAATACTTATGAAGTGAAAATAGATACGGATAAATAATTGAATCAAAGAGTTAATTAAATTAGTTGATTAAAATATCACATAAAAGATCTCGTTGTTTCTCATATACCTTAAAATATTACAATCTCAAAAATCAATAATGAATACATGCATGGCTATATACAAAACACATATATAATGAAAAAAAATTCAAAATAAATATTTATTTCATTGAAACATTGCAACAATACAGAGATAGTAGTACATGATATATTAATACCCTGCTCATGAGAAAATGACTCTGGTTCAATTTTTCTATTTAGATTACTCAAGAGTTATAATAGTGCAAACTTTAAATCTCTCTTTACAAAAATTCAAAACCCCTTATTTATTAACATGAAGGGGATTTATAGTTCAAACTCAAAATACAATAATAGTAAAGTGACATGAAATACTGAGGTGGTTTACACAAACCATCATTAAAATAATATAAGAGGAAAATAATAGGATTTGTTTTAACAAGATGCTCAAGAACGAGCGGATGACTTTTCTTCCATTTGTTGTCGCAATTCAACCATATCTGCCATTAACTTTAATTAAGGAGTATGACTAGGCTTGATTCACATTTGCCCCATGAAAACTGCATCGCTAAGCACTGGAAGAAGATGTGTGGTGGTATTAGCAAGAAATTTCAGCATAAGCCATTGGCTGTGAGGTCTAACCAAGTATTTCCAATGACTTCCAAGGTTGACCTCAGATAATATTTTAATTTTCTCAGCTTTCTTCTTCGACAAATCTTGCCATGATTTTTTCAATTATTTGACATCTAGTAAGGCACCTTTAGGGCATTCCTGGATTAAATTTGCATGAAGACAACTTTCACTGATAGATTCAGTGAGGTTGTTGGAGATATCTCTAGTATTGAAGATGTTCATTTCTACCTGCTTTATCTTGATGTCCCAATCTTTGAAAACAATTTGTTTATGCGATTCTTATATTCTAGGGATATCAATTGCTTTCCCTTTAACATTTTATTGGCAAGATATATATTTAGAAATTTATTCTTCTATCTCATCTTAATACGTCCTTAGATCGGACAATTGATTCAAAAGTGAATTTCTTGATTGGCATAAATCATCGATCATTTCCATCTTGTGGAAAATGATTACATGTTATTGTGTAAGGAGAGTGTGAAGCTCCCCTGCTTCCTTCCAGAAATCATCTATTTTTGGATTAACTTTCAATTTCTCTATCCTATGTTGAAGTTCCTCAATCTATGGATATTTTCTTTCCATGTCAGTCTCATACTGAAGCTTCAAGTCACTAAATATTTTCTGTAGCTCTACAAGCCGAGCTTTCTATTTTTTTTCAATACTCTGTATTTCATGTTGTAGGCATTATTCTAGTTGTTTTATTCTATCATCCTTTTCTTTGATCAATTGTTGCACCTCAGAGGCTTTGTCTATGGTAGCTGATGGGGCCTCAACTGCATCTACCCACATTATTCATATAAAAATGCATGTCTCATTTTTCCCCAGGAATTTTTCATTCCCATACTAAATGAAACCCTCTTCAAACCAAGGTTTAAGATCTTTTCATATATATTTATGCGGAAATTAAAATTTCCCCTATACAGGATCATTTATTCCCTTTAGCCAAAGTCTAAATCTTTAAAAATCTTTGATCCTTTGTTAAAACCTTTACTCCACTTTATTTCTATTATAAAACTTATGTAATAGAAATTACCCATGAACCTTTACAACATACCATTCCACATCAGATCTCCACCGTCGACTTCAACTCTCACCCAACAGTTGTCGCGCTTGATCGTGACTATCCATTTGATTTTGTACATATGTCATTGCTCCTTAGCATATCTAAATTTTCACCGTTGATCTCCTCACACTTCCAATCTGAGGACCCTTGCATTCTATTGCCTATATGATTAGCATGAATATTACCATGCGATAAAAGTGGTTTCTTCTTGCTACGTGTCACTGCCTTAACACTATTGCACTCATTAATTAATTACTGCTTACCACTTTAAATCTGCGTGAGTACTACTCACTAGTTTTTTAAAAGACTTCTCCATCCTTTGTCTGACACGTGGTGAAATCGAATCCATCCATTTGTTAACTTCATTTTTCTGACTTAATCCCCATTGTTCATCATCCATCGAACTCACCTGTCGATCCGAATGATCCAGCGTTTCTTCTGCACTACTACTTCATTTCTTCGGTTTGTTCTTTCATTTCTCTGTCTTTGTTCTTCTTCTGTCGCTGTGTATGTTTGATGTGTGTGGCTCTCTTCTGCAATCATTTTATATCACTTCATTTTTAAACTATTGACTTGGATTCAACAGATCAGACCTCTGTCTCTTCTCGACTCTGTTCAAACTCGACCTATACACATATATTATGAAAAACTCTAATTCGCACACAAATTACAAATCAATTATTCACTGTACATAATATAAAATCAGAAATGAGACACGAACTCAGAAATTGAATTCTCTGTATTAACACTCAATATGTACATAGAATTTCTCTTCTCGCCTAATATTTGAATCAGTGGCATCTTTCTTCCTACTACCCATAGGCTATAATCAAAACCATAACTATTCTTCTGATTCAAAGTATATTCATATTTTACGATGATCTATCTCTTCTGTGATAATCCCTTTCTTCCTTTAAGGATCACAATTTATACAAATGGATTCTACAACCAACTCTATTTTAGATCCACAACTTGCTCATCAAAATCCTAAGAATCCTCTAAGTCCTAAAATCTCTTCGTTATCCCTAAGGATCCTTTCAAATCCCCAGAATCATGAAACCAATTCCTAATATAGGATTTACAATAAATTCCTAAATCTCTCATGTTCTCCAACATTCAGAAACATTTACAAAATGCCTCACCAATTAAATCCTATTATAAATATCTCTCATTAAAATCACTCAAAATCTTAATAATTACATTAATTTGTTACATAGGAATCCAACTTCTTACAAAATACAAGACCCCCTATATCTACTAGAATATAATGAATTTCTGAGCCAGAGGGTCCTGCACGACACTCCCAAAGTAGAAAATAATCATGATCTCCTGATCATGTGCTTCCAACCTTTGTCCTCCTGGATCCCATACTTTGTTCTGTAATCTTTCTTTGGTTGCTGCTATTGTTTGTTGTTGTTCTCCAGGTCTCCACACTTTATGTTGCATTGCCCCACTAGCTATGCTTTCACAATCTGTTGTTGTTTTCTGTTTCATCTTACTCTCTTTGTCAATCTTATTAAGTTTATGATTGATTACTCTTCATATTGTTGTCCATCTCCTCCATCTAGACTATTTCATCATTAATTTCCATAATTCTTCAATCTCTATCTCCAGCATATCCTTGGACTGATACTCATTCTGCCATTCATTGCTATCTCCTTCTCTTTGCTTTAGTTTGTTGTTGCTATTTATTAACTCTTGCATCTTTACTTTCTGCAATTCTTAAAGCTCTTTCTCTTTCATGATTGACACTTCCTTCATTGAATTATGATTTTTCAACATTCTCTCTAGCACTCTAATATCTCTATTCCACTCATCTTCAAACTGTTGTTTGTTATATTCTCCTTGAAGTTGTTGGAGTCTTACTGCTGCCCTTTCATCCTTAGCCTCTTGTTGCTTTCCAAACAACTTTTGTTCAATATCCGCAAATTTATTTTCAAAAAATAAATTTTCTTCCAATTTCCTTTGTACGTGATTCCTTTCAAATGCATCACTATGTCGTTCATCAATTTTAGCATATTTCTCATCCTCTTCTTTGACAACCTTCAGTGATTTTTTTTCACTTCCTTGACTGATTTTAACAGTTAATTTAGCTTCTTCATGCATGGTATATTTATGCTTTACATTTTCCTCATCATCATGTCTGACCTGGTAACTTCCAGTCTTCTTTAGTTCTAAAACTGACTCTTCAACTTGAAACATGTCTGTCTCATCTTCATCAAAACCTGTAATCATAAAACGATCATTAAAATCAAAAGCATAAAAACTTTGTGTCTCTTTTTCTTCTGGCAACATTTCAACTTGCTGCTATGATTGTTTCTCTTTTATCAACACTTCAATATGTTGATTCTCCAAATAATTCTCTAAAGGACTCTCAAAACTGTCAATAAGTCTTTTCTTCACATCATCTACTTTAATGATGTCTCTCTACTCTTGTTTGTTGTAATGAGCTTCTTTCTCTGTAATATCAATTTTCTGAACTTCCATTATCATTCTCTTATGATTGTCATTCATGACAATTTCTTTGTCTTCCATTTTCAGCAATTTATCCTAAGTATATATCCTCTACTTTTCCAACCTTCTTCTTTGAAGATATAACTTTCTATATAACTCAACAATCTCAATTGGAGTATAATTTGGAAACTTTACACAGTTTTCAGTACCTTCACTTGTTGTTACACCATCATCAAATGATTCTTCTTCATCTACTAAATTTAAATTATCTTGCTTAAGAATTCCCAACTCATTAGGTACAGTAAATACCTTTTCTTCATGTCTTAACTCATATCTGTTATTCAAATCTTTACTGTTACCAGCTCCAATGTTTTTCTGCACATTTCCGTTAGAACTTTCTACCTTACATTAGACCTTTTTTCCTCCTTTTGTTTCTGAAATCTTGTTATCTCAGTCTTAATCTGAACAGATTTTAGATTCTGCTCCTTCTTCTTAACAACCTCTAAAGTTTGTTCATCATCCTGTGATGTACCTGCAATCATACACAATTCATTAATATTAAAACCAAGAATCTTTTCAACCTCAGTTGATATTCCAGTCATACACTCTTCATCATAGTTATCATCACAGTTCACAAATTCTCTGCTATATTTTCCTTCAATTTCTTTATCATTTTCTTCATCAATTGTCTTTTAATGTAGTTCAACTTCTTCGAATTGTTCTAAACTATTCCAATAGTCTATGAGATCTTTCTCACTGTCCTCTTCACCCAAAATTTCACCCTGATCTAGTCTACAAATGGAAACTTCCATTTCTGACTCTGCTTCGCTGAGTTTTTCTACCAACCACTTCATTTGTTTCTGTCCTAGCCTTCTCTATAGCTTAGAACATTTCACTGTCCTTTTCTTCAAGACCCAACCTTGCCTTTGGTTTTCCTCTATCAGCATTGTTAACACACCAAATTCTTTTCTTATTTCAGCTATTTCTTTGCCAAGCTCCTCTTGACTCATCCGTTTCCCGTAGATTTCTTTAGCACCTTTTCCTTTCATCTTGTGGCCTTATTCTGAACCTTCCATATGACTTTCCATAGCCATATTCACTTTTGTGTGAGCTTCTATACCTGTAACCAATCAACTACCTTCTGAGTTGATCTTCTCACCAAAATTATCCTCTATCTAGTTTCTAAGTCTTCCTTAGAACTTATACTGAGCAATCTTTCTCTCTTGCTAGTTACTACACTCACTTTTCTTAACGACACCTTTGTCCCTGTCTATTCCAAGCCTCAGCTAGAATAAGGTTTTTCTACAATCTCTAAGAACTTCCAAAATTTCTTCTTACAGTTTTACTACTGTAGTCTTGTGCGAAACTTTTCCATTCATTCAACTGCTGCAAACTTTCATACCCTTGTAATCAATTTATGTCTCGGTTGGTTGTCTCCTACAAAAATGCAACTTCTTTGATCTGTTTCAATCTAAAAAATATAATTAATTAATCAAAACCTATGCATACCATCTTCCCAACATCAGCTATCTTTAGATCTCCTTATCTATTGATCTTTCTTCAGAACCTTTATTATCTTTGCTATGACTATCGGTAGTCATCTTTGTTCTCTATCTTCATGAGCTCTTCACTCAGTCACTGTGAGTTGCACTAAGTCTCTGCAATAACAAGTCCTCCTTGTTACAGCTTACCTCACCAATCTTCTCTCTGGATTTGATCTTTTGGAAAACACTAGTCCCTTCAATGGAACCTCTCCCTCTGCTCCTTCTAGGCTTTAACTCATTTGTGCCCTTGAGAACACAACTGTCCCCTTTATCCAATATCTGTTGGAATTCTTCAAGGTTATTCTCTACTTTTCTTTTATTCAGAAATCCTTACCAGCTTCCTTCATCACTATTTTTAAGACTGCGATCTTCTTTTACTGAGATACTTCATTAGCTACAACTATCAATCTTCAATATTTTTTTAACCTGCAAAACTCAAACCAGGGTTAATATAAAACACTACCTGTGCAATTTCACAAGGTATTCCACCTCCACTCTTCAACATTTGAATGGATCTCCATTCTTCTTGAGAAATCAATTATTTCTTTGCCAGATTTTACTGTCTAACTTTTCTTTCTGTTTGCAGTTGTCACTATCCCTTCATAAACAAATTTCTCAATTTGTCCTTTCAACAATTTGATCTAATTCTCTCAAAGTATATTTTCTCTTTTATCTCTTCACTCAATCTGATTCTTCTCTTGCTTCATGTCATCACTATTGTACCTGTATATATACTTTCAAAACATAACTCTGTCCTTATTTCTTTTCGCAGAATCTCCTTATTATGCTCTGATACAAAAAATGATGGGGCCTCAACCGCATCTACCCACATTATGCATATAAAAATGCATGTTTCATTTTTCCCCAAGAATTTTTCATTCCCATACTAAATGAAACCCTCTTCAAACCAAGGTTTAAGATCTTTTCATATATCTTTATGCGGAAATTCAAATTTCCGCTATACATGATCATTTCTTCCCTTTAGCGAAATTCTAAATCTTTAAAAATATTTGATCCTTGGTTAAAAACTTTACTCCACTCTATTTCTATTATAAAAATTATGTAATATAAATTACCCATGAACCTTTACAACATACCATTCCACATCAGATCTCCACCATTGACTTCAACTCTCACCCAACGATTGTCGCACTTGATTGTGACTATCCATTTGACTTTGCACATATGTCAATGCTCCTTAGCATATCTAAATTTTCACCACTGTTCTCCTCATGCTTCCAATTCGATGACCCTCACATTCTATTGACTATATGATTAGCATGAATATTACCATGCGATAAAAGTGGTTTTTTTCTACTATGTGTCACTGCCTTAACATTATCGCACTCATCAATTAATTATTGCTTACCACTTTAAATCTACACGAATACTACTCACTGGTTTTCTAAAGACTGCTCCATCCTTTAGCTGACATGTGGTGAAATCGGATCCATCCATTTGTTAACTTCATTTTTTTGACTTAATCTCGATCGTTTGTCATCCATCAAACTCACCCGTCGATCCGAATGATCCAACGTTTCTCTTGCACTACTACTTCGTTTCTTTGTTTTGTTCTTTCACTTCTCTGTCTTTGTTATTATTTTGTCACTATGTATGTTTGATGTGCGGGGCTCTCTTTTGCAATCATTTGATATCACTTCATTTTTAAAGTATTGACTTGGATTCAACAGATCAGACCTATGTATCTTCTCAACTCTGCTCAAACTTGACCTGTACACATATATTATGCAAACCTTTGATTCACACACAAATTACAAATCAATTATTCACTGTACACATTATAAACTCAAAAGTTAGACATGAACTCAGAAATTGAATTCTCTGTATTAGCACTCAATATGTACATAGAATTTCTCTTCTCACCTTATATTTGAATCAGTGGCATCTTTCTTCCTACTACACGTAGGCTAAAATCAAAACCCTAACTATTCTTCTGATCTGAACTATCTCCCTATTTTACGATGATCTATCTCTTATGTGATAATCCCTTTCTTCCTTTAAGGATCACAATTTATACAAATGGATTCTACAACCAATTCTGGTTTAGATCCACATCTTGCTCAACAAAATCCTAAGAATCCTCTAAGTCCTAAAATCTCTTCTTTATCCCTAAGGATCCTTTCAAATCCCCAGATTCATGAAACCAATTCCTAATCTAGGATTTACAATAAAATCCTAAATCTCTCATGTTCAAAATTTAGAAACATTTAAAAAATTCCTCACTAATTAAATCCTATTCTAAATATCTCTCATTAAAATCACTCAAAATCTTAATAATTACATTAATTCGTTACATAGGAATCCAAATTATTAGAAAATACAAGACCCCCTATATCTACTAGAATATAATGAATTTCTGAGCCAGATGCTCCTGCATCAGTAGTTGTGGCATGCCCTCCTGCGAATTGTGATTGCCTTGTGAGGTCCTCTGAGGGTTTTGTTTGGGGATCTTTCCAAACAACATCAAAAGATATATTTCCAAGAACTAATTCCTAGGTTTTATCTACCCTTATCCTTTTGCTTTTTCTACTCATGACAACACTATGCTTGGGATTGTAAAACACATCCATATAGGGTATCTCTTCAATTTTTAGGACGACTTCGGAGGTCGAGAATGCCAGGATGATTTCCAAATCATCAATATCGAGTTCCTTGTTGGAAGCCTGAGTAGTGAGTGATGCTTTCCAAATAATCTTAGGAGTGTGAACAATTTATTTTTGAATTGGAGTTTCTAACTCCTGAGATCCTTTAGTCTGAATGACCCGATTGAACTGATCCCAAATCTCATCTAGCTTGCTACCCTCTTGTAATTATTTGGCTTGATCAGTTGATGATGATGATGTTTCCTTCACCTGTAGTGCATTACTTCCCTTTGATGAAAGTGTCAAGGGATTATCTTGCTGAGTATTTTGTTAAGGAATCCTCAATGAATCCAGAGGCATGATTGCTATCCTTTTATTTTGGTAATGTCTGAACCTGTCTAATTCTTTGAGAGTGAGTTGGGTAGTCTCTAACCTATCCACTTGTGAATAATTCTAGTCCGATTAAAATAAATCATCAAATACATCTGGTTCATGTGTGAATTACCTTATCTTTACCCGTGTAGTGAAATTCTTTACTGTATCATTTGGATCAAACTATCTATTTGGGACAATCAGGAAATTCAAGCATTGGATTTGGTCAATTTCAAGCACAAGATGCTTGAAGTTGTCCAAGGAATAAACTCCACCCTTAATAGGAAAATATGGCCATGTGGATTTGTTAGCATCCTTTAGGGCATTGGATAGGCCATTCCCAATAGTATGGTAAGAAATTTCCTGGGCTAGAAGCTTATCGGGGACACATAGTGGTAGTACATGTCGGTTGGCTAAACTGCCGAAAAATCGAACATAGGTAAAATACTCTTCTTCGAACCATTTTCCTATAGCTGTAAAATCATTGCTAGCTTCTTTAGAAAGTCTGAGGGATTTCTCATCAAAGAAATATTGGAACATTGGTAGCATAACCCTATGGCAGATTTTGTAGAAATGTGGTTGGAAATTAGACTCCCAAAGTATAACATGGTAAATTTTAATAGATTTATGGTCTTCTAGGGTCCATTTCCATCCCATGGATGTGAAATTATAAGTAAATAAGATAACATCCATAATGTAAGCACTGATGTAAAAAGGGGGCACAATATTATTAGAGAAGCTACATTTTTCTCTGTAAGCAAGAGTTTGGGAGGCTATAATATTGGATAATATAGTTTCCCAATCCATTATATACGCATTTGAAGCAACATATATCAAAGGTACCCATTGAAGTGAGAATTTCTAGGTATTAGGATACCCATACACCCTACACATCATGGCAACTATGTAACAATATGGGCCAAAAAGAGAGGCAACAATATACATACCCTTGTCCTTGTGCTTATGCTTATTAGGGTATCTTATCCATTGCCTGATAGCTTCTAATTGATCTTCATTTTCTGCCATGAAATTTTTGATGAACTGTTTGTCGTATTTCCTTTGTGGTGGCAAAAAACGATACATTTTCCTCAAATTCTCGCTAATGAATTACCCAATTACAGTATGCCTAGAAGTAAGGAAGGTTGAATAAAAAATATTCAAATTTTCCATGACCCATTTAACCATGTCCGTGTATGGAAAAATATTTGGCCGGGCAACAATTCTGTGTAGATGAGAATTAGTGACATTGCTCCAGGTAGTTTCAGAAGTGGATGTAGAATCATCTACTGTGGCCTTTCTCTCCACTAATCTAGGTTTCTCATCTTCAAATAATTTATACATATCTTGCCATGAAGATATTCCAACGTCTGGTGTGCATGTAGTATCTGTGAAAAAAGAGAGCATTCAGTAACTTCTGAAGAAGGAGGAGGTGGCTGCTACTGCACTGTAGGCTTATTCTTTCCCTTAGGAGCTTTAGACATTTCGTTTGTATTCTACTTATTGGGACTAGCCTGTCTTTACGAAAATAAATAAATGAGCAACAAACTTTGTTAACCAGAGAAAATCGAAAGAAAATGACTCGTATGATAACAATCTATGCCTTTATGAGCGAAATCAATCAACCATTAAACAATAAAAAATAAATCATTTATGATTTTGAGAAGAGTGAATTCGTTACACTTGGTCATTTATTGAAGAAACATAGTTTCACATGGATTTTTATTTAGATCAACAACTATCATAATTTTCGCATCAAAGGTTTCTTTAGGATGCACATTCTAAAGCATGCGATATTGAATTTCTCGATATGTGCTTTTAATATTGTAACAATTATAACATAAAGGCAAGAAAAATTTATCATAAATTCTATATTGGAGGTTTCTAAGATTAACACTTGACCAAATGTGCGATATGGATAATTGCGATATCGGGTGGAAATTATTATCGGAGGTTGGAGGAATATAAATATCGACGTATCAGAAGGAATGGGTTATCGGGGATTAGAGATATTTAGAGGATGGTCAATTGGAATCATCTGATATGTGAAGTGCTATATGCGACGTGGCATTACTGTGGGGTCGAACTTAATTTATTATATTTGTGCAAGCATTTTTTTAACATTATTTACGACATTTTAGACCTATTTCGCATTTCTTAATCTGAGAATTGATATCGGGGTTTTCTTTTGCATGCACAATATACACAAAAGTTCCGATTGCGATAAAGGAAAAAACCTTTTGAGTGTGATTTTTCATTTAAAATGATTGCATCGATATTTAGTCCCGATAATGATTATTTCTCGTTAAAAGTCAACTAAAACTAAAATTGTCCTATTTTACTGATTAAAAAGGATTTTATCTAAAATTTTAAAGGGTCCCCATTATTTATTAAATCTACTATTAATCATAATGGGGGGGTTGTTGAGTACTACAACAAGTGGAAGCTCACTTGAAGAAACAATTATCTCTGAGAAAAATTAATGAAATTTAAACTTTATCAAAGAGAAATTTGGAAAGAAAAACTATTTTGAAATTTATATTGGTAAAGATGACTTCTGAATAAAATGACTCATTTCATTGTAAATCTATAAGAAATTGTTATAGATGAAAATATTAAATGTATAAGTTAGTAATTAATTAGTTATAAAGATAAAGTATGGGGCTAGTGAAACTTAGCGTTTTTTGATAAACTTTTATTTCACAGGTAGAGCCACTTCTGCCAGTAGGCGTCCATATCCTTGACAGGGTTAGCATTTAACCAACAATGAACCAGTATCCCATCCAATTATAGTAGTATATATATATATATATATATATATATATATATATATATTTATAACCCACTGTCCTGGTTTGGTAGCTAGATAATGACAATGCCATTCACAGGTTGTAATAGGGTTGAACAAGCCATCTCGTGATGAGACTTCTTGTCTTATAATATAATAACTACAAGTCATTATCCTGGGTTGGTGGTCAATTATGATAATTTCAACATTATTAGTCTCCCATGATCATGGTAAGAAGACTCATGATGAGACCTATTATCTTATATATTTTTGAATTACACTCTAAAAAATGTAGAATTAGTGGATGGGGAGGTACATCTACTCCTTAATAGTGATGGATGACAATGCTATAGTTTCATCGATTTGAAAGATGCTATAGTTTCAATATAGTCTTTACTTTTTAAGGAAAACCTTTCATGATTGATCACAACACAAAAATATTTTTTAAAGATTCCAAGTTTCAAAAGTTTCAACTTAATGGATACAAATTTCAGAGTTTAATGATAGATACAATACCAAATTTCAATTTTGTAATTACTTTTTAAATTGATTCCTTTAAAAGTCAAACTTCATAAAATAATTATAGACCCCAATGCAAAGCCAATAGTGTATTACCTAACAATATTAAGACTAGAAGACACCGATATGTACATATGGTTATTTACATATTTACAATAGAACAAATGTTCTTTCAAGAAAAGTATTTCTTCAAAATTAGTTCATTAATGGGAAGAACATATCTCTTTCCCTGTAAATCTTGTAGAATGAAGGTTGATGGACCTAATTGCTCAATAATCTGGAATGGACTAGGCCACAACTTTTGAAATTTAGTATATTAAAAATACCATTTTCCTCATGTGCCTTGTCCCACTTTAGAACTAAATCTTCAATTTGAAAAAAAAACTTGTTGATTGAGCTTGCATCAAAGGAAGACTTGACCAACTGCTGGTGATATGCATGGAAATTTTGACTTTGTCTCTTTCTTCTTCTAGTTTAAGTATTTGCGACATTCTCAATTATAGAGAAGAAGAGGGTTTCTCTTCAATAAATTGTAGTAGGGCTAATGAAGGAAGGGCTAGATTAGGAGGAAGGATGACCTCTTTCCCCTATACCAAATGAAAAGGAGAAGAACCTATAGAGGCCATCTGAGTAATTCTATCAGTGCATAAAGCAAATATTAAAGCTTTATGCCAATTATTTCGATTTCTATTAACAGTTAGTTTGATAATTGTAATGAGGTTTTTATTTATAGATTCTGTTAGACCATTTATCCTAGGATAGTATTTTGCAGAATATTTAACTTTAAATCCTCTATTTAGAGAAAAATCAGTTATATCGTTACCTGAAAAGTAAGATGCAATATCAAAAATAAGTGCATTGGGTAGACCAAACCTGGTAATGATGAATTGATTAATAAATCCAATACTATTTTCAGAGTTGGCCACCTTTAAAGGTATTGCTTCCACCCATTTAGTGAAATAGTATGTAGTAGTCAGGATGAATTTATGATGTTTGGAAGAGTTAGGAACGATCTCACTAATTATATCCAATCCCCATTAATCAGAAGGTTGTTGAATGTTGATTGGTTGCAGAGGCAAGGCTGGTCTCTTCTGTCTCCCTGAAGCAGTGTATCAAACTTTACATTTCCTAACATAACCATGAGTGTCTTTGAAAAGGTTGACCAATAATTACCAACATGCAAAATTTCTTGAGCAATGGTGTCTCCTCCAAAGTGTTCACCCACTGGTCCATCGTGTAGTTCTTGCAAAACATTTTTTGCTTCAATTTTTTCCAAACATCTCAATTGAACAAAATCATATTTTTTCCTAAACATAACATCATTGATGAGTTCATATTGATTATATTTTATTCTTAAAGCTATTTTTTCTTGTATCTGAGTTCAAATGGAGCATAACCACTCTTTAAATAGAAGATTAAATCAACGTACTAAGATTTAGTATTAGTAAGACATACCTATATGATTTGAACATTGTTACCTCAGTATTCATCGAATGATGTATCAAAATCTCCAGTGATCAATCTACAAAAACATTGACCTCTAATAATTTTAACAGGGTTTATTTCTAGGTTATATTCTTGCAGAGCAGTGATCCAATTAGCTCTTTTCTCTCCTAATTGCTCTTGGATAAGTAATTGTCTTACTGCTGGGAAAGGAACAATCACTTTAGTATGATTTTTCAAAAGAAAATGCCTGAAATGCTTGATTGACTTGAAAAATGAAAAGGATTGCCTCTCTACTTCTAAATGGTTCAACTCATCTCCTTGAAAATTCAAGCTGAAGAAAGAAATAGGAGCTTCCACCTTTTGTTCATTGGGTTGTGTTAAGACTGCTGCATAGGATAGTTTAGAATAAAAAGTATATAAATAAATTGATCAGAAAATTAGGAGTTTTCAAAGAGGGAGCATCAATAATAGCTTTTTTAATTGATTCAAATTATTCCCTTTCATTATGTCCCCATTTGAAAACTAAATTTTTCTTAATCATGGCTTGTAAGGGTAAGATAATCTGAGAAAAAATTTGGGGCAAACCTTTTGACAAAATTGATTTTCCCAAGGAAGGATTGCATTGATTTCTTGTTATGTGGTAAGGGAATTTCAGAAATTTCCTTAATTCTTTCTGGATCTATGCAAATTCCTTCTTTGGACACAATAAAACCTACAATTTTTCCATCGTTGAGGGAAAAAAATGACTTCTTGGGATTTAAGGAGATTCTATACCTTTTTCAACTTTCAAAGATATGTTTTAAATCATGAAAATGATTATTTCTTTTCTCAAAGAATATTGTAATATTATCCAAGTATAAAAAAAATGTTTTGTTGATCAAACCTCTGAAAGCGATTTCCATAGCTCTTTAGAAGGTTGCTCCTGCATTTATTAGTCCAAATGGAATTTTTTGATATGCATATGCTCCCCACTTAGTTTTGAATGTTATATTAAGCCTATCTTCAGGATGTACGAGAAGTTGATTATAACCTGAAAATCCATCTAGAAAAGACATTAGCTCTGAACCAACAACAAATTGTAAGATTTGTTCTATTGGTGGAAGTGGAAAGCTTTCATTCTCACATGGCTTATTCAAATTTATAAAATCAATACAAATTCGAATATCACCATTCTTCTTCCTAATAGGCACAAGGTTTGAAACCCATTTAGAATGTCTAACTGGAAAAATTCTTTTAGCCTTAAGGAGCTTGTTTAAATTAATTTTTATCTAATTTTCCACATTGAGATGAATTTTCCTAAGATTTTTCTGAATGGGATTTACATAAGGTAACATTGGGATAATATGTTGAATGATGGAAGTGTCATAAGTTTTCAGATCTTCATAGTTCCAAGAGAAGAAATTCTTATACCTTTTCAACATATGAATAAAGGAAGATCTCTCATCTGGTGAGAGTCCAAGGCCCAAATTGATATTCTGAGGTTTGATATTGGACCCATGGTTAATCAACTCAAATCTCAAAGTTTAACTTTGAATTTTGCAGTTGGTAACCATTTTAAAACTATCTTTTAAGTCATACAAGATCTCAAGTTTAACTACAGGCTTGGGTAACGAATTTTCCTCAGTTGTTCGATTCATTTGTTTATCATTTTCATCTTCATCGATAATTTTATTAGAATAAGACCCTTTAGATGTTATAAAACTAAAAATATCTTCATCATCATTGAAAACACATCAATTATTGATGTTATCAGGAATAGAGGGGCAAAAAATCAACTCAATAGAAAATGTATCAGGGCTAAAATCCTCAGGTGGGATGCGCTTAGATGCAACATTAGCTAAAAGGTTAGCACTAGCATTTTGTTGTCTTGGGGCCGGAGAAATGTTAAATTCTATAAAGTGTGAAGTAAGAGATTGAATTAGGGATTGATAATGCCTTAGATGACTAGAAACATAATGAAATTTTTTTCTTACATGTTTTATACCAATCTCAGAGTCACCAAATACTTTGAGGTATTTTACATTTAGAATTAAAACTTTATGCAATCCTTGTACTAATTCTTCATATTCGGAAATGTTATTAGTGCATTCAAATTCCAACCTACATGCTAGCATGGTTTTTTCTCCATCAGGGCTTATCAAAATGCATCCAGCTCCTGCATTATCATTAGATTTTGAACCATCAAAATAAAGAGCTCAAAATAAATAATCATTCCTAATTATAGGTGTATCTACAATATGTATACACTTAGATGAGTCTGTCTGAGAAACATTTTCAATCTAAAAAATGAAAAAATCAGCTAAGGAAGGAGATTTTTGTGCTATAAAATTTCCAAAGAAATATCTAGAAAAATAGTTCCCAAGAATATTGTTTGTAAAAACTACTGGTTCATTTTCTTCTTCTAGATTGGTCACTGCATATTTCATGTGTTTCTCTCTTTCAACCTGAATCTGATTGGGTTTATCGTTATAAGGAAGCCTCATATGTGACCAGTCTGTAGAAAAATAACCATGTAATTTCTCAGACCAATCTTTTCTTAGAATCAAACCATAAAACTCAGGAATATCAACAACCAATATATCAATGATTTGACATAATTTTGAATTGAAAAATAATCTTATCAATACAAAATTCACTTCTCCCAACACTTTGAACTTATTTATATCTAACTGAACAATATGGACAAAAAATTTCTGGGGTGAAATATTCAATTTAAGACAGATTGAATAGGGAATCACATTGGAAGATGCCCCAGAATCTACTAAGCAATTGTGGATGTTTTTATTAAAGATTTAAAAGGTCAGTAGAAAAGGAGTATGAGAATTATACCTATCTCCAATCAAAATGGCATCAAAAGGATGGAATTTTTGTAAAGAATCATTTGGAGACTTACCTTTTCCTTTAGAAGCTTTAGAAGTGACAACAAAGGGAAAAAGAGATGCAGGTACTGCATTTATTTATTTAAGAAGGAATTTATGCTGCTGCTTTAGTTTGCTTACTTCATATAAGGAGATATTGGATTTGACCTCCTTTATATCCTCTACTATGTTATATTCTATAGTTTTAGAGACAACTAGAGTTTTAGATGTAGTGGGATAATTTGAAGAAGATGGGACTAAATCAAAAGTTATAGGAGGGGTCTTCTCAACTGCGTGTTTGTATTTAATAGAAGGACTAGAATAATTTTTTTTTCAATTTGATTGTGATGGATCGACAGGTCCTTTACTTCTTGTGTTGTCTAGTAGGGTTTCTTATTCTTATTCATTTTCCGAAGTGGTAAGCATAAAGTCCCATAATCCATGAGCTTCGACTAATTCTTCTTCTTGTGATTCCTCGACAGATAATACTGATTATTCCTCATCTTCGTCTTGATTGGATTCAAAATTAGGTATGATGTTTGGAGGTTGATATTGGGGAGATTTGGATTTATTAAAAGGCCTAAAATAATTCTTTGAATATTCAACTATTTTCTTCTTAATCTCTACCATATCATTTGAAATTGTTTTGAGGACCTTATGTAATCGTTCCAAATCGAAATGATCTTTGGGAGATTTCTTTTTTTATTCATATTTGAAAATGAACTTCTTTTTTTTTCTTTCTTCAAGTGCATTCTTCTTTTCCAAAGAAATAATTCTCTTCTCCACAGATAGATATTTTTTCATATTATCAAGTAAAGTTGTCTTGTTAGATCAATTAACAACTATTGAAATATTAGAAGGAAGAACATAAATATAAAATTCAATTTGTACATCATCAGCAGGTTGAGAAGTCTCAAGAATTTTATTTAATAATTTATTGAACCCGGAGTTCAAATATTTTATCTTTTAATTCAGAATAACTTTGAGATTATACAGACCATTAATTAAAGTAGTTGTTGTGAGATCATCTCCAATTTTTTTCAAAAATTATTCTTTGAATGTATCCCAACTATTTATTGATCCTAGTGTTAATGAAAAATACCATGATCCTATAGATCCTTCTAAATTATAAGGGAAAATTCTGACTACACAATATTCTTCTACAAATCCATTAAGGTTGATGGCTAACATGAATTTATAAAGGTGTTCCTCAATTGGAATTCCATCATCATGATTATACTTTGGTGACCATCTCTCTAGATGTTTAGGCAGAGGATGAAGTGGTGGTGCCATTTGGACTGCCCCTGGGTTAGTCCAATGTATTTTTTCGATTCTAGGATTTTTAGGAATAAAAGAAGAGGTAGCTGATATAGAGGCTAAAGATGATTGAGTGAATGAAGAAGTAGCCCCTGTAGTGCTAATGACTATGATAGCATTAGTTGTTTTTGTTATAGGAATGTGAATGGAAGGATTTATCATATGGTAAGAAGAAGGTAGAGAAGTATTTGAAGGATCGAATAAGGGAGTGTGAGTTGGGGAAGGTGCTGTAATATCACTAGTAAAAGATTGATTTTTTGAAGTAAGGAATTTTCTTTGATGAGTGGGGAGTGGAAACTCAAAAGGAGTAATTCCAATTTTTTTCACATTGAGATCGGGTCAATACATGAGAAACTCCCAGAGATGAGGATACAATTCCTTCAAAGACTTTAGACTAAGCATGTTTTTCTCATGAAATAGAAATCCCTTCCAGTGCTTGGACGAAGGTCTAAACTTCAAGTGACTCTTGAGGTAAGGGAGTGGAATTTTTTCCAACTGACTTAGGAAGTGTACTAGGATATTTTGTGGTTGTTTCAAAACATTCAAATCTAGGAGTGGGAGATTTTGAATGGGATCTTGAAGTTGGAGGATATTTTGAGGGGGAATGACTCTTTTGATGGCCTTTTGATTTGGGATTAAAATTTGATGCCATTCATAGTATTTAGGCCATTCTTCTAGTGCCAAAAACGTTGAAGGCTCGAAAATATCTACCTCAACATTGGGGAAAACCACCCAATTGGGAACTTAAAGTAGCTCCTTTTCCTTTTGGAGTGGTGGCTCTGATTGGGGATAATGGGACCAATTTCCTTTGAAAAACAATAAATGGATGGATATAAATTGTGAGATTAATGATATTAATGAGACTAATGTAACTAGAATTGAAATAGACTTAAATATGTATATACTGGGACAAATTATGTCTTTGAATGTGACTTTTAGTGAATTTCATATAATATAGGACAATATAGATCATCAAATAATTATGAAGTGAAAACAGATAAGGATAACTAATTTAATAAAATAGTTAATTAAATTAGTTGATTAAAACATATCACATAAAACATCTCGTTGTTTCTCATATATCTTAAAAAAAATTACAATCTCATATATCAATAATGAATAAATGCTTGACTATATACAAAACACATATATAATGAAAAACAATTCAAAATGACTATTTTTGTCATTGAAACATAGCATAAATATAGAGATAGTAGTACCCAATATATTTAGACTATGCTCATGAGAAAACAACTCTGGTTCAAATTTTCTCTTCATAGTACTCAAGAGTTACAATAGTACAAACTTTAAAGCTCTCTTTACAAAAATTCAAAACCCCTTCTTTATTAACACGAAGGGAATTTATAGTTCAAACTCAAAATAAAATAATAGTAAAGTGACATGACATACTGAGGCGGTTTGAACAAAACATCCTTAAAATAAAAAAAGAGGACAATAATAGGATTTTTTCTAACAAGATGCTCAAGAACGAGAGGATGATTGTTCTCCCATTTGTTGTCGCAGTTCAACAATATATATGTCATTGAATTTATTTTAGGAGGATGAGTAGGCTTGATTCACATTTTCCCTGTGAAAACTGCAATGCTAAGCACTAGAAGAAGATGTATGGTGGTATTAGCAGCACATTTCAACATAATCCATTGGCTGTGAGGTTTAGCCAATTATTTCCAATGACTTTCAAGGTTAACCTTAGATAATCTTTTAATTTTCTCAGATTTCTTCTTGGACAAATATTACCATGATTTTGTCAATTCTTTGACATCTGGTAAGGCACCTTTAGGGAATTCCTAGATTAAATTTGCATGAAGAAGACTTCTTGTTATCACTCAGGTTTTCCCAGAAGTTGTGGAAGGGGAAAGTATACCCGAGGTAACCACAAACCAACTTTCAGATGCAGAATCTAGCCAATCTGCATCCAGAGAGGGCTCTCTCTTTATGATTTATCTTTGTTCTTAGAAGGTTTTAGGCTAGTTATTAATCCAAGAGTTTGTTTTGAAAAATGGTGGAATCCACAAACTAAGGGCAAGATTGAAGATTTTCAGTCCATTGGGCTATGGAGTCAAAGGATGGCTTTACTGGATTTTTATTCTACACTCAAGATGGTTTTGTAGGGCAAGGTAGCTAGACAGAGAACAATCCTTAAAATTTAAAGTGGATGGGATGATTTTTAAGGGATGAAAGGCAGCTAAGAATCTTTCACCATGTTCAAAAGAAAGAAATGAGATGACTACAAACAAAGAGCAATTAAGAATTCCTTGATATAGTAATCAAAAATGTTTGAATCAGCAAAGCAAGAGCATTTAAGAATTCATGCTTATAACCAATTCAGAAGAAAACATTAAGAACAATCACATCTGAAATCAGAGTACAATTAAGCAAATTCTGATTCAATCCTTTATGTAAATTATTCAAAAATGGACATAATGATAGTATAAACTGATATAAAACTTAAGACAAAGGGTAGAAAGACTTATTGAACTGCAGTCCAACACATGAATCCTGCAAAAAGTCCTGAGCTTCAAAGGATCATCCAGTAAGCCACGAATAAATTTCTCCAAATGCTTTTTATTCCAAAAATCTCAATGTTACAGCAAAGTAATAGAATCCACCCTCAATACTCTCTTTGAGGGTTTATTTATATAAAAAAATAATTGAAACAATCTCACACTAACCTAGCCAATAATCTAGGTCGAGTAAGGAGTAATCTACAATAAAACAGGAGACAAATGGTTTCGTAGATAGAATCATAAGTAACTGTCGATGTGCTGTTTCCTTATTTTGTTGATGTGCTGGAGGCAAGTGCTGAAATAGGGCTCGATGCTGTCCCTTGGAGTAATTTCTTTGCTTGTTGGATACTCTTTGTTTTTACGGATACTCTTTAACCTGTGTAACTGATACTCTTTCATCTGTTCTTATTATTTATCTTTTACAAGATAGTAAAAAGACAAATTCTTACTCTGAAGATAGATTTCATAGAATTTCCAATAAATCTTTCCACCATCGATCTTCTGCTATGATGGTCCTTTTGAGTTTCCTCAATGTTTCATCTGCTTCTGTGAGTTTGTAGAAAGTGGGCTGATCAGGGAATAAGTATTTTAGTTCATGTTCAAGATAAAATAAGTTCTTCACTCTGTCATACAGATTTCTCCCTGTTGGCAAGGTTGTCTCTGGCAAACTGACAGAACAAGCAGATGTATTCTGAGCATGGACATTTATTTTCTTTACATAGGCTTCTAAGTCCATTATCTGATCCTCTGAGATCATGGGACTTGGTAACCCACTGTCCAACAAAGCCTGAAATTTTTCTCTGAAGGAATCTATATCAACCAAAATATCTGAGCACTTCCTTTCTAAATTCTGCATAAAGGTTCTTTTGATGAAGACTCTTTTTATTTCCAGAACAGTGCCGGTCCTGTCCTCAATTCCTAATGCTACAAGCTGTTGCTTTGTTCGGGTGTTCAAAAATTGAATAAGTTGGTTGGCCTGTTCAGGTCTTCCTCGTAATTCATTTCTAGTCCTGTTTATTTCTTCTTGAGCCACTTTAACCAAATCATTTTGTTCAAAAATTGCTTGAATAGAGGGCCAAATACCCTTTATTAACTCAATTATATTACCCCACAGAATTTCATTTATTTCCTTTAACGACTTTTCTAATGAAAGGTCCTTCTCTAAAGCCTTAACCAATCTTTCTAATCTTTTTATTTCCCTGGTGTTATCAGCAACTGTTTTCTTGGATGTATCATATTTTTGCTCCATATTTACCAACTGTAGTTTTGTGGTTTGAAGTTCTGTGACCTGTAGTTGTAAATTTTCCATTTGCTTTATCAACTCATCAGAATTCAAACCATGTTTACCAGGCTTCTGCCTGTTTAAGGGACTGGCTGCTAGTAGTACTAAGGTTTGTCGATAGCTTTTCCAAAGTTTGCTCTAAATCTTTTTCGCTTGATCATTTTCAGTACTTAAGAGCAAACATTATCTCTTCCTCGTGGAATTCCCTCTCAGACTTCGAGTCCGGGGGTGTCTTGAGGTCGGCAATTTTAGTCGCTTTCATGGCAAAACAGGTTATCATATTTAATTAATGCCTCAATGCTTTTAATATCTTTGGGGTTGTGCCCCAAAATAATGATGATGTCTTCCAAAGACTTTATTCTGTTATCTTTGGCCTGAGAAGAGGCCTTCTCAATTTGCAATTGGGCATTTGTGTTATTTAAAGAATCTTGCAGCGTTAGGGCTGCCATGGCCTTATTAGTAAGAGTAGAATAAACCATTTCCCCTGTTTGTTTGTGTAGTTCAATCTGGTCCAAAGGATGAATGTCCTTTGCCAGGACCTCAAAATTTGTTCTAATATAATCTGCTGCTGACATGGGTTTTTGTACCTTGGACTTGAAGTGGCTCATTAACGTTTTTCCTTGTGAAATGTCAAATGCTGATATTAATCTTTCCTGATTATATGGAGCCATCTTCAGGTATTGATCATATACCTTCATTCTTAATGGATCATTTTTTGCCTTTATGTTAATGAAGGTTCCTTTTATATCTCCTATGTCTGTTTTAGGTGGCTTGAAAGAAGATATTTCAGCACTCGATTGCTTTTGCAAAGCTTTTCCTTTCTGGCTTGTGTTTGTTTCACTGACTGTGCCAGTTTGTTGACTGTCTTCCCTCCCATCATCAAATACCTCATCTATGATTTCCACCTCTGGAAGTGGATCAGGTTTCTGCTTTTTAGCTTGATGTATTTCTGTGGATTTCTTGGGAGGTGTAGTATCTGGAGCTAGCCTTTTCTTTCCTATCTCCACATTGGATGGAGTTTGTAACTTTGGAACTTGTGGAGGATTTACCTGAGTGGGAGAAACTTGTGCTTGATCAGGTGCCCTGGAAGTCTGAGGTTTCTCTGCCATGATTAAAGTTTCAACAACCTGAATCTCAGGTTCCTTTCCTTTGCCTTTTCTTTCTGCTACAACTGATGAACTGCCTCCCTGTAATCTCTGCTGTGGATTTGCTGTTGAAGAAGTACCAACCTGCACTTGACCATAAGATTCTAGGTCATAATTCTTCTCAAGATCTTTCATAATTCTGTTCATTTTTTCTTCTTCTCTTTCTTCTTCAACAAGTGTTCCTTCCACCCATTCATCTTGGTTAGCATATTGTTCTATATCAGGAATCTTGTGGTGGAAATAAGGAGAAGATTTATTCTTTATTCTTTTTTCAGAGATGAAACCAAATGGATCATAAGGAACCCAACGGAAAGTTTTTTGGAATTTGCTTTCTAGTATATTTTTTGCTTCTTGCTCGGCCTCCTTAGAGTTACAGATGAAAGGACCTAATTGACTTTTGATCCTTAGTTGGGCTTTCTTTTTCACACTACAAAAATGAATCATGTCTGAATTATTCATTTGCCTGAAATATTCCAAGGCAAATAGTCTCATGGGTACATATCTTGGTAACTTGAATGGATGCAATTCACATCCATAAATTCTGATAACTGTATGGTTTTGATATAAATACCAATCTCCAACTTTATAAGTCCTGGAAAGCTGCAAGGTCTTCTTGATCTCATTACTGAGTCTTGGAGGGGAACTTCCAGTCAGCAAAGTAGTTGCAGGATAAACAAAGAGATCAATGAATTCAGCATAAGAATAGGGGGACTCGGAAGAATAATGAATTATGGGAGACCAAAATATAACTGACCTGGGATTTCCCTTGGCATCAAGCTTTTTAACAGGGAAAGGGAACTTTTCTGATTGATAAAAGATAATAAGATGATAAATAACTGAAGAATATTTGAACACTCTTTCAGTATCTAGCCTCATGAACTGGTCGTGGATTTTATTGGCTGTGAAAGAGGCAAAGTCGTATTTCATTGCAGGAGGTTGTCCAGGAGTGAAAATAGACAGCATAACTAGGGTGATTTCATCAACATATTCACTGGTATTGAACCCTAAGATAAAAGATATCATATTTAGGATAAGTTTTCCTAATTCAGTGAAAAAAGCACAACCATAGGGAGGAGGGCCCTTGGGTTGGTGTTCAGGCAACATGAAATTCTGGCAAATGGACTTCAATATTTCTGGGGTCAGTTGATTAGATTTTTCAATCAGCTCTTCCATGGATAAAGGTGCCAGCTCTTGATTAGGTTCAAAGTGTAGCATTTCATTGATGGATTGGGGAGTAATGGGGAAAAGAACACTCTGGTCAGGGGCTAATACAACTCTTTGAGTGGGATCATAGTTAGAATGGCAATAGTGGATGATTTCTGGAAAAATGCGGACCGAGGGGATGAGATACCTTGGGAGATGGGATTCCCACAATCCAATAACATCTTGCCCCTTTGAATAATCGTCTCTGCAGGGACAATAACTCAAAAGGGGGCTTTCATCGAACTGCAAGTCTTTAATCTGAAAATATTTATCTACCAAAGGCAAATATTCTAACTCTCTGTGGGTAGCATTCAGTGGAGTCACATTCAAGGCTGCTGGGGCTTCCATTTTGGTTCTTGTGGATTCAAAACAGAAGTTTCTGCGTTTCTTCACTGGCCGGGCGCGATTTTGATTTTAATGAGGGAAATTGGCACAATTGCCGGTTCTGGGGAATAATTCACAGTTTTAAATCTCAGAAAATGATCTCAGTGATAAGATTTACATGCTAATTCAGTGGAAAATAGGGAAAACAGACTTTCTTTTGAAGTTCGAAACGCTATAGGATAAATACATGTTCTTGGCAGAATGCTGGCTCTCAACAAGTATCAGACGGTAGCAGGAGGACGCTTGAACACAGGTGCAGTGAATTTCTGGAGCGAAATTGGATAGAACAGTAGATTTCAGTGGAAATTTGAAAGTCGTGGCAGAAAGCGCAGTCGTTTTCAATAACGAAAATAACGGGAAAAACACGAAAAACTTTGTTTTATTTCCGAAAAAAGGGTTTTTTATGTTCTCAAGGAGTGACGTCATAATGGTACGGGCTGACGTGTGCAGGGGGAGGGCCGGGCAGTAAGCGGTAAGTTCCCGCACCGCTTTTGGACAAGAGTGGTATTAGCCAGGAGGGGAGCGATTCCGTTGGATGATTGCCACGTAGCCGGTGAACTGTTCCAATACCGCCAAGTCCCCGCGCGTTAAAGTTCTGTCGAGGGACGGCTAGCGGAATCGTTGTGGAGCATTGATCTGTCGGCAGATGATTTGACGGTTGAAAAGACAGAAAGACGATGGGGTGTTAACATGCGGGCCTGGCGGGGTTTTAAACGTGATTTTCATTATTAAACATCCCGGGGCGCTTATTATTGGTGAATGAAGTTGGTTATTAACTAATTCAGATAATTAGTTAATCTCGCTGTAAAATGGAAATAGGGGTCGCGATGGGGTTGAAACATTGGGTGGAATGCCAGGTGGATGTGCCACGGTGGCATAGGGTTTCCGAAGTTTTGGTTTGAAAATATAAAACTTCGGGTTTATTTATATTTTTGTATTAAACATATAAATCATATGTTTAAAGTTTTTCGCATATATGTTTTTTATTTTATTATATGATAAATTAACCAATGTAATTAACTTACCATAGGGGCGGGACTATAATATAAGGATAAATTTAACCAAAGGGCTTATATTGTGGGTTTTTTATTTAAATGCATGGGGAAATAAATACTTTGGCTAAACTTTATAATAAGGGGTTTTTTGGATATTTATATAAAAGGAGTTATATACTTAGGATAGAGGATTTTCACTAGGGATTTAATAATTAGAGTTAAATGTTAATATGACAAAGGGACAAGGGGAACTCAAAATACTTTGCACATCTAAGAAAGTGACAATTTCTGAAGTAAATTGCAACATCTTATCTTCAACACTTAATCTTAGAATTGTGAGTTATTTTAAGGGTTTTTTATGGAATTTTGCATACTTTTCCTAAGAAAAAGAAGATTTCACTTAGGAAAAAGTTAAAGATGAATGATTACAATGATGAATTATCTCAAGTACTTAGGTCTCTTTGATCATCAGGCCGAGGGTCCAGTCCCTCCAGAAGTCAAGGAAATGCCTTGAGCCCCTTTGATCTCCAAGTATCTTAGCACTTTGGGAAATTAGTAAAAACTTAGGGAGAAAGTGATGTGGGAAGTTAATGATTTTGACTTTGCTTTCTGTGATTCTTCAGTGCCTTTCTTGTTTCAGTACTTGTGATGAAGGTAAAAGATCAAACATATTTAGCACCAACATTCATCATATGAAACTTTGCAACACCATCTACCTACCCTATCTACTTGACACTACCATTTTCTCTTCTTTATTAGGGTGCACTTAGACTTGCAAACCCTCATCAATATTTTTTCTTTTACAAGGCAAATCTATCTAATTCTACCCTTATTACATCCAAGGGCTCAGATTAAACTGTTGAGCACCTTTCTTTAACTCTACCTATCTACTTATCTGCAAAGATTAAACTGTTTGGTCAGATATTTATTCTCTATTCTATAACATGAAATTGAAAAATGAATGAGTCAAGTTTATACAGTTTGACTCTTCGTGAATTGTGGCAAAAGTTTGACAAGCTGCACACAATTTCTTTATTACAAAAATGAAATAGTAGTGGCATTTGGATTTGCACACTTTCCTTGGTCTATTTTTTGTTTGGGGTTCATTTATTTCACTTTTTTTTTTGACCATTTTATTTTTCTTACCCTTTGATTTTTCTTTTAGGGTATACCCTCTTTACATTTTTTAAATTTTTTGATTTTTTGGTTTTTCAAGAATATGGAACACCTTTGCTCAAGAAAAAGGTTTGAACATATTTCATAGTTCAATCAATTTTTTATTTTTTAGTTTTTCAAGAATATGGAACACCTTTGCTCAAGAAAAAGGTTTGAACATATTCCATAGTTCAATCAAGCCAATCATGACAAATGACACCTATTGGTATAGGAGTCTAACACTGGCTCCACTTGGGGATGGCTTTTCCTTGTGAAAAGTCAAGAACAGCAGGTCAGTTGCCTCAAAATGTCTTCAAACTAAACCATGTAATCTCCTTCTTCTGGTAGCTTTATTGTATATATGATAGTGGAACTTTTAAAGCTTAGGGCTTTCGCTTCGGGCTTCAACTCCAAGAAGTCACCATCCAATCAAAACTGATGCATTAGCTGTGGCTGAAAATCTTGAATTGAATATAGTCCTTTTTCTGCAACCTGAAATCTAATCTTGAAACTTAAAACAACACACAAAAATTTTCAAACCAACTTAATGAAAAACTAGTTGTAAATTGAAAACTAAAAAAAATTGCTCAAAATTATGAGCTTATTTGCACTCATTTACCTACTCTAATCTACTAAAATCTTATTGAATCAGGTAATACAAAAATGCCAATGAAGCGAATCAAGTCGCTGTAAAAATAAATGGACAACTTGATTGCTTGTGATCAAAATTGGAAGTAGGTTATGATCATGTGCCTTTATAATAAATGATATGATATGTAAAGGCCACTTTTGATGTATTTGATCCTTATAAAGAAAACATGTTTGCAAATTTGGGCTCAAAAGATTCTCCATATAATCTGATATAGGATCAATAAAAGCATGATGTATGTTATTTACTTCTAGGCCTTCAATGACTAATTGGTCAATTGAATTATGAATATTAGACCATGAACTTATTTCTTTAGCTTTGTGTTTGAAAGAATAATCATCTTCAATATGAAAGTCAAAAGATAGTACAATTTCCTCTTGCTTTGGAGAAGGAATATTTTCAAAGAATTCTTTAGGATTTTGGAAATTGTATGACTGAATTTGAAAATGCAAAAGTTTGATTTCATTTTCATAATTTTCAGAAATTATATCAAGAAGCCATTTTTTAACTTGAGGAGAACATTTTCTTGTTTTCAAGAGAAGAAAGAAAGCTCTTAGAAAATCCTCATCAAGCTGAATTTTTGATAACTCATCCCTGAATTCATTTAAAATTTCATCAAATGAAAGATTTTCCACAAACCCTGTCATCCAGTATCACTATTAATGCTTTGGAATATGGATTATTTGGTTGTGGAATTGTTCTAAAACTTGAAGCTTTGAATCTCTGATCAACAGTGTCTTGATTGGAAAATGATATCAAAAGAGTCAGAAGAATGATGCTCAAATGTGCATGGAGATTTTATATTTACAATTTTCAAAAGAGATAAATTAAAAAAAATACTCTAAGATCTTCTCTAAAATACAATATACATTGGAAAACTCTATCAATTTAGAAAGAACATAATGTCTTGGATAAAAATCCAAGTTGAAAGCCTGATCTTTCCATATTGTTCTTCCAAGTTCATTCCTCCAGTGGAGTCTTAGTAGTGAAATTGATTTTGGAGTCGCCAGGTGGATGATTTTAACCTTTGTGTGTCTGATCTTTGTCCACCATCATAGATCAGATCTAAACATGTAAAAAAATTCTGAAGAGAAAGTTAGTTCTTCAGGAAACTAAATTTTTGTGAATTTTCAAAACAACTTCTACAAACTCTTCAAGAAATTTAAGATTTTGGATTAAAATTTTCTCAAAGATTTATTAAACTAGAGAATCTGATTGAATATTTTGAAACTAAGGTTTAGTATATAAGCTAAATCAGAGATAGAGTGAAGCAGCATTTATTTACTTTTGCAATTGCAGAGCAAAAGCAATTTCAAAGGCTACCTGGCTGATCTTCAAACTCTGTCTATAGCTTATAAATCAAACAATAGTATCAATAAAATGTTTCAGATCGCCAGTATGGTCGCCACTATGTTATCACTCAGGTTTTCCTAGAAGTTGTGTAAGAGGAAAGTATACCCGAGGTAACCACAAACCAACCTTCAGATGCAGAATCTAGCCAATCTGCATCCAGAGAGGGCTCTCTCTTTATGATTTATCTTTGTTCTTAGAAGGTTTTAGGCTAGGTATAGATCCAAGAGTTTGTTTTGAAAAATGGCGGAATCCACAAACTAAGGGCAAGGTTGAGAGTTTTCAGTCCATTGGGCTATGCAGTCAAAGGATGGCTTTACTGGATTTCTATTCTACACACAAGATGGCTTTACAGGGCAAGGTAGCTAGACAGAGAACAATCCTTAAAATTTAAAGTGGATGGGATGATTTTGAAGGGATGAAAGGCAGCTAAGAATATTTCACCATGTTCAAAAGAAAGAAATGAGATGACTACAAACAAAGAGTAATGAAGAATTCTTTATTATAGTAATCAACAATGTTTAAATTAGCAAAGCAAGAGCATTTAAGAATTCATGCTTATAACCAATTTAGAGGAAAACATTAAGAACAATCATATCTGAAATCAGAGTACAATTAAGTAAATTCTGATTCAATCCTTTATGTAAATTATTCAGAAATGGACATAATGATATTATAAACTGATATAAAACTTAAGACAAAGGGTAGAAAAACTTATTGAACTGCAGTCCAACACATGAATCCTGCAAAAAGTCCTGAGCTTCAAATCGTCATCCAGTAAGCCACGAATAAATTTCTCCAAAATGCTTTTATTCCGAAAATCTCAATGTTACAGCAGAGTAATAGAATCCACCCTCAATACTTCCTTTGAGGGTTTATTTATACAAGAAAAACTTGAAAAAATCTCACACTAACTTAGCCCATAATCTAGGGTGACTAAGGAGTGATTTACAAATAAACATGAGACAAATGGTCTCGTGGATAGAATAATAGGTAACTGCTGATGTGCTGTTTCCTTTCTTTATGGATGTGCTGGAGGTAAGTGCTGAAAAAGGGCTTGTTGCTGTCTTCTGGAGTAATTTCTTTGCTTGTTTGATACTCTTTGTCTTTACGGATACTCTTTAACCTGTGTAACTGATACTCTTTCATCTGTACTCATTTTTATCATTTACCTGATAGTAAAGATAAAATTCTCATCCTGAAAATAAATTTTATAGAATTTCCAATAAGTCTTTCCACCATGAATCGTCTGGTATCATAGTCCTTTTGAGTTTTCTCAATGTCTCATCTGCTTCTGTGAGTTTGTAAAAGGTGGGCTCATTAGCAAATAGATACTTTATTTCATGTTCCAGATGAAATAAATTCCTCACTCTATCATAGATACTTCTCCCTGTTGGTAATGTCGATTCTGGCAAACTGGTAGAACAAGCAGCTGTATTTTGAGCATGAGTATTTATTTTCTTTACATAGGTTTCCAAGTCCATTATTTGATCCTCTGAGAGCATAGGACTTGGTAACCCATTGTCCAACAAAGCTTGAAATTTTTCTCTGAAAATATTGATATCAACCAAAATATCTGTGCACTTCCTTTCTAAATTCTGCATGAAAGTTCTTTTGATGAAAACTCTCTTTATTTCCAAAACTGTGCCGGTCCTGTCCTCAATCCCTAATACTGCAAGCTGTTGCTTTGTCCTGGTGTTCAAAAATTGAATAAGCTGATTGGCCTGCTCAGGCCTGCCTCTTAATTCATTTCTTGTCCTGTATATTTCTTCTTGGGCTATTTTAACCAAATCATTTTGTTCAAAAATAGCTTGAATAGAGGGCCAAATACCCTTTATTAACTCAATGATATTTCCCCAAAGAATTTGATTTATTTCCTTCAAAGGCTTTTCTAATGAAAGATCTTTCTCTAAAGCCTTAACTAATTTGTCCAATCTTTTGACTTCCCTGGTATTTTCAGCAACTGTCTTTTTAGATGTATCATACTTCTGCTCCAAATCTTTTAATTGTAACTTAGTGGTTTGAAGTTCTGTGACTCTTAATTGTAGACTTTCCATTTGTTTTATTAACTCATCAGAACTCAAACCAGAAGTGTTTACCTGTTCTGGCTCTGTTTGTTGCTTTGCTGTTGTAGTACCTGTGGTTGTAGCAGCTTCTGTGGTTGATGCCTGTTTGATGGTTTCCTTTTCATGTAAAGCTTGTTCCAATTCCTTCTCTGTTTCACTTAGTCGCTCAGTTACTTTTAAGAGCAACTCCATTACCTCTTCTTGTGAACTCTCTTTCAAAACTTCTTGGGTCTGAGGGTGCCTTGAGGCTGGAAATTTTAGCTGCTTTCTCAGTGCAGCTATGTCATCATCTTTCTTTTTTATTAATGCCTCAATGCTTTTAATATCTTTGGGGTTGTGACCCAAGCTGATGATTATCTCTTCTAGAGACTTTATTCTGTTATCTTTGGCCTGAGAAGAGGCCTTTTCAATTTGCAATTGGGCACTTGTGTTATTTAAAGAATCTTGCAGCGTTAGGGCTGCCATGGCCTTATTAGTCAGAGTGGAATACACCATTTCCCCAGTTTGTTTGTGCAGCTCAATCTGGTCTAAAGGATGAATGTCCTTAGCCAGGACCTCAAAATTTGTTCTAATATAATCAGCTGCTGACATGGGTTTTGGCACCTTTGACTTGAAGTGGCTCATCATCATTTTGCCTTGTGAAATATCAAATGATGACATTAACCTTTCCTGATTATATGGAGCCATTTTCAAATATTGATCATATACCTTCATTCTTAATGGATCATTCTTTGCCTTTATATTGATGAAAGTTCTTTTTCTATCCCCTGTATCTGTTTTTGGTGGCCTAAAGGAGGATACTTCAGTACTCAACTGCTTGTGCAAAGCTTTTCCTTTCTGCTCTGTATGGGTCACACTAACAGAACCAGTTAGTTGACTGTCTTCCCTTCCATCATCAAACACCTCATCTATGATTTCCACATCTGGAAGTGGATCTGGTTTCTGTTTTTTGGCTTGATGTACCTTTGAGGTTTCTTTTGGAGGAGTAGTATCTGGAACCTGCCTTTTCTTTCCTATTTCCACATTGGATGGGGTTTGTAATTCTGCAACTTGTGGATGTTTTATCTGAGTGGGAGAAACTTGATTTTGATCAGGTGCTCCAGAGGTTTGAGGTTTCTCTGCCATGACTAAAGTTTCAACGACCTGTATTTCAGGTTCCTTTCCTTTGCCTTTTGGTTCTGCTGCAACTGATGAACTGCTTTCCTGTAATGTCTGCTGTAGATTTGCTGCTGAAGAAGTGCCAATGTGGGGTACCTGCACTTGACCACAAGATTCTAGGTCATACTTCTTCTCGAGATCTTTCATAATTTTGTTCATTTTGTCAGCTTCACTTTCTTCCTCAACAAGTGTTCCTTCAACCCATTCATATTGATTGGCATATTGTTCTAGTTCAGGAATCTTGTGGTGTATATAAGGGGATGATTTGTTCTTTAATCTCTTTTCACAAATAAAACCAAATGGGTCATAAGGAACCCAACGAAAAGTTCTTTGGAACTTGCTTTGTAATATATTTTCTGCCTCTCGCTCGGCCTCCCTAGAGTTGCAGATGAAAGGACCTAATTGACTTTTGATCCTTAGTTGGGCTTTCTTCTTCACACTACAAAAATGGATCACATATGAATTATTCATTTGCCTAAAATATTCCAAGGAAAAAATCCTCATGGGCACATATCTTGGCACCTTGAATGGATGTAATTCACATCCATAAATTCTGATGACTGAGTGGTTCTAATATAAATACCAATCTCCAATTTTATAAGTCCTTGAAAGCTGCAAGGTTTTCTTTATTTCATTACTGAGCCTTGGGGGGGGGGATTCCTGTCAACAAGGTTGTTGCAGGATATACAAACTGATCAATGAACTCAGTGTAGGAATAGGGAGAATCAGAGGAAGAATGAATTATGGGAGACCAAAATATAACTGACCTGGGGTTTCCCTTGGCATCAAGCTTTTTAACAGGGAAAGGGAACTTTTCTGCTTGATAGAAGATAATGAGATGATAAATAACTGAGGAATATTTGAAAACTTTCTCATTATCTAGCCTCATGAACTGATCATGGATCTTATTGGCTATGAAGGAGGCAAAGTCATATTTGATTTCAGGAGGTTGCCCAGGAGTAAAAATAGACAGCAAAGCCAGGGTTATCTCATCAACATATTCAGTGGTATTGAAACCCAAGACAAAAGATATCATATTTAGGATAAGCCTTCCCAATTTAGTGAAATAATAAAAACCATAGGGAGGAAGTCCCTTAGGTTGATGTTCAGGCAACATGAAATTCTGGCAAATGGACTTCAATTTTTCTGTGGTCAATTGATTAGACTTTTCAATCAATGCTTCTATAGACAAAGGTGCTAGTTCTTGGCCTGGTTCAAAATGTAGCATTGCATTTATAGTCTGGGGAGTAATGTGGAAAAGAACACTCTGATCAGGGGATATTACAGCTCTCTGAGTGGGATCATATTTAGAATGGCAATAGTGGATGATTTCTGGAAATGAAATGACTGAAGGGATGAGATACCTTGGGAGATTGGATTCCCACAACCCAATGAGATCTTGCCCCTTTGAGTACTCGTCTCTGCATCGACAATAACTCAGAAGGGGACTTTCATCAAAATGCAAGTCTTTAATCTGGAAATATTTGTCTACTAAAGGTAAATATTCTAACTCTCGGTGAGGGGCATTCAGTGGAGTCACATTCAAAGCTACCGGGGCCTCCATTTTGGTTCTTGTGGATTCAAAACGGAGGTTTCTGGTTTTTTTTCACAGGCTGGGCGTGATTTTGATCTTACTGAGGGAAATTGGCACAATTGTAGGTTCTAGGGGAACAATTTACAGTCGTAAAACTCATGGAATGATCTTAGGAATATGATTTAAACACTGATTTAGCGACAAACAAAGAAAACAGAGTTTTATTTGCAGTTCGGGGCAAAATAGGATAAATACCTGTTCTTGGAGGCAAGCTGGTTTTTAACAGGTACCAGGTGGTAGTAGGAGGATACTTGAACACAGCCCTGGTGAAAATCTGGAGTGAAATCGATTTGAACAGTGGATTTCAGTGGAAATTTGAAATTCGTAGCGGAAAGCACAGTAGCGTTCAAACGATGAAAATGACATAAAAACACGCAATTTTGTTTTATTCCCAAAGTCAAAAGAGGGGTTTTAGTTTTTCGAGGAGTGACGTCACATTGGTAAGTGCTGACGTGGGGCAGGAGGGCCGGGCAGTAAGCAGTTTAGTCCCCGCACCGCTTATTGGCAAAGGTGGTATTAGATGAGCCGGCAACGATTCCATTAGAGTATCGACACGTGGACAGGAGACTGGTCAAATACCACCAAGCCCCCGCGCGTTAAAGCTCTGACAAAGGATGGGTAGCGGAATTGCCGAGGAGAATTGATCTTTGAAGGCGCGATCCGACGGTTGCAATGACGGGGAGATCGTGGGAAGTTAAATGCTGTGGGCCCAATATATTTATCGTTAAATAATCACCCCGGGCGAGAGTTGATTGGTGGAAGTAGTTGGTTATTAATTAATTCTAATAATTAATTAATCCCATGGTATAATGGAAAGAGGGGTCACGGCGGGGTTTTAATTTGTGGTTGAAATGTCGGGCGGAATGCCAGGTGGATGGGCCACGGTGGCATAGGGGCTTTTTCCAAGGTTTTTGATTTTAAAAACAAAACTTCGGGTTTTATCCCTTTTTTGCGTTTAAACATGTATAATATGTCTAAAGCTTTTTTATATATTTTTATTGTACGATAAATTAACCGATACAATTAATTTACCATAGGGGCGGGACTATAATATAAGAATATATTTAACCAAAGGACGTATGAAGCGGATTTTTAGTGAATATTTGGGAAGTAAATACTTTGGTTAAAACATAATAGATGGGTTTTTTTAGGATATGTATGTAAAAGGAGTTATATACTTAGGACAAGGCATTTTCACTAGGGATTTAGTAAATAGAGTTAGATGTAAATATGACAAAGGGACAATGGAACTCAAAACACTTTGCTCATCTAAGAAAGTGATATTTTCTGAAGTAAATTGCAATATCTCATCTTCAACACTTAAACTTAGAATAGTAAGTTATTTTGAGGGATTTTTATGGAATTTTGCATAATTTTCCTAAGCAAAATGAGATTTTACTTAGGACAAGGTTAAAGGTGAATGATTATAATGATGAATTATCTCAAGTACTTAGGTCTTTTTGATCATTAAGCCGAGGGTCCGGTCCCTCCAAAAGTCAAGGAAATGCCTTGAGCCCTTTTGACCTCCAAATACCTTAGCACTTTTGGGGGAAATTAGTAAAACTTTAAGGGGAAAGTGATAAGGGAAGTTAATGATTTTGACTTTGCTTGCTGTGATTTTCCAGTGTATTTCCTGCTTCAGTATTTGTGATGAAAGTAAAGGATCAAAAACATGTAGCAACATCATTCATCAGATAAAACTTTGTAACACCATCTACCTACCCTATCTACTACTACCATTTTCTCTTCTTTATTAGGGTGCATTTAGACTTGCAAACCCTTTTCAACCTTTTCTTTTTTACATGATAAATCTATCTATTTCTACCCTTATTACATCCAAGGGCTCAGATTAAACTGTTGAGCACCTTTTATTAACTCTACCTATCTACTTATCTGCCAAGATTAAACTGTTTGGTCAGATGTTTATTCTGTATTCTACTACATGAAATTGAAACATGAATGAGTCAAGTTTAAACAGTTTGACCCTTCATAAATTGTGGCAAAGTTTGACAAGATGCACACAATTGCTTATTTACAAAAATGAAATAGTAGTGGCATTTGGATTTGCACACTTTCCTTGGTCTATTTTTTGTTTGGGGTTCATTTCTTTCACTTTTTTGACCATTTTATTTTTCTTACCCTTTGATTTTTCTTTTAGGGTATACCCTCTTTTAAAATTTTTTATTTTTTGGTTTTTCAAGAATATGGAACACCTTTGCTCAAGAAAAAGGTTTGAACATATTCCATAGTTCAATCAAGCTAATCATGAAAAATGACACCTATTGGTATAGGAGTCTAACACCTCCAAGGAGAACAAAGGAGTGGATTCAAAAGAACCATCCATCAAATCAAATCATTGGTGACATAAATGAAGGTCGATAGCTTTGTTCATCACAACAATCTCACGTTTCTTTTCTAGCAACCTTTGAGCCTAGTAGTTTTGAGGAAGCTAGCCATAATGAACATTGGGTAGCAGCTATGAAAGAAGAATTGGATCAAATTGAGAAAAATAACACCTGGGAATTAGTTCCACAACCAAAAGATAAAAATGTCATTGGGACTAAATGGGTATTCAGGAACAAATTGAGAAAAATAACACCTGGGAATTAGTTCCACGGCCAAAACATAAAAATGTCATTGGGAGTAAATGGGTGTTTAGGAAAAAATTGAATGAAGATGGGCAGGTTACCAGAAACAAAGAAAGATTTGTTTACAAAGGATATGCACAAGTGGAAGGAATTAATTTCGACGAAACATTTCCACCAGTTGCCAGAATGGAAGCTATCTGAATGTTTGTCGCCTATGCATGTTCAAGAAAAACCAAAGTCTACCAAATGGATGTTAAGTCAGCATTTCTAAATGGAGAATTAGAAGAATAAGTTTACATCGAACAACCTGAAGGTTTTATACTATCGCAAAAAGAAGACTATGTCTGCAGGTTAAAGAAGGCTCTATATGGTCTCAAGCAGGCTCCTAGAGCATGGTATGCTCATCTTGATGGATATCTACGTAAACAAGGGTTCAAAAAAGGTACTATTGATAGCAATCTTTATGTACAAATAGATAAATATAAATTAACAATCATTGAGGTATATGTGGATGATATAATATTTGGTAGCAATGATGATCGACTACGTAAGAAATTTTCTACGAAGATGAAAAGTGATTCTGAGATGTCTTTACTTGGTGAGCTGACATACTTATTAGGGCTTCAAATATCTCAGCAAGAGAGGAATATTTATATGTCAAGCCAAGTACATCAAGGAAATTCTCAAGAAATTCAAAATGGAAGATTGCAAACCCGTCCTTACTCTGATGGTAACAGGTTGAAAATTGAGCATAGACGACTCATCTAAGGATGTGGATTAGACGTTGTACAAATCTATGATTGGTAGTCTTCTATATGTAACAACCTCTCAGCTAGATGTTATGCAAGCAGTTGGAAAAGTTGCAAGATTCCAAGCAGCACCAAAAGAATCACATATTATTGTCGTCAAAAGAATTCTTCGATATCTAAAGGGCACAACATTATATGGCTTGTGGTATACCAAGGGTAACAATCTCATTATTGAAGCCTTTATAGATGCAGATTGGGCAGGAAGCGTTGATGATCGTAAGAGTAATAGTGGAGCAGCATTCTATCTAGGTGGTTGTCTCGTATCATGGTTGAGAAAAAAGAAAAATTTAATCTCATTATCTACAGCGGAAGCAGAATACATTGCAGCAACATCATGTTGTACTCAAGTACTTTTGATGAAACAAATTTTGCAAGATCTTGAAGTACAATTTAGTGAGCCTATTCCCATATTCTGTGACAACACTAGTGCCATCAACATCTCCAAGAATCCTATCATGCATTCAAAAAAAGAACACATTCCAATCAAATATCATTTTGTTAGAGAACAAGTCGCTGAAAAGAATATCAAACTTGAGTATGTTTGTAAAAAAGAACAAATTAATGATATCTTCACTAAACCTTTACCTCATGAAGCATTTGAATATCTTCATTAAAAGCTTGGGATTCTCCCAAGTTCTCATTAGATTATAGGTCTTTAGGATGGTTGTGTGTCAGCGGGAGTGGAAGTGTGTACAAGTCCGCAAGATGGTTGTGTTTCAGGGGGAGTTACCCTTTTCAATTGATGTCAAAGGGGAGATAATGTTGTAGGAAGAGGTATCATGATTGCAGGGGGAGTACTTGTGTTGCCATCAATGCCAAAGGGGGAGATTTTTGGTCAGTGGTTGTCATTAATGTCAACCCAAGCAGCACTAGGGGCTAACCCAAAATTTCATGGGAATTTTAACCTACCAAATTAATATATTCTTGGTCAATAATGATTTTTTATGGTTTCTACTTGTCAAGATGTTTCCGTTGATATATGGCACACCATGTAATTCTTCACGGTTTGAGAGATATTCATGTTTGAAGTTTGTACCCCTAGTTAGTGGGCTAAAACCCCACAAGGTTGGGGCATGGGTCATTGAAAATTCATAATTACTATTTTTTAAGCTCCTAAAACACCTCCCACGTTCACTTGTTGAAGCCCCTCTCAACTTAAGCATTTATATAAATTGTGATATTCATTTCCTCCTTAGGTAAGGGATTCGGCCATCTGAAACAGGGCATCGTGGAATTTGCGCTCTAAAAATTTTTCTACGAAGGTTCAAAAGATGAATTTTTTATGAGGAAAATCTGAAATCCTGAGGAAACTTTTCTAAAAATTTTAGTTCAAGGTGTGCAATATGTCTGGAGATATGATCTGTGGAAGTCAGGGTTTTTGCAAGCTCGTGAAATTAATCTCAAAGAAGTGACCTTGGAAAATTCGTCATAAATACCTCTTTGAGTATCGGATTGGAATTCCATAAAATGTGGGAGATAGTGCATATTATTTGTTTTTCTCTCTATCAATTTGAGAGCCAAATGAAAAAAAAGTGACATGTGGCATGCAATACAAGTGCGCTCCGCTGAAACAGTCCATAATTACAGCATTGTGAGAGATTGGGTATAACTCTCTCTTGAAGAATTCAAATTGGGTCAGACCTGTGGCATTGGAAAGATGACTAAGAGGAATACTACACAACCAAAAATCAAATATTTAGGGTCTGAAATAATAGAGATATACCAGATTCAATATCGAGCTCTTAGAATGCAAGAAAAATCTCAAGGGATTCAATATCAAGCTCCTAGATTCATGTGTCGTAAAGGGTTGCAAAGGACCAGAATTTCTATGGCAGAAAAGTGAAGCAAGGTGTAGTAGAGGGTAGCATGACAAGAGCAGAAACCAAGATGCATAACAGAAGTAAGAATTTCATCATATGAAGTCTTCAAGTGGGCAGCATTGCATACAATCATTGTAAAGGTATCATTGTACTAAGTCATTGTAAATACATTATTGTAAAAATTGTTAGTAGTGTCTATCTACCAAGGGTTGAAGAGGAAGTGTTGGGAGGTCTAGGATCATCATTAGGTTCTTGCGTCAAAGTTGGGGTTATGGTCTAGTATATCTTCTTCTTCTGAATCATTCTATATCATTGTAAAGTGGACCATTTACCCTGGTACGAGAGTCCATTATTCATTTATTCTTCTATAGGGTGGTAGGGTGGTGCTAGGGTGAGTTGTAGCTCATTGGGTGTTGGGGTGTCTGTTTAGATGACTACTGAAGAATCTCGGGTGTTGGAGCGTCCATCTAGTGGGAGCTGGAGAAAAATGATTTTCTAGATTCTAGGAAGTTGGAGCTTTATTTTCAATTGGAGTTGAATATTAAAGAATTATTAGAAAAGCATTAGGTGGTTTTTGTCCCGAATTGGGTTTCCACCTTAAAAAATTTGTTTATTTGTGTTCCTCTTGTTTTCTGCTATCATTGTGCAAAAAATGATAATAATTTAAGATTAACTAATGCTCTAATTGAAAGGAATACTGATTCACCCCCCCTCTCAATATTTCCAACATTTCTTCCTCTGGATTTGATTGAGTCTCTTTCCAAAGGACTTGCACTTGTGTTACATTTGGATTTAGTTATGGATATTTCTCCATCCTTCACCTCTTCTTTGATATTGTCATGAAAAATTTATGTTTTGGACTAGAGAATATGTCCAATGGAGGTACTTCCTCAATTTTGAGGATTATTTCATCAATGGGGAAAGTTGGGATGATTTCCATGTCTTTGGCAAATGTAGCTTCTCTATTCTCTTCTATATCACTGTGTCTTTTTCTTTCACTTTGCTCAAAACCTTTTTTAGGAACATCTGCAGTGAATGAGGTTTCTTTTCTTTCTTCTTGAATCTTCAAATTATCTTTATTAGTAGACATGTGATGTACACTTGGCTCTATTGTAGAAGCTACTGAGTTTGTAGTGCCAAAAAATAAGCATGGTATCTAACTGAATAGTATCATGAGTGTTTAGAGTATTAGCTGTAGATAGTACCTTCTCAAAGTCTTCCCAGTCATGGGTGAATTTGTCATCTTGCTCAATATTTTCAATTCCTATCTCTGCAATTGGTACCTGAGATGAAGATGTTGAAACTGCAATATGTTTTATTTCTGGTGTTGGTCTCTGGAGAAAATATTCAAGAAGATGAGTGCTTCTTTGTTCTCGATACTCTTTAAACTTTAACATGTCTTAGAGACTACGTCTTTCCGCTGTTATTTTCTAAACTCTATAAAATTTGGAAATTGACTCAAACATATCATCAAACCTATCAGGCTCGCTTGGAAATGCTCAAAGCTTGACCTGGTTTTTTATTTCTTTAGCAACACCATAAGAATTGTAATTTCTATTAGGTAAAAATAGGAATTTAAATAGTTTTAAATGATCAGTATAAATATAGGCATTCTTGAAATTTTCTACCGCATATGAGACACATGAAAAAGGGAAAGTTGGCCAAATGTATTTTTGGCATCTTTCAAGACCTTTGTCAAAACCGTTGCCAAGTATTTGATAGGAAATTTCTTTGCCCAATAATTTTTCTAGTATGTATAGAGGTAGGATAGGTGGAGGGGCATAGATTCCAAAAACACGGATGCATTTCAAGTACTCCTCAATAAACCACCTACCTATATGCTTAAGAATTTTATCAGCTTTAGGGGTAATTCTATGGATTTTGATTTCAAAGATGACTTGGTATACAGGGATGATTATTTTATTGCATATTTTGAAAATATGAGTGTATTATTTTGATTCCCACAAGAAATTTAATTGGACAAAGATGGGGGTTTCTACTTCTTCGGTCCATTTCCATCAAAAGGAGGGAAATTCAAAAGAAAAACATATTGCATCCATGATATAAGAGCTCATGTAAAAATGAGGGGTTGTATTGGTTGCAACATTTTGATTTTCCCTATAGATTGTGATGAGTCTTGTCAAATTATTGGAAAGAATGGTTCACCAATTTAGAATATACCCATCAAAGGTTGATTCTATCAAGGGTGTCCAATTCTCTTTAAACTTATTAGTATTTACATACCCAAATAGGTGACACATCATTGCAACTATATAAGAGTAAGGAATTTTAAGAGAAGTAACTAAATACATACCCCTTTCATCACACTTATGCCGATTAGGTTCATTTGTCCGCTCTTTGATTAATGTTGCAAGAATCTCATTATCTTGCATGAACTTCTGAATGAATTTTGAGTCATATTTCTTCTGAGGTTCTGGTAATTTATACCTCTTCCTTAAATATGTTGGCATAAGGGAACCAATTCTCTATCCATTTTATCCACATTTTCTGACACCCATCTGACTAAGTGAGTGTATGGAAGAATTTTTTGGATGAGAAACAATTACATGAATAAAGGAGTTAGCCACATATGTCCATGATTTTAAATCATTGGAAGAATTATCATCAGCTACTCCTTTCCTGTCTAGAATTACTTAAGGATTCTCATTCTCAAAGAGTTGGTAAATCCCTTCCCAACCTCATGAACCAATGTTTGGATTGCATGTGGTATCCGAAATTAAGGAAGCCATTTCCTTGTTCTCCTCTCGCTGCATGACTAATTGTGATGGGGTGTCGGATTTTCTTCGTGCTTTAATCAATTGTGACATGCTTTTATGCCTTGCATTTTAGAATTATCCTATTCAAACAAAACCAAATATGATAAGCCCAAATTACTTCGAAACGTTCTTAACAGTATTATCAATTAAATTCATGCGTAATGGGAATCCTTTGGTATTTAATTTTGAAAATAAAAAATCAATTGAAAACCTTGAGATTAGAACACACGGGCATGAACATTAAATTTGAAATTATAGGTCCATGTGATTCTAAAAAATGGCATTATATCGGGATGTTTCATTGGCGATTTGATAGTCGACATGCTTTAGTGTTTCGAGAAATCTGCAAAATGTGAAATTGCGATTGTGAAATGTTTTTAGAAAGAATGTGATATCAGTATTAGTTAAATAAAAAATTTTGTTGTTTAGTAATTTCAAGAATTCAATACTTCACAATTTCGATGTTTTGGTGTTTCAACATTTCGAAATTCCCTACTTCGCAACTCTGCACTTCATAATTTTATTTTTCACAACTTCGTTCTTTCGGTATATGGTTCCGCTATATGCTTTTTCTTTTGAAGTTTTTTAGTTTTAACCTTTTTTTAGTGATTTTCTTATTTGTAAAGGAAAATTAAAATCTTAACCTAAGAAAATACTAACGTGGGTTTTATTTCTAAAAATTGATTATTAATTCTAAAATTTTAAAGGGTCCCCATTATTCTTTCTAAGTTACTTTCTTGGATAATTGGGAGTTGTTGTAATACTACAACAATTGGTGACACACTGGATGAATTTATAATCTCTGAAAAATATTCATACTTAAAGATAATTTTTAGGAAATTTATAAGTAATTGAAATCTTGTTTCTGATATAGATAAATTTTAATCTAAATAACCTCGTTTTACTTGAAAAAATTCATCCATACTTTTTCAAATGAAACTTCTCTTTAAATGAATCAAACCTTAATAAATTGAAAATATAAGTAGAAATTTATTTGAAGCTTAGCTATTAGATAAAACTATTAGTCACTACTAGAGCAGTTGATGCCAGCAGGTGTTCATAGCCTCGATAGGGTTACTATTTAACCGAAAATGAACCAGTATCCCATTCATAAGATAATAGATATATTTAGAGGTAATATGATTACTTATTTTATTCTTAGAATCTTCTTCCTTTTCTTCCACTTTAAAATCATTTTCCTGGTTTGGAATCCATAAATGATAATGTCATTCACTGGATATAATAAATTTGAACAAGTTGACTCATGATGAGATCCCTTGTCTCAAGGTTTTTTAGACCATGAGCCACTATCTTGGTTTGGTAACGAGTTGATAATGTCAAGTTTATTAGTTTCCTATGAACATGATGAGTCGACTCGTGATGATATCTTTCAACTTTAAAGTTTTTTATATTTTTGAATTATACTAAAAAATATCTAATATATAAATGAATGGGGAGGTTGTCATTTCTCTCTTAATGAGCTTTTGGATGACCATTTGAGTAAAATATGCTAATACTTCAATAAAATTTCTCACTTTGTAAAAATAAATTTTCGATCTTGATTCATGTCAAAATAAATTTTCAAATTACATGGTTTGAAAGAATTATTTTTTATAATGGTTATTTAAATTAATTTTTTCTAAAGAAATAGAGAATTCAATTTATGTTTTATTTCATTATTTATATCTTTAAGGATTAACACTTTCATGTTCTGTAAGAAATATGAAGTGCTTCACCTTTTGCATAATATGGCAAGAACTTAATTTATTTGAATTAACCTATATACATATTTATACAAAAGACTTGTTGTTCCTTAAGATTTTTTTTTTTTAAGGATAAGTCCATTAACAAGAAGAGTTTCCTTCTTCCCTTGTAAATTTTTCAAAATGAAAGTTGATGGACCTATTTTTTCGATTATTTGAAAAAGACCAAGCCAAAGTTTTTGAAATTTAGCATGTTTTCCTTTATCCTCATGCACTTTGTCCCATTTCAATACTAAATCTCCAATCTCAAACTATTTATCCTTGACTGCATCTAAATCAAACAAATTTTTGACCAACTATTGATGATGACTATGTACCATTTTAGCCTTTTCTATTTCTTCTTCCATTTTAATTATTTGAGACAATCTTAATTGTAATGAAGATAAAGGTTGTTCATTAATAAATTAAACTAGGGTTGTTGAGGAGATAACCATATTTAATCTTAAAAGTACCTCTTTCGCATATACCAATTGAAAAGGAGAAGTTCCTATTGAACCTTTTTTAGGTATCCTATATTTCCATAATGAAAAGGTTAAGGCTTTGTGTCAATTCTTCTGATTTTGATTGATGGTTAGTTTAATTATTCTGATGACGTTTTTGTTTGTTGATTTTGCTAGGCAATTTCCTTGAGGGTAATAATTTGTAGAATACTTTCATTTAAATCCTCTTTTTAAATAAAACTCATTAATGTCGTTTCCTGAAAAATAATAAGCATTGTCAAATATGAAAGCATTAGGAACACCAAACCTAGTAATGATGAATTGATCAATAAACTCAATAATGTTTTTGGATTTGGCAGTTTTAAGAGGTATTTCTTCTACCAACTTCATAAAATCATCTATAACATTCAATATATATATTTTTTGTTCAGAATAATGAGGAATGATCTCACTTATTATGTCAAGTCCCCATTATTTGAAAGGTTGTTCCATATTGACTAGTTGTAGTGGCATTGATGATTTTCTTTGTGTTCTTGCTGTGGTTTGACAAATTTTACAATTTCTGACATAACTATGCACATATTTGAATAAGTTTGGCCAATAATATCACGAGTTTAAACTTTTATTAGTTGTAGCGTCTCTAGTAAAGTGTCCACCTATTGGTCCATCATGAAGTTCTTGGAGCACATTATGTATTTCAGTTTTTTCTAACCATCTAAGCAAGACAGAATCATTAATTTCTCTAAATAACACATCATTGAATAACTGATATTCACTATATTTCAATATTAACTCTCATTTTATTTTAAAAATCCAAGTTAAGTGGAGCATAACGATTATTTAAATAAAATATTAAATCAATGTATTAAGATTGAGGGTCAATTGTGAGTACCTTTGTAAACTGTTCAATACTAGCTATTACCTCATCCAACGATGTGTCATTTATTCCTGTAATCAACCTGAAAAATCCTTGACCTCTTACAATTTTAGCAGATCTTATTTCTAAGTTGTATTCTTGCATTGATGTTACCCAAATGACTGTCTTTTCTCCTAGTTCCTTTTGAATAAGTATTTTTCTGACTGATCAGAAAGGAACTATTCCTTTGACATGAGATTTTGAAAGAAAGGTTCAAAAATGCTTGACAGCTTTATAAACTAAAAATGCATGTTTTTCGGCTCCTGTGTACTTCAATTTGTCTCCTTGAAAATTAGAACTGAAAAAAAAAAGCAATTTGGGTTTCATGTTTTTTATCATCTGGTTGAGCTAACACTACCACATATGATAGATTAGAAGCAAACCTAGATAGAATGAAATTATTGGAAAAATTGGGAGTTGAAAGAGAAGGGGTACCAGCAATTGATTGTTTGATAATTTGGAATGCTTCCTTTTATGCTTCTCCCCATTTAAGCAATGTATCTTTATTAATCATATTTTTTAGTGGAAGAACAATATGCGAAAAATTTGGAACAAATCGTTTAACAAATTTTATCTGCCCTAAAAAGGATTGCATTGAATTTTTGTTATGGGGCAGTGGAATTTCTCAAATTGTTTTAATCATGTCTGGATCGATACGAATTCCATTCTTCGAGAAAATAAAACCTAAGAGCTTTCCTTTGCATAAGAAAAAAATGAACTTCTTCTGGTTAAGAGAAATTCCAAATGTCCTACATCTTTTTAATATTTGTTTTAAGTCATGAAAGTGATTGGTTTTCTCTTTCGAGTATATTATTATGTCATTGAGATACACTACCACCATTTTATTTATCAATCCTTTGAATGAAAAATCCGTGGATCTTTGAAATGTGGCTTCCACATTCATTAGTTCAACGACCATATTTTGGTATTCATAAGTTCCCTATTTTGTTTGGAATGTAGTTTTTAAACGATCTTCAGGATGAACCAAAATTTGGTTATATCCTGAAAATCCATCTAGAAAAGACATCAACTCAAAACCTTTTATTGATTGTAAAAGTTTTTGCATTGATGGTAAAGGAAAATTATCCTTTTGACATGCTTTATTCAAGTTCCTAAAGCCAATAAAAATTTGAATATATCCATTATTTTACATAACATGTACCAAATTAGAGACCCATTAATTTCTAACACGAAAAATGATCTTGGCTTTCAATATTTTGGTTAACTCATTTTTTATTTGTGTTTCCAGGTTTGGATGAATTTTCTTGAGGTTTTACTGGATAGGTTTAAATTCAGGCACCATAGGAATAGTATTTTGAATGATACAAGGGTCATAAGTTTTAAGATCTTCATAATTCCATGAAAAAAAATCATTGTACCTCTTTAATAATGAAATGAATGAATTCCATTCTTCAGATGAAAGGCTAAGCCCTAAATTTATATCTTAACGTAAATCATCAAATCCTAAGTTGACTAATTCAAACTTTAGAGTAAAACTCTGTAATTTTCAATTGTTTACTTTCTTGAATCTATCTTTCAAATCATATAAATCTTCAAGCTTAACCACAAATTTTGGTAAATGATTTTTATTAGTTTGTTGTTTTATCTAATTATCATGTTCATCTTCGTCCATAATTTTATCATCATATGATTTATCAGAAGTAATAAAGCTTAAGATATCACTATGATCATTAAAAACTTGCCAACTAGTAACATTATCTGGTGTAGATGGTTGAAACATTAATTCAGTAGATAATTTGTTAGGACTAAAATCCTATGGTGGAATAAGCTTGGAAGCAACATTAGCTAAAAGGTCAGCATTGGCATTGTGTAATATAGGAATAGTAGAGATACTGAATTCTATAAAATGAGATGCAAGGTATTGAACTAAGGATTGGTAATGCTTCAAGTGAAATGAGAGACCGTGAATAGTATTTCGTACTTATCTTACAACAATATTTGAATCCCCAAACACTTGAATATATTTTATATCAAGACTAATTACTTTACAAAGGCCTTGAACCAATGTCTTATATTCAACAATATTTTTTGTGCATTCAAATTCTAACGAACAAGCTAGCATGGTTTTTTTTTCCTTTTGGACTAATAAGTACACATCTTTCTTGTGCACCATCATTGGATATTGATCCATCGAAATAAAGTTTCCAAGACGGAGATTGGACTATGGTTTCTTCTTCAAAATTGTAGCATTTAATGGAATTAGTCTGGGAGTAATTTTATACTTGTGAACTAACAAAGTTGATTGGAAAATGTGATCTTTGCACATTGAGATTCCCTAAAAATAATTCTGCAGAGTAATTGGCCAGCATATTGTTGTTAAATTCTATAGGCTCATTTTCTTCCAAAAGGTCTGTAATTGAGTACTTCATATGTTTTTCACAGTCACTGTTGGGTAAAATTAATTTCTTAATAAAAACAACTAATCACCTATTCATTAATTATCGACCAAGGAACATCTTTTTATTTCAAGGCAATCGCAAAAATATATGAATAGAAAATACCAATAGCTAACACTAGTTCTACATGATTGTGTTCTACATTATCAAGCTCATTCGAAAAGAAATAAAATGCAAGACTTGAAAAACAATACTAAATCTCAAAAACAAAAAGTAAATGACAGGAAAATCATTATGCTAATCACATGACTTGAATCAATGCTGAATTAAACCACACATTTCTGAATTATAAATTTAACCTATTACACTCAACATAATTCAAATGCTAATCTAAAGCAGTGAATTAAATGAAATCTAGAAATTGCAAGAAATAACAATCTAGAAAATGCAACAAACAAAAAATTACTTAAAAGAAAGGAAATCTACTTTAAGGAATGAGAATGTAAATTCAAATAAATAAGCATGCAACTAAACTACTTTATATGTTCAAGGTAGCACCTCGTCCAAGGTAGTGGGCCCAACTGCCCAAGACTCGGTTTTTCCTTGAGAAATAATTCAGATCAGATTACAAATAGAAAATGTAGAGCTGAATGGATAACTTCCTTCATTGAAATACATGAGAGAAATAATTACATCATAATGAAGCTCTTGACTTTGTCTCAAGTTCAACAATTATTCATCTCGTATTCAACAATTGTTCATATTTTCATTCCCTCTCTTTGATCTTTGTTTTCATTGAAATACACAGAGAGAAACTAGAAATTACAACTAAATTGATTAAAAAAAGCTTTACCATTACAATTGGAGATTGTCTACAATAAATTGATCAGGTATATCAGATCTTAAATAGCATGACTCAGTTGGAACAAGTCGAATCTAGTATTGCAATTGGAAGAATTTGGAAAACGGCCACAAGAACAAATCTAAGAAAATTTCCTTGAGGGAACCTGTAGAAATTTGAATAACTGATATATTATTCATCGAGATTCTCCTAATAACATGCTATTTTAACTTCATGCACAATACGTAATCTCTTCTACCATTGATCATTAATTACGGAAATAAAAACAATCGCATGTGGACATTAAAACCATAAACAATCACACATATGAACACAATATTTCATGGGAAAGCTTAAAGCTGAAAACCCCAACTATATGTATATTATATGTCATAGAGATCATGTAACAATAATCATACAAAGCTCCTCACAAGCTCTCAGTACAATCTCGAATTTCTACACACTAATCAAGCTAGATCTAGCAAATCACATGCTCCAATCTCTGCCACCTGATAGCCTGCCTCTACTACACAATCAATGCTGAAGAATGGCTCATAAATAAATTCGAACCACCTGGCTTGTACTGTGAAATCCTCATTGGCATATCGAATCACTGGTTGTTGCAAATCATGCAACAGTATAGTCACAACTGATAGTCACACTGCTCTTTCACCTATCTCTTCACTAGTCTCCACTGAAACTGTCCATGCATTGAAGTTAACTGATGTATTCTTTAGTTGATTAATGAGTTTATAATTAGTGAAGTAATTAATAATTAATTTACACCACTCTCACTTGTGTATCAATCAGTTAGACTAGATACAACTAGCTCAGCTATGTGTAGATTAGTTACACTGAACACAACTCCATTAACTTCATCAATCAACTCCACCAAAATCTCTCACATGAGTTCTAACTGAAGTATAGATGTAATAGCTCCACTTAACCCTTAGGAATAGCGTAATTCCTTTTGTCACCTCCTGTGCCACATCTGTGCACTTAACGGACATGCTCCAAGAGAATAAGATAATGTTTATAGTCCAAATATTATTAAGAGCTAATAATATTCGACATATATATTTTTAGACTGGCAATATAAAAATAGATTCCGCCCAATATGTCCAAAAATAGAAGTCCATCTATTTTTCCAACTTGACCAACCATCCAGAAATAGCATCCTGCAACTCATAGAATATGATCCATATGTCTAAAAATAGACATAGTCTAAAAATAGACGTTGCGCCAAAAATAGCCTACGGGCCCACTTAGTGAAGGTGACTTCTTCCCACTAGGCTCATCATCTTGTTGCAATCTCAACACTCCCTCTCAACAAGATAAGGATTATCTTCCAACCCTATCCTGCCTCTGTGGTATTCGAATTTTCTCCTGGTGAGCACCTTCGTCAAGATATCAGCATCATGATCCTCCGTTGGAATGTATGAAATTAACATGATCTTCCGCTGCACACAATCTTTGATATGATGATACCAGATGTAAATGTGTTTAGATCTATCATGAAATACTGGATTAACTAAGAGTTTTATGCAAATATGATTATCACAATAAATCACAATAGGATCTAAGTGTGAACCAAACAACCCAACCAGGATCTTCGTCATCCATATAACCTCGCATGCAGCCAAACTCGCTGCCATATACTCAGCCTCTGCTGAATTGAGTGCCATGGATCTCTGCTTCTTGCTGTACCAAGAAACTGGTGTTGACCTAATACTGAAAATCCCTCTAGATGTGCTATTTCTGTCCGTTAGGCTCCCTGCCCAATCTGCATCTGTGAAGCCACACAGCTTCACCTCATCTGACTGTCTGTACCATAATCCATATCCCGATGTGCCTCTGAGATATCTCAATACATGCTTGCCTACCATCCAAAAGAGCCTGGTAGGCTTAACCATAGCTTGTGAAAGCTGGTTAACAGCATAGCATATGTTGGGTCGTGTATTGACCATATACATAAGTGACCCCACCAACTGTCGATAAACAGTGGCATCCACTACCTCTACCAAAGTAGCATCCTCCTTCCTCCATCCACCAGGAAGAGGAGTATCAGCAGGCTTGCAGCCATGCATGTTGAAATTCTCTAATATCTCTCAGGCATACTTGCCTTGAGAAACAAACAATCCATCACTGCGCTGCCAAATTTCCAATCCCAGGAAATAATGAAGGAGGCCCAAGTCCTTCATCTCAACCTCCTTTGCAAGATCAGCCTTGCATGAGTGTATCAATAGTTCATCACCTGTCAAAATCAAATCATCTACATAAAGTACAATGATCAACAACTTACCCTCCACCACAATCTTGTGTAGGTTTGGATCCACCTCACTCTTGGAGAATCCAAGTCTGGTGAAATAACTGTCTGTCCATGTGTACCAAGCACGAGGTGCTTGTTTCAACCCATACATCGCTCTTTTGAGCCTGCACACATGCGACTCGCTGCTGAAGGTCTTGAAACCTTTGGGCTGCTCTATGTACATCTTTTCCTCAATCACCCCGTTGAGGAACACAGTCTTCACATCCATATGATGAATGTGCTACCCCATTTGCGCTAAGAGAGCAAGAATCGTCCATATGGAAGAATACCTTGCGACAAGTGAAAAGGTTTCCTCATAATCGATCCCCTCAATCTGTGAGAAGCCTCAGGCAACAAATATTTCCTTGTACTTCTCCACACTCTTGTCAATTGCTTGCTTCATTTTGTATATCCATCTCGAACCCACCACTGATTTCTCTTCCGGCCTTGGGACAATCTCCCATGCATTGTTTCTGACAATCGAATCATACTCTTCCACCATGGCATTACCCATGCGGGATCCTGCACAGCTTCCTCGAAAGAGGATGGCTCCGTCATGATACACTTGCTCATAAGAGACATGTATCCAGTATACTGGTCAGGTGACTGTCTTTATCTCCGTTGTGATGTAGGTCCTCCTACAACCTTCTCTGCATCTTGAGCCAGTCGCTCAGCTTTTGTAGTGAGCTTCCGCCCTCTAATGGTTGGCGCTGCATGAGTGGTCTCTTCCACTCAATGAACCTCCTCTTGTGGCTGATCCACATTCAGAGACTCATCCTTAGGAAATAATAGCTCCTCATCTGCATGCAAGTGTGGCTCCGTCTCAAGCGAACACTTCATGGCTTTCTCCTCATGAAATTTGATATCCCGTCGCACAACAGTCTTGCGACTATCTGTCAAATACACATGATAGTTGTGGGGTGTTTCAATGTACCCCACAAATATCCCAACCTCTGTAGTCAGCTCCAGCTTCTTCCTGGCATCCTTCGTCACATGAATGTAAACAGGTAAACCAAAAATCCTCAAATGGGAAATATCAGGCTTCTTACCAGAAAATGCCTCCTCGGGTATACTCATGCCAAGTATCCTGTGAGGACAACAGTTTTGCACATAAATTGCAGTGTTGCATGCCTCAGCCCACAAGTGTATGGGAAGGCCCTGATCATGCAACATCGCCCGTGTAGCACCCACAATCTTTCTGTTCTTTCGCTCCGCAACCCCATCCTGTTGTGGGTTATGAGGTGCTATGAGCTCTCTTTGAATTCCTTCTGTGCTGAAAAAGCCCTTGAACTCGCCAAAGATGAATTCACCACCATTTTCACTCCTAAGAGCCTTCACCCGCTTCCTCGATTCTTTCTCAACTAGTGCCTTGAACTCACAGAACTTTGAGTATGTCTAGCTCTTCTTCTGCATGAAGAAGATCCATCACTTACGAGAAAAATCATCAACAAATATCACATAGTACCTGTGCTTTGCTGTCAAAGCTATTGAGAAAGGTCCACACACGTCTATGTGAATTCTCTCAAGGATCGTCGTGGCATGACTATCCTTCTCGTGAAAGGTGGCTTTCAAAAATTTTCCCAAAGTACATCCCTTGCATTTATCTGACTGCGCAAGTGTACCTTTGGGAAGCCCAGTAGAAATCTGCTGTAGTATCTTCAAAGCTCCATGGTGAAGGTGGCCCAATCTCCAATGCCACAGCTCGCCATCATCCTAGCTCACCACTCCTTCTGCCTTGCCTACCATTGATGTGCAACCATCTACCTACAATTGATAAAGGTTTTTAACTCGAACCCCTATCCTCCGGGTCTCACCAGTTGCCATACTACACAGGAAAGGCTTTTCCTCGCTAAAGACAACATCATATCCCTTGTCTTCTAACATGGCCACCGAGAAGAGATTCTTCTTCAATCCTGGAACATGCATCACTTCCTTTAATATGAAGGGTTTACCAGACTCCCTCTCAAAGGAAATGGTACCGATACCGATTGAATTTTATCTACCATCATCGCCCATCTCGATGTGCACTCCAAGATCTTTCTCATCCAAATCAGTAAACAAATCTTTGTCTCTATTCATATGAAAAGATGAACCACTATCAAGAAACCACACTAAACGCATCACACTTGAGACCAAGCATGCGATCAACAAAAAATATAGCTCAAACTGCGAGGCTAAGGCCTCTCTAGCTGCAGATCCAACATCCTGCTTATTTTTATTCTTCTGTGGACAATTAGTGGAGTAATGTCCGTGTTGGTGGCAGTGAAATCACTTCACCTTGGACATGTCCTCCTTCTTGCCTTTCGCATTGGATTTAGAAGCATTCTTCTTGCTCTTCCCCTTCCTTGTTTTGTCAGCCAAAGCGCAATTTTCTTCATCTGAGTTCTTTGATGAAGATCCATCCCTGGTACTTCACCCTATCTCCTCTTGCACAAGATCCGACCAAAGTCGCTCCCATCCTGGCAATTTCTCCCGACCATTGACAGAGTCCTGATAGGAATGCCAACTCTTCGGAAGCCCAAGGAGAGCCAAGCTCACCAAGTCCTTGTCATCAACAGTAACCCCCACACTTCCCAGCTCATCCCTGCATTGGATGAACTTCGTGAGGTACTTGGGCATACTGTTGCCTTTCTCCATTTTTATGTTTCTGAGTCTATCCTTGAGCGCCAACTTCCTCTGGTTGCTCTTGCTTTGAAATAAATATGTCAAAGCTTTCTACATCAATAATGAAGAAGATTTACCTTTAAGGGTAGACACTATGTGATCCTTCACACCTTCCAATAGAATCCTTCGACAGTTTGCTGTCTTCTTTTGCCATGCGTCAAGTACGGTAGCATCACTAGAAGTAGGTTTTGGAATTTTTGCATCTATGAACTCCTTCAACCCATTGTCATCTAGCACTGCCTCCATCCTGTCCTTCCATGTAATACAATTAAAGCTTCCCTCAAGAGCATACTCCAATCGCAATCCGTTGAAAGACATCTCAACTTTGACACCAAGAAAACACTACTACAAATTCGAATTCCACCAGCTCAAAACTCAAATCCTTCAATGTTTTGCAATTTCTCTAATGATCAATATCGCTCTGATACCATGTAGAAATTTGAATAACTGATATATTATTCACCGAGATTCTCCTGATCACACACTATTTTAACTTCATGCACAATACAGAATATCTTCTACCATTGATCATTAATTGCGGAAATAAAAACAATCGCATGCGCACATTAAAACCATAAAGAATCACACATATGAACACAATATTTCATGGGAAAGCTTAAAGCTGAAAACCCCAACTATATGTATATTATATGTCATAGAGATCATTTAACAATCATCATACAAATCTCCTCAGAAGCTCTTAGTACAATCTCAAATTGCTACACACTAATCAAGCTAGATCTAGCAAATCACATACTCCAATATCTGCCACCTAATAGCCTGCCTCTACTGCACAATCAATGCTAAATAATGGCTCATAAATAACTTCAAACCACCTGGCTTGTACTGTGAAATCCTCATTGGCATCTCCAATCATTGGTTGTTGCAAATCATGCAACAGTATAGTCACAACTGATAGTCACACTGCTCTTTCACCTATCTCTTCACTGGTCTCCACTGAAACTGTCCATGCACTGAAGTTAAATGATGTATTATTTAGTTGCTTGATGAGTTTATAATTAGTGAATTAATTTATAATTTATTCACACCACTCTCACTAGTGTCTCAATCAGTTAGACTAGATACAACTAGCTCAACTATGTTTAGATTAGTTAAATTGAACACAACTCCAATAACTTCCTCAATCAACTCCACCAAACTCTCTCACATGAGTTCTAACTGAAGTATCCATGCAATAGCTCCACTTAACCCTCAGGAATAGCGTAATTCCTTCTGTCAGCTCCTGTGCCACATCTGTGCACTTAACTGAAGTGCTCCAAGAGAACAAGATAATGTTTATAGTCCAAATATTATTAAGAGCTAATAATATTCGACATATCTATTTTTAGACTGGAAATCTAAAAACAGATTCCACCCAATATGTCTAAAAATATAAGTCCATCTATTTTTCCAACTTGACTAGCCATCCACAAATAGCATCCTGCAACTCATAGAATATGATCCATGTGTCTAAAAATAGACTTTGTGCCAAAAATAGCCTGCAAGGCCACTTAGTGAAGGTGACTTATTCCCACTAAGCTCATTATCTTGTTGCGATCTCAATAGAACCTTCTATTTCTCTCGATCCAAACCAAATTTTGGAAAACTTCTCAATGGGAAAGTGAACTAGTCCATTCTACACAAAACCCATGTCTTATATTTTTAGGATTCATCTTCATTTGTCCGAAATAGGCAACGAAAAACTATCACTTTTGATCCCAACGAATTTTTGAGTTGGAATAGTTGGAGATCAAATTTCCAATATGGAAGATATCTTGGAGGCTAAAAGCGTGAGTGATGTTATAACATATTAATAAACCATATTTGACAAAATCATGCATAATCATTATCAATTTATTGGAAATAAAGGATAATATTTATTACTTATCCATAAGAGCATAAATTATTATAGAATGGAATTAAATGATAACTTATGATAATGAATGTGATCAAGAATGGTAGAAATGGATGAAATAGACGTTATAAAGTGGTAATAATAATGAAAATTTAGTGGCCCGCCATACCGCCAAACTAAATATGTTGCATGTCCTCATGCAACCCAAAGCCTCTGTATTAACCAAGCTTTAATACAATAATAAAAATTTTCACGCCAAGTCATTATATTGATAGAACAAATGACTTCTTCCTCAAATAATAAATATTCAATTTTAGCATTATTGGTGAAGGCATAAAAAATTTCACATTGAATTTCAACCATATGTAGATCAAGTGAAAGAAAAATATGATATAAGGAACTCCAAACTTCATTAACCATTTCCTCAAAAACTAAAAACCAGATTTTGCTGAAATTTTGCAACCATATTAATGCTTCTCTAATCCAAAAATCAGATCCTTTTGATGCATGGATCATGAGATATAAGAAAAATGGATGTAGGTGATAGTGCATTATTTCTGTATTTTTACAAACTAATTTAGCTTGAAAATTTCTGGGTTTGTGTAGTTTAAAGATACTTCTTTGTTGTCCAAAAATCACAAGAATTCGGTTCATATTTTTAAATATATGTGCAAATCAATTTTGGCACTGTATAAAAATGAAGTTGTATGCCTTAAATGAGAAAGAAACTAGAAAACATACATCATGTGTAGCAATTCCTCCCCTGAATTGTAGAACTAGCATTCCCTCATGTTGTACTATAAAATAGATTGAGTAGTTGCTACAATCCTTATGCTTGGTGTAAAACAACATGGAATAAGGGAGGTTTTGAGAAGGAATAAGAAGATTGATGGATGATGGATGGTAATAATAAATGAATGAATGAAAGTAACTCTCCCCCAAACTAAAATATTTTGTGTCTCCGAAAAATGAAAAGTGGTAAAGAAGAGGAACGAATGAAGATAAAGAATGTTCAATGGATTTTCATAAAATTCTCCTAATTTTTTAAGAAATCAGAAACTTATACTATATTACCTCAAGTTCTATCTTCGTAGAAATGTGGAATGGCATGTATGGACTGGCATTTTTTGAAGCTGATGTAGGCCGAGCTAATGTTGAAAGTGATTTAGAAGGTGGAAGCCATGCAAGCTGAAACTAAGTACAAAGTATGGCATGGTTTTGTTCCCCTAGGCGTCCTCGACCATGAAGCATGGAAAAAGAGGAAAGGGTGTTGTGGATTCATAAATGCGATAGAAAAATAATGTGACTAGCGTAACTATGGTAGAAATGGTCAGAGAAGTATAAATCATAAAGATGATTAGGAATTGACGAAAAAGAGTAAAAAAAATATTTAAGCATTATGAGAAAATATTTTTCCTTTGGTTGTAAGATATGATGAAATCATGACAGGAAATGTATGATTACGACTACTGATATCATTTGATCGAACAATTTTTAATATAATTCATATAAAAGTATATTTTACCATGCACATTAGTTAATATAGATATAAACATTATTCAAATGGTAAATTCTTCCTTGGAAATGAATCAATGGGAAATATTGGGATATAGAATAATTGGCAATGTAACATAGAAATTCAATACCCTAAGCAGAGCCACTATTGCCAGCAGGTGTCCATAGCCTCGATAGGGTTTCTTTTTAACCCAAAAATGAGCTAGGATCCTCTATTTAGTATTTATATACCTGTTTATTTTTATAAAGAGATCACTCTATTGGCATGGTAACCAGATAATGATAGTGTCGTTCATCGAGATATAAAAAAGTGATCAAGTCATCTTGTGATGAGACCTCTTGTCCTTCTGGAATTTTTTACTATCTAGAAGGCCATTACCCTGGTGTGGTGGCTATAATGGGAATGTCACTTGTTACATCATTATGATCATGGTAGGTTGGCTCGTTCTAAGACCCCCTATCCTCTCTAAGAATATTTATATTAGATTTTAATATTTTATTATAAATGGAGGGAGTCTCATTAACTCTTTAAGACCTAGGGATGGCGTGAGAAGTAAAAGAATTCCAATGAAAGTTATGATTTTATCCCCATATCATCTTAACAAACGGAATTATGAATTGAAAGTGTGAAAGATAAACCGGCATGGTATTGAGATGGTGAATCATTTTATGATATGTCGAAAGAGAAGATATTCAACAAGTCATTATATAGATGAACTATGTGAGCTTTAGAATAAAGATAACCATCAAAGTTTTTTTTTTAAATTCATAATGTTGTTAATATCACTATTCTTCCTTTATATTGGGTACAAATTTCCAATCAAAAAGATGGTTTTCATGGAAAAATGTATGAAGGAAAAATGGTTATTTGAATGAGATCAAATGACAACAAAAATCACAAAAGTTCATTTTATTGAATAACAATTAGTCAATCAATTGAATAACAGTTGTTCAAATGATTGAAATTTTTTTTTATTAAACACTCAAAAAGAAATCACGACTGTTCATTTTTCTGAAGACCAATTGTTCAATTGATTGAAAAACAACTCTTCAAATGATTGAACAACAAAAACACACCAAAAATGTTTGTGTCTGTTCATTTGATTGAACAACAGCTATTAAATTGATTGAACAACGAAAACACAAAAAACAAATTGCGACTGTTCAATTGATTGAAGAAAAAATGTTCAATTCAGTGAACAACAAAAACACACTAAAAAAAATGCGGCTGTCAATTTTATGAACAACGGTTGTTGAATTGATTGAAAATAGTTGTTCAATTGAATAAATAGTAGAAACACATCAAAAAAAATTGTGGTTGTTCATTTGATTGAACAACATATGTTCAATTGATTAAACAAGAAAAACACACCAAAAAAATTTGCAGCTATTCATTTGATTGAACAACAAAAACACACCAAAAATTCACATCTTTTCAGTTGATTGAATAATAGTTGTTCAGTTGATTGAATAGAAATAAAACACCAAAAAAATTTGTGGCTATTTAATTGATTGAACAGAAGCTATTAAATTGATCGAACAAAAAAAACACACCAAAAAAAATTGTGGTTGTTCAATTGGTTGAAAAAAAAAATGCACCCAAAAACATTGCGGCTGTTCAATTGACTGAATAATAGTTGTTTAATTGATTAAAAAAAAAAAAAAAACATCAAAAAAATTGTGGATGTTCATTTTTATGAACGAAAGTTGTTCAATTGATTCAAAAAAAACTGTTCAATTGGTTGAACAACAATTATCAAACACAAAAAGAAAATAAAATGAAACCATTCGCTTTTCTGAAGAAAAATTGTTCAATCGGTTGAACAATAATTTTTAAACATGCGCTAAAGAAAAAGACTATCCATTTGATCGAACAACAAATGTTCAATTCACTGAACATTAGTTGTCCAATTGATTGAACAACATTTATTAAACATGCACAAAAAACATGGCTATCGATTTGATCGAACAAAAACTGTTAAATTGACTGAACAACAGTTTTTCAATTGATAGAAAATCAGTTATTAAACACACGCAAAAGAAATCGGAGTTATTTGTTCTATCTAACAACAACTACATATTAGAAGATAGGACATGAAATGTGCAACCGTGAATAGAATAGCAACTATTCATTTGATAGAACAACAACTATTCATTGGACGTAATAACAATTGTTCATTTATAGCAACTGCACATTCGCCGACGGAATGGCAACCTCAAATTTGAAGGAAGAAATACCTCAAACATATAAACATAAGAGAAGTCAGAAAAGAAACAACACTTAAAAGAGTAAATAAATAAATAAATTTACAATAATTGTGATTTTGATGCAGGAGCATCCGAACTTAGTCAGCAATGTGATTATATGTTCACATGTTGTGGCTAATTTGAGAGGAATAAACATTGGCATTACTATTTTATTATTTATTTATGAGAGTAGTTAGTTGTTTTGTATTTTTTTAATTAATTAGGAATAAAATTATAAATTTGTTTTTTCCCTGTGCGGAAATAGAGCCAAGTAAAGGTAGGAGCTTAATAATAGGGAGGCATTGGTTTGTTGGAGTAGTTCAACAAATATCCATTTTAAGAAGGACCGCTTTATATTAAAGTATAAATAATAGGAAGACGAGAGAAGAATATAGGAAAAAAGAGAGCATAGAGAGAAATAGTGTGATAGTGTGAAGAATATGGGCAAGAGCGAAGAGGGAAACAAATGTAATATTCGGCCAAATAAGATTTTGATACAGTAGTTTATTGTTGTTGTTTTATGAAATCATTTTGTTTCATTTTTTCTCTGTTCAATTATTTACTTAGCCTTTGCTGCACATCGTATGCATTAAATTATGTAGTAGACAAATACCATCGAATTGCAAGTGCTAGATGAGCTGATCAGAATCAATTCCAAATAGAGAATGTAGATCCCAGAGGGACCAAAGAGGGAATTTTCTCTCACGTCCAGTTGACATCGCTTTACGCACTGGTTAATTCTTGAGTCTTAACTCATCACACATTTGAACTTCTTGACTGCTATGTGAAGTGTGGAAGCAGAGTCAGTGTGAAGTGGAAGATGGATTTTGTAGATCACAAATGGACGCAAACAATCCAAATATACTTCGTACCCAAGCCTCATCTAGCTACAACGTGAACCGATAGAATCATGTAGTCGCATAGAATTTAATTGAAATTGCATAACTTCAGGTTTGGTAGCAGCGTCAAGACCTAAAAAACATGAATTTAATATGGAATAGAGCAAAAGGAACAATTTGTAAGTTTGATTTGATAGAAATTTCTCTGTATTGGTTGTAGAATCTGTAGAGAGAAATTATATGCATATGGTCTTGGTTTGAATATATTTCTGTGTTAATCTGTGATGTATATTAATTTTTGAATGGTGGTTTATTTGAAGACTATGCAAATAAATATTTTGGTATTAAAAGAGTTTGTGAACTCTATTCTTCCATACATATTCTGATTTTTGCAGTATTAGATGCATCAATTTGGTATGAGAGCATATTTAAGTCTGTTCTTGGAGGTTGAAGAAGATGCCGCCCAAAAGAGGAGCTAGAACAGGTCGAGGGAGACCTATAGAAAATGCAGTTCTGCTAGAAGAAATATGACACCTGCGTACAAGGATGTAGACAATGGAGACTACTCAAATGAGAGCAACAAATAATGGAATTGTCAGTCCAGATGAGGAAGAAAATACCGAAGAAGAATTAGAGGAAGAAAGTGAGGTAGCTAAACCTATGAAGATGCTAGCGAAGGCAAGTGGAAGACAAAAGGTAGAAGTACCTTTATTTGATGATAACCTTACTATGGAAGTACTAATCAACTGGATCAGTTCATTAGACAAATATTTCGACTATGAAGAAGTCGATGAAAAGAAGAAAGTGAAGTTTGCAGCCACCAGATTAAAGGGTCATGCAGCCATGTGGTGGGATGAGCTATAGTTATCTAGAGAAAGGAAAGGAAAGCCCAGAATCAAGAAATGGGATAAAATGGTGAGTAAACTAAAAGGTAAGTTCATGCCAAATATTATCAAGTAAATCCTTTTAGACAATTTCAAAAATTGAAGCAGAAAGGAATGACTATCAAAGAATATACTGAAGAATTTTATAAGCTGAGTATTAGAGCAAGACATGTTGAAGATGATATATAGAAGGTAGCTAGATATATAAATCGGTTAATATATGATATACATGATGAAATCAACTTATTAAATTTGAAAACAATTGAGGATGCCTATCTAGCAGCTTTGAGAACGGAGGATAAAATTTTGCGCAAACAAAGTCAGAGGAATAGAGGCAAGAGTCCGGCAAGAGGAAGAGGAACATTTAAGTCCATATTTCAACACTCCTACAATGAAGCAGGAGGTTCAAGTAATATATCACCACAGAGAGGAGAGTCTGTTGAGGAAGGTTTGTACCCAGAGGTAGAGGCCGAGGAAGAGATATGCAGTTCGTTACATGTGGAGAGTGGGGACATGGGTCATGGGACTGTCCTCACAATAGGTCAACAAGCTAGTGAAATGTGAATGTTGTTGAAACAAAGGAAGCAATTCCTTAGACTACAGCCAAAGAGGAACCACGTGAGCCGAAGAATCCTTGTTGTTAAAAATGACATTACTTAAAGTAGCCAAAGAAGTCGGAGAACCAGCTCATAGAAAGAATCTGTTCAGAACTATATGTAAGTCAAAAGTAAATGTTTAAAATTAGTAATTGATAGTGGAAGTACTAATAAAATTATTTCTACATAAATGGTGGACAAACTGAAGTTGGAAAAAACAATACACCTTACTCCTTATAAAGTATCCTGGCTCCAAAAAGGGCATCAAATTATTGTAACCGAACAATGTAAGGTAGAAATCCAGATTGGTACTTACAAGGATGTTATTTTATGTGATGTAATGCTGATGGATGTATGTCACATATTGTTGGGAAGACCTTGGTAGTTTGATCGGAAAGCCATACATGATGGCAAAAGAAACACTTATACTCTCGACAAAGATGGAAACAAACATACACTGCTACCATTGAAGGTTGAAGCTGACGAAGAAGCACCTGGAAACAACGTTATGTTGATGAGTGGTAAAGCCCTATTGCAAGAAGTCAAGAAAGGCAAGGAGATGCATTTTTCTACTATAGGGAGACCTAAGGTAATTTTAATTTCTACAAATTTAGAATATTTATCTGAACAAATTCAAAATCTGTTGAATTATTTTGTTAATATTATTGTGAATGAGTTTCCAAATGCGTTACGACCAATCACGAGTATTAGTCACCACATTGATCTAATCCTTGGAGAAGGTTTGCAGAATAAAGCATCATATAGGTTAAATCTGTAGGAAAATTTCAAAGTTGGGAGACAAGTGCAAGAGCTGATGGATAAAGGATTAACTAGAGAAAGCGTTAGTCCATGTGTTGTACCAACAATACTCAATCTAAAATGTAATATTCATAATTTTAGCCTCAAGCTAAAATGGAATATTGTAGTTGCAAATTTTATTTTTATTTAATAAAATGGGCAAGGAGACACCTTAACCCCTTTTAGATGAAGAAATGACATTCCTAATGTGAAAGGGGAGTGAATAAAGTAGCTGAAATAAACACCAATGGTGTGAATGGAACCCAGCGCACTTGATTAGTCACCTTTGACTAAAGTCAACAGCGTTGCCCAAGGAGAAAGAGGCTTCCTAGAGAAGATGCATAGTTTTGAAGGGAAGATAGTTATGTGAGGGTGGAAACCCTAATTGGTGGGACCTTGGTGGAGAAGAGTTCCTTTTTTTTTATAAGGAGGAGATAGCAACCCATTTGCATTAGGTTATGTTTTAGATTTTCAGACTTGGGTATGCAAAAGCTTGCATCCCCGAGCTATTTAGCAGGGTGATGGTGCCCTCGGGCACTAGGGTGTTCCCGGTCAGGAATCCCTTCCTCTTCCTCAAGGAAGGATGAGGATTGAGCTACATTTCCTCAATTTGGCATTGGGCACTGCTTCATTCATCTCCTACAGTGTTAGCTCTGCAGCAGAGAGAATGTTGTGTAGCTAGGTGCAACTAGAGAGGAACTCAAGGAGTCTCTCATGTTTTGTTTTATTCAGTGGAGGAGTGATCCACTCATTGGAGGAGCTGCAAGGAGGATTATTGGGCATTATTTCAGATCAGTTGGCATTGGCCAAAATTCCATCATCTCCCACTGCGCTGTCCATGGAGGAAACAACATTATTTCAGAAGAGGCAGTGAGAGAGGGTTTCATGAAGCTCAATAGGAGTGTGTTTCTGAGACAAAGTGATCATAACTTTGTGTTAGAGACATTATCAGAGGATGGCATCTACATTTGAGATCTGCCATGGCCTCATTTATATTTTGTATCAGTTGCAGTGACAACTTGGTTGTCACATTTTTGTATGTTTTGGCATTTCTAGCAATCTCTCATAGATTGGCTAGAAATCTTGTAATTCAGCCCAATTCTTGTTTTTGGGTTTATTTCTTGTATTCCTTCAGCCATATGTACATTTACTCATATTTAGCATCTTATACCTTCATGTACTCAGCGCAGTTGCAGCTACTCCGACATTTTGTGGAGTTTCAGCAATTCTTGTATTACATTGCTTATTCATTGAGGGTTGGTTCTTAAAGTTTGAGTGGCTTGTACCTAAACTATTTCTTGTATATTTCTACTGATATATCTTAATATCATAATGAATTTATCATTTCATTCTTATCATGTATTTCATAATTGCAGAGTTCATGTTCATGTTCATATCTTGTTGTAAGCTCTCTCATTGAGAATTGTCTTAGAGACCTAGATGGGGGAGATCTGAATAACCCATTTAGAGTTATTTATTTGAGCTCATTTTCTAAAGGGGAGTTTTATTAGAGATTATCTAGGGCATCCCAACACTTTTTTGCCTTATTTATGCAACAAATTTCTTATACAACATCCTCAAGGACCCTGTGGCAGAAATTCCCGAGGTGGAATATTACATATCCATAGACAGAGTCTGTGAAGGGCCAACTAGCCTCATGATTTCTCCCTTATTTGGAAGGAGTCATATCCTATAAATTCCCCAACAGTCAATCTCTGAAATGGACTTGTGATAGCTCACTGAAGAAGAAATTGGAATATCTTAAAGATATTCCCGATGGAGCAAAGATTTCCAGATTTGGAATATTACAGTGGTATCGGAGCATGATCTTGGCTCAGCCTATGCCCAAGATCCATTTCCATCAGAAAGAGGAGCTTCTCCCCAAGGAGAGGATATTGATAGAGGAAACAAGGAAAGGAATGATGGAGAGGAGGTTTCCCTTCTTCTTTTCTAGACCATTGAGCACACCATTGAATATCTGCCGAAAGGGAGAATTTTGAAGAAATTTTCTGAGAAGGGTTTATTGATGAGACAAATACTAGCTACTTCATGGAGGGTGTGAGAATTAAGCCACACATGCAGATCCAAAGCACAGTACATTTCCCATAGCTACTGCAATAAGGGTGGAGGAAAAAGAGTTGAGGCCTTTGGAGGAGCAGCGCTGCAACTCAAAGGTATGATTCATGATAGTTGATTTCAGAGTTCTATTTCATGTTCTCATGCAAATGAAATATCATATTTTGAAGTCACAAAGGTTTTGCAAAGGGGATTGATGAAAACCAATGTGAAACTGGGTGTGACAAAACTTCAAACACTTTTCATGCATGGAGGGGAACCATGAAACAATGATCATACCATCTTTCTAGAGGTGGAGAAATCGGGAGAATGACTTGCTAGAGGCAAGAGACCCCCATTGTATGAAGGGCACTCATTCATTTGTGAGGGTGTGGAGATATTCCTCTCAAAGGAAGGCTAAGATACAAGGCCTCTCATTTAGGAGGAGGAGATGCACTCACATGATGGTAGATAGGAGGTGCATAGAAGAATCTACAATGCTACACCATTGGAAGAAGAAGAAGATGAGGAGGATCATCATGAAGGGATGATGGCATTCACCCTTATCTATTTTTAGAGGTTCTCTTCACATAGGAGAAGTACTGCACTGTGTAGTAGAGAGAGAGGACCATTCATCCCTCTCATATACACAGTCCACTTCCTATCTTGATGATGCAGGAGCATTAGATTCGGGAAAATACTTTGTATTTTATTTAAACTAGGGGGTCTTATGTTGGGAGAAAATATTAATTTTATGTAAATATTAATGGGATTCTTGAGAGATTTTAATTAATTATTGTGACTATTTGTTAATGTTCCCAAATCACTTGGAGAACATGAGAGAAATTAGATTGAGATATCTAAGAATTAATTATGAAGCCTAAGATATATTTAGTTTCAAGATTTTAGGGATAAATCTAGATTGTAGGGTTTGTTGAGATATTTGAGGACTTTGTTGAGTTATTAAAGGGATGTGAACCAAAATTGGTTCAATTAAAAATTGTATAAATTAATGAACCTCAAAGGAAAAATAGAGCAGAATAGAGAGAGAGGTAGGAGACAGGGTTTTTTTTCGTAAGTCTACAGACAGTTGAAAGGGCCATGGATTTTGAATATCTAGCCAAAGACAAGAGTTTGTAAGTGATTTCATTTTGTTTATATGAAAATATCTTTCAAATTTGTATGTGTTAATTGATTGAGGAATTGTATACTAAATTTCTGAAGTTAAGGTTTGAAGTGAGACTATGCATATAAATTGGGGAATTAATGTTAATTACAGTATTAGAAGGGTTACATATAATTCTGGGATAATTATAAGACATTTCAATCATCGATCATTGCAAATATCGATGATATAGGGGAAAATCTGAAGTTACATTCAGAATTGGGCATATGGTAATAGTGGTTGAAAACCCATATAATAAAGTGAACTAGATTGATAGACCGAAGATTTAATTAAATAGAGGTTAAAACTTTGTTTGGCAGGATGATGAAATCGATTTTAATGTCAATTTGGTTTTTGGATCTGAATGTATTATTGAGCGTTGTGTGAAAGGCATAGGTCCCGAGTCTTGAAATACAGTGGAAACATCTGAAGAGCAACGACGCAGAGATTTATTTAAAACTCTGTGTGAACTATGGAGAAATGTAGGAAGAGGAAGCGATGTTGAAATCAGTCGAGGAGGTGATGAAGTCTCATGGGCACAATTACATAAGAGGCGCAAAGTTTTTTTTTAAAACTCTGTCTATTTTGAATCGATTAAATAGTAAATTGATGGGGTGGAGGATTTTCAAATTTATTTGGCTTGTTGAATTCACGCACGAGCATTTCTTGAATGAGAGCATGGAACCTCGGAACGCACACTGAATATGAATCCCATAGGGCTTCATAAGGGACAAAGAATGGTTTTTGAATGAAATAATAGTTGAAGTAATGAGGCGTTGAAGGCATTGAGTCATACTTAGAATGCGATTGAAGAGAATTATAAATAGCAAGAAAAGAATGGTAAATGCGTTGGAGAAGAACAACCTTTTGAGAAGGCGTCATGATGGTACAATGATGGCACAGTACAAATGTGTGGCAGATTTGATAAATGAATCCAGTGGACTTGTTTAAGCACTCAACCAGTAAGTAAATTTCGATGCTGAAGTTGGGTAGGAAATCCAACGATGTTCGCCTTCAAAGCTGAACGTAGGATAAGAAAAGTATGGTGGACCATATCTGGAGGTGAGTTTGGCATAATACCTATGTGTTTGTTGGCGTTGGGAGTTTTAATGTCAACTGGAAAATATATAAGAAGTGAGCTCATATGAACATGGGTAAATGTTGATGCATTGGTTTAGTTTTATCAAATTATGAATTCATGTATGGTTGAAGTTCAAATATGCGATGGCATTTAATTAAGGCATGAAGGTTGAGGTAATTGAATGCATAATATCCACTTGCTTTGGGATTTAATTAACCAAATTCAATCTTTGGGAATTGGGTTTATAAAGTTGGAGTTTTAAAAAACCAATGGGTTTTAATTAAAGTCTTTTTTAAGAATTTTAAAAAGGCTTATGCTTGTGGCACAAACCTTGGTATGGAAGTTGTTTGGTAGTTAAATGAAATCTAGATTATGGTTTCATGACCATGAGATTATAAATGAAATAGAAAGCTTCTGCTTATGAAATGGCTTATTAGTCATAGTAAAATGATTTTTTTTATGAAATGGTTTTATAACCATAGTAAATGATTTTAAAAGGGAGCTTCTGCAATTCAAAACTAAGTGAATTTTCCCAGACTTGAAGTTTTATTTGGGGCATAAATATGGACATGCATTTTTATATGCATGAGAGTGGTGATAATGTGGGTTTGGCGGGGTTTTCTTGCATCACTTGATGTCTAACTTTTGGAGGTTTTCCACTTGGGAGGCCACATGATCTAGTGATGATGAGAGGCATCATGTTTTTTGGTTCACCACTCATTGGATTCTGAAGGGGTGGAGATACTGGAGGAGTCCAGCATAGCGTAGTGAGTTTGGGAATGAGCACAAGGAGGAGGGATACACTCTCATTTTCAGTACCACCCACTCTCATCAGTTTAACTGTGGAGTTAGAGTTTCTGTATGGATGGAGGATAGCATCCTCATGATGCCGGATGACTGCTCCATACATTTGGTGAGAGAGGGGGTACCTCCTTGGGTGATAACTCTTTTATGCATTGGATTAGATGGAGGCCACTCATGCTTATTTCCCCAGGATCGGAAGATTCTTTGGAGATGTTAGTCTCTCATGGGAGGCTCATTTTCAAAGAGCATCATTTCTATTTGAGCATGGGTGGCTACATGATGGCATGGTAGAAAATTGGAGGATAACTTTGGCATGAGGGGATTTAAAGGTAGCAGGCAGCAGTGTGATGGAGCACCATATTGTAGAACATCAACGTTGTCTATTTGGAGGATTGATCCAGAGTGGAGGACTCAGCTTTGGTCGAGTATTCCCCAGGATCTTGATGCATGCATGATTCTTGGATGGCCTTGATGGAGATGGTAGATACTTAGTAGATGATATGATCATATATCATCATGGTAGACTTTTCTTGGCTAGATTTTATAGTCTCAAGCAGAAATAATTTGCATGGAGCATATGAGGACTTCCTAGCTATGCACTTGGATGCATACTTTTCTTTTCTAGAGGAGTACATTTGGAGCGCATTCAGTATGATCGACATCATCATATGGATATATTCATAGCCCGATTGATTTTGGAGAGGTTGGCACAACCATTCCCTTACTCATTGGAGGAGAGGGAAAGCATTCAGATGAGCCATTTCAGCTCAAGAGCTCTAGTGCATGATGGAGGAGGTATAATGTCATGTTTTGTATTGTACTTCTTTTCATTGATTGAGGAGCATGATGTATCAAGGAGGCTTTTTCCTTCTTAAATTTTTCATGAGGATGTACTTGAAACTACTTGTAGCCTTTATTTTGGCTATTTTTGTGATGGTTGTGGGGGAAACCACATGTTCCTTGGTGTGCACCATTGGCACCAAATTGTATTTCATGTTTCATCTTATGAGAAGATGTTGTGGTAGCAAACAAGTGGCTAGTTCAGCACTTGTTATTTTTATTTTGAGGTAGGCCAAGGAGGCACTGTGTTGGTTCCATGAGTGGAACTTTGAACCACTCTCCGGTTGTCAATTGACAACTTTCTTTTATTGTATATTTCTCCATGTACTTTTGATGTGTGTACTCTCATGAGAAGCATTATTTGGAGATTTTTGTATGTACAGCCCATTGGGAGCATCATTATCCCCATTTCATATGTTTATCTTGCAGGAGATATCATGGGAAAACCATGATTGCTACGTTTCTACTTGTGCCTTCTTGTGGGAGGGACCACTTGAAGAATTTGCAGAAGCATATCATGGCTGATTTTTCTTGACGGGGTAGATTGGGCCATTCTTGGAGGCCATACTTTTCCATCCCAAGGACAAAGGCAGCCCCATATGAGCAGCATATGGAGAGATGTCCATCATGGGGAAACCAAAACAACTCTCCATTCAGCGCCATCTCATTGCAGAAATCAAGGGGGTGAGATTTTATTTGGATGATTGCATGGATGAGAAGATCATCAGTGGGAGCAAAATTTTCCCATGCATATCATCACTTCTACCTTAAGGAGGCCTTAGCACAGCAAGAAGGATTCCACTACACCTTCTATCTTTCCATGATGAGCATTGTTGACAGCATGCATACTTGGGATAGAGCATTGGAGGACGACTTTATTGCAGCATATTTGAGAAGTGGTGGGACCATTGATGAGGAGGCCACAAGAAAAGAAGGGGGAGACAATTTTGTTCTCTCTATGTAGTTTCTTGAGGGCAAGCAACCTGTGGGAGGGGAGGACTGTAATATTCCCAATTTTAGCCTTCGGCTAAAATGGAATATTATAGTTTCACATTTTATTTTTATTTAATAAAATGGGCAAGGAGACACCTTAGCCCCTTTTAGATGAATAAATAACACTCCTAATGTGAAAGGGGAGTGAATAAAGAAGCTGAAATAAACACCAATGGTGTGAATGGAACCCAGCTCACTTGATTAGTCACCTTTGACTAAAGTCAACAGCGCTGCCCAAGGAGCAGGAGGCTTCCTAGAGAAGCTGCGCAGTTTTGGAGGAAAGACACTCATGTGAGGGTGGAAACCCTAATTGGTGGGACCTTGGTTGAGAAGAGTTCATTTTTGTTTATAAGGAAGAGATAGCAGCCCATTTTCATTAGGTTATGTTTTAGTTTTTTAGACTTGGGTCTGCAAAAGCTTGCATCCCCAAGCTGTTTAGCAGGATGATGGTGCCCTAGGGAACTAGGGTGTTCCTGGTCAGGAATCCCTTCCTATTCCTCAAGGAAGGATGCCTCAATACGGCATTGGCCACAACTTCATTCATCTCCTACAGTGTTAGCTCTACAGCAGAGAGGATGCTGTGTAGCTGGGTGTAGCTAGAGAGGAACTCATGGAGTCTCTCTTGTCTTGTTTTCTTCAGTGGAGGAGTGATCCACTCATTGGACGAGTTTCAAGGAGGATTCCTGGGAATTATTTTAGATCCGTTGGCATGGGCCAAAATTCCATCATCTCCCACTGCGTAGGCCATGGAGGAAACAACGTTATTTCAGAAGAGGCAGTGAGAGAGGGTTTCATGGAGCTCATCAGGAGTGTGTTTCTGAGACAAAGTGATCAGAAATTTATGTTAGAGACATTATCAAAGGAGGGCATCGAAATTTTAGATCTTCCATGGCCTCATTTATATTCTGTATCAATTGCAGTGACAACTTGGTTGTCGCATTTTTGTATGTTACGGCATTTCTAGCAATCTCTCATAGATTGGCTAGAAATATTGTATTTCAGCCCAATTCTTGTTGCTGGGCTTATTTATTGTATTCCTTTAGCCATCTGTATATTTACTCATATTCAGTAACTTATGCCTTCATGTACTCAGTGCAGTTGCAACTACTCCGACATTTTATGGAGTTTCAACAATTCTTGTATTACATTGCTTATTCATTGAGGGTTGGATCTTAAAGTTTGAGTGGCTTGTCCCTCAACTATTTATTGTATATTTCTGCTGATATATCTTAATATAATATTGGTTGTAGCATTTCCTTCTTATGATGTATTTCAGAATTGCAGAGTTCATGTTCATGTTCATATGTTGCTGTAAGCTCTCTCATTGAGCATTGTCTTAGAGACCTAGATTGGGGAGATCTGAATAACCCATCTAGAGTTATTTCTTTGAGCTCATTTTATGCAGGGGAGTTTTATTAGAGATTATCTAGGTCATACCAGTGTTTTTTTGCCTTATTTATGCAACAACTTCCTTATACAGCGTCCTCAAGGACCCTGTGGCAGAAATTCCCGAGGTGGAATATTGCATATCCATAGAAAGAGTCTGTGAAGGGCCAACTAGTCTCAGGATTTCTCCCTTATTTGGAAGGAGTCATATCCTGTAAATTCCCCAACATTCAATCTCTGAAATGGACTTGTGATAGCTCACTAAAGAAGGAATTGGAATATCTTAAACATATTCCCGATGGAGCAAAGATTTCCAAATTTGGAATATTACACAAAAAAAGGTGGTGAATGGCACATGTGCATAGATTCTAGAGCCATAAATAAAATCACCATCAGGTATCATTTTCCCTTACCACGAATGGATGATTTAATTTATTGCTTGAGTGGGTCGAAATATTTTTCTAAGATATATTTGAAGAGTGGTTATCATCAGATAAGTATTAGAGAAGGGGATGTAATATTCCCAAATAGGGAAGCAGCAATATATGAACACAAAAATGGAAATATCAGTGTAAATAAACTCATTAACATTGGATACCAATATGGAGATATAACATCATGTATTAAATCAGAAAATCCATACAAAATAGTGAGGCATGAGTCATATACAATGAGGAAACAAGCCTCCCAAAAACAATCGCTGCTGAAAATGAACTACTGCTATAATACAAAATGCCAGAAGACTGCTACAATGCAGTTATAAGTACACTGCTATAGTAAGAGAATCTACAAAATATGTAGGCCTATTATATGCCTCAAAATATATGACAAATACATATCTAGGCTTTACACAAACTCCTACAAAGAACCTGGAAAGGGTTTTCAGAAATACTCCCAGAATAAGATGGGATCTAAAGCCCTAGGGCTAAATATTCACTGCAAACTGAAGCACATGAGTGTATAAGGTTTAAATATTGTATATCTGATGTATATCCCATCAAAGGTATCCTCTAATGAAATCCGGAACCCTTCAATCACAAGAAAACACTCTAAAGGAGCCACAAGATCCCTCACTAAAACTACCCTCCAAAATAACACAATTCCCAGCTAGAAAAATGCTGTAAATGATAGGAAATAGTTGGCCTGGTGCTAAATATCTGAAACATGTCCAATATCCCTCCAAAATGATCTTCCAAGTGAAGGAATCCTTCCTCCTATGAGAAACTAGCTCAAAAAGTGGGTTTCTCAACCCTCCACTGCAACACCGTGCAACACAGTACAATAGCCTGCAAAAACTGCAATGATGAAGAAATTTGTAGCTTGGCATAAAAACATAACTTCTAGAAATGAATGAAATTATCTTCCAAGAGACCTCTCAAGGAAAGAGATGGGATTCCTGCTCGGGAACACCTGGTGCTAAACAACTTATCAATCTCAACTAAACAGTTGAAGAATGCAAGAAGTCTAAACAGACCATAAAATCAATAATGAATAACATAACCCCATATGGCTGCCATCCTATTCCTTATATAGATTTGCTTCCTTGCCCTTGGACCCACTCAATTAGGTCATTTCCTTCATCAAATCAATCTCCCTCCAAAACTGTGTTATTCCTCATTTAATTTCCACTCCTCCATAACAGTGTTGTTGACTTGCTCAAAGTTGACTGAATCAACATGATCCAACCCACGATCACACATAGAGGTGCTTTAGTTAGCTTCTTAGAAGGTCTCCTTTCACACTTGAAGTGTTTTTATTGCTGCTAGGGAGATTTATGGGCCTCTACACCCACTTATTCACCTACCTAGTGATAAAACAAACCATAATATTCCATTTAGCTGAAGGCTAAATTTTTTGAATATTACAGGGGATGAGTGGAAAACTGCATTCAAAACAAATAGTGGTTTGTATGAATGGTTAATGATGCCTTTTGGACTCAGTAATGCACCCAGTACATTCATGAGGTTAATGAATGAAGTTTTGAAGGAATATGTAGGCAAGTTTGTAATTGTTTATCTTGATGATATTCTAATTTTTAGTCGAAGTAAAGAAGAGCATCTGGAACACCTTAAATTAGTTCTAAAAACATTGCAGAGAGAAATTTTAGCCACCTATAATAATTTGTGAAAGAAAACAGGTGGATAAATATGTTTCTAAGCCTTCAAGAGAAACATTTCCTTTGTAAATCTATCATTCTTGAAGCCTCAATGTATCTTCTATCCTTCAAATAATCTTCACTTCTATTTCCATTAATGAACGTTGTTGTTTGTGAAAGAAGCTATTCTCAAAAAGGCCTCCATTTTTCATCATTTCACTCCTCTTTCACTCACAAATCATTCCATTTTTCACCCTTTTTCCCTGCACAAAATTCCTCTGAAGACCTTCATTTCAACCTCCATCTCATCCTAAATCCCCTTTTAAACCTTATATTTCCCTTTATTTGGTTTAAAATTCCCTCCTTCCATCTATCAAAACCTCCAAATTCCTCAAAAAAAGCCTTCAAAATCCTTAAAAATGTTCATTTTTGCATTAAGGCCTTAAGCCCCTTTCGGCCTTAGCCCCAACCCCTTTACCGCATATGACCCGGAGCCATAAACATGCGCTAACCCTTATCACTCATCGCAATCGGAGTTTCCTTTCCCCAAATTTTCCTTTATTCTTCCAATCTTCCGATGCGATGAGCCCATTCTCCTCCCGACCTCCGATTTAATCTCCATCGTCGATCAAGTTGGATCCGATGGTTCGCGCTCAATCGCATCGCTCCATCGGTTCTTCACTTCGCTCATCACTTGCGCCCACCGATCTGATCTGGGCCGTTAAATCCACAAGAACCAACAACCATGATCTCATCGCTCTCCTCCCATAGCAATCCATCATCACCCTACCGATTTAATCCTGACCATTGATCTCTTTCGATCCTATGGCCAGCGCTTAATCGCGTATCACAAACACAGTTTTCCTTTTTTTCTTTTCCTCTGATGGCTCAATTCCCCGCTTTGATCCTGACCATCGAATACACAAAAACAAAAGGCCAATATTTCATTGCACTTCACATTTTCCTTTCTACCTTTCACTATTCCGCTGATCGTCGATTAGATCTCCGTCGTCCATTCCTACAGATCTGACGGCCCCATCTTTCCGCTCATTCACTTACCCCATTTTCCTCTTGTTAAAAAACTCTGCTTTATCTTCTAATCTCAATCGTTCGATCTGCAAATCTAACAGTCCTAACTCAACCCCACCACTTCTTCCAACAGTGCAGCTCTTCACCCATCGTGTGTGATCCGCACCGTTGGATCTGTAGTCTCCAATCTGATCGTTGCCGACACGTTTCACATATTTTTTGTGCCCGAGAGTTAACGCCGAAAATTTATGCGAAATTGGTGGTATTCGGAGGGACGCGTGTCAAAAGGCATATGGAATCGTGTTTATTTTATGGATACCGCGTCCCCCCCCCCCTTTTTGTGCACGAAAACCACTTATGGTTTTCTGCCATACTGCCCACATCCCCACAACGTCATTTCCACTTTAAATCATAGTCGTATATCATCCTGATCTAACGGCCCATGTTATGTCATGATAAAATTTCATTTGCTCCCCATCGGCCTCCCAAATGACTCCATCGACGAATCCCCACCGTTGATTGTTCTAATCCAACAGTCCACAACTCACGTCGCACCAAAACTCCCATCAGACCTGTTTTTGCCTTCTGCCATGCTTTTCATCACATTTTCTGTTGCATCCACCTTTTTCCATCACTACTCCTCCATCCTCACCCCCACAGGTTTTTATAATGTGTTTATCATGTTTTGCAGGGTTTATAGAGTGGTGAATTCATTCTGTCTCCATAGTCACAGTCATGGTGATATAGAGTGCAAAAGCACTATCCCAGAGCCAAATATCATGGAGGAAGACACCAAAGAGGGTTTAATAGCATGTTTTCATTGAAGATTGGGTTTTTAACCCTGACATAAACTCTCCAGTGCGTATGTAGCCTGTATATTCACAAACATAGGTCAGAAGAAGCAGAAAAGAGTATCAAAAGAAGAATTAAAGGATTAATGCCTAATGTTGAAGACTTAACGCTTATAATCTAATGTTTAAAAGGATAAAGGACATAGATAAAGACTCAAAGATGATCAAGGAGGCTTAATGAAGCCTAAAGAACACATCAAGCCATATCAGTGATTTAATATCAGCAAAATGTTCTTTCTCCTAAGAAGGACAAATTCCCACAGCATTCTCTATGCCTCATTGAGCCCATAATAGTTACTATTCTGACAGAAAGCTCCTAGAACTATCAATTCATTAGTTATGAAGTATGGAACACATGAAAGAGAAAATATTCACCTTACTTGTCACACAAGATAAACAGAGTACCAACAGCCAGACAGTACTTCAAGAGAGATACCTGGAGTTATTGTCAACCTAACAAAGACTTCTAAAGCAGCCTAAAGGGTACCAAGATGTTAATGCAGATCCATTAAGCAGAGTGGGCATTTGAATACTTCCTCCCCTTTTTCTTAATGTATCATTTAATTTCATATCTACTACTCCACCTCCTCATTCACCTAGAAGTATTCATTGAAGATTCATTGTAAATGGTTGGGATTTTATTGATTGTTAGAACTGTTATTGAGGGGAATTAGTTGATTAGTTTGTAATATAGTAGGATGGGAAGGGAATTTTGGACTATAAAAAGCCACTAGACTCAAAGCATGTGACTGGTTTTGCACATCAATTGAACAAGAAGATTCACAGGATCTTGTTCTATATTATTGGTGATGTTTTCCTTACTGTAATTGTCTCCTTTCAAGTTTTTCATATTGTCCATCATTCTTTGATAAATAATAGCAAGCATAGATTAGGACATACTGTTGGAAGTACCCTAAATCTCACTGTTAATATTTATCTCTATGTTTTCCTTTCATTGTGTATTTAAGGATAATTTTATAGATTATAAACAGTCAAGGAATGTTGGTGAGCCCATTTCTTGATGAGTACAACTTGAAGTAATTTCCTTGAAAGATATTTTCTTTTCATTCTAAGTAATGAATAAACTAGGGAAGTCTATGATTAACCCTGTCCTCTAGTTTCTTCTCCAACAATTTGTCTTGAAATTTTTCCCTATGAGTTGGTGTCAAAAGCAAAAAAGGTTAAAAGTCTTTCTCTGATCTTAGGCCTTTCTCTGTGTTTAATCCTAAATTTTTTCTACTATCTGAAAGTGGTTATGAGGACTGCTGGATTGTTTTCCTTAAGAGTATGTTGAAAGTAGGCTAGATTAAAAGTCTTTACCTGATCTTAAGCTACCCTTTGTGTCTTTACTAATAGTTCCCTTTGAAGTATGTCAAAAGCAAGATAGGTTCAAAGTCCTTACCTGATCTTAGGCTACACTTTAGTTTATTTCTTTTACCCATTCTTAATGTTCCATCTCACCATCTATCTAAAGAGATCCTTTGGTATAGATGAATTGCCCTATGGAAACCCTTGGATATTTTTTATACAAGTAAACCCTTTTATGACTCCATAGCCCAATGGATTAGCACTTCTCTTGACATATCTTACCATGCTGAAACATCCTTCTATTTAGTTCCTTCTTCATCTCACATAACCTTCTCAGTTAATGATATCCAACCAAACAAGCAAAACAAACAAAACCCTGTGCTTCATAACTAGCCTAATACCATAAACTGACATTAAAGATATATCTTTCTTTGCATTTATAGAGAGATCCCACTCTGGATCCAAGAGGGCTAGATCCTAGGATCCCAAAGTGGTTTGATGTTGTCTTGTCTTTTGGTCTTGCCAAAACATAGGAACCCCAACATAATGATGACTCCACTGGGGAATTCTGAGTGAATTTCATATTATACATCCTTAAGAGCTGAGAAGACCCGTAATCTCCTTATATTGGTATTAGATTGTTGATTGTGGACAGCAGCCTGCTTCAAAACATTTAAACCCTCCACTTGGCGACTCCACACTCCACAACTACTAAAGACCAAATGATTCCACTAGTAGAAGACCCTGAATTGGTTAAGAAGATACAGTGACATCTTTTTACAAACATGGATCTAAGTATGGACAGAGAAGCAAAGCTGAATGCTTTATTGGAAAGAATAACAAGAATGATGTACATACTTAGTGAAAAAATAATGGAGAGGTATGAGGCTGATTTAAATATCGATGATCTAGAGCAGCCCATGCTTTTTCCAGAACAAGAACAAACTCAACCCCTACATGACCTAGACAATGAGCAAGACATGTATAATGATCAAGACTCTATAGAAAATGAAGAGGAAGGTTGTCAAGAAATGCTTGATTGCCTACCTATATCCTGCACTATGTTGATTAGAGAACTTTAGGACCAAATTGCGAAAGACAATAAGGAAAACTGATTTTAGGAAACAAGTGATCATTTAGAAAATGCAGAATATGATGTGGAAGGAGAACCAACACATATAGGAACTACCCCTCTAGATTATAACTAATCTCAGATTACACAAGAAGAGTGGCATCCTGATAATGTAGAAAAAATAACTCATGAGCCTTGTATCCAAAATAAGTGTCATAGTAATCATGAGGAATTGTTTGAGATGGAAGAAGATCATGAAACATTAGAAAATCCTCAAGGTCTCCCTGCAAGCACGAATGAAAGTCCCTTAGAAGAGGCTCAAGATGACATCCAGCCTCAAATTTAGTCTTCACAAAAAACAGAGAGCCACTGCACTTCTGGTTAAAGAAACACGAGAACACCTTCCTGTTTGATAGAAGAAGAAATAGATCAAATAATCAATAGACGGCCATCCTCTAAAAATTTTTGTAGAACAGACACTATTGCCCATTCATCTACTGAGTTTGGTTGTGCAGATTTAAAAAACTCCCCTGTAAATCAGAATGAGGAAAGGTATGCTGACAATCTAGTATGTTTTCATGGTAGCATTACTTAATTTAATGATTTTCCTAATTTTGATTCATCTGATGATGATTTTCTCCAAACAGAAGTTGATCTTGCAAGACCATCGTCAGTAGATTTGTGGGAGAAAAATCAGTTCCATCAACTTCAAGAAAGAAATGAGCCCATATAGGCTATTTATGATACTGATGAGGAAAGTTATGAAAGTCTAGTAGCAGGTGAAGATTCATTGAATCTTCACTCAGTTTATCTCAGATCATCAGTAATAGTTTTCATGTGATTTCGAATCAAAAACCTTTCATCTCAAAGGGTGAAGAGGAAAACAAGGAAGAAGTTTTTGACCAGGGGTCTATTCGATTGATTCTTCTTCTTCTTTAAAAGTGGGTCAAAAATCCACTTTTATAAGGTTTAAAACCCACTTTTAAGCCTTATCGAAACCCTCAATTTCCATTTGAAAACCATTGAAAAACCATAAAAACCCAAATTTTTGTACATATATGGGTCTTAGCCCCTTCCTGCATAAATCCTTGATCGTATGACCTTTCATATGGCCCTCGGCCCCACAGTCGGGTGCCAAGCCTTTAAATATTAGTCCCACCAAAATTTAAAACCTTTGGTTATATATATATATATAAATACAAACCTCTGTTTTTATTATTTTTCAGACGTTTTATTATTTTATTTAAATTTTCCACCGGTACAAGTTTTAAATCATTCTGCACTGTCGATCTGATCTGAAGATCGGACAGTGCGGAGTATGTCTTCCTGGTGGTCCCCGCCATCCACTAGCCGATTGCCGAAATCGCGCGGTTTTCATCGCACCACCTTTGGGCAAAGGTAGTTTTCCCCTGATCGCCAGCGATTCCATACATCGCGTGACATGCGTCCCCTATACTTTTTCAAAACCTCTTGCTCATCGAACATTATCATTCGGATTCCGTCACCCAGTCAACGATTCTCCGTTTTTGACTTTCCCCTTTACTCCCGACCGTCATTCTTTGCGCGATCAATGACTCTGATTTAATCTTTCTTCCGCCTTCTTCGATAAATCCCGATCATTGGATGCTGCCATCCAACGACCATGCTTCCTCCACATATCCTCTACAGCAGTAAACCTATATATGCAAGATTTTATAATAGTTTTTTGTATTTTGCAGGGTTTAAATGGGTTTCTCGCCATTTTCGAAGAAAATTTGAGGGCGGAGGATGACGATATTCCTGCCTTCGATTCATCACAGAAAATCATCGCAGGATGTTAAAAACATGTTTCTTCAGTGTTTTCCTTAGGCATTGATGCCACATCACCTTGCGTAGCCCTGTTTATCAGAAAAAAACCATGGATCGGGCACATTCAGAGAGTATCGGTGATGAAGACTAGAATTTACCAGAACAGAGGATTGACGGATAGATTTGTGGGGATTATGTCTAAGATGCTTATCAAAAGCCTAATTCCCAAGTAAAACATAGTTTAAAGACAAACTCAAGGGTTTCTTTAATAGAAAAGCCTCCACCGCCACATTTGAGGCAAATTGATTCCTCCCAGCTGCCGAAATGCCACCTGTGCCTCAAAGTATTCAATCAGATGCCGAATTTATTGATCAGGATCAGATATTTGTCTCAAAACGTGGTCGAAGAGTTACTTCTGCAAGGGACTTCAATGCAAGAAATATCTGTAGAGTTACTTCGACGCCACACAGAGCCTCAAAGGTCAACAAAATCTCCCACCGAGCTTAAAAATTTATGTAAAACATTTAAGACAGAAGATATGTATGTAAGTTTCTTCATTGAGCCCCTCCAAGGCCAAGAAGCCATTAAGTGTGTATTATTTGTAATTGGAGATTTTTATCAGATCACACCTCCTCATTCTTCTATATATACTTCCGTAGGAGATGAGTGTTGTTTGTTGGTTGTTGTTTGATCACAAGTTGTAATACTGAAACTCTTTGAAATAAATACATAGTCCATTGAAGTTGAAGGAGAAATTGAATTCTTGGAAACCTTATTGATGTTGTTGCATGCTTGTTCCTGAGAAGGCTCTATCATTGGATCCATGAGCTTGGCTATTGGTGAAGTATTCTGAAATGTTTTATGTTTTCCCCTGTTTTCATTATGTTCCATAATTTCTTACTACAATAGGTTGAAAGTATTAGGCTAAGAAATGACTCCTGGAAGCACCTTAGACCTGTTCATCCTTCACTGTTTCATGTTTTCTTCTGCTGAAGTATTTTAGAGCCTTTAATATTTCTCTTTAGTCTTCATGCTTGTTTATTTCCTTAATAGTTTGAATAGTTGGTTTCAGCATGATTTATGGTTTTCCCTTCTTGTCTGATGCCACTTAAAAACTGTTATTGAAGTCTCCCTTTGAAGTTCGTTGCTTACAGTGAATCAAAGAGGTCGGTTTTGATCTTGCCCTTTGTCCTCGCTTAAACAATTGGATTAAAGGTCGTTTATAATTATGATCATAGATGTTTTTAGGTGTTCCCTCTTCTATGACTTTAATTATTAGTAAATCTTTTATGTTTTCTAAGTCATTTGAAATAAAATCTTTGAGGAAATAGGGTGTTCCCCGAATCTTAGATTTCATTTTAAAAGTTGTTTTGAGATCATTATTTGCTTAAAGCTGTGATTTGTAGAATTTATGGTTAGCCCTGTCTATCAAAGAACTCTTTATTTTTCAAATTATGCTTTCGAATTCCCTTTGTTGAGAATTAAACCTCTCTTTCCAAATCATTAATGTTCATCTCATTCCAAAAACAAAAGGATCCGGTGGCCAAGTTAGATTTGCCCTTTGATATCCCATATCCATTGATGAGTATGTTATGACCACTTTTTGACTCCATTGCCCAATGAACCAGATATTTCTCTATCCTATATATCTTTCCTAGGCCTTTCATGTTCTGATGTATCATTCCAGCCCAACCAAACAAACAAATAAACACCTGCACTTAATAACTAGTCTAAAAACAATACTCAAAGCACACAAGATAAACCTTTGCAAACAAACTTTTGAGAGATCCCTCTCTGAGAACAAGAGGACTAGATCCTGGAACTCTAAAGATTGGTTTGATGTTGCCTTGTCTTTTGATTTTCCAAACTATCAAAACACGGGACACCAACAGCTACAAGATGACAACACTGCAGTATATGATGAGTCCTCTAGTTTAGAAAATAACGAAGATGAGGAAGAATTTCTTTCTCAAGAGAATTGTTTTCTTGATCCAATGGAAGAGGAATTAATCCTGGGTGAAGCCTACTTGTCAAATAGTCACAACCAGGTATCCTTTCAATATCCTTATGCTCATTTCCTACAGACATTTGAAGAAGGATCAAAGGTCATCAAGAGCAGCTTGTTACAAACAACAAGAAGCATTTTAGAAGATGTTGTTAATAAACAAAGAGAATGGGAGTGGCCCTGCCTGTCCAACATGCTCAAAGAGATGAGCAAAGACCAGTCATGGGATCATCTGATTGACTTGATGTATTGGGAAAGAGAGTTTGTCAGCTAGACATGTAAATATTTCAAGTTAGGGTAGGATAGGTAGGAAATATCAATAAAGCTCAGCCTGTGAGTATTTAGTTAGTTGTTGATTTTTTCTTTGAAGAAAATTCAAAAAATACAAAAAAAAATAAAAAGGAAAGGTTCAGATATGCTCAAAACATGAACCAGCATTAAGAAAAAGAAAAGCTCTAACAAGACCAAAACCAGAGCTGAAAAGAAGAAAGAAGGTGACTCTAAAAATCTCAAAATCTGAGTCACAAGAAGAAGGAAGGATGCTAGTGATTTTCAGATCTGAAGCCTTCAAATTTTGTTCTCAATTTCTACAAATTTCAGTCCATGTGCATCTTGTCTTTATGCCATGGATCCACAGCAAATTAGACAGTCTAATCCTAGTTTTTCTGTATTTAAATTTCTATTTTATAATGTAGAGAATGAGAATCTATCAGACAGTTTAATCCTGGCAGATATTAGTTTAGGTAGAGAAGCTATGAGTCCAACTCTTTAATCTGGTCTCATGGATAAATAAGCGTAGTAGTAGATAGGTTTATTTTTATGTTTGCAAAATAATGATGATGTGGAAGGTCTGCAAGTCTAAATGCACCTTGAAGAAGAAATGTTAGGAAAGTAGGATGGGTAGGTAGTTGTTTGGGAAAATGTTTTCTGCTGACATAGTATCCATCATGTTTGTAGCAGTGGATCAAAGAAGAAAAATATGGTCAAGTACCAGGCATCGAGCCTACTTCCAAAGATCATATATGAAATTCTTGTCACCTTCAAGAAGATTCCATCCACATGTGGAGCCACTATTAGCCACCTATAATAATTTGTGAAAGCAAACGGGCGGCTAAATATGTTTCTGAGCCTTCAAGAGAAACATTTCCTTTGTATATCTATCATTCTTGAAGCCTCCATGTGTCTTCTATCCTTCAAAGAATCTTCACTGTTGTTTCCATTAATGAACCCTGTTGTTTGTGAAAGAAGCTATTCTAAAAAAGGCCTCCATTTTCCATCATTTCACTCCTCTTTCACTCACAAAGAATTCCGTTTTTCACCCTTATTCCCTTCACAAAATTCCTTTGAAGACCTTCATTTCAACCTCCATCTCATCCTAAATCCCCTTTTAAACCTTATATTTCCCTTTATTTGGTTTAAAAATCCCTCTTTCCATCTATTGGAACCTCCAAATTCCTCAAAAGACCCTTCAAAATGCTTTTCCGCATGTGACCCGGAGCCATAACTAGGCACTAACCCTTATTGCTCATCGCAATCGAAGTTTCCTTTCCCCAAATTTTCCTTTATTCTTCCAATATTCTGATGCGATGAGCCCCTTCTCCTCCCGACCTCCGATTTAATCTCCACCGTCGATCAAGTTAGATCCAATGGTTCATGTTCAATCGCATCGCTCCGTCAGTTCTTCGCTTCACTCATCACTTGCACCTACCAATCTGATCTGGACCATTGAATCCACAAGAACCAATGGCTAGGATCTCTTCGCGCTCTGCCCATAGCCCTCCATCATCACCCCGCCGATTTAATCCTGACTGTTCATCTCTTCCAATCCTATGGCCCACGCTTAATCGCATATCGCAAACACAGTTTTCCCTTTTTTCTTTTCCTCTAATGGCCCGATTCCCCGATTTTATCCTGACCATCGAATACACAAGAACTGATGGAAAATATTTCATCGCACTTTTCATTTTCCTTTCTCCCTTTCACTGTTCCACTAGTCACCGATTATATCTCCACCGTCCATTCCTATAGATCTGACGGACCCCATCTTTCTGCTCATTCACTTACCTCGTTTTCCTCTTGTTCAAAAACTTTTCTTTCTCTTTTAATCTCAACTGTCCAATTCACAAATCTAACGTTCCTAACTCAACCCCACCACTTCTTCTACCAGTGCATCTCTTCACTCATCGCATGTGATCAACACCGTTGGATCTGCAGTCTCCAATCTGACGGTTGCCGATGCATTTCGCATAATTTTTGTGCGCGAGAGTTAACGTGAAAAATTACACGAAAAAGGTGGTATTCAAAGGGACACGTGTCAAAAGGTGTATGGAATCATTTTTTTTTTGTGGATACCGCCTCCCCCCCTTTTTTGTGTGCGAAAACCACTTCCATTTTTCCGCCATACCGCCCACCTCCCCGCAACGTCATTTCCACTTTAAATCACAGTCGTAGATCATCCTGATCTAATGGCCCACGTTATATCATGATAGCATTTCACTTGCTCCCCATATCTCTCCCAAATGACTCCATCGACGAATCCCCACTGTTGATTGTTCTAATCCAACGGTCCACAACTCACGTCGCACCCAAACTCCCATCATACCTGTTTTTGCCTTCCGCCATGATTTTCATCACATTTTCTGCTCCATCCGCCTTTTTCCATCACTGCTCCTCCATCCCAATGAGCCACTGAAGCAGCCATCCTCACCCCCACATGTTTTTATAATGTGTTTATCGTGTTTTGCAGGGTTTACAAAGTGATGAATTCATTCTGTGTCCACAGTCACAGTCATGGTCATATAGAGTGCAAAAGGACTATCCCAGAGCCAAATATCATGGAGGAAGACACCAGAGAGGGTTTAATAGAATTTTTTTATTGAATATTAGCTTATTAACCCTGACATAAACCCTCCAGCACCTCTGTAGCCTGTATGTTCACAAACACAGGTCAAAAGAAGAAGCAAAGAGTATCAGAAGAAGAATTAAAGGATTAATGCCTAATGTTGAAGACTTAACGCTTATAATCTAATGTTTAAAAGTATAAAGGACACAAATAAAGACTCGAAGATGATCAAGGAGGCTTAATGAAGCCTAAAGCACACATCAAGCCATATCAGTGATTTAATATCAGCAGAATGTTCTTTCTCCTAAGAAGGACAAATTCCCACAGCATTCTCTATGCCTCATCGAGCCCATAATAGTTACTATTCTGACATAAAGCTCCTAGAACTATCAGCGCATTAGTTATGAATTATGGAAGACCTAAAAGACAAAATCTTCACCTTACTTGTCATATAAGATAAACAAGGTACCAACAGCCAGAGAGTACTTCAAGAGACATACCTAGAGTTATTTTCAACCTGAAAAAGACTTCTAAACTAGCCTAAAGGGTACCAACATGTTAATGGAGAGTGATTAAGCATAGTGGGCATTCGAATACTTCCTCCCTTCTATCTTAATGAATCATTTAATTTCATATCTACTACTCCACCTCCTCATTCACCTATATGTATTCATTGAAGATTCATTGTCAATGGTTGGGAATTTATTGATTGTTAGAACTGTAATTGAGGGGAAGTAGTTGAGTAGTTTGTAATATAGTAGGCTAGGAAGAGAAGTTTGGACTGTAAAAAGCCACTAGACTCAAAGTATGTGACTAGTTTTTCAGATCAATTGAACAAGCAGATTCACAGGATCCTGGTCTATATTATTGGTGATGTTTTCCTTACTATAATTGTCTCCTTTCAAGTTTTTCATATTGTCCATCATTCTCTAATAAATAACAACAAGCATAGATTAGGACATACTATTGGAAGTACCCTAAATCTCACTGTTAATATTTATCTCTATGTTTTCATCTGATTGTGTGTTTAAGGATAGTTTTATAGAGTATAACCAGTCAAGGAATGTTGGTGAGCTCATGTCTTGCTGAGTAAAACTTGAAGTATTGTCCTTGAAAGATATTTCCATTTCATGCTAAGTAAAGATTAAACTAGGGAAGTCTATGGTTGGGCCTATCCTCTAGTTTCTTCTCCAACAGTTTGTCTTGAAAGTTTTCCCTGTGAGTTGCTGTCAAAAGCAGAAAAGGTTTAAAGTCTTTCTATGATCTTAGGCCTTCCTCTGTGTTTAATCTTAAATGTTTTCTACTGTCTGAAAGTGGTTATGAGGACTACTGGATTGTTTTCCTTAAGAGTATGCTGAAATCAGGCTAAGTTAAAAGTCTTTACCTGATCTTAGGCTACTCTTTGTGTCTTTATTGAGAGTTTCCTTTGAAATATGTCAAAAGAAGGATAGGTTCAAATTCCTTACCTGATCTTAGGCTGCACTTTGGTTTCTTTCTTTTACCCATTTTTAATGTTCCATCTCACCATCTATTTAAAGAGATGCTTTGGTATAGATGACTTGCCCTATGGAAACCCTTGGATAGTTGTTATGCATGTAAACCCTTTTATGAATCCATATCCCAATGGATTAGCACTTATATTGACCTATATTCCCATGCTGAAACATCCTTCTATTTAGTTCCTTCTTCATCTCACATAGCCTTCTCAGTTAATGATATCCAACCAAAAAAACAAAAAAAACAAACCCCTGTGCTTCATAACTAGCCTAATACCATAAACTGACGTTAAAGATATATATTTATTTGCATTTATAGAGATATACCTCTCTGGATCCAGGAGGGCTAGATCCTAGGATCTCAAAGTGGTTTGATGTTGTCTTGTCTTTTGGTCTTGCCAATCTGGCCAAAACACAAGAATCCAAATAAGAAAAACTGCTAATAAATTTGAAGAAATGTAGATTTATAAAGGAAGAACTAATTTATTTGGGATTTGTAGTCTCTAAGGAAGGATTGAAAATGGATATGGAAAATGTCCAAGCAATTTTGAATTGGCCAACTCCTAAAAACATATTTTTGGTAAGAAGCTTTCACGGTCTTGCAAGTTTCTATAGAAAATTTATCAGAATATTTAGTTGGATTTGTGCACCCATTATTGAAACAATCAGGGAAACTAATCAGCCATTCAAGTGGACAGAAACAATAGATCGAAACTTTAAGTTTCTAACGAAGAAAATTACCAAAAAACTAGTTTTAGCTTTACCAAATTTTGAAAACGTTTTCCAAGTTGAAACTAATTCTAGTGGAATTGCGATTGGAGAAATTTTAGGTCAAGAAAAAAAACCAATAGCATACTTCAGCCAGAAGCTAAACGAAGAAAAGAAAAATTATTCATTTTATGACAAAGATTTTTATGTTTTTGTACAGACTTTAAAAAAATGGAGACATTATTTGTTACCGAAAGAGTTTGTGTTATATTCTGATAATCATGCATTACATTTTATAAACAACGAGCCAAAATTGAATTAGGAACATGCCAGACGGGTAGAATATTTACATATTTTTACTTTTGTAATCAAGCATACGAGTGGTAAATTGAACAAAGTTGTTGATGCTTTGAGAAGAGTGAACTTAATCATGCAGGAATTACAAGTTGGTGTTGTAGGATTTGAGGAAATGGTTGACATGTATAAAGAAGATGCAGAGTTTAAAGAAATATATGTAACTGTAAAAAATCCAGCAGTTCATAACAGAAGCCAGTGATTGGATTATCTTATCAAAGGAGGATTTCTATTCAAAATTAATAAATTATGCATTCACAAATGTTCTATGAGGGAAAAAATAATTAAGGAGAAACATAGCGGAGGCCTATCTGGAAATTTTGGACAAGAGAAGACCTTTTCTCAGGTAAATAATTTTTATTATTGGCCAAAGATGCAAACTGATGTTAAGAGATTCATTGAAAAATGCACGATGTTTCAGCATGCTAAGGGGAAAAGTCAGAATACATGATTGTATCAGCCATTACCAATACCAAACCGACCATGGGATGCAGTTAGTATGGACTTTGTTTTGGGTTTGCTAAAAAATCAAAGAGGAAATGACTCCATTTATGTTGTGGTGGATAGATTTTCTAAAATGGATCATTTTATTGCATGCAAGAAAACAAGTGATGCAACACATAGTGCTAATCGTTTTTTTTAAGAAATCATCAAATTACATAGATTTCCTGTAAGTATTGTGTCTAACAAATTTTGGGTGCTAACAGGTGTCTTTAAAAACTCCTAATTTCCTCACATTAATTATCAACTAGGGTAAGTGATTTTATCTCAAGTGTGTACACAGTATGTGAAAGCTATTCATACAAAGAGTAATGCAAAAAAAAATCATTTAATATAGATACAATCATAAATATTGAAGCTTAAAAGGAAGTGATTCGTCTACGCATTAGAACACAAAACTGTAATTCATTCCTAATTCAAATGATAATGAATCGAGAGCATTGAAGCATTAACCGATCTCTTTCAGCTAGATCTAAACTATTGAACAGAAGGCAAGTATTATAAATAATTGTCTATACTTTAAGTAATCAAAACCAATTCTATTTGCTAGCAACTAATTCCTTAAAGAAATAAATTAGAAATGCGCATTCAAAGAAATAAATTGGACATGTGTATTCAATGGAAACAAATACCAGAAATGTGAATTATAAAAATTACTACAAATATAAAGCAAAAAAACAGAATATACTTGCAATAAACAGAAAAGTATAACACAGGGAACAATAGTGAAATCCACCAGAGACCGAGCCCTTAGCCATCAGTGAATACTGCTTAACTACTCTAGAATAGTTGAATAAATAGCAGCGTGAATTATGTATTAATCATCATAGTCAATTGACATTACACTACGATCTTGTCGTTCAGAACTACATTCTGTGAATTATAATTACAAATTATGCAGAAATGAAAGATACATCGTTCCTCCTCCCCGAGAACTAACTATCCCTGTCTCTTTATAGCCAAAAAGGAAAGATAAGTGTGATCACTCAGGATCAAGATATCCATAGGGATCCATGAAAAAATGTTATCCTCGGACAATTCATTTGTCTCTACGCTATCCTTATTGATTTATCTTTGATTCTACCACATTTAACGCGTCCTCTTTTCCGTGATTAAGTCCTGTTGTTCCTTCTGTTATTTCCATCATAAAAATCAATGAGAGTTAGTTTGGATAGTTAAATCACATTAGGATTATTTGTCATTCATTCTTCATCAAAATCCTTTCATTATATTATTATATCATGGCACAAAATGGATAAGAAAGAGGAAAAAGGACAATAATCAAGAGTAAATACATACCTATTGCAAGGCTCAACATACTCCCTTTCTTACCTTTTTTCATTTCCTCATGAAAAATAAATAATTCTGATGCAAGGAAGTTAAGAGTAGGTTGAAGAAGGTTTGTATGTAATAGGCCTGAGACCATGATGTCGTGCTAAGTGTGCAAAGGCTTTCGCTTCTTGTCCTTCAGGTAACTCATAGTCAGGATGATATGCTTCAGGAGGATACCAAATAATGGGGCTTCTATAGCAACATCCCACCCAATAAGGTCCTCCTCTTAATATAAATTTGTCGTATGAGACTAACCGTCTCGCAGCAGCTTCAAAATTTCCATAATTAAATGGTTCTCTGTCTTTAACACTATTAGTTGAAACCATTCATCTCATTTTGGATGCAACCAAGGATATTTCTTGAATGGAGAGGATATATGTTGTTCCTTCCAGAAAAATTTCCTTATGTATGGGGCCTAAACTCTTAGTGATGCCCTCCTATGTCATCAATGTTTTATGCTTAGTAAACACTTACAGAGGGTGAGTAGGTTCACTTCTTACCCAAAGATCCAAGCTGTGTTCCTATCTTTGGAACGAATTATAAGCCTTCAACCACTTGAATTGGTTGACTGCAAAAGAGATAAAAGCCTGAAATTGAACATCTCCAATAAAAGGGCTAGGATTCACATACACTTCTTTATCTAATATGAAATTATGCAAATAAAATTCACAAAGAAGCCTTTGGAACTTTACTCCATGTGTCTTACAACAATTTATAAAATCCTCCATGTTCTTCAGCTCAATTACCTTGCCGGCTCTAACAGCTTTGATTTTTAACAATAAATATCATTGTAATAAAAACAAGGCATAGTTCATAGCATGAGATCGAAAAGTCAAGATATCCGAATATAATGAACAAATGGTGTCCAAATGATTCCTGATGTTGTTCATCTTAGTTTTCATTCTATCAGTTTTTTCTTCTTCCTATCTAGCCTTATCAAAAGCCTCATTCTTTGCTAGGGCTAATTCCCTCAATTGTTTTTGCATGGATACTGTTTGTTTTTGATGTTGTTCTAAAGAAATCTGGGCTTGCATCAACTCTTCTCGAAGTTTTAAAAGAAAAAGTTCATTCCTTGATAGGAAGTCCTTGGATTGCCCTTTTGTCTGAGTGCCGATGCTATGAGAGAATACCTTTTTAGTCTTTAGTCCCTTCTTGTGGGAGGACCAACCTTCCGTTTGAACAGCTAAATTTACAAAAAATTATGAAAATTAACCTGGGTGGCTATTTTTCTGGTGGGAGCGATTTCAGTTTGAATTTCTACTAATTTATTCTTGCATATTCTTGTTTGTGTAGCTGCAGAAGTTACCTCAGGAGTGGTGTTCTAAGTTAAATTTTTTAACTTCTCTGTCTAGCCTTCTGACTGTCTTTTGGAGGTTCTGGTATTGTTGTTGCAGCTTCTTAAGTCTTGCTCTAGGTACTTGGCTCTTTCGAGGAGCATCCACTCCACTAACGAGTTTATCAATAGTTTCTAGAGATGCTTGTTGGTCATAAGGGCTATTTTTGAAAAGAACCATATTGCTTGAATGATTGTTATATTCGTGAGTAACTTCTATGTCTGCAGACATATTTTGGTCCTCATGGTTGTGGTCTAACATAATTGTGTTGCTGGACTCGTTGTCGGAATCCTGAAAAATTTCTGTGTCTGCAGACTCTAGAGATGGCAGTGTTTCTATATGCCTGGAATTCTCTGGGACTTGTGTTTCCATTATGTTGGGACCAAGTGGTCCTCCATGTTTCATATATACATTAAGATTTTCTAGGACCTTGGCCATCCCTGTCTCGAAATATTCCAAAGGATCATCCTGTCCTGCCTCACTTTCCAATTCATTAGTATAATCATGTTCCTATTCTTGTTCTGAATTGGCCTCTTCTTCAGGCTCTGATGCAGAATTGGGTTCCTCTTCTTTAGATTTAGAATCTCTTATCCTAACTGGAGTGATTGTCTCTGCAGTTTGATTTCTTTCATCTCAAATATTTTCAGACATCCTCTAGGCTAGTTAAATTCTTACAGACCTCCTGCATTTATGGGGTTCATCCTTTGAACGGGCAGGCCTTTTTCTTTTAGGAATAGGGTTCTGCTGGCTTGTCTCCACAATTTGGGGATTTTGGATTATAGGTTTTTGCATGCTCTCTAGGGCCATCATGAGATCATCCCAAGTTAAGATGTATTAAACCAGGCTATGACTGATGATTAATATAATCAATCCATGGTGAATTACTACAATTTTTGGGTGTCTGGCCTGTCTTATTCTAACAGTAGTATCATGAAGAAAAGAATTCAAAAGAGATGGCAGATTAACAGTGAGTTTTTGTTTCAAGATAGCTAATAGTTTAAGTTGTCATGGTCTTACCACATCTCGACATCCATCACAAGTACTGTATCTTTGGATAATACTTGCTAATTCTTTCCATGGTTTTCCCAGAGAATATGGTTGGATGCCTTTGCCTTTCTTGACTACTTTCTCACCTTCGTCTTTAAAATTTTCCACCGCGTCTTGCAACGATACATGTTTTTGTGACCATATAGTTCCTTCTGCCGGAAGCCTATATACTTCAGCTATTACAACATCTGTGACTATAATTCTTCTACCTTTCACCATGGATTCCCCATTCTACATATGCTTTAGAAATTCAATGGCAATTTCCTCATTCGAGGGCTGAAATCTTGTGAGATAGGATATCCACCCTGCAAGGATCAGAATTTCCGTGGCTCTGTCGGAGACATCTAACAATAAAGGTTCACAACGCACTGTCTTACCACCCATAATCCTTGAATTCTTCCTACTATTGCAAAGGATGAGTGAAATGGAAAAATGCAGCAATACTGAAAAACACAGGAATACTAAGAAGCACAGCAATACTTAGATCGATAGAACAACAAGTTGTTGTAACAGCTAAGTGTAGTTGATATTAATTGTGTTATAAATTACCGCCTACCACGTGATCACGGAATATATTTCCAGCCAATGAAATAATGACAACGCGTGCCTCATGTAATGGAAGTTCTCTCCCCCTTTTGAAATGAGATGTCTCCGGCGACCGAATAGACGTCGAATGGTTGTTTCAACGATAGGATATAATGATGAAGAGTACACAGTACGTAAATAAATGACGGGACATTAAAAGAGATGGACAGAGAGAAAGCGTGGTGTATAATCATAGTAAATGATAAGAGACAAGAAGCTTTGGTTGATGATAAGTTATATAATAAGGAAAGAGGACAAAAATATGTAAAAAAAGAAGCTTTGTCGATGATAATACGGCTGTACATGATATGACTGAGTAAAAACATGAATGCATGCATAAAGGTTCAAAGTAGGGAAGTGTTTTAAACGAAATAATATCTTGGATAAAAAGATAAATGGGAAGAGTCTATTACAGTAATTATTTATTAAGGAAATAGAACTTCAATACCATGAGTAGAGCTTGTGCTGCTAGCAGGAATCCATATCCTCGACAAAGTTTCTTTTTAACCCATGTGAGCCAGGATCCTCAATTTATAATTGAAAATTTGCATTGTTGCTTCTACAAAAGAGACCAATGTGCTGGCGTGGTAACGAGATAACCATACTGTCATTCACTGGGAAGTAGCAAAAGTGAGCAGGCCGGCTCGTGATGAGACCTCCTATTCCAAGGATGTTTTAGCCATCCAATGGATCATAACCCTGGTGTGGTGGCCATGGTGGGAATTTCATATTGCTACCTCCTTATGAACATGGTAGGTTGGCTCTTAATGAGACCCCCTATCCTCTATCTATAGATAAAATTACATATTTTTATGATAAATAAAAGGAGGCTCAGTACTCCTTAAGAGTAGGGATGGTGTAAGAACTTGAAGCATGTCAATAATAAGAAAAATTATACCCCTAATCCCACTGATAATAGACAGAGAGAATTATAACCAGGAAGAGTAGAACCAACATGGTAAAGATGATCAATCAATAGCATATACAGTAGAAATCAGTACAATAAAGTGAAATATAAATAATTGTGTCCCTTTCAATTGTTTTAAGTCTATCATCAAGAAGCTATCGTTTTCAAAGATCATAATGTTAAAAATATTCACCCACTTTAATAAAATCCATAATTCTTATCTGCATGAAGGTACTAAACTTCAGGCCATAAAAGAAATCAAAGAAATAAGGATGAAATGAGCTAGGAATAAGTCCATGAGAGAAATGAGGTGTTTGTGAAATATATAAAAGAAAGGTGTTATTTAGAACACATAAAATTTGTACAACAAACAAAGAGTGTTATTCCAAAATTGGAACAAAAAAAAACAAGAGAGAGTGTTGTTCCGAAGATGGAACAACAAAATGAAAAAGTGTTGTTTTGAAGATGGAACAACAAAACCAAAAAGTGTTGTTCCGAAGATGGAACAGAAAAACCAAAAACTGTTGTTCCGAAGATGGAACAGAAAAACCAAAAAGTGATTTTCCGAAGATGGAACAGCAAAACCAAAAAGTGATTTTCCAAAGATGGAACAGCAAAACCAAAAAGTGTTTTTCCGAAGATGGAACAACAAAACCAAAAGGTGTTGTCCCGAACATGGAACAACAAAACCAAAAAGTGTTGTTCCGAATATGGAAGAGAAAAATGAAAAAGTGTTGTTCTGAAGATGGAACAACAAAACCAGAAATTGTTGTTCCGTAGTTGGAACAACAAAACCAAAAAGTGTTGTTCCGAAGATGGAACAACAAAACCAAAAAGTGTTGTTCCAAATATGGAACAACAAAACCAAAAAGTGATGTTCTGAATATGGAACAACAAAATCAAAAAGTGTTGTTCCGAATATGGAACAACAAAACCAAAAAGTGTTGTTCTTAAGATGGAACAGAAAAATAGGCAGAGAAAAAACAAATTGAATCAGCAATCCAATTTACAATTTTTTTTTTTTTTAGATAGGAAATAAATGAACTTTACAAAGATGAAGTTGCCGAAGGATTATCTTCTGTAGCTAAAATTTGCATGGCGGAGTCCTTGTGTATTTTTTGACAAAAGGATTCTCTTGTAAGTGGTCTTTGGTAGAGGCGCACCCGATGCCCATTTTCTTTAAAGGAATAATCAGACCCATCAGTGGTGTTCAATGTAAGAGTGTCGTTTTCATGTACTTCCTTTATTTCATAGGGACCTGTTGATGCCCCAAAAATCGTTACATCAACATTGGGGGATAACCACCCGGTCCGGACCTTAAACAGCTCCTTTTCCGTTTGGGATGGTGGCTCCGACTGGATATAATGGGACCAGTTTCCCGATAAAGAATAGAAAGGGGTGAATGAGTGATTGGTTTTCTAATGAGTGATAATAAATGGGGTACTTAATCTATAAGCGAAAACGTAAATGACTATTTTATCCCGGGAAGCTTCTATTCTTAAGTGCAACGTTTGATGATCTGTGTTTGTCAATAGACATATAGATGATGCTATTCAATAAACAAAGATATTCATTTAAATAATAATTACTTCATTCAATTAGTTGAATGAAGTAATTGATAAAACATTGTTACACTTATCTTAATTTATATTACTGATACGTAAATGATTGAAAAAATAGCAAACTGTAAACATCCAGTAGTGGAAAGTATAAATATTGCTGTTAAAACACATTTAAATATTCAATAATAGCAAAAGTAATCAAACAACAATTTACATAAAAAGAATGAATTCAGACATAGATAATAGTACCATATGAGCTGCAAATCTTTCTCAACGTGAATCACAATTTGAATTCCTTCTTCCGACTCAGAAATACTTTTAAATAAAGGCAGTAGTGCACATCCACATAAAAGCTTCGTTATCAAAATTTGGAAAAATTGGTCCAGTTTTCATAAAAATATGCCTGAAGTACAGTAGTGCAACTTCAGGTTTCAGTCATATACAAAAACGTACGACCCTTTCTAAATACATGAAAGGGTCTATAAATACTAAATTAAACTAACAAACTACAAAATTAAAAGCTACCAAATTGGTATAACCCGATCTTGAATATATCCTCTTCAACAATCTGGTAATCGGCAGCATGACTCATCATTCTGACTCTTTGCTTTTTTGTCCTGAGTTGGCATATCGCTATCATTGGTTCCACTTCTTGAGGGCGGCTGAGACGAGAATTGATTTGAGCAGCATAGGTGGCATCATGTATTTCGGGAATGATACACCCGATTGCATCTGTTAAGCATTTGAGGGCAGCTTTCTGGCTGTATGGTTTTACTAGGAACAACCAATAGGTGTCCCAAGTTAAACTTGTAATTCCTGTAATCAATTTCCCATTCTTTTCTAGCTCTTGACAACATGATTGTTCCAATGTCTTGGGTGATAATAATTTACCCGATGAATCATGTTTGTGTTTTTCCGGGTTTTGTCTCCATTCTCGTATAGGTTATGAATCAATTTCATTTTCATCTCTAAACTTCTCTAGGAATGCTTTATTATACTTCTTCTCTGGTTCGGGAAAATGGTACATTTGTCTCAAATCATCAGGCTGAAATGAACCAAAAACTCTCCCATCAATAGTGCAGAATATTCTGTTGGTAATTGGAATTTCTTCAATGGCCCATCTTACTACATTTGTATACGGAAGAATTTGCTCCCGAGCTGCTATTCTGTGCAGGTAAGAATCAGCCAAATCCTTCAGAGTAGCGTCAGATTTCTGGCTCGCGTCTGTTGAAGCTTCTACCGTTGTTTGCTGAGGTTCCTCGGCTTCAACCAGGTTGTAAATGCTCTGCCAAGTAGTATTTCCGAGACCAAGACATGTGGTATCTGAGATTAATCCTTTTTTGCTTGATCCTGGATCGGCGGCATGTTGTTCTGTTACTACAGAAGCTGCAGCTGTGCTTGGTTTCTTAGATTTCTTCCCCATTTGGTCTGAACTTGTTTCTGCGGAGAAGCTCTGCACAAAGGATAAAATGAACGTAATGCGGAGAATAGACGGCGAAAACTGGTACAGAAGACTTATGTCAATCAATAAATAATGGAAAATAATCATAAGACTCCCACGTATGTAATCTTTGAAGGGATTTTAGGCGTAATTGCTCCATTAATTGGCCGTTTGAATCTGCCAATCTATTCAATGATCATCCTGTCCTTTATTTTCCCGAATAGCCTCATTAAACGTGGATTTGATTTTTTTTATTTGGCGGTTGGGCTTAAGTCAATTACCATTATATAGTGAGAAGGCTTTTAAATAATAATTAACATAATATGCTGAGCTGCCATAACAATCCTTTTTGAAAATCACGCTTATCTTTATCGCTATCGGCGATCGGAGGAGAACTTAAGCAGTTTTATTGAGTCTTCGAACAATCCCCGATCGCCGATTAGCGATATCGCTTTACTCGCATCGGGAGATTCTAAGGTAAAGTTCTATTGCATTCATATCGCAATCCCCGATTGCCGATAGTGATATCGCATCGGAGCAAGGAGAGAGGTGCTTATTGGTGATTGTTTTATTTCCGATTGCCGATGTTTTATGAACCCAAAAGGTTTTATAATGATTTTTTGTTTGTTTTTTGGATTTTTAGAGGAATGATGAGTTAATACCAATTTAATCTAAAAAAGGGACCCATTTCATATTATAATTTTCTAAAGTAAAATTTTATGAAATGGGGGGTTGTTGCATAGCACAACAATTGGCGATTCGCTGGAAGAAACAATTATCTCTAAGAAATATTGGAATATTTAAACTTTCTTTATATAGAAACTTTTATCAAAAAGAAAGGAAAATTCTAATATAACTAAGTATACATACATTCTGAATATAATAAAGGATAATTTGCTAATTTCTCCTCTTGTTAAAATTAAATACATTCTAAGTTTTAAATTGGCCTCTATTGGTTGATAATGATAAAACAAAACACCTTTTCAACTTAGCCTTTTTTTTTATTAACTCCTTTGTCATAGGTAGAGCCTCTGCTGCCAGCAAACGTTCATAGTTTCGACAGGGATACCTTTTAACCATTTGATTATCCATGATCCCTCCCATCTCAGAGTATGATTAAAAGAATGAATTCAAAATATGTTTTCATATTTTGTATTTATTTTTCTTTTACATTATTTTGTAAGATAAAAAGCCATTGTCCTGGTTTGGTTGCCAGCTGTTTGACAATGCCATTCACTGGTTGTAATCTAATCGAACAAGCTGGCTCATGATGAGACCCCTTGTCTTATGTTTATAAGCCATTACCCTGTTTTGGTATGCAGTATTGGTAATGTCGATTAAACTATTTTCCAATGATCATGGTAAGCAGGCTTGTGATAAGACCCCTTATCTTTATATCAGATATTTTTTTTAGAATTACACTCTGAGTAATCATAAACTTGGATGAATGGGATGGACAATTTTCTTCTTAAGAGAAAATGGATGACAAGGAAAGAGTTGAAGATACTAAGATTGAATCAGTTTCTGTTTTGATATTGATAACCTTTTTTGAGGTCAGTTTAAAACATTAGGATGATTTACAGTACTTCTAAATCTTGAGGAGATTTCACAAAAATAAAATAAGTTTTTCAGAAATGTGAATATAATTAATTTCATAGAAATTGTCTTCCCTTTTTCTCTTTAAAGACTTCTATTTTCAAAAGTAAATATTAAAAGAACTTCTTAAGAGCAACTTTTTAATGTATCAAAAGGCCAATAGAAGCTATTTTACAACTTTATTTCCTAATGGTCCTAAAAACATAAATCCTACTAAAACTAAAGGAGAAGGGGTTACCTTCTCAATTAAAGAATTTCTTTAAGATGAGGCCATTAACAGGAAGAGAGTCTCTCTTTCCTGATAGATCTTGTAACATGAATGTCGAATGGCCTATCTTCTCGCTGATCTGAAATGGTCCAAGCCACATCTTTTGGAACTTGGTGTGTTTACCTTTATCCTCATGGGCTTTATCCCATTTCAGAACTAAATCACCAACCTGCAACTGTTTAGAACTAGACGAAGCTGAATCAAATGATTTTTTGATTATCTGCTGATGTTTTGCATGAGTAATTTTAGCCTTTTCTCTTTCTTCTTCTAATTTTAAAATTTGATAGAAGAAGAGGGGCTTTCTTCAATAAACTGAACTAGGGCTAGAGAAGGAAGTGCTAGATTGGTTGGTAGTATTGCTTCTTTCCCATATACAAGATTGAATGGAGAAGTACCTATGGAGGCCTTCTGTGTTATTCTATCAGCCCATAGTGCGAATATTAAAGATTTGTGCCAGTTTTTATGATTCTGTTCAATATTTCGCTTAATGATTTTAAGTAGATTTTTATTGGTAGACTCTGCTAGACCATTACCCTGGGGATAGTAATTTGCAGAATATTTCAATTTAAATCCTCTTTTAATAGCGAACTCAAACATGGCATTTCCAGAGAAATAAGATGCATTATCAAAAACAAGAGCATTTGGGACACCAAACCTGGTAATGATGAATTGATCTATAAATTTTATAATTCCTTCAGAGTTTGTTGTCTTTAACGGAATTGCTTCAACCCACTTGGTAAAGTAATCAGTAGCAGTAAGGATATACTTATGTTGTTTGGAGGACTGTGGAGTTATTTCCCCAATGATATCCAATCCCCATTGTTCAAAAGGTTGCTCAATGTTGACTGGTTGCAAAGGGAAAGCTTTTTCTTTGTCTTCCACTGGAGATTTGACAACTTCAGCATTTCCTTACATATTCGTGAGTATCTCTGAATAAGGTGGACCAATAATACCCAGCATGAATGATTTTGTGAGTTGTTGTGTCAGCTCCAAAATGTCCTCTGGCTGGTCCATCGTGTAGCTCCTGCAAAACCTTTTGTGCTTCAGGTTTTTCCAGGCATCTTAATAACACTGAATCATAATTTTGCCTAAAAAGTACATCATCAATGATTATGAAGTTTTTTGGTTTTAATCTAATGGCTCGTTTGTTTTTATAAGAAAGATTAGGAGGTGCATATCCATTTTTCAAATAAAATATTAAATCTGCGTATTGAGATTCAGAATTGGTAATACTTATCTGGTTGATTTCTTCAATATGTTCTGTATCACCTGATTCTGGAATGTTGGATGCTCCTGCTAATAACCTGCAAAAACCTTGGCCTCTAACAATCTTTGCTGGCTTGATTTCCAAGTCATACTCTTGAAGTGTTGTAACCCAATTTGCCCTTTTCTCACCTAATTCCCTTTGGATCAGTAATTGCCTTACTGCAGAAAAAGGAACTATAACCTTTGTATGAGCTTTTAAAAGGAAGGGCCTATAGTGTTTAATGGCTTTATACACAGCAAAGGCTTGTTTTTCAACTTCGGAGTAATTTAGTTCTTCACCCTGGAAATTTGAACTAAAAAATGAAATCGGTGTTTCAAGGTCATGATCATTAATCTGAGTGAGTACTGCTGCATAAGATGAATCGGATGCGATAGTATACAATGTGAAATGATTAGAAAAATTGGGAGTGTTTAAAGCGGGGGCATTGATTATTGATTGTTTGATTAAATCAAATGCTTCCTTTTCCACAGATCCCCATTTAAACACATGAATTTTTCTTAATCATGTTTTGTAATGGTAAAATGATCTGAGAAAAATCAGGAACAAATCTTTTGACAAAGTTGATCTGACCTAAAAAAGACTGCATGTATTTTTTGTTATGAGGAAATGGGATTTCAGAAATTTCTTTAATCCTGTCAGGATCAATATAAATACCATCTTTGGAAACAATAAAACCCAGGAGCTTTCCTTGATCAAGAGAAAAGAAGGATTTTTTAGGATTGAGTGAGATACTGTACCTTTTGCAGCGTTGAAAAATTTGATTTAAGTCATACAAATGATTGGATCTCTTTCTAGAAAATACAGTAATATCGTCTAGGTAGACAACTACTGTTTTATTAATCAATCCTTTGAAAGCGATATCCATTGCTCTTTGGAATGTGGCTCCTGCATTAATAAGTCCGAAAGGCATTTTCTGATAAGCATAAGTTCCCCATTTTGTTCTGAATGTAGTTTTAAGTCTGTCATCAGGATGAACCAAAACTTGGTTGTATCCTGAAAAACCGTCTAAAAAGGACATTAATTCAGAGCCTGCTACTGATTGGAGTATCTGCTCCATAGTAGGTAATGGGAAGTTATCTTTGAGGCTTGCTTTATTCAGATTTCTGAAATCTATACAAATCCTGATGTCACCATTTTTCTTCCTAACAGGCACCATATTGGAGACCCAGTTTGAATGCCAGACCGGAAAAATAATCTTTGCTTTCAAGAGTTTATTGAGTTCTGATTTTATCTGACTCTCTAAGTTTGGATGTATTTTCCTCAATTTTTGTTGAACTGGTTTTTGTTCAGAAAGCATTGGAATGGTATGTTGGATGATTGATGTATCAAAAGTTTTTAAGTCATCATACTTCCAAGCGAAGACATGTTTATTTTTTCTCAATAATCTAATGAATGCTATCCTTTCTTCGACAGAAAGCCCTAGTCCTAAATTGACATTTTGAGGGTTCTGCTCAGTACCGAGATTTATCAATTCAAATCTTAAAGTAGAACTTTGGAGTTTTGAATTGGTTACCTGTTTAAACCTGTCTTTAATATCATAGAGATCTTCCAGTTTGACCACAGGTTTTGGTATTGAGTTTTCCTCATGCTTTTCTTTCATCTGAAGATCATGATCATTTTCATCAATGATCTGATCATTGTAAGACTCATCGGAAGTTAAGAAATGTAAGATGTCTTCATCGTGATTAAACACTCGCCAATTGGTGATATTGTCAGGAATCGATGGCCTAAAAATCAACTCTACTGAAAATCTATCTGGGCTATAATCTACGGAAGGTAGGAGCTTAGAAGCAACATTGGCTAACAAGTCAGCTGCTGCATTCTGGGATCTGGGAATAGGCGAAATATTGAATGCTAAGAAATGAGATATAAGTTCCTGGACTAAAGATTGATAGTGTTTGAGGTGATTAGAGAGACAATGGATTGTATTTCGAACTTGTTTTATAACAATTTCTGAATCGCCAAACACTTTCAAATATTGGACTTTTAGGCCAATAGCTTTATATAGTCCTTGTACCAAAGCCTCATACTCAGCTATATTATTTGTGCATTCAAATTCTAACCTACAAGAAAGCATTGTTTTTTCTCCTTCAGGGCTGACTAGAATACACCCTGCTCCTGATCCTTCACTAGATTTAGAGCCGTCAAAATATAAAGACCAAAATAAAGAATTATCAACAATTTTATTTACAGAATTCTCAGTAACATTAACGCATCTTGAACTGTCAGTTTGTGAAAAATTTTCAATTTGTGATGTGAAACTGTTTACTAAGAACGGAGATGGTTGGGCAATATAATTTCCGAAGAATGATTCAGAAAAATAATTTCCCAATATGTTATGATTAAATGCAATTGGTTGATTCTCTTGTTCAAACTCTGTAACAGTATGGGTCATATGTTTCTCCCGATTAATTTTTATTTGATTTGGCTTTCCCCTGTAGGGAAGCCACATATGAGACCAATCGGTAGAAATATATCCATGGAGCTTCTCAGACCAATCCCTACTCAAGATTAAACCATAAAACTCAGGTATATCAGCGATTAGAATATCTATTCTTTGAACTACTCGTGGATCAGATGCTAACCTGATAGTAACAGAATTTATTTCCCCTAAGACTTGGACTTTGGTTCTATCTAACTGCACAATGTGAATTGAAGACTTTTGGGGTTCTATGTTCAGTTTAGAACAAACTGAAGCTGGCATTATATTAGATGATGCCCCCGAGTCAATTAAACATTTGTGTAGATTTCGATTGTAAATTTCAAAGGTTAAGAGGAAAGGTGGGGTATGGGAATTTGATCTGTCTCCGATTAGAATCGTATCAGTGGCTTCAATTCTACCAGAAGGTGGTTGTCCTGAATCATTTCCAGCTTTAGCACTAGGAAGAGGCGAGGAAGGTACTGCATTTAGTTCCTTCAGAAGCAATTTCTGTTGATGTTTTAATTTACTGAGTTCAAACATGGTGATGTTTGCCTTAGTCTTTTTCATGTCATCAATAATATTGTAATCCATTGAATCCGATATTACCAACGTCTTTGATGTTGAAGGTATATTTGAAGACGATGGTTGGTTTTGAGGGACTGTTGCAGTCGGCTTCCTTGTAGGTGCCTTTTCCTTTGCAGTATTAGTACCTGCACTCCTTTTCTTGGAACTTGCTTGGATAGGTTCAGGGGTAATTTTACTCCTAGTAGTCACAGGAAAAGCTTCTTGTTCAGTCTCGGTGTCGGAGTTTGGCAATATGAAGTCCCACATTCCATGGCATTCAACGACTTCCTCTTCTTCAATTTCATCGGATGATGTAATTGTTTCATCTTCTTCTTCCTCAGGGTCTGAATCTGCATTGGATATAACATTTGGTGGTTTTTACTCATTCTTCTTAAAATTCCTAAATGGTTTCTTTGTTGAAGTTTCTGCTACTTGCTTTTTGATTTCAACCATTTCATTTGACATTGTTTTGAGGACCTTTTGAAGACCCTCCATATCGTATGGATCTTTGGTGTTTTTCTTCTTTGAATCGTCCTTGAAAGACACTTTCTTGGATTTCCTATCTTTGAGAGCAGCTTTCTTTTCCAAAGCGGTTATACGTTTTTCCACAACGATGGCTTCTTTCATGTTTTCGGGCAGAGTTGGTTTCGCAGCCCTATCAACAAAAATGGCTATATTTGAAGGTAAGGCTGTGATATACCATTCGCTTCTAACTTGTTCACTTGGCTTAGAGTCGGTGGGAATTTTATTCAAGAGCTTATTGAATCGGGAGTTAAACTCCTTAATTGGTTCTCTTGACTCAATTCTTAGATTTGAAAGATCATTAATGAGCGTGGCCAAGGATCTATCGTCGCCATATTTGGTAAGAAACTATTCCTGAAAGATATTCCAACTAGTAATGGATCCAGAGGGTAAGGAAAAATACCAAGACCCAGCTGATCCTTGTAATGTGTAGGGGAAAAGTCTCACTACAACATCTTCTTGAGTTACTCCTTTTATTAACTGATAACATGAAATTATTTATGTGTTCCTCAGCCAATGTTCCAGCATCTGGATTAAACTTTGGTAACCATTTCTCAGTATAATCTGGTAATGGATGTAATGGTGCAGGCATAGTGACTGCACCAGCACTATTCCATGGGTTTTGAGCCATCTTGGGAGTACCAACTTTTGACTGTGATGTTCCAGGTGATTGGGGAGGAGGTAGTAATAAAGACTGTAAAGGTTGTGATGTTGAAGGTGGTGACCCCTGGTGAACAGTAATATGTAATGGAGAAGTGAGTGTTTGACTTCGCACTGGAGATGATGAGATGGAAGATGATGGAGAAAAGGTCTCACTATCAGAACCTTCAGTGTTCTTTTTTGCTTTTTTCCTTCGGGGTAATGGTAACTCAGCTGGTTCAATGCCAAGTTTTTCGCTTTGAAGTCTGGTGAGATGATGAGGTAGGTGGAATTGCGAAGTCTGACTGCCTTGAGATACTTCAGATCTTTGAGGTGATATGGAGAAGCCTTGAAGTTTCTGGATGATAGACTGAACTTCAGGGGACTCTGGACTTAAATGTTCTGAAGTATGGTGTGATTGAGCAGTGATAGTTGATCCCTCTTCTTCTCGTTTGGACACTGGTAATTCAGAATGCAAACGGGAGGTCTGAGGTGAGGTGGAGGGTGATTTACTTTGAGAATGGTCTGTAGGTTTTGATTTACTCGCCATTCATAGTTGACAGGCCCTCCTTCTAGCGCCAAAAATGTTGATGCCCCGAAAATCATTACATCAACATTGGGGATAACCACCCGGTCCGGACCTTAAACAGCTCCTTTTCCGTTTGGGATGGTGGCTCCGACTGGATATAATGGGACCAGTTTCCCGATAAAGAATAAAAAGGGGTGAATGAATGATTGGTTTTATAATAAGTGATAATGAATGGAGTACTTAATCTATAAGTGAAAACGTAAATGACTATTTTATCCCGGGAAGCTTCTATTCTTAAGTGCAACGTTTGATGATCTGTGTTTGTCAATAGGCATATAGATGACACTATTCAATAAACAAAGACATTCATTTAAATAATAATTACTTCGTTCAATTAGTTGAACGAAGTAATTGATAAAACATTGTTACACTTATCTTTTTATATTACTGATACGTAAATGATTAAAAGAATAACAAACTGTAAACATCCAGTAGTGGAAAGTATAAAGATTGTTGTTAAAACACATTCATATATTCAATAATAGCAAGAGTAATCAAACAACAATTTACATAAAAAGAATGAATTCAGACATAGATAATAGTACCATATGAGCTGCAAATCTTTCTCAATGTCAATCGCAATTTGAATTCCTTCTTCCGACTCAGAAATACTTTTAAATAAAGGCAGTAGTGCACATCCACATAAAAGCTTTGTTATCAAAATTTGGAAAAAATTGGTCCAGTTTTCATAAAAAATATGCCTGAAGTACAGTAGTGCAACTTCAGGTTTCAGTCATATAAAAAAAATTACGACCCTTTCTAAATACATGAAAGGGTCTATAAATACTAAATTAAACTAACAAACTACAAAATTAAAAGGCTACCAAATTGGTATAACCCGATCTCGAATATATCCTCTTCAGAAATCTGGTAATCTAAGATCATGACTCATCATTCGACTGTTTTCTTTTTGTCCCGAGTTGGCATATCGCTATCATTGGTCCCACTTCAGGGCTACCGAGACGAGAATTGATTTGAGCAAAGATAGGTGGCATCATGTATTTCGGGAATGATACACCCGATTGCATCCGTTAAGCACTTGAGGGCGGTTGGCCGTATGGTTTGCCTAGGAACAACCATTAGGTGTCCCAAGTTAAACTTGTAATTCCCGTAATCAATTTCCCATTCTTTTCTAGCTCTTTGACAACATGATTGTTCCAATGTCTTGGGTGATAATAATTTACCCGCACTACATTGAGAAATCATGTTAGACAAATAGAGAGTATTATTAATTAAGTCAATCAAATTTTTCGTAGATAATCTGCATCTAGAAACTTCTCTCTCTGCTTTCATCAACTGGGACTGCCACTCCATGAACATAATTTCTTTATGGGATTCTAAGATTTTAGGCAAGTTTGCTGCCTGTCCCTCATTAGTGTTCTGCCAAGTAAGAAAATCTGTTAAAGTCTCATCAGCTTGCTCTAAGTCCTGCCTGGCATCAACTGATTTGTTTATTATAGATGTTGTTATGTCACACAGAGGTTCAACTTGGGCAATTTCATGACACAACAATCTTATTTGTGTTATGAGTGCCTTATTAATCTGTATTGCTTCTTCTCTGAAATTGGCAGGCTGGGGAAGACTCTTGAACTTCTCTATTTGAGCTGTTAATTGAGCAATTTGCTCATCTTTTGTTTTTACCATCTGTTCATTCATTGCTTTCAATTTTGCTAATGCCTCCGATGATTCTTTCTATTTCTGAATCGCTTCTGAATCTGCTTTCTGTTGTGCCTCCAATAGTTGTGTTTGTAGTGAAGCGATCACTTGATCCTTTTCTTTCAACAAGTTGCTCACCTCCGATGCCTTGTCCATGGTGGCTGCCGAATAGGCACCAGCATATTGGGACAACTTTGTCAGATCATCGGAGGGGTTGAATTCTTCCTTCCACACTACATTGGCTGTTACTGTTTGTTCAGGAAACAGGGAAGGTTGATCAATCCTTCTCCTTTTTCGTTGTTGCTTTATTACAGCCTTGTGTTTTGGGCTATAGAAAACATCCCATGGAGGAATATCTTCTATCTGCAAAATAATTTGATATGAGGGATCCTTGGGAATTATTTCTAATCCTGTAGTCGGGGGTAGACCGCTGGTTTCTTTGCTTGAAACCCTTTTGCATAATGTATCCTATGTATTGGCTGCTTTGGATGTATCGGCATTCTTTGAGTTCTAAAGATTTCTTATAATTGAATCAAATTGCTGCCATTCCTGGAGCAATCTTGGGTCAATCTCAGTGTCGACATTCACCTTCTTGCTGCTCTGCTCCTGCTGACTTTCCTGTTCCTGATCACGTATTCTCTCTGCTTCCTCTTGTTCTTTCCTCTTTGCCTCTTCCTGTTCTTTCCTCTGGAGTTCCTCCTGCTCTCTTCTTTTGACTTCTTCAGAGATTTTGGATGTAGGAGGATGTTTGCTGGTAAGCTGCTGCTCAGGCTCGTTTGATTGTATCATCGGGGCAGTGGCTAACAAATCTAGAGGCAGAGTTTGCAACCTCTGCTCTCTAAGTTTGTTAAATTCAACTAACCCGTCGTCATGGTATCTAATCTTAGCTATCTCTTGAACCTGAAATATTGACTCCGCCGAGGAGAAAAGGTCATCAAACTCGTCTTCCTTGTGTTCAAATTTAGTGAGTTTGGCCTGATCTAGAACATTATAGACGACCTTTTTTGGATCAAAGCGTCTATTAGGCAGAGTGGCGAGTTTTAACATATTAATCTTTTCTGCTTCTTTCTCTGCGTGTTTATAATCACGCAGAGTATAGACGTCGCACCTTAGAGGGAAAGGAGGCCAGACTTGCTTCTTTGAATTCCTGAGAGTCTTTGTAGCTGATGCGGATGTAAGCTGATATGCTATCTCTCGAGCTAAAAGTTTGTCTGGTATATACAAGGGGAGGACATGAGGTCTAGCATGGCTGCCGAAAACTCTTACATAAGTGAATTTCTGCTCTCCGAATCAGGTTCCTAGGGCTGTCAAGTCAATCTCTGCTTGAGAGGAGATCTTAGGAGTAGGTCTAGCAAAAATTGCATAGTAAATAGGTAGCATGAGTCCATTGCAGAGTTGATATAGGTGGTGTTTATAATGGGCTTTCCATAATTTCTGGTGATATATATGAATGGGCATGGAGTCTTGTGGAGTCCATCTCCACCCTAACACTGGAAACTCGGAGTTAAAACAGAGGGTATCTAAAATGTAGGCACTAAAGTAAAATGGAGGGATGATTCTATCAGTAACACGGGATTTGTTTCTGAAGTCAAGAATAGCATTTGCTAACTTATCCGATAATATATTCCCCCAATCCATGATTTCACTATTACATGCTGCTTCCATCAAAGGTACCATCTCTATGGAAAATTTTGAAGAATCATGCAATCCCCACATTCGACACATCATAGCTCTAGCATAACAATAAGGAGAACATAAGGAACTGACGGAGTACTTACCCGAAGAATCATGTTTGTGTTTTGCTGGGTTTTGTCTCCATTCTCGTATAGGTTCTGAATCAATTTCATTTTCATCTCTAAACTTCTCTAGGAATGCTTTATTATACTTCTTCTCTGGTTCGGGCAAATGGTACATTTGTCTCAAATCATCAGGCTGAAATGAACCAAAAACTCTCCCATCAATAGTGCAGAATATTCTGTTCGTAATTGTAATTTCTTCAATGGCCCATCTTACTACATCTGTATATGGAAGAATTTGTTCCCGAGCCGCTATTCTGTGCAGGTAGGAATCAGCCAAATCTTTCAGAGTAGCGTCAGATTTCTGGCTCGCGTCTGCTGAAGCTTCTACCGTTGTTTGCTGAGGTTCCTCGGCTTCAACCAGGTTGTAAATGATCTTCCAAGTAGTATTACCGAGACCAAGACATGTGGTATCTGAGATTAATCCTTTTTTGCTTGGTCCTGGATCGGCAGCATGTTGTTCTGTTACTACAGAAGCTGAATTTGTTCCCGGTTTCTTAGATTTCTTCCCCATTTGGTCTGAACTTGTTACTGTGGAGAAGCTCTGCACAAAAGATAAAATGAACGTAATGCGGAGAATAGACGGCGAAAACTGGTACAGAAGACTTATGTCAATCAATAAATAATGGAAAATAATCATAAGACTCTCGCGTATGTAATCTCTGAAGGGATTTAGGCATAACTGCTCCATTAATTGGCCGTTTGAACCTGTCAATCAATTAAATGCTCACTATATCTTTCGTTTGCCGAATAGCCTATTTAAACGTGGATTTGATTTTTATTTGGCGGTTGGGCTTAAGTCAATTACCATTGGATAGTGGAAAGGCTTTTTAATAATAATTAACATAATATGCCGAACCGTATCAATCCTTTTTGAAAGTCGCGCTTGGCTTTATCGCGATCGGCGATCGGAGGAAGACTTGAGCAGTTTTATTTGAGTTTTCGTAGAATCCCCGATCGCCAATAGTGATATCGCTTAACTCAACTCGCATCGGGAGCTTTTAAGGCAAATTTCTAAAGCATTCATATCGCATTCCCCGATTGCCGATAGTGATATCACATCGGAGCAAGGAGAGGGGCCTTCAGTGGTGATTGTTTTATTTTCCGATTGCCGATGATTTATGAACTCAAAAGGTTTTATAATGATTTTTGTTTGTTTTCGGATTTTTAGAGGAATGATGAGTTAATACCAATTTAATCTAAAAGGGACCCATTTCATATTATAATTTTCTAAAGTAAAATTTTATGAAATGGGGGGTTGTTGTATAGCACAACAGAGTCGTAGAGCTGTGTTTTTTTTAATGACAAAAGATGATCTTTTGGGCGTATTTTGGTCGTCTTTGAGCCAAATTGGAAACGAAGACAAGCGTTGGAAAGTTGAGACCAAGGGCTTTCTTTCTACAGTAACCAGCAGTGCCTGCGTGCACAGATCAGTTGGTGAAATCTCTTGTAAAGAAACTCTTTGGATCATTTCCTAATAAAATGGACGCCCACTTAGAAGCGAATCCGGAGACATAGTCCAGGAGGGATGCACTCTGTAATCAAATTTTGATGTGTTTGCATATTTCTTTGTTGTTGTTTATTTCTTCATTTCAATTCTCTCAGTATTTTTAAGGCATAAAAATAACTCATTTCCTTCGTTCATTCACATAAATGCTTCCTTAATCAATTATGCAAGTAATCAATCCTGTCGATTTTAGATCAGTCCCCTACTCTTCACAGAATTTCATCGATGGGAGGAGTCTCGGTAGGAAGGGAATCACTTAGGAGGGATAGATATATGATTTAGGTATGAAGTGATTCCACCTAGATCATTCAAGGAGAGACACAACAATGGATCAATGCTTCAAGGAAGCTAACTCACTCCCTCAGAAAATCTATAGAGATAAAGGCCTAAGGTTTTAGATGTGAAGATCGTAATAAGTGTTCTTGAGGTAAAGACGCTAGGAGATAAGGTAGGACCTCTCAAAGAAGATCGATGTGATGAGTTAACACCTCCAAAAGGCTCTTCTATCTCTTTGAAATACCTAGGAAAGACTTGCGCTAGACCTACAGTTATGAATAATCGTGGGAAGAAATGCCTCCAATGTACTCACTAAGTCAAGGCAAGGGAGGAGAAAGGGTTTCTTGATATTTATTCCAACGAATACTATGGTCATAAAACCCTCTAGAAATCCACTTATCCAAGGAAATACAAACTAGGTTTCCTTGCTAGGGCACAAGAATTTATGGACAGATAATCGTGAGAAATCCACCAAAATTGGAGATCCTCTAGAAAAAACCTCAAAGAAAATTATTTTCCAACTGAAATATGGAAATTCACCATCTCATAGATTTCACTTGATGCCCTAGCTATTTGTCCTAGGAAACAAGTTGTTGAAAATTTAAGGAGGAAAAAAGATGGAGAAAAGAGGAGATGATCACCAAACTTCTTGGACCAGTGCCTAGTTGTTAATTTTGGAAAACTAGGTCCAAAATCCATGTTGTGATGCTCAGATGAAGATACCAATATTTTTATTGGATTCCTCTTTTGGAGAGGTGCAAGATCAATCTAAAGATCATCTTGATCTGATGAGCAGGACATTTATTTTGAATTTAGTTAAGATATGTGCAGGTCGGCCTTCAGGTTTTGTGCCCTAGCAGTTGTGTCACACACCCTCACTAATGGATATATATTGGTCAACGTTGGAGGAAATTTTCACTCATCTCATCCTCACACATTTCTCTCTCCTCATCTGATTGGTTCGATGACCTTGGTGGCTCTTCTCTCCACACGTGGGAAAATTCCAGCAGTAGCACATTTCTGATTTCGGTCTAGGGTTTCTACAGCAAACTTTGACTAGCATTGACTTTCGTCAACGCAAGGTCAAAAGGACCTGAAACTCTCCCAAAAGTTCAATTTTCCTAATACACATTTTCTGGCACTATTCTCGAGGCAAGGTGTTGACTTTGACTTTTATGCATTGACCTAGATGCTACTGCTGCTGTTTGTGTTGACTGTTGACTGACTATGTTGACTTTTTGGGTTGACTTTTGAGTTAACCATTTGGTTGTCCTAGAGGGTTGTGTGACATTGCTGGTTGGCTGACCATATTGAGACTTTGTTGGTTGAAGCATCCTGTTGACCGTCATAATGCACCAACACACTTATATATTTCTGGCTTGTCTTCTGTCGATCTATTGGTATGTTCTATCAGCGTTTTAATTTATTTTTTACGTGATTGCTATCTAATATTGGAGAAAAAGTAAAGTTGCATCAAGCATACAACATCTACATAGATTTACATGGTATCAGAGCTGAGGTGGAGAAAAAGCCCTAATTTGTATCAATCACCGAAGAAGAGGATGGGTTCCTCAAAATACAATGGCTTTAAGGCTAATGACAAATTGACTGGGAAGGATGACTTCAATGCTTGGAAGATGACATTGGATCTTAACTTGGAAGACCAAGATGTCATGGACTATGTGCAGGGTTAAATTCAAGAGCCTCCATCCACTGCAACTACTGCTGCCAAAGAAAATTATAAGAAGGGGGAGATCAAAGCAAAGCTAATGATGAGGGACTCAAATCACAAGAGTCTGGTTGCCTACATCTCTGAGATGGGAACATCCAAAGAGATGTATGATAAGTTGGTCCACATGTTCAAGTCCAACAATGCGAATCAAGTCCTATTCTTCAAGAATCAATTGAAGAATCTGAAGAAAGGTAGGGATGAGTCTGTTCAATCATATTTTCTGAAGCTGACCGAGATCAGGAACAATCTGTTGGCTATTGGGGAGACAATAGTTGATCGAGAGATGGTGCTCACCGCACTTGGAGGGTTCTCATCTTAATGTCATGTGTTCAACACTACCATTCTCAATAACAATGTGATACCTAACTTTGATGAAGTACTATCGAGATGCGTACAAGAAGAGATAAGGAAGAAGCATGAAAATGAAGGAAATGTTGCCTACGCTGCTCATTCTAGAAAGAACAACATTGGTGGTCCAAGGAACAAAGGAAGAGAAGGGGCCCAAGGAAAGAAGGGCAAGTGTTACACTTGTCATAGGCTAGGTCACTATGCTAAATAATGCCCTTTCAAGAAGGATTTTCGCAGTGATGATGATAACAACAACAACCGAAGGAATGGCAATCAAAGGAATAATAGGTTCAAGGAAAATAGTTATGCTCCCTCCGGCGGAAATGGTCAAACTTTCATAAGGTCGAGAAACTCCAGGTATGAGGAATCAAATGTTGTTGATAAAAGAAATGAATTTATTCTTGTATCTTCCCTCTCTGCTGCATCTCCACCCAACATTATGGATGTCTGGTTGATAGATAGTGGTGCCTCAAGGCACATCACTAGGTTCAAGGAATCATTTTCTGATATGGTTGAGAAGGATACTAATCTGGAAATTATCCTTGGAGACAATGCCACACATCCCGTAAAAGGGACAGGGACTGTGACCCTCCACTTGTCTCGAGGTCAAGTCCTCCGCTTGTAGGATGTACTCTATGTACCTAATTTGAAGAAGAACCTTGTGTCTATATCGGCCATGGAAGATAAAGTTTTCAATGTGGCATTCATTGATGGGAAGGTGCGCATATGGAAGAAGAGCTTCAAGGAAGCTAACATGATTGGGCTTAGAGTTGATACACTCTACCAGGTTGGAGGAAGTCCACTAGGAGCGATGACGTGTGATACTATTCGACAAACTGAACTATGGCACTGAATATTTGGACACCTTCACTACAAGGCCCTTCCCGAAGCAAGGAAGGTGGTGATGGGGATGCCCGAGTTCTTAAATAATCATGAAGGTGTATATCAGGGTTGTGCCGAAGGAAAGCATACAAGGGGACCTTTCCCCTCAAGTGTCACAAAGACATCTGATATCTTGCAATTGATACATTCTGATCTGTCTAGGATGTTGCCCTTAACATCCTTGGGAGGATGTTCTTATATGATATGACGTTCATAGATGACTTCTCTCGCAAAACTTGGATATACTTCTTGAAAAATAAGGATGAGGCTTTCATGTGGTTCCGTACCTTCAAAGCCTTGGTGGAAAATCTGACAGGGAAGAATATCAAGATATTGAGGACCGATAATGGCACTGAATATGAGACGAACGAGTTCAAGAAATTTTGCAGAGAAACTGGCATCAAGAGGGAAACCACAACTGTCTATACTTCTAAGAAGAATGGTGTTGCTGAACGAAAGAATAGAACCATTGTGGAAGCTGCCCGTGCCATGCTATGTGACCAAGGTCTACCGAAGTTTCTGTGGGGAGAAGCTGCGAACACTGATGTGTACATACAAACCGATGCCTGCATTCCGCTCTGGACTCAAAAACTCCCGAAGAGTTTTTCTCTGGTAAGAAGCCTGATGTCTCACATTTTAGAGTTTTTGGATGTCATGTTTATTTTCATGTGCCAAAAGAGAAGAGGAGAAAGTTGGATGCTTCTGGGAAGAAGGGAATGCTTTTGGGCTACAGCGAAACTTCGAAGGCCTATAGAGTCTATGTTCATGGTCAAAGGGAAGTGGAGATATGCCACGATTTCACCTTTGATGAAGATGCTTCCCTGAGGAAAGTAGTCAATCTTCCGAGATCTGAGGAAGATCATGAAGCAATGCTTGGAAATCAAGAAGAACCGAAGGATGAGAGGATGCCCGATGTTGAAGGACCAATGGACCCGATTGATCCTCCTCCTTCGATAGGGAAGAGACCATCATGACTCAGGGACACTCTCGAGGATGCCGAGGGACATATGACCCCAAGGGGGACATTTCGTGAAAGCAATAAGCCAAATGGATACCAAGGGTATCTAGCACCCATGAGTACTATTGTACAATCTGAGCCGAGATATTTTGAGGAAGTCGTAAAGCATCAAGTTTGGAAGGATGCCATGCACAAAGAGTATGAGTCCATAATGAAGAATGATGTCTAGGACGTGGTTTCAAGACCGGAGGACAAAGCAGTTGTCACCTAGAAATGGCTCTACAAGATCAAGCATGGATCTTATGGAAGTGCTGAAAATTTCAAGGCAATATTCGCTACCCGTGGCTTCTCTCAAAAGGAAGGCATAGACTATGATGACATATTTGCACCTGTGGCTCGATATACCACCAGTCGATCTATCATAGCCCTTGTTGCTACAAAAGGATGGAGTCTTCATCAGATGGATGTGAAGACCGCATTTTTGCATGTTGCGATAAAGGAAGAGGTGTATGTGGAGCAACCTCTGGGGTTCGAAGTACAGGATCGGGACACCCATGTCTGCAGGTTGAATAAATCCCTCTATGGCTTGAAGCAAGCACCTAGAGCTTGGTATGAGAGGATAGATAGCTACTTGATGAAGTTGGGCTTCACTCGTAGTAATGTTGATCTGAACCTTTACTTCAAGGTTCCAGGGTTGATGAGAAAGCCTCTCATTACAATTGTTGTATGTGGACTGACTCTTGCGACATGTGCGACCCTCTCATTCATTGGTTCAAGGAGCTCATTCTTTGAGTTAAATCACTGGTTGCAGAATGCAGGTACGTACTTCCTAGGCCTAGAGGTCGTGGAGACACAGCGAGATTTGCCTGCTCAAGGAGAATACATGTTGAAGCTTCTAGAAAGATTTGGTATGGTGGACTGTAAGTCCGTGTCGACACCGATGGAACTCAACTTTAAGAAGTTGAGTGGTAGCGCTGCTGGGCCTATCTTGGCCAATCCTACTGAGTATCGTCAACTCATAGGAGCTTTGATGTTCTTAGTGAACACCCGACCGGATATATGTTTTGCAATGAACACTTTGAGTCAACAGATGGTTGAGCCTCATCACTTTCACTGGGTTGGTGCCAAGAATCTTTTGAGATATCTTCGGGGCACGATAAACCATGGGCTGAGATACACTGCCGGGAGTGTGATACTCCGTGGATATACTGATGACGATTGGGCTGGCAGTGTGGTGGATCGTAAAAGCACATCTGGATGCTGCTTCAATCTTGGTTCTGCTTCGATCTCATGGATGAGCAGGAAGCAGAAGTCGATGGCTTTGAGCACCGCGGAGGCCGAATACATTGCTGCTAGTATGGCCTGTTGTGAAGCAGTTTGGTTGCGGAAGCTCTTTAGTGAGCTGTTTGGACATGTGCTAGATACCACTGTGATACTCTGTGATAATCAGAGTGGGATTCGTATGACTGAGAATCCTGTGTTCCACGACCGATCCAAGCATATTGATATCAAGTACCACTTTATCCGGGATATGGTACAGCGAGGCGCCGTAAGGCTCGATCATATAGGAACTGATGAGCAAGTCGCGGATATTCTCACTAAGCCCCTGGGAAGGTCAAGTTCCTAACCTTCCGTGAGAGACTTGGTATCGTGGAACGACCCTATGATGTGGGTCCTGTTGGACGATGAGCTCGAGGAGCTCTGGGGGGCTTTGGGGACAGCTTCTCGGAGCTATGAGCAACCACAAGGCTAGGCTTGCCAAACCTTGATGGTGTGCTTGGACCCCATCGTTGTGATTATTGAGTTGGTTCACCTCTCATTATGTGTGCCCCGTATGCATCCTACCCATTGAGTTCAGGGCTCATGGGAAGTACCTCTCATTTGGCCAATGAGGTGGGAAAAGCTAGAGACCAGTAGCAAAGACTGATGGACGCATAAGAGATTGTCGTACTCTCTATCTAGGATGGCACGGTCCAACCACTTGATGCGAGATCAGAAGTGGTAGTTTCGAGACCTCCAGCGACTTCGGTTCGAGAATGAAAGCCTTCGAGTTGGTATGAGACTCTTTGTGAGTCCTATCGAGGTTTCGGACCTGCGGGCCGGCCCAGCCAGCCGACCGAAATAGATGTATTTTCGGCGGCCATACTGATTACGGGAAATAAGAAACTTACAAGTTATAGCGGGGATGATGCACGATGTTTGGATGGCATGGGTGGATGGAGTTCTCCCTAGTTGAGAGGGAGTGTTAATTTTGGACAACTAGGTCCAAACTCCATGTTGTGATGCTCAGATGAAGATGCCAATATTTTTATTAGATTCCTCTTTCGGAGAGGTGCAAGGTCGATCTAAGAATCGTCTAAATCGATGGCGGAGAACATTGTGACAGAATTTATTTAAGATATGTGCAAGTCGTGTAAGGTTTGTGCCCCGTGATTGTGTCACACCCTCATTGATGGATATATATTGGTCAACGGGACATTTCCTCATCCTCATCCACACACATTTCTCTCTCCTCAACTGATTGGTTTGATGACCTTGGTGGCTCTTCTCTCCACACGTGGGAAATTCCGAGCAACAACACATTTCTGATTTCAGTCTAGTGTTTCTGCAGCAAACTTTGACCAGCGTTGACTTTGGTCAATGCAAGGTCAAAAGGACCTGAAACTCTCCCAAAATTTCGATTTTCCTAATCTGCATTTTTTAGCACTATTCCCGAGGCAAGACATTGACTTTGACTTTTCTGCATTGACCTAGCTGCTACTATTGTTGTTTGCGTTGACAGTTGACTAACATCATTGACTTTTTGGGTTGACTTTTGAGTTGACCGTTTGGTTGTCCTAGAGGGTTGTGTGACATTGTTGGTTGGCTGACCATATTGAGACTTTGATGGTTGAAGCATCTTGTTGACCGTCGTAACGCACCAACACACTTATATATTTCTGGCTTGTCTTCTGTCGATCTACTGGTATGTTCTATCAGCATTTTACTTTATTGTTTATGTGATTGCTATCTAATATTGGAGAAAAAATAAATTTGCATCAAGCATAGAACATATACATAAATTTACACTAGTCCTTTGGGCTATGGAGTCTAGGATGATTCAAAATTGGCCAAAATTGTTCTTAAGGAAGCTAAATATTGATGCATTGGCAAACAAACTTTAACATTTACCCACCCAAGATTTATGGAGTTTTATGGAAGAAAAAAAAAATTCATCCACTAGGATCATTCATCATTTTCCATACAATGAGTAACATATGCAAATTTCAACAAAGAATCTTTACAACAATGATTTTCAACAATCAAGGCACAATAACATTAACCTAGTCGCAACAATTCCATATCATTTAGACATAATTCCAAGAAAATAGTTCACGAGTGTTGATAAATCTAGGGACAGCTAGATTAGGTGATTTCTCTTTCTTTTATAACTACTTGTGATGTATTTTTAACTTAACTTGATTAAATTCTTATTTCACTTGATTATTATTATGTTTTTATCATCAAACAACTACCAACCTATGAAATAACAATGAGATAAGAAGACACAAGATATGGGCTATCATCCAGGGCCAAAAACTCTCCTCCTGAGAGGAAAGCCCACAAGAATTCTTCTCTTCTTATAGAACTTCAAATGATGAATTCCAAGACCTGTGACCCTTGACAAAGGCCCTTCAAATACCAAGTCAAACCTCAGCTTGATGAGCTTCTCTTCCACAAAGTCAACTTCAATCAAATTGACCTTCCAATAGTTGATTTCTTCCTCTTCGACCTCAATTTCATACATGTACTTTTTTACTGTGATTCTCGGCCCCCCTGTAACAACCCTAACTTGCACATGTGACAGGAATATCGTAGAAATGGTCTCTTTTCTCCTTCGCTTGGGCAGCAGTTCCTTCTTCAATAATTTGCCTTGTATACTAGAGTGAAATTAACCCAAAACTTGATTTCTTGTAGTGACTGTAATTCGGTCTTCTTGTAGTTGTATGGATGCCCTAATTTACTCTTCGCATGTGTGAAAACTTTAGCCCAAAAACAGTCCAAAAACTCAGATTCTTTCTTCCTTTGAATCTTCTTCTTCTTTGTTGGTTCTAGGTTTACTTATCTTCTCTTTATCGAACTTGTGTTTTCTGCTTGGATACTCTCAAATGTGGTCAGCTTGCCTCTTATATATAGGCTTCTAAATAGCCTCATTAGGCCAACATGACATCTCTAAGAGGTTGACTTTACTGTTTGATAGGCCAACTTGTTTCTTTCACATTGACAAGGTCTTGGAGGGTCTATGACTCTAATTTTGACTCAAATAATTTTTTCTTTACAATATAGAATATGCCCACAAGGGTCTTCCATACATGACTATGACCCAATAAACTTGTTGACTTAATGAAAAAACCTAGAAGCACTCAATGGGTGCTTGACCTATAAATAAAATAACCTTGAGCATGAAACCCATGCCTCAAGAATGACAATAATAACTTTATTTTTCTCTTTACATAAAATACATAAAATCATGATTACATATGTAATTATGAATACCGAGCCTAGTTACACATTTCAACACTCCTTAACGAGGGAATTATTCGTAATCCATACAAGGTACTTGGACATTCTCATACTGAAGAATTCTCATAAGAAGATTCAGATCTGTAAACCATATCATTAGTTATCTTTATTATCTTATACAAGTGCAACTCATCATACCAACTAACATTGTCACATATCAAGTCCTTAACTGATAGATCTATCTCTCCACAAGATCAAAGCACAATGCTGGCGATACCAATCACTGATAGACACCATCATCATTGTCTCTCAAGGCACATACCCCACCCGAGTGTTCAAAGGGTATGTCCTTTTAGGACAATTCCTGTCTTGGAATAACACATCCTCAAATTTTTAATTTCCTCTTCGACTATTCTTGCCTATTGGATTCCCTACCACATCCTCAAAGAGTATCAAAATCAATCTCATATGATTACCCAATCCTCCAATCTTTCTTCATAACATAAAGACAAGAATGATGTATGTATCTCTCCCTCTCAACTAGGGAGGATATACTAATTCCTACAAAGGAATATACTCAAGCTCCCTCTCAACTAGCGACATGATTCCAACAACAACTATCTTCTCTTTAGTGGAGATCATGGTACTATCAGCTGCTAGTAAGTCTCCTCCTTTCAATGTCATGAACTTCAACTTCTTCATCAAGGAGCCTTCATCTTTTTAGATCTTCTTCATAGGGCATCGACCATTCATCACTTTCCTTTCAACGAACCATAGTGTTGAATAAATAGCCATGTCATCCTTATTTTTATCAGAGAGTGAACTTCCAATCCACATTTGGATTTTCTTCATATAGCTACCTCTTCCAAGTCATGTTTCTTTCAGGATCTTCCATCCATTCCCATGAGTACTAGTTGTAGGCCACATCTACAACTCTCTTTTGGTAGCCTTGTTTCAACCCAACCAGTTGTTGTTCAAAAATAAGAATGAACATTAAATCAAATTTACCTTTTATGATGGCCTTTCATCATGACATTTTCTTCTTGCAACATCAACATCCTGCACATTTATAAACACATCTCCAAGAATTTCAATGTAAAGGGTATCCTTCCTTTACAGACTTTATCAAGGTCTTCATATCTTCTCTATGGAGATGTCATAGCTAATTCTTCTAGTTATCGAATGTTGATCACTTATCTTATCTTACGTGACTATAGTTGCATATTTCACGAATTATTCTTCCTTTCTTCACATATTTCTTCCCCGGGAATTTCTATACATAGTTTATTCATCTTGTCAACCACCTCATATTCCATATGAGGTCATATTATGTTGATTTCATCTTATCAATATGTGAACTAGTTCAAGGTATATGCCTTAATGCATCTTTCTAAAGGAACATATCATTCTTCTTCTATCATTCTCATGATATCAAACATTCAACCATGATATCTGCAACTATATGATGACATGAATTTATCTATCAAATATATACATGCCTTTTATTTCTTTTGGTAATCTAGACTTCCTTCTAGTAGCTTCCTTTCCTTGCTTGAAGATGAAAGTACTTCAAACAACTCAACATGATTCAAATATTTGTCATAATACCTTACCATTGGATTCCACTCAAGGTGGACCATAGACTATCAGCGAAACACTCGGTTCTTCCAAGTAGAGGTGGACCTTTTAATGAAAATTCCAATGGAGAATCTTGATTATCCTCATCCTGCAAATTCTCCTTCCTAATGATGATGATGTATGATGATTTATTTATTTATATTATTCTTGATGAAATTCTCCAATCATATAGATTGCTACTTCATTCATCCTTATATGATTCCAATGGAGATACCATGAGCTACTTTCTTTCTATCATGATGACAACTACAACCATGTAGACTTTCTAATTTAGCTATAATTCCATACTTTTATGATAATGTCATCTCTATTTCAGCTCTAATGCATCCTATCATTCTTTTGATGCTTCCTATTATGATAATTATCTTTTACAAAACTGAAAATAATTTAGCGAAGAAGTGTATCTCAGTCATAGTAGAGATCTTTCACTTCCTCCTTTGTCTTCTTCTTTTCAGGCTCTTCTATTTCTTCAATGATATGGGCTTCATTTATTTCCTTTCTCTTTTTTTGTCCTTCTTAAATTTCGGACAATCCCCTTTAAAGTTCCCATATTCATTACATACATAGCATTGTATCTTAGACATATCAATATTCTTCTTTCTATAAGGACCAAACTTTCCAAACTTTCCTTTTCTCTTGGCCATGGTAGAAAATGCTTGAACTTGTTCATTTTCCATCCCAGGTCACTTTTTGCCTTCAACCTAGTTTCTTCAATCTTACATAATGACCAAATTTAACTAAATGGAGTGGCCTCCTTCTTTCTGTTAATTTTTTCAACTAGGGTCAAATTCAACAGTGGACAGCTCAAATGATTAAGATAGTAATTTAATTAGATTCCTCTTTTCGAGTGGATCAAAATTGACCTATAGATCACCCCAATCGGTTAATCATAAGTTAAGAAATGAATTAATTTAATATTTTATGAGTTGGCCTAACCACATGTTGATCCGGTCAAAGCCCCAAGATGTCACTCACAAAGTTATAAATAGAAGCGACCTCAAGCTCATTTGCACACTTGCTCAAGTGATCTATGATTTTCATCCATCAGTTTATTTCGTCTATATTTATGTTTTGGCTCGCACAGTAATGTAAGAAGGAGCTCTCGCAGTGGCGCGCAAAGAATCGGGGTCAGATACTGATGCACATTCCATATATGAGCCTATTGAGGTAGAGTCGCAGGTAGGTAAGGCCCTGGTAGAGGCCCTGCTGAAGCACAGTCACGGGCAAGATGAGTTGTTCCTGCGGCGAAGATGCCAAAGCTGTTGGCAAGACGGCTTCAGGGCACGACCAAGGTTCTAAGGTATTCATACCTGTTAGGATATTCCGACACATAGGAAATAGTTAAGAATAACTTAGTCTAGTGTAGAGTTAGGTAAAGTGTGTTTCTTTACCATGTACATTTGTAACTTACAATCTGACGGTCACGATTTGTAGTGATCTGATGGTTATCTCTCACCTCGGTATTAACAACACTTGATCCGTGGCTTAACACCCGATTGGTCCATGATCTCTATTTAAAGAGCATGGAGGGTCATTTGTTCGGTAACCATTTATGAGAAAAACATATGTAACTTTTCTTTTAAATTAATAAATTCCCTGAAGTGGCTGCATTGGCTCAAGGCGTGGATTGTTTCCCTCTTTGAGGGTTTTAACCATGTGATTATACTGGTGTACTAATTTGTGATCTGTTTGTGAGTGCTGACCTTTGGTTCTTGATCTATGGAACTTACCCTGTAAATTCCTACATGGTATCAGAGCTATTTTGAGGGCCGCGTCCGTTGTTGATCAAAATCCGAAACCGATTTGACTGCATGTGAATGTCGTTTTGTAGATATACTATTTTTGAACATTTTTGGGCTTGGAGAACTGCTCTGTTGTGTCCGGAGCATCTCTTACAGTGAGGAACGCCTTTCGTTTCATGCGAAAAGGTTTCCGACTGCCCAATTTATGTCAGTTTAGATTTGGAGGTATAAAGCATCTATTTTGCAGTTGTATTTGTTAATAGTTCTACTTATTTCGGTTTTTTTTTCCTGTATTAAGGTTTTATTTATTTTCCGGATCTATACCCTCTTCTCTGTGTATGCTCTTTGTTGTGCGTCCCATGCGATCTCGACAAATCAGAAACAGGAAAAAGGGATTTTTTTTTCTACGTATTTTCTTTCCCTACGTTTTTGTGCGATCTCGAGAAATCAGAAATAGTAAAAAAAGTGATAGTTTCCAGTAAGGCTGACCGAGAATCTAACATTCTGTCATAAGGCTTTGCATTTCGTTTCTTTTGCTCATTTTTTGTGCAGGAAAAAGCACACACACCTCCCATAATAATAATCATAAAAATCCCCCCCTTCCTCCTTTTTAAAATAACATAATCCTTTTACTATCTCACTTGGTGAGGGGTTAGTTTATGAGAATAGAGGTCTTGGCTTCAAGTCTCCTTCTTAAGCTTCTTTTGTAAAAAGTTTTTTCAAAGGGGCAGAATTTTTTTTAAAGAGTCGCACTTCATTCCATTCCCATAACTATTCGACATCTACAACTCCTTTTTTGTCAAAAGGCATAACTTCTTCATCCAGAAGCCGTTTTTCAAGCCGTTTTTTTTTTAATGGCCTAATTTTTCGAGATCTTTCCTTTGGAGCAGTTAGTTTCAGCTTTTCTCAGATTTAGTTTTTTTTTTTTAAAATGGAAAGTGCATGCCCGGTTATTCTTAACAGCACTAATTATTTATGTTGGCAATAAGTTTCTTGTATCCTATTATATGATTGTCCTTGATGGCAACTCTTTGAAAAAGGATGCAGATAATGACTGTATGAAGAACTCATAAAACCATCAGCAGTTCTATACAAGAAGAATATAAGACTGAATGTACATTAATCAAAGCTTTGGTAGAATCGATGTGAATAAGGATGTGTTAAAATACATCCTGACAAACCTCTAAAGTTGGAGGGTTCTAGTTTCTTCACAATATGTGTTAAGTATGGCTGAGTAAGATTCGATTTCTGTAAAAGCACGAGCTAGCTAATCGATAAAGGATGTAATTCTGTATGGTGGATTCGATAGGGTTAACCTGCTTGCTGAAGAATGCAATTGAATGGACATATGATCGCAGAGCATGTTTGCTGGAATACATATGACCTGTGTTAGTAAAGATGCCCTTTAATGTCTATTTGCATCCACAAATAGGGAAGAAGCCTATCCATTCCAATCTCCGTTGAAAGTATGGACCAGCTCGAATTATATATAACCTGAGTTACATTAACTGCGCGGAGGAAGAACAATTAAAACAGAGTTATGCCTTCACGGACAAACGTAGCGATGACGGAATAAAGGCAGACGGAACCTTGAGCGAAGGAGAGGAACCACGAGCGGAATGAACAGTGAAGGGGGTTTCCGGTTTTCATCGCACCGCTTTCGATGGGCAAGCGATATTCAAGAGGTTGGGAGCGATTCCATAGAACGAGCGACACACGTCCCTGAACGAATTTACAAAACCACCATCACTGCGTGCAATCGCGCGTTAATGTGCGATCAAGGAAGCCGCGCGATATTGTTGTGCGTTGTCGTTCTGGAGGGGAGCCATCGGACGGTGGCCGTATGAGGAAGGTGCATGATGGATAACCACGATACGGTGCGAGTATGTGATTGGATCATTGATTATATATGTGGGCCCTATTCTAAATTATATTAATTGGGACCTTTTAAACTAAGGTTTGCAGGGTTAATAAAGGATGTTGAATATGTGAAGTTGGCGAAATATGAATCATGTGATGAAATGAACATGGGTTAATATATGCGTTGATCTCACGAACACGTAAACCAGGGGTCGATATATATATATATATATATATATATGCCTTGGGGAGTTCATAACTAAAGGAGGAATTAGATTGAGATATTAAAAAGCCTTAGATTAATTAATTGCGAGAGCAAGAAAATAGAACAATGAGAAGTTGTTTGGGGCTTGGGTAGACCCCGCTGGATTATCTATTTGATCTCGTCCAGGAATACCATCAGCTGTTGAGTGGTTTTGACTCATGGTATTAATAAAGGCAAAAACTATATAAGGAGAAGAAGATCATAGTACAAAGTGTGCATGTAGAGGGGTTGTTAATAAATAAATCTCTTTAAGAGATATCTGCTTGATTGAAATCTGTTTCTGAAAAATCTAAATCTGTGATGCACCTATGGAGTTGATGAAGGTTCAAGATCTCTAGATCTAGAAATGATGAATCTCTAGGAAGAATTGCAAAGAAATAATGAAGACCTGACGCAAGTCTGATGAAGAAATTGAAGAAATTTGGTGGATCTAAGGGTTGAAGTCTTCAGCATGAAAGTGGAAGCTCTCTGCCAGTACAAGCTGATGTTAAAACCAGGAGGTCAAAGCTGCCTTCTAGGAGAGGTTGGTAAACAAGATCAGGGGGTTGGAGCTCCCTTCCAATAGTGACTGGAGAAGGAGAGAAGGTTGTAGCCTTCTTCAGGTGGGTGCCTGCGTGCTGGTATAAGTCTACGCCAGCACAAAAATTGTAAGAAGTTTTCTTTATAATAAATATTGAAGACAGGGATGACAGCAGCGGTTGTTTTCTCCCAAATTGGGTTTCCACCTTAAATACTGGTGTTCATGTGTGTTTCTTATGTGTGATGGCTTATTCTGTTATTACTGCTTACTAAACTTCTGATGAATGAATGATGCAATAATCTAAGTAAAGGATTAAATGCATAATAAGATCTCTGATAAAAAAATTTCAGTCAGCTCTAAATACTGATTCACCCCCCGCCCCCCCTTCAGTATTTTTCCCAACAATTGGTATCAGATCAGGTCCTTTTGAAAAGCTTAGCCGCTAGAAGGAAGATCAATCAAGATGAGCAATCAATATGGAATAGCATCTATCAAGCCTCCGCTCTTCAATGGAAAAAATTTAATCTTCTGGAAAACAAGGATGAGATCCTATCTTCAGTCTCTGGGAGCAGATGTATTGGCTATTGTTGAAGCAGGTTATCAATATCCAGCCGCAGTACCAACAGATCCAACGAAAAGAAAGAATTATGAAACAAATGCAAAGGCAGTTAATGCTCTATTGGGAAGTCTAACTGAATCATAATTTGTCAAAGTCATGCAGCTGAATACAACAAAGGCAATATGGGACAAAATCATTCTAAGTTATGAAGGTGATGCAAAGGTAAAATGTGCTAAACTCCAAACTCTCAGAATTCAATATGAGAACCTAAAAATGCATAATGAGGAGAGCATTGCCAATTTCTTTTTACGTCTTGATGATATTGTAAATCGTATGAGAAATCTGGGAGAAACAATAACCGAATCTACTTTGGTTGAGAAAGTTTTAAGATCACTAACGACAAAATTTGAGTCAAAAGTTTCTGCTCTTGAAGAAAAGCAGGATCTTCAAAATCGTATTGTGGTGCAACTTCATGGCATACTAACTGCATAAGAAATGAGAAGAGGAGGATCATCTGAAGTCAAAGAAGTCGTCTTTAGAGCTTCTACAAAAGGGAAAGAAGTACAAGAGACAGAAGGATCAGGGTATATCTCAAAAGAAGATGAGGTAAATTTTTTAAAGAAACTCCAACTTGGTATAGGACGGTTCAGAGGTAAGCTTCTTTTCAAATTTTTTGCTTGTGGAAGAGTTGGTCATTATGCTGCTAAGTGTCCTCACAAAGAAACACATGAAAAAGGAAAGGAAGTAGAAAGAAGGAATAAGAATCGGTTTAGCACTAGAAAAAGTTACTATACTCATGAAGACAGTGATTGGTTATCAGACAGTGAGGAAGAATGTGAACAAGATCTTAGACTTCTCATGGCATTTGAAAAAGAGTCTAGAGAAGAAAAGGATACTTTTATGGATGCTTTAGAGGACAATGATTTTCTGGATGAAATCAATCAACTCAAAATATGCTTAGAAGAAAGTAAAATATCCATAGAAACTCTGAAAAACTAGCTTCAAGAAAAGGAGAAACATAATGAGAAATTGGAATGTGAAATAGTAAGTTTAAGAAAAGAAATTGAGAAAGTAAAGACTTTGAATCTTAGATTTGCTAAAGGATCTGAAACCTTAGATGAGATTATCAAGGTACAACATTCTCCTCTTCTAAAGACAGGTCTTGGATATATTGGAGAATATTCTCAGGCTTCAGCACCAAATTATCTAAAAGCAGCTACAGCCAGTACACAACATTCTGCCCCTCAGCAAGGGAATAAAGAATCTTTACAGATAAAGCATGACCATCTCAATTCAAAGAACACTAACAGGAGTACCTTTCAAAGAAACACCAATCAACAGGAAAATTCAAGAAGAAGATTTCATGATCGCAGAAATTTCTTCTTCAATGGACAATGTTTCTCATGTCACAATTTTGGTCATAAAGTTGTTCAATGTGTTGCATATAAAACCATCATGACAAGAGAAGCAAGAAAGAAAAGGATTGATATTGGAACAAAGAAGAATACATATAACAACTTTTCTCCTCTTCAAAATGAAGTTGAATGTGCCTATTGCAATAAATTTGGCCGTGAAGAATCTGAATGCAGGAGCAAAGTTCAGCCAAAAGAGCATTTTCCTTCAAGCGCCAAAGTGTGGAAAAAGAAGGAATTATAGGTTGAAAATTGTGGCATAGCTTTATTTGCAGAAGGAGAAGAAAATCAATGGTACATTGATAGTGGATGCTCAAAACACATGTCAGGTGACAAAAACAAACTTCTTGCATATAGTGATCTAGAAAAAGAAAAGAATGTTACATTTGGAAATAATACTCTTGCTGTCATTAAGGGAAAAGGGTCTGTTTTTCTAAAAGAAAAGGTGAAAGCCAATAATGTCATGTATGTGGATGGATTAAAGCATAACCTGTTAAGTGTAAGTCAAATGTGTGATCAAGGAACTGAAGTTGTCTTTAGTTCATAAGATCTTAATACAGGTAAAACAATTATAAAAAGAAACAGAACTCCAAGCAACCTGTATGTATTGAAGAATTGCAAAGAACAATGTTACTTGAGTAAATCTTCAGAAAACTGGCTATGTCATAGAAGGTTGGGGCATCTGAGCTTCTCTCAAATCAACAAATCAAGTAGACTTAAAGCGGTTCGTGATCTTCCCAATATTACTCTACCTGAAAATATCATATGCAAATCTTGCCAATTTGGTAAGCAAACCAGAGTCCAATTTAATGCCAAGGAAGGATCATCAAGCAAGCCTCTTGAACTCATTCATACTGACATATGTGGACCTGTGAGGAAAAAGTCACCACGTGGTGAACAATACTATATCTTATTTATTGATTATTTCTCTAGAATGTGTTGGATTGGGTTGATTAAACACAAAGATGAAGCATTTGAGAAATTTCAGATCTTCAAAGCACTGGTTGAAAATGAATTAGATCTAAAAATCAAGTGTCTTAGATCTGATCGAGGAGGAGAATATACATCAGATGAATTCCTTGAATTTTGTAAACAACATGGCATAAAAAGATATTTTTCTGTAGTTGGCACTCCACAACAAAATGGCAGCAGAAAGAATGAATAGAACAGTTCAACAAATGGCTAGAGCTATGCTTGATGATTTTGGAACACCTGACACATTTTGGGGAGAAGCAGCACATACAACGGTAAATATTCTTAACAAGGCACATGTTCATGTAAATAGTGATAAAACTCCATATGAACTATGGTATGGTAATCCTCCCACTGTGAAGCACTTTAGAGTTTTTGGGAGCAAATGCTTTATCAAAAATAATGATGAAAAACTTGGCAAGTTTGAACCCAGAGCAGACGAAGGAATATTTCTTGGTTACTCCTCTAGGAGTAGGGCATATAAATGTTACAATAAAAGACTTCGGAAGATTGTTGAATGTATTGATGTTGTTATTGATGAGTCTCCTATAGCTCCAAAAGAAGAAAAACAAACAACAGATGAAGACGATGATGACATATATCCTTCTACATCAAATAGGAATGATATAGACAGTGAACCCAATGAAGAACCCGAAGATGATTTATCTGAAAAAGCTCCATCTAGATATGTTCAAAATAATCATCCAGAATATCAAATTTTGGGAGAAAAGGGATCAGGTGTACAAACAAGAAGGATTCTTTTGGGATCTTCTAGCTATCTAGCATTTCTATCCACTATTGAACCACAAAATGTCAATCAAGCCAGCAAAGATAAATGTTGGATTCAAGCCATGAATGAAGAGCTTGATCAAATTGAAAAGAATCACACTTGGGAATTAGTACCAAGACCTCATGACAAAAATGTCATTGGAACTAAATGGATATTCAAAAATAAGTTAAATGAGAATGGGGATGTTATAAGAAATAAAGCTAGACTTGTTTGCAAGGGGTATGCTCAACGAGAAGGTATAGACTTTGAAGAAACTTTTGCTCCTGTAGCTAGACTTGAAGCCATAAGAATGTTTCTTGCTTTTTCAAGCTTCCAACAAATCAAAGTTTATCAAATGGATGTTAAATCTGCTTTTCTCAATGGTGATCTAGAAGAAGAAGTTTATATAGAACAACCAGAAGGATTCATTTTGGGAAATGACGAAAAACTTGTTTGTAGACTTAAAAAGGCTCTATATGGTCTCAAACAAGCTCCAAGGGCATGGTGCTATCGTCTTGACAAATATCTTCATCAACAAGGATTTTGAAAGAGGTCTGCTGATAGCAACTTATACACAAAAACTGAAAATGATAAACTATTAATTGTGGTTGTATATGTTGATGATATCATTTTTGGAAGTAATGAAGAGTCTATGAGTCAGAAATTTGCTTCTGCTATGCAGCAAGAATTTGAAATGTATTTACTTGGGGAAATAACATTCTTTCTTGGCTTGCAAGTGCAACAAGCAACAGATGGCATATTCTTATCACAAGCAAAATATCTTAAGCAAATTCTGAAGAAGTATGGCATGGAAGAATGCAAACCTGTAAGTACACCAATGATAACCGAATGTAATCTCAGTTCTCATGATGATTCTCCCACGGTGAATCAACCAGAATACAGATCTATGATAGGAAGTCTACTTTATCTCATTGGGACTAGACCAGACATTATGCATGCAGTTGGGATTGCGGGAAGATTCCAAGCTAATCCAAAAGAGTCTCATCTTCAGGTTGTCAAAAGAATATTCAAATATCTGCAAGGAACTCAAGACTTTGGACTATGGTATCCAAAGAATGCTGATCTCACTCTTCATGCTTACACTGATGCAGATTGGGCTGGAAACGTTGATGATTGGAAAAGCACTAGTGGTGGTGCATTCTATATGGAGCCCCGGTTAGTATCTTAGTTCAGCAAGAAGCAAAGCTCTATTGCCTTATCTACAGCAGAAGCAAAATATGTGGCTGCAGCATCATGTTGCACTCAACTTCTTTGGATGATGCAAACTTTACAAGACATTCAAATCAAATGTTCACCTCCTATCTCCATTATGTGTGATAATACAAGTGCCATCAGTATCTCAAAGAATCCTGTTATGCATTCCAAGACCAAGCACATTCCCATCAAGTATCACTTCTTACGTGAAAAAGTGCTTGAATAAAAGGTGAAGTTGGAGTACGGTCCCTCCAAAAAACAAGTTGCTGATATATTTACCAAACCTTTACCCAGGGAAGCATTCGAATATCTCAGACAAAAGATGGGAGTAATCTTTGCCATGTAGAAGATTAGATCTACTTAAATATAGAAGATTAAATTGGATACGCGGATTTCCTGAATGACAGTCGCGTATATATGCGAGTTTTTACTGACATGTGACCGATGACAAAGTTTTTACGGTCGGTTGACTTAACCACTGGGCTTACTAGGTATCTCTGGATGCACAGGCTAAGGGGGAGAATTGGTCATGTGAAAAGGATGCATTGTTGGCATTCTATTTATTTGTTGTAGTCTGATCTCATGCTTGAGAATTTTTTATCTTGATTGTATAAGTCATTTCTGTTATTTCATTGAATATTATGCTTGAAAATGCAGCATGATCTCAGGGGGAGCATGGTATTGTTGGTACAAAGGATCTTGATCTACCCTTTGCCCTTGATGTCAAAGGGGGAGAATGTTGCTGAATGTATTTCTGGTCATGGTTGCCATCAAGTCCAAAGGGAGAGATTGTTGGCAATATGTTTCTTGTATCCTATTATATGATTGTCCTTGATGGCGACTCTCTGACAAAGGATGCAGATAATGACTATATGAAGAACTCAGAAAACCATCAGCAGTTCTATACAAGAAGAATATAAGACTGAATGTACATTAATCGAAGCTTTGGGAGAATCGATGTGAATAAGGACGTGTTAAATCATGTGTGAATAAGTTCGGTACATCCTGAAAAATTTCTAAAGTTGGAGGGTTCTGGTCTCTTCGCAATATGTGTTAAGTATGGCTGAGTAAATATGAGTAAAGGGCTGATGGATTCGATTTCCATAAAAGCACGAGCTAGCTAATCGGTAAAGGATGTAATTCTGTATGGTGGATTCGATAGGGTTAACCTGCTTGCTGAAGAATGCAATTGAATGGACACATGATCACAGAGCATGTTTTCTAGAATACATATGACCTGTGTTAGTAAAGATGCCCTTTAATGTATATTTGCATCCACAAATAGGGAAGAAGCCTGTCCATTCCAATCTCCATTGAAAGTATGGACCAGCTCGAATTATATATAACCTGAGTTACATTAACATAATTGCGCGGAGGAAGAACAATTAAAACAAAGTTATGCCTTCACGGAGAAACGTAGCAATGATGGAATAAAGGCGGACGGAACCTTGAGCGAAGCAGAGGAACCACGAGCGGAATGAACATTGAAGGGGGTTTCCGGCTTCAATCACATCGCTTTCGATAGAAAAGTGGTATTCAAGAGGTTGGGAGCGATTCCATAGAATGAGCGACACGCGTCCCTGAACGAATTTGCAAAACCGCCATCACCGCGTGCCATCGCGCGTTAATGTCCGATCAAGGAAGCCACGCGATGTTGTTGTGTACCGTCGATCTGGAGGGGAGCCATCGGACGGTGGCCGTATGAGGAAGGTGCACGATGGATAACCATGGTATGGTGTGAGTATGTGATTGGATCATTGATTATATATGTGGGCCCTGTTCTAAATTATATTAATTGGGACCTTTTAAACTAAGGTTTGTGGGGTTAATAAAGGATGTTGAATATGTGAAGTTGGCAAAATATGAAACATGTGATGAAATGAACGTGGGTTAATATATGCGTTGATCTCACGAACACATAAACCAAGGGTCGATATATATATATATGCCTTGGGGAGTTCATAACTAAAGGAGGAATTGGATTAATATCTCAATCTCAGATTGAGATATTAAAAAGCCTTAGATTAATTAATTGCGAGACCAAGAAAATAGAACAATGAGAAGCTTGAGTAGACCCCGCTGGATTATCTATTTGATCTCGTCCAGGAATACCATCAGCTGTTGAGTGGTTTTGACTCATGGTATTAATAAAGGCAAAAACTATATAAGGAGAAGAAGATCATAGTACAAAGTGTGCATGTAGAGGGGTTGTTAATAAATAAATCTATTTAAGAGATATCTACTTGATTGAACTCTGTTTCTGAAAAATCTAAATCTATGATGCACCTATGGAGTTGATGAAGGTTCAAGATCTATAGATCTATAAATGATGAATCTCTAAGAAGATCTTCAAAGAAATAATGAAGACCTGACGCAAGTCTGATGAAGAAATTGAAGAAATTTGGTGGATCTGAGGGTTGAAGTCTTCAGCATGAAAGTGGAAGCTCTCTGCCAGTACAAGCTAATGTTAAAACTAGGGGGTCAAAGCTGCCTTCTAGGAGAGGTTGGTAAACAAGATCAGGGGGTTGGAGCTCCCTTCCAGTAGTGACTGGAGAACGAGAGAAGGTTGTAGCCTTATGCAGGCGAGTACCTGCATGCTGGTATAAGTCTGCGCCAGCACAAAAATTGTAAGAAGTTTTCTTTATAATAAATATTGAAGACAGGGATGACAGCAGCGGTGGTTTTCTCCCAAATTGGGTATCCACCTTAAATATTGGTGTTCATGTGTGTTGCTTATGTGTGATGGCTTATTCTATTATTACTGCTGACTAAACTTCTGATGAATGAATGCTGCAATAATCTAAGTAAAGGATTAAATGCATAATAAGATCTCTGATAAAAAGTTTTCAGTCAGCGCTAAACACTGATTCACCCCCCCCCCCCCTCAGTATTTTTCCCAACAATTTCCAATGGCTACCTCACATGGTAGATATACTTAGAAGTAAAGGGCTTTATAGAATAGCCACAGGGCTAGAAATTAAACCTTCCGATGATGATAAACTTGCTAAATGGGAAAATAAACAAGATCAAGCACGAGGGTTGATAGGAATGTCCATTTCTCAAGATCTTCGATTTCATATCCTTGACATTGACACCCCTCATGAAGCCCTGGACAAGCTAAATACTTTCGTTGGCATTCAAAATCAAATCAGGGCCCATCAGCTTGAAAATGAGTTGCTTACTTTGGACCCCAATAATTTCTCCTCTATTGAATATTTTTTGTCCAAATTCAAGACCCTCGAAGTTCTTTTAGAAGGTTGTAAGGTCAAAAAGGAATATGGTAGCCTCATCTATTGCATTCTTACTAAGCTTGGCCCTGCATACTCTGTATTTGTTTCTGCCTTCCATTCCACTAGAGAAGCCATCATTTCTTCAAGAACCACCTACAAGAATCCCTCTTTTGATGTATTTTGTGATTCTTTGATAAGAGAACAAGAAAAACTTTTACACTTTGGTCTTATCACTGCTGGAAACGCTTCTAAGAAAGCCTTAGTAGCCCAACATCAATCATTTCAAAAGAATCTCAAGAAGCAGTATCCTAAAAAGTATGGTCCGAAACCAAACAAGGGTCCTAAGCAATTTCAGCCACAAACTGAAAAAGCAATTCATCAAAATGATAAGGCATATAAAAACAAAGGAAAGAAGACAGATAGACACTGCAACTTTTGCAATCGTGATGGCCATTTAGAGTCCAAATGTTTTAGGAAGATGGAAGCCTTAGAAGCAGCAATGAAGAAGCACAACATCAATTTGGAGCACTCTTCACCTTCATCTTCAGGCATGGCACTTTCTGCTTATGGTTGTCAAGCATCAAAATCTGGTTATGCATTAAATGTATCTTCTTCTTCTCCTTCTCATGAGTGGCTCATTGATTCTAGAGCTTCTTACCACATGGCTAAAAATAAATCCATGTTTTCTTCTTTAAATGATTGTAACACCAAACATATTTATGTTGGTGATGATAGATCTCTTAGTGTTGTAGGATCCGGAACCATTCATCTAGATAATGGTCAGTTTAATGATGTACTATGTGTTCCTACCTTGTCATGCAACCTTCTATTTGTTTATCAGATAACTCATTCAGGTGAAGGGAAAATAGTAGAATTCTCATCTCATGATGTTGTAATCAAGGACCTCAAAGATCCTAAACATATTTTAGCTACTGGCATTGTTGATGATTCCACAAGGTTGTATAAGTTTGAAAACTTTGGGTCATCATCTCTTCCCTCTGTTTTTGTTGCTCATAATGATGATGTGAGCAAACTTTGGCATGAGCGATTTGGTCACTTAAACTATCGCTCTCTTCAAACTCTGTATAAGGAAAATATGGTGACGGGCCTTCCTATGGTATCTTGCCGAGATGGTGTTTGCTCCGGATGTGTACTCGGAAAACATCATCGGGGTAGTTTTGACAAACGTGCCTCTTGGCACGCTTCAGCCCCTTTGCAGCTTGTGAACATTCATTTATGTGGTCCACTTCCTGTTGTTTCTTTCTCTGGTTGCAAGTACTTCTTAACCTTCATTGATGATTTTTCCAGACACACTTGGGTATATTTCTTAAAACTCAAGAGTGAAGTTTTTAACATGTTCTTGGCCTTTAACGCCTTTGTTGAGAAACAATCTGGACATCAAATTCTTAAGTTAAGATCAGACAATGGCAGAGAATATGTTAAAAACAAATTTATCAACTTCTGCACTGAGCATGGCATTCAATTGCAACATACTGTTCCATATACTCCACAACAAAATGGTGTAGCTGAAAGGAAAAATCGCACCTTAAAAGAAATGGCTAACTGTATGCTTCAATCTAAAGGACTTGGTCTCAATTTGTGGGCAGAAGCCATTAACTGTGCAAATTACATAGTAAATCGCACTCCTACTAAGGTTTTAAAGATAATAACTCCAGAAGAAGCTTGGAGCTCAATCAAACCGAATGTAAGTCACTTTCGTGTTTTTGGAAGTGATGCTTGGGCCCATATTCCAGATGCGAAACATAAAGCCTTAGAACCTAAGAGTGAAAAATGTATTTTTGTTGGATATTCTGAAAATGTCAAAGGATATAGACTTCTTCAACCCAAATCTAAAAATATAATCATTAGAAGAGATATAAAGTTTGATGAAAATATATCGGCCTGCGAGCCTAGTTCGGCGGGTGTTCCACCTTTGGCCTGCGAGCCTGATTCAGCATATGTGCCACCTCTCTCTCTCTCTCTTCTATTTTTAATAGCATTCCTTCTAGTTCAGATGATGACAGCGAGGATGACAATCCTCCTCCAGCTCGTGAAATTGTTCCTTATACTCCACCGCTTCCAAGATGGGTCCGCTCTTCTCGGGATGTAGCAGGTTCTCTTGCAGGTGACGCTGCCGATTGACGACGTACACATTCTCAGTTCGAAAGAGCCTCTTCCTTATTGGCTCAAGTTCCAGAAAAACTTGATCCAGAAACCCTTGAAGAAGCCTCCGGTCATCCAGATTGGGATGAAGCTATGAATGAAGAGTATTGTTCCTTGTTAGCAAACAATACTTGGGATCTTGTTCCTCTTCCAAAAGGAAGAAAACTTGTTAGATGCAGATGGGTTTACAAAACAAAGTTTGGACCAGATGGAAAAGTGGATAGACATAAAGCTCGTCTTGTCGCTAAAGGTTTTTCACAAGTTGAAGGCATTGACTATACTGAAACCTTCTCCCCTGTTGCCAAAATGAATTCTATCCGCCTTGTTCTTTTCCTTGCTGCCTCCTTTAAATGGGAAGTCCATCAGATGGATGTTAAATCCACCTTCTTACATGGAGATTTGCATGAAGAAATCTACATGGAACAACCCCCTGGCTTTATCCAAAAAGACTCCAGCCTTGTTTGTCACCTTAGGAAGTCTCTCTATGGTCTCAAATAAGCTCCTCGGGCTTGGTATGCCAAAATGGATAGATTTCTCTTAGATAATGGCTTTTCTAGGTGTCATTCTGACAAAACTGTCTACACCAAGAAGGTGGGTAATTCCTTCACCATCCTTGTTCTTCATGTTGATGATCTTATCCTTACTGGTAGTGATCCAAACCATATAAACCATGTGAAGTCTAGCCTCAAAAAGAAGTTTGAAATGACAGACTTAGGACACTTGCATTATTTCCTTGGTCTTCAAGTCTTGCAATCCAAGGAAGGCATTACCCTCTCTCAGTCCAAGTATGCCTATGATCTTCTACACCACTTACACATGGAAGACTGTAAGCCTGCCCCTTCTCCCTTTCAGTCTGGAGTCAAGCTTTCAGTCAACTGTACTACCCCTGAAGTTGATGCTACCTTATACCGTCAACTTGTTGGTAAACTTTTGTATCTAACCCATACCCGTCTTGACCTTTCCTTTGTCGTTGGTCTTGTCGCTCGGTTTATGCACCAACCTCATGAAAGTCACTGGAAAGTAGCTAAAAGAATACTTTGATATATTCAAGGTACAGTTCAGTTCGGGATTCATTATAGTGCATAAGCATCTCCCTTGATGATTAGTTTCACTGATTCTGATTGGGCTAGTGACCCTGATGATTGGAAGTCCACTGCAGGATATGTATTCACTCTTGGTTCAGGACCTATTACTTGGTCTTATAAGAAAAAAAGTGCCATCTCCCTTTCTTCAACAGAAGCAGAGTATCGTGGTGTAATTGAAGCCAACAAGGAAGCCATGTGGCTTCATCAGATCTTATCTGAATTTGGTCTTCATCAGCAGCATCCAACTACACTTTGGTGTGATAATCAGAGTGCCATTCAGCTATGTAAAGATCCAGTTCAGCATCAGCGTGTGAAATACATTGAAATCCACATACACTTCATCAGAAAGCTCATTCATGATCGTGTTCTTGAAGTGCAGTATTGTTCGCCTAATGATCAAGTCGTCGATATCTTTACAAAGGCTCTCACAGAAGCGAAGTTTACCAAACTTCGATCCATGCTTGGAGTTCAAGAAAGTTGTCATTAAGGGGGGATAGGCTCTAATGCCTCCTTCCTTCTCCTATTGTGTCACTTTTGTAAATCCTTCAATCCTATCCCAATTTGTTCTTAAGGGGGGATGTTAGGATATTTCGACACATAGGAAATAGGCTCCTTTTGTGTCGCCTTTGTAAATCCTTCAATCCTATCCCAAGTTGTTCTTAAGAGGGGATGTTAGGATATTCCGACACATAGGAAATAGTTAAGAATAACTTAGTCTAGTGTAGAGTTAGGTAAAGTGTGTTTCTTTACCATGTACATTTGTAACTTAAAATCTGTCAGTCACGATTTGTAGTGATCCGACAGTTATCTCTCACCTCAGTATTAACGGCACTTGATCCGTGGCTTAACACCCGATTGGTCCATGATCTCTATTTAAAAAGCATGGAGAGTCATTTTTCTGGTAACTGTTTATGAAAGAAACATATGTAACTTTTCTTTTATATTAATAAATTCCCTGAAGTGGCCGCGTTGGCTCAGGGCGTGGAATGTTTCCCTCTTTGAGGTTTTTAACCACATGATTATATTGGTGTACTGATTTGTGATCTGTTTGTGAGTGGTGACCTTTGGTTCTTGATCTACAGAACATACCCTGTAAATTCCTACAATACCCCCAGTCGCGGGCGCAGAACAATGTGGTAGCGGCTCAGAGTCCTTCATACGCGGGTTGAGTGAGTTAAGGCTGCAACCAAGAGACTTTCTAGGCAGATCAGATTTGTTTTAGCTTTATTTGATTGGCAGCGCTTCCAGACTTCAGTCGTTCAGTCACAGTTGGGTTAGAGCGTCATTGACAGTCTCCTTGATTCAGATCTAGGACTTAAAAGTTTAGATCACTTGGTGATCTTTCATATCTGAGTTTTGGTATCCGTTGATCTGTAGATCAAATCTGGTTGTTTCCGCTACAGATGTATCTTCAGTCCTCGTTCAATATCAACTATGTTCATCAGTTACAGCTAGTGTCAGTGCATTTTAGTTCTCAGATTTAGTTTCCTTCATGCAGAAGTATGGGTATGGTTTTAGTGCTTGTATGCTATTTGTTTTCTTCATCGTAAAGATATGTACTCATGGATCATTATACTCTTGTTGCTCAATCATTCAATGAAGATCTAAAAAGAAGAATTTCCAAGGGTTTTCCCCATAAGTGGGTTTTTCCCTAGTCTCAGACCAATCTCGATGTCTCTATGTGTTAATGCTTCTCTTCCTTTGATATTTTGTTTTCCATTGCTTAGATGATGATTATGATGATGGTATTGTTCTTTCCGCATAGTTTCATTTTTCTAATGATTAATGATATAGATCTATACAATGGAATAATTATTTGGGGTGAATGCAACTTGTTAATGGTGAAATGCAACTATCAAAGTAAAGAACAATGCTGATTTATGAAAAAATAACATGGTATTAGAGCTGGTTGAAGAAAATCCATGAGGATCACCCCAAGGAGACACTTCACCATTCTAGAGACCTAAAATAATTCTAGGGTATGAAGAAATCCCTAGGCAGTTAGTGGATAAGAGTTTGAGAGGAACCCTGGGCTATGGTAAAGATCTGAGATTTAGTATATGAAACCCTTGCATGGCTTTTGTGAAGACACTCAAGCACTTGGATCAGTTTGACAGAAATGACCTGGTTATTGATAAAGTTATTGATTGAAGGCAACACCGCTTTTTTCTCTATGGCTGACTCTTGAAGGCTGGTTCAAGAGGGAGAGGATCATCTCTCATTAAAGATAGGTATTCCTTGACTTATAACCCTTCACTCTTGTTTATGCTTATAGATCTGATTTCTATGATTATTGTTTCTAGTTGTTACTCCATGCATGTATATTTGAGCACCTGGATATATCTAACCTCCGTGATGAGATGTGATGATTGGATCCCTCCTGAGGATCTTTGGAAATGCAGGAAAGATGGCTAGATTGGGAAATGAAGAAAATGGCTAGATATGGAAATGAAACTAGATCTGGAAAAGGAAATATGGCTAGATCTGAAAAGGTAAAGAGGCACTTAAGCAATACAGGTTGCCTATGTAAAGGTGCATAGGTAATATGGTAAGGCATGCGTGGTATATTGTTTTAATTTTATGATTCATCTACAACATTGGATGGCTAGGAAATCCCTTCAGTATATTGAGAATGTCTACTTCTCAGATGGCTCATGCATGCACATATAAGGGTGATTGGGATTATGTTTACTATGATGAAATAGTGCACCTAGTATTGAATGGTTTGATCATGATGATCTGCTTGATTCTGCAAGAGTACCTGTTGTGATTGGCGATCATGGGTATAGTGGCATAAGTTAGTGTATGGCTAACATCTATTGTTTTCATATCTTGATTCTGATTTTAGTGGATCGTACTCTTAATTCTTGATATGCATAAGATATGTTGGCTCTCTTATGGAAGTTTACCTCATTGATATGGTATTTATAATATTAGTGATCAGCATGATGAAAGCTCATAGAAAAGAGTAATTTCACATTGTTGGTTTATCGATTAACCTAACTTGATCCTATTGATTATGATATGCATGGTATTGGAAACTGCTATGATAAAGGCATATCTATGAGATTGATGTTCCAAATCTTTGACTATTTGTGGTTATAGCATGTGGTGAAATTAAAATGTATTGTTATTGGATCTTAAGGTTGTTTTTTCACATCAACCTTTCACTCTAATATTTCTAGACCAGCCTATGATGAAAGTTGGACGACATGATATTGATGATCATGATAAATATGTGTTTATGATAAGATTTGTTATTTATTGATCCCTGTAAAGACAGGTTGATGATATGAATGAAGTGGATTCTCATTCAAAGGGATAATCTCTCTCCTAAAAGATTCTTACTCATGTTGTTAATGAAATATGATTTAAGTATCTGACATTGTTGATCTACAGCAGAGTTCTGAGCCTCATTTACGCCAAGGAAGACTCATAGATGTGACTATGCCTAAAAGAAATAGAATTGAATTTTTGTATAATGAATTTGGTCTGTACTCTGAATCCATGGATCTCTGATTCGTCTTGTTGTTGTGAACTGATTTCTGGAATTGCTGGAATTGAGCATGAAATAAGATGATCACTTGGAAAATTCCAGTTTATTAGATGTATTGCAGATGCCAGTAAGATCTGTTAGTCGAGAAAGTTCGTATGTTTTAATCGAACTTGTGTGTGTAGGTGACCGAGACATTCATATGGATATGTCATTGTGTTTGAGTACTGTGCATCATGTTTTGGTTGATTGATATTGATAGATTGTGTTTGGTACTTTTGACATGATTCTTAATAATTGAGAAATGTTTGGATTTGTAGATCTTAATATGATTGCACATTTTTATTTGACATGATTTGGTCTGGTGATGGTTGATTTTCCTAGATGACTATGTTATGTCGGCATAGTGACCTTCAGTGTCATATGTGAGTATACAGATGTATGGTTCTATATTGGCCTCCTTTTTCCACATGCATGACGTAATCATGATGTGTATACACTTACATATAATGATGGAATGGCCTATAATGACATATTAAATGACAAACTTGAAAGCTTGACATGAAATGAATTCAAGACTCGATATGTGTGATACCTGTCTCTAGTTGAAAGAATTGAGAACTATGAAATCAATGTCTTTGATAATAGTTGTGACTGACTTCTAAACTTGGATGAGCTGATTTTGTTTACTCACCATTGATTTGAGAAAGGTCGGACATGTTGTCATGATAAGGCCTTAGACCCATAAAGAGTGTTGCGTGATGCAAACTCCTTGATTTAGATTTGTTTATATGTGTCTGTTATTTGTTTATATGACTTTGATTATACATACTGATAGTCTATCATTGATAGGTGATGAGCCTCTGAAAATATAAGTAAGAAGGAGATGACTTTTGAATATCATAATGATGTATCATGGCATGATAAATTGATCTCTAGAATTTGGGAAATAAATTCCATATAGCAAGACTGTTGAAATGTCTTTGTGTAATGTAAATCCATGGATACTCTGATTTAAAGTTCAAATTTTGATTGAACATGATATGGAATCTGGTAGTTGGTTGAATTATAGATTTTTTGTGTTGAACATTCATCCATATCTCATGTGTATAGAAAATGATTGAGCTGCTTCACTCAAAATTGCCACCAAAACATCTTTTATTTGGTTGAGATATTTCTCCCATGATATGTAGTTGCATGAATGAACTAATGATGTTTTGGATTGATGAGCACACTGTTGAGAATTTGAGCACTGGCGATTAATTCAAATTCTCTTCCTGATAATTACTTGTGAGCTTACTTGATTTACTTATGTCTTCTCTTCTTATCTTATTTAGTCTTTTATCAAGTCAATTACCAAAATACAAGAGACAAAAAGTTAGGCTCTTCGAGCCAAGGCAAAACCTCTCCCTCTTGGAGAGGAAAATATGTAAGGAATTATTCTTATATATATTCAAATGACAAGTACCATGACCAAAACTCAGACCCTTGATCTATGAATGCCTCCAAGACCTTGTCACTGCTTCTTTGTCTGATTCCAACGTTGATCCTTCTTTTATGCACCAACTTGCACTGGCTTGCACCAACACTAGGGAACTCAGTCTCTCAGTTTGTCTTCAAACACTTCTTCTCACTAATTAAGATATTAGATACAAGATCATTCGAGATCTTATCTTTCTCTTGGAATATCCCTGAATCTTCTTCACTTGAGCAGTAATACTTTCTTTTTATGCACTGTATAGTAGGAAGGTAAATCACAAATTTACCTTCCTTACTTTCTCACACTTCAATTCAGATTTTATCTCATACCTGTTGACTTTGCATTATATCACATAATGATGCCTAGTCATAGTCCTTGTTGTGTATATATTACAGACTTCATTCCACTTTAGTGCATGTGTATTACTTCAGGTTTGACCGCAACTTACTCCTTACTAATATGCTTTCATTGTGTTAGCATAGTTCCCAAAACAGATCTGCACTTACTGCCCTTAACATGCATATATTCCAGACCCTTTGTTATGCTTTGGTGTCACACAACAATCCGCAATGTCTCTGAATTATACCAGCACTTCTTCCTGAACTCAAGTCCGCATTTAAACTTTGTAATTCTTCAGAGAAATCCGCAACTTGATGATGAATGAGCCGCAGGTCCTTGATATATATAGAGCACAATTTTTGTTTTTAGGCCGACCTTACACCTTGTATGAGAGCTGAATTCATCACTGTGTATAGGTCGACATGAAGTGCATTTATTCCATCGTTTAATGAGGGTGGACATGACAAGGACTTGGAGCATTTTTTATGACTAGAATCTTCATATTTATGACCCTTAATTACATTTATAACTAGAATACAAATCTTAATAGACATCCAAATAATTTTATTGACCTATAATAAAGCCTTGCTCATGAAACCCATGAAGAAAGCATAGTAAAAATACATTTTATTAACTGTGTCTTCTACTATACATAAATACATAATTACATAGTCAATATGAAAACCGATCCTAGTTACACTTTTCAACACTCCCTCTTAACTAGAGAGGTATTCATATAGGTACATGGTCACTTTCAAACTAAAGAATCTCATAAGAAGAATCGGATTGGTAATCGTATCTGTATAGAATCATATCAACCAGCAGTGTCCTAGTAAAAGGCCTTGACTAACAGCCCCATCTCTCAACAAGACAATGGGCTACAATTCTGGCGAGACACATGACTTACAGACACCATAGTCAGTGTCTCTCCAAGGTACATACTCAACCTAGGTGTTCCCAAAGTATCACCTTCTTGGACTATTCTTCTTATGGGTAGCTAGCCCTCAAAGAATAACATTCCCCGACTACTCTTATCTTGAATGCCCTATCACATTCTCAAAAAGTATTGAATTCCAGATGATTACCCGATCCTCCATTCTGTCTTCCCAAGTGAAGACCAGAATGAGGTGTCTATCCATTCTCTCCACATGGCCTACACTGAGACTTACGGTAGTTAGTATTCGTCTTGTGCATAACACATGTATTAGAGAATCATATATGTCACTCCCTTTTAACTCAGGAAGGACATACTCCAAGTTTCTTCCAAGCAAGAAACTTATCACCAGGCTCCCTCTCAATCAGGGACCTGCAACAGCAATGGTGAGACACCCATCTGCTCATGAAGAATTCATCCCCTCAATGTCATGGATTTCGATATTGAGGAATCTTCAAACTTTGGCTTCATATGGCACATATCATCCATCACTTTCATCCACGATTCATTTCAGCTATCGAAAAGTGATTTATCTGACTTCCTTTATCTGGTCCTCTTTTATGCCATGCTTCTTTCTTTTGAACCATCCCCAGGGATCTTAATCCTTTCACATGATTGGCAGAGCTGCACAAATTCATCCAGATAAATATATATGTATGAACTTTTAAAAACAAAATTTACTTCAATAATGATCTTTCATCGTGACATCTTTCTGTAGGCATCAGCATCCTCTATTCAGATTGACACATCTCCTAATGATATGTCTTTTCAAGGGTCTTCTTCTTTACCAGACTTCTATCAAATTCTACATATCCTCCCCAGAGATATTCTACTCACATCTTCTTGGCTTCCGGATGATAACTGCCTCTTGACATGGTTTCACTTCATGATCTCTTCCTTTCTGCAAATCTTCATTCCCAAGAACTTCCAATTTCCAGTTCCTTGTTCATATACAACCACCTCATATTCCATATGAGAATATATTATGTTGATTTCATCTGTCTGTGCGTAGTGAGAGATCATACTTATAAATATAAAATTTCATTACCTACAACCATATGACATGACTTTATAGCATCCAGTGTCAGCATATATATATACCTCATACCTTTTTCCTTTGAGTCATCCTGTAGCAATTTTACTAGAATGAAGAACTTCATTCCCTTCACCTGCTTCATCAATATGTCATCAAATCCTAATCCCAGATTTTTGTAGGATAGAATTCTTGATGAAAACTTTCTTGCTTTATTTCTAATCAGTGAATCCATAGGGAATTCCATTAGAAAATGCCAGCACCTGTTTCTATGATGACCCTTGATCTTGATGACTACCTTCCATCAATGTTGTTATTAGTGAGGTTTTCTAGGAGTTGTTTCACCAAGAGCTCCCACCATGCTTCTATCGTGACACTATTAATTGCTTCTTATCATACTATTTTACAACCAACAGAAATCACTTCAAGAAAAGTATGGTCTCAATCATAATAGAGATATCTCGCTTCTTCTTTCTTAGATTTATTACCATCAGGTTCTTCCCTTTCAATATCGGTTACATGGGCTTCTTCATTTTTCCTCTTGTCCTTTTTTAATGTCCCTAATTTTCTGCTTTTAAAAAATAGGCAGTCAAAGACTCTAAGGGTCAGGTGGAACCAAGGAAAAATATTAATTGTGGATATCTTTTATTAATTTAAAATTAATCAAATGAAAAAGGAATTTATGGTGCACGGACTAGATAATGATTAGAGATCAAAGATCCAAATCCATGAGGATGGATAAGGATCATAAGACTTTCCCAGTTCTCCAAAAATCCTTGGAGGAAATAAATTAAATATAGCAATTTAGATTGGAAATAAAAATCTAAAAAGCTACCCCAGTAAAGAGGGAATTACTGGAAAGAGGTGGAATAAAGCTAGAAAGAGTAAAATCTAGCTTTAAAGTACTTTTGTGGAAGAAACAAAAAGAAAGCCTAGGCACGCAGGAAAGCAGCATCCTGATTTAACTAGACGCAATTAAGGGAAACAGGCTAATAAGAAAGCAAGCTTATATAAGTCGACTCAGGATAGACAAGAGGTTGTCTATTGCTAGAGAAACTGATCTTTGCTCGGGGGTGAGATGTGGAGAAAGAGCTCAAAGGTTGGGTGGAACCTAGTCTACCTTAAGTGGTATGCACCAGTTAATTTCATTGTTAAATTATACTTTAGTTATTTTATGAGTTTGCTAAGAAAATCAAAGTAGTATAGAGATATATGAAATTCTGAATCTGGATATGAGTCTATGCTATGGAATTAAGAAGAATTAGAATTACATTTGAACGGTTTGTACATTGAACAGAACTAACTATAATAAAATAGTATGTCATGTATTGTTGTACAGACATAACTCTGTAGAGGACCAACTCTCAGAATGTCTAAACCCAGTATAAGGCTTAAATCTGAGGTTAGGTACCTCACAGAAAATTGATATTTCGTTAACAAATCCGTTCTAGTATTATGTTACCAAGCTATATACTATTTTATAGAAAAATTTCATAATGGGATTAAGCATACATGGTAGATGAACGAATATACAGAATAGACAAGTAAATTTTATATATTGTATCACATGTAAGAAATTTTATTGACTGATAATTTTTAAATAGAAAATGAATTATATCCGTTTTGCATGCAATTACACATGAAAGCTGGAAGCGACATTAAACTGAAATGAAAATAATATATCGGAGTTCCAATAATATTTCAATTGAAAAGAAAGAATTTATACAGTACATAGTCCAATATTTATAAGTGATCAGTCCATACAAAACATCCTTATAAATGTTCAATCTGTAAAATTATACTGTTTAAACAAGAAATAGTTATAAAAACAGTCTAAACAGAGGGCACTTTGTTCCTGTATGGAAAACTGTAAAGGCTATCTGTAAAAATTACGCAGGGGCTGCATATGAGAATACCCATAAGTATCTGGACCAACCTGTATAACAAGAGTCCACGTGTTATGAACCAGTAACAAAGGACAGTGGAAGTACTACAATTCCAAAAGGCAAGTGGCGTATAGTCATACCTACAAGGGATAGAACCAAAAGTTAGGTTTTGGGGATTAATATTAGAAACATCATTGAAAATTCGTTTGAGAGTAGCTCCACCAACTGGAACACTTAGAGGAGCTCTCGTGTCAATCACTGTCATTCCTCTCGTCAAACCATATGTAGCACTCATAGCTACAGCTCTAACCTTATGATTTCCTATTATATTTATATATAAGAAACGGAATTTAAATGCAAGAGTATTAAATTTAATACCTTATGGAATTGTGTTTCCATGTTATATCTGCATCCAGGAAAGAGATAAAATTAGTGTCCTACTGTATATAAAATCTCGAATAACTATTTCTAATATTTGGATGACAGAGTCGAGGTATATGAGAATTTACTAATTACGCATACACAGTAGACCAGAGTATTGGTCATTCATATATCGTAGAGTGACTTAACCTTTCAACCATTAGAATAGAAAAGAAAAATGATATTCTCGGGTATTTATACTTAAACAAGTATATGGAACGATAAACTGAAAAATGTTATGAAGAATAATAGATAAGAAAATCTAAACCCGAATAACTTAAACAAGACTATAAAGCGAGAATCTCTATGGAAGAGAAAACGAAATTTTCGTACAAGAAAAATAGCAAGGGATTCTACCAATAAAGTCACGAAGTTAAGGAATTAATTAAATTATTCAGTTGAGGAACTATTCCAAAATTTTCAATTGTTGAAGAAATACGATAAGCCAACCCTTGTAATAGAAATCATTGTATAGCGAGAATGGGAAAAATGGACTTACTAAAAGTATAGTTGACCATCGTGCTAATCATCGAGGGGCAGCAGGAGGCGGTCAAATCTTCCACTGCGTTCCGAGAGACACTGTAATAATATATTAACAGACAGAAAATCTCATACATATAATAGTATGATGCAATAAAAAAATATAATACAAGTGAAAAATGGCATTTCCATACTGTAAATTAACGCAAGTAGGAAATTTTCCCCGAAGAATTCCTAAATCAAGCATTCCTCAAAAATTTTTGTATTGAGATAAAAACTAATGGATAAACCTAACGGCGAGAAGGCGACGAGATGCGGATAGAATTAGTATTACAAAATACAGTCAATCTCTTACCATAGCTATATTGGCATGTTCACAATACATTCGTTCTCCAAAACTTTTGTAATACGAAGAAAAAGGAATCACCAAAACTGAAGGGGACACGGAGGTAAACACAAATGTCAGAATGAAATGATTTACTTACCATAGTACCGCTCCAAGGGTAAATGAGTCTACTCAGTTCGTTCTGAGCATAGAAATAAATAAAAATCGTAAGAAAATAAACCAACATTTAGGAATAGAAGTAAACCCAGAAATCATGAAAGTAGGAATGGGAAATGACCACTGGAAGAAGTACGTCTTACCTGAAGAAACGATGAAGGTAGCATCGGTGCAGAGTGCCTCTTTGGACCATTGGCACTGTTCATATTGTCCATTGCCATTCGATTTTGTACAAGGTAAGACGGAAAACTTGGAAGGCGAAATGACACGGCATGAAAGGCGTCCCACAAAAATGACAAGTGAAAATAGATCACAGTCCAGACATAGAGTCTTTATGGAACCCTCAAACCCTAAACTAGATTTGATTACAACCGTCTATGTGTCAGAAATCGAGAAGGGGATGGATTTTCCCACAACTCAAAGAGTTTTGTACAGGGCCATGTGATTCAGTACGCCAAGATTTAATACACCCATGTCCCAAGTCATCTCAGGAAAGTTGTTTCGTATCCCAAGTGATACGACAAGGATAATTTAGGTTAATGAGGAGATGTACCATACCTATAAATCAAAACCATTCCTAAATACTGATGTTTTCATTAATGAACAAGACTATTTGAAAAATGAACCAAATCGATATCATATCTCTTTTCAGAAGTTATGTTGACACTTAAATAGTACATGAGCCACATTGGAAGGGTAAGTCCACGTAGGCAAAATGAGATGTGTATTTGATGTCAGAGAGATTCTTAATAAACACTCAATTCATTTACCGAAGGGTAAATAGAATGTGTTAGTGAGAGTCATGTGTAATAAGAGACAATTACATATGGAGGTATCATTAAAGCATCATGATAGGATAGTAATTAAGGGTTTCCCCAAAGTGAGAACGAAAAGTTAGTTAAGGGGATTTTTAGTTTATATCAAGATTTTAATAACGAGTATAATGTTTATGTAAAAGCATAAAGTATCATGTACATTGGTAAGTGGAATAAAGGTTCAAAAGAACTATTTGAATTTCTCATAAATAAAATCAACAGTGATGTGGGTAGGTGTAAAATTAAATGTACTATATCTGTGGTGGCAGCACATAGATATTCTACGCAAATGTCCAAGTGGGGAAAACAATTTAAATGAGGAATGTGAAGGTATGACATAAAGTTGTCTTCGTTGTATAAATTCAATGGGTATATAGTGTGCAACTGACATGACGTAATATGCAGATATATATGTCACTATTAAACCCTTAATAAGATGTACATAAAGGATTAAAATATATGTATCGATTTCCCTCCTTTAGAAAAAAGTTACACCAAGGTCAACGTTTGAGTGTAGAAATCATATATACATTAGGACAATGTGTATGTGCTGGAGTAGTTTAATATATAGATTTATATTAGGGTGGTAATTAATACCCTTTATAAATGAACTACACTAGAATGAGTTGGCTTATGAATAAAGATATGTATGGGTCCAAAAATAAAATATATAAGTAATGGAATTAACTTTGAGGATAGAGTTAAAGATAATATATATGTGTGTGTGTGTGTGTGTGTGAGGTGAAGTTAAAGTTTGTGATGATAATACTATTTACATAGCGTGGTAAATTATGATTTATAGTTATTAATAATTAAAGCGGACTTTAATTATTACCCTACTCACATCCATATAAATTAAAAGGGAGTGGATCATAAACGTAGAGTATCATGGATGTTTTAGAAGAAGTATAATAACCCAAAGGGGTATCTCTTGACACCATGATAGAGTAAAAGTACTACTAAGTGGAATATTGACGAATATCATATGTCAGACGAATTATTAGCAATATTCCATGCATGGATTGTGTTTAACTTAAAGGTTATAAATAGAAGAAGAAAAAAAAAATTGCGGGAAACGGAGATGTTACAAATGGTGTCAGAGCCCATATTAAAACACTGGGCCTTAATGTGTGAGCACACCAGAGAAAAAAATTTGATGTTGTAAAGTGGTTACTAAATTTAATTTTCACTAATGTTTAATTTTATATAATGAAACAGTGCAGAAACATACAACTGAAAACCATGAGGGATGGGGATGAACTATATGTGGATCTGGGTGGTGAAGAAAAATCCAGCAGATCCAAATGTTCCATTGATGGTTATGATGCATCGAATGCAAAGAGAATTGATGCAACTGGAAAACCCACAATGAAAGACTATCTTTAGCTAGTGAAAAGCAAGAAAGGTTAATCAGAGAATCGACCTCTCGAGATAGTCACAAAAGTGAAGGTCCAGAAAGAAAGAGAAAGGGAACTGTAAAGCACTCATAAAAGTATGAGGAAGATGAAACCTCTAGATGGCAGCCTAGGAGGAACAAGGAATTAAGCCTCCCTGCTATGATGGAGAGAGGGAGGTTTATATAGAAGTTTGGCTTTTAAAGATAATAAAGAAATTTTAAGTTGTAAAGTATGAAAGTAACTTAGAATCTAGCGGGTTGGCTATTTGCAAATTCTAGATAAGGACTACCTTGTAGTGGTAGGAAAACAAGTGAGAGAAATTGCCACTTAAAAAGATGTCCAGATTAAATTTAATCATAGATATCGGAATAACTGATAGTGGGATGGAAAAGCCAAAGAAAGTCAACAGATTAGTTTGGAACAGCTTATTATGGTGAGTTGTTATCAAACTCACCAACCTGCCATGTTAGTTTCCTGTTATACCAAAAGAAAAGGCAAAGGTAGGATGATGTTAAAAACTTAGAACCTACTAGCTATAAGGAGAGGAATGAGGGATTCTATCTCCTAAATTGCAAAAACCAATAATATTGATAATTACTAATTGCAGGATAAAGTAATTGTGATTAGAAAGAAAAGAGAATGATGAAAGAGGTGGAGTGGAAGAGCCATAATTTGATAAGAAAACCTCCTCAAATTCCAAGATAGGAATAGTGAACCATGTATTGTGGATTAAATACTTTTAGAAGTAGAATTTGATCAAGAAATTTATACATAACTGAAAATTGCAGATATTCTATCAGTGAAAAGACAAATCTGTTGCAGGACAAAAGAGGCTAAAGACAATTGAAACGAAAATTTATAGATATGCATGATAAACAACATGTTATGGTTGATGAACTTAGATGTAGTTTAGCAAAAGAGAAAAAAAAAATTCCAACAAGCTGGAATTGTGTGTAGAATTGACATATAAGATTTCCCAAGATTGCTGAAAGGTAAACAGGTATAAAGAACCTCAGTTAAAGTTAAATGGTTCATTTTTCAATTCCTATGCAATGCTGATAGGAATGGGCTGATTATAAAAACTAAAAGACATGCTAAATTGTTGTAGAGAAAACAATACAGGATATCAGTGGTGATGAAAAAAAAATAGTTAGTACAAAGGACAGCAAGAAAACGCTGGAAAATCTGAAAAAGAAACTGGTAGAAAATTTACCAGTCAACAGAGAGAGTAAGGAGATAGTTCTGGATAAAATTCTTCATATATCCCCCTAAAGGGGAAGCTAATTTTTAAAAGAAAATTAAACCATGTGTTACACCATTTATTAGAGTATACAGGCTGAATAACCCAATATTGTGAGAGTTAAAACTACAGTGATAAAAATTTGTTGAATAGAAACGATGTAAAACCAAGTATGTCCTTGCTGGGAGCACTAGTAATGTTGGTAAAAATGAAACTTGAAACCTTCAGAGCTAGTATAGGCTACTGAAAATGACTTAAACTGATGATCAAAAATGAATATTCTCTACTCAAGATAGATGGTCAATAAGCTATCATAAAATGAGAATTAAAGAAGAACTGTATAAATAATAATATACATAATTTATGAATTAGAAATTGTATAGGATTAGACTAATGATATTTTGGTTCCTTTATGTGTCAAGTAAACTAGAACATAAAGAACAACTCATAATTCTTTTACAATTTTGCAAAATCCAGAGGACATAAATGACATGATAGACTTAACAAAAAGGAATTTTATAAATATTTTAGTGGTTAAGTTGTGAAAATTCAGAAGGAGGATGAGTAGTGGACGGAGGAAAGGCTCAAGGGAGCATGAACTAATCAGTATTTCCTGATATTTCATCCATAAGATTACCCATAATTTGGAAAAATACTATGAATAGACCGAAAAAGGTCAAAATAACTTGAACAGTAAAATAATTAAACGAATGACTACTCCTGTTTTAAGATCCTAACCAAATCTGAGAAATGGTAAGTAGTACTAAGACTTGGGCAGAAGGATTAGAGGTAATCTTATTACTCAGTGATAGCATATGACTGAAGAAAAATTTAGACAAATGAACAGAATTATATTGGGTATGTCTTGAGGTTTCTGTTGAAATGTATGTTGCAGGCAGTAAAGAAAATTACCTGTAAAGTAAGAAGGGACTTTAATTCCAGAATACGTAAGGCTAGAGTATAAATTATTCAACAATATGAAAAATGTTAAGCAAACTAGGTGTTTGTCTTCCCTTAATGAGTTTGAAATAAAATTCAAAACTAAAACAGGAAAGGAAAAGGAGATTTTAGATGTTTTAAAGAAGAATGTCCTTAAAATTTTGAATAATATTCAAGTAATGAAAGTTCTGACTGAGAATAATTGAGGTAAACAGAATGAGTGCAGCAGTAAAACAGGAAAAACCTCGAAGAAAAAATGCAATATATTGAAATATTGGTAGATATTTCAAATCAGGAGAATTTGAAAATTTCAATAATAGAGGATACATTAATAATGTGACCCTAATACATCAAAAATTAAATATATATATATATATATATATATATATATATATATATATATATGTCCTTAGATAGGACATCCTTGTGAAAAAAAAAAATTATTCAAGATGTAAAACAAGACATGTTTGCCCTGGTATGAGGATAAAGTAATAAAATTTTTATGTGGAAACTGTTACTAAGAGATAATGAAACCTAAGTATTAGACCAAACATTGGATACTATTCCTATTCCAGAATGGAAATAGGAAGTTGGTTGAAAAAAAAAATACAAAAATTTGAAATTGGAGAGTTTAGAAACTGGTTTACTTAGAAACTGACATTAATAAAAGTAAGTAATGTATCCAAGACTGAAATTGTAAATTGATATGAAGTTCAAGATATAAGATAATACTAATACACTTGATAAGGTAAAATTCAAGTGGAAATTGGAAACTGTGTTATAGAAAAACCAGTATTAAATTGAATTTGAGTATGGTTATCACCATCTGAATCGATTGAAAAAAAAAATCAATCAAATATTAAGTACATGAAGTGCATGTATGAATTGGAAAAATGGATGGAAACTTAAGCAGAACCATTGCATATGACAAAGATGTTTTTCTAAATTCATGAGCTTCTAATGAAGAGGTGTTTGTTTTGTGAAGCAAAGTGTAACAGGAATTGTACAACTCCGATAAAATGAGTCAAGGTGAGAAGACGTGCAGAGAAATCACCAAGAAATTCAAATGAGACCATGTGTGCGTGAGGAGGAAGTCTCGCCAAAGCACATGGAATGATAAGTAGTTGTACTAAAATTGCACTAGACTACTATGAACCCTGAAGGTTTTTGCTAATAAGTGATTTTATTGAAAAATATTAAAGTTCAAAATATTATCATGATTATTTCTAATCAATATATATATATATATATATATATATATATATATATATATATATATATGATACTACTCATATGAGCTGATATGAACTGTGGACAGGAAGAAACAGGAATAAAATATTCTTCCATTTATACTTCTTATACTGAAACAGAAAGAAAATTAAACTCCGGAGTATAGCAGTGAGCATAGTAAAAGTAGGGGAAAGTACATGTACTTTGAAGAAACTGCTAGGAGCAAGAAGATGTGATGAAGGAGAAATTTTCATCCCGAGTTGAGAAATCAACATCGAAATTGGTAACACCGAGGACAATGTTATGTTTTAGAAGGAGAATATGCAATGTCCCTAATTTTTTGCTTTTAAAAAATATGCAATCAAAGCCTCTAATGGTCAAGTGGACCCAATGGAAAATATTAATTGTGGATATATTTTATTAATTTAAAATTAATCAAATGAAAAAGAAATTTATGGTGCAAGGACAAGATAATGATTAGAAATCAAGGATCCAAATCCATGAGGATGGATAAGGATCATAAGACTTTCCCAGTTCTCCAAAAATCCTTGGAGGAAATAAATTAAATATAGAAATTTAGATTGAAGATAAAAATCGAAAAAGCTACCCCAATAAAGAGGAAATTACTAGAAAGAGGTGGAATAAAGCTAGAAAGAGGAAAATCTAGCTTTAAAGTACTTTTGTGGAAGAAGCAAAATGAAAGCATAGGCGCACAAGAAAGCAGCATCATGATTTAACTGGACGCAGTCAAGGGAAACAGACTAATGGGAAAGCAAGCTTATATAAGCCGACTCAAGATAGATAAGAGGTTGTCTATTGCTGGAGAAATTGATCTCTGCTCAAGGGTGAGCTGTGGAGAAAGAGCTCAAAGTTTCGGTAGAACCTAGTCTACCTTAAGTGGTATGCACCAGTTAATTTCATTGTTAAATATACTTTAGTTCTGTTATGAGTTTGCTGAGAAAATAAAACTAGTATAGAGATATATGAAATTCTGAATCTGGATATGAGTCTATGTTGTGGAATTAAGGAGAATTAGAATTACATTTGAACGGTCTGTACATTGAATAGAACTGACTATAATAAAATAATTTGTCCTATATTGTTGTACAGACATAACTCTGTAGAGGACCGACTCTCAGAATGTCTAAACCCAGTATAAGGCTTAAATTTGAGGTTAGGTACCTCCCAGGAAATTGATATTTCATTAACAAATATGTTCTATTAATATGTTACCAAGCTATATACTATTTTATAGAACAATTTCAAAATGAGATTAAGCATACATGGTAGATGAATGAATATATAGAATAGACAAGTAAATTTTATATATCGTAGCACTATTATGTAAGATATTTCATTGACTGATAATTGCTAAATAGAAAATGAATTATATCTGTTTTACAAGCAATTACACATGAAAGCTGGAAGCGACATTAAACCGAAATGAAAATAATATATTGGATTTCCAATAATATTTCAATTGAAAAGAAAGAATTTATACAGTACATAGTCCAATATTTATAAGTGATCAGTCCATACAATACATCCTTATAAATGTTCAATATGTAAAATTATACAATTTAAACAAGAACTAGTTATAAAAACAGTCTACACAGAGGGTGTTAGGGTCCCGTGATTTGACTGATTGGCAAGCCAAATGACAATGTAACATCAAACCAATCTTTGGAGCCCAAAGATCTAGCCTTCCTGGACTTAAAGAGGGCTCTCTCTATTTGTGTAAGGGATATCTGTGTGTTTGCTTATTGTGTTCTGATTTTAGGCTAGTTATGAAGTAGGTTTTTGGTTTTGGTTTTTGGGTTGTGAGGGATGAACTGATCAAAGACATAAGATAGATAAAAATATGTTAGATCAATTGGGCTATGGGGTCGAAAAGGCCAAGAAAAGCTTTCAGATGGTGATACAAGGTTGTTGAAGGGCCGATTTGATTCGAGGTAAAATGGATCTTTGGGCAAAATGGAGTGAGATGGACATTAAATTTGTGAATAACAAAGGATTTCAAACATAAATAGTTTAATAGCTGACATAAACATGGTAAGACAAACCATTAATCATGAGAAATATAACTATAAGTTGATCAATGCATAGAAATAAACATTCAAGCCATGCATAGAGATATATGACTCTCTAACTTTAGGAAATGGGTATCAGACTTTGGTGAAATACATTTAAGACAGACAAACAACTCAAATCACTATGTAAGAACGCCTAAACATAGTACTTCAAGCTATAGAGCACTTTGGAAACAAGATTGCATAGTTTTAGGCAAAGGGCAAGATCAGTACAATACCTCCTTGGTTCAAAAAATGACAATCTAATCAATCAAAGAGAGGTTTCATAGGTGGAGCTATGGCTAGCCATGAGTAAGCAGATCATACCGTAAATCATACTTGGCATGCATAAAACTATCAATGAAACAAGCAAACAATATTCTTAAGTTATTAAAGAGCAATCAAGAATTCTTTAATGTGACTAAGAATGAAGAAAACATGGAAGCTATAAAGAAACAAGAAATTTGAGGTGCCTCCAAGGGCATGTCTCAAATATGTTCTCTACTGTCTTATAGCAAGCAATAACATGGAATTATGAATGAAAACTAGGAAACAAAACAGAGAGAGAGACACTATACCATTCTACCAAGTCATGGAATCTAACAACAATCCTCTTTCATCATCCAAGAACATCCAAGAAACTATCCAAAAGCATGAAACAAGTGTTTCTTTCAAAGCTTATATGACCATATATTGCTTCTATTCATCAAGATCAGCCTTGTTTACAATGAAAGCCTTTGGAATATATAGGCCAAAGTGAGGAAAACCTCTTAGTTCAACTTGCAATCTCATTGGCCTATCCAAAATATCTGATTTTGTCCTTAAGGCTTTGCAAAGCCCAAAGCAAAAAATATCTAATAAAATATCTCAAAAATGCTAAAAAATGGGAATATATTGACTTTTCATAACTAATCATGTACAAAAATAGCTAAACGCACATGAAGAAAAGTCACTTTTGAAAGATTCAATTTTTACAAAAATACTCAAAAAATACATCAACAGAAAGTCCCCTGATTTGCCGGCAACCTTTGGAGGCCTTCCCGATGTCGAAACGAGGCCCGTAACGGCTCATTGGAAATCTCTAAGCGTCTACTTTCTGGAACAACTTGAATTTTCCCAATATGATGCCTGGAAGTTCTCCAAAAATAAGCCTATGTTTAAAAACCCAAAAAATAGGCCTTGCTGATAAACGGGACATTGTGTAGAAAAAACAAGTGTTTATCGCCATTTTGGGGGAGCAAATGATCTTCAATTGATCTGAAAATCGTTGAGTATATGCTCCTAAAATTATGGCATCCAATGGTACCATTCACATCCTTTGAGGATGCCCCAAACTGAAATGGCTATGCCCATGAGTTTTAGCCAAAAACCCAAAAAATGACAAAAAACCAAAATTTGTCGAATTTCACCCAAATTTGGCGAGCATGACCCTCAAGGGTTCTCAGAAACATGCTGTGAAGCTGAGGCCAAAATTTGGAGCTTTGAGGTGTATTTCCTCAATTTTGGTGTCGGGCGCTTCCCTTTAGCCTCCTTGAGTTTTTCCTGAGCAGCCTTCAATTTCCGCCGGGCAAACTGATTGAGTTTTTTATAATGCCCGGTCATCCTCCATTGAAGGTCCAAGTCTCTATTTGCCTTTTCCAATTTCTTCTCCAAGTGATCATTAACTCTCTCAAGCCATGCTTCCCGATTGTTCTCTATCTCTTGTTCGAACAATGTAGTAAGAGGGGTAGATTGGAGAAGGGCATCTTCTTCTTCTTTTTGTTTCTCAAGGGCCTTTTTGAGCCCCATGGTTCTTGGCCTGTTTAGTCTGGGCTAATCTTCGCTTTCGCTCTCTTCGAACTCACCCATGAGTTCTTCCAATCTCATTTGTGCTTTGAAGGCCTCTTTTTTGTATTTGATTTCCCGTGTCTCATATACAGCCATATGGACACTCATCTGTTTGTTTTGAACTTGCAAAAAGTTATTGAAGTTCCTAGCCCTATCAAGATCAATCCTCAAAGCATCAATTTGGTTTTCTCTATTGATCAAGAGATTTTCTAGGATCCGGACTTCATTTTCACTATCATCACTTTCGATTTGAATGATGTCGAATTTCCTTTCCTTTTCATGGCTGTTACACAGTAATTTGTCACCGTCCTTACCATTCCCCATCCCGCACAATGGAGGACCCATTCTGTGACCTGTGAACATTGTCATGCCTTGAAATCATCATCAATGCATCCCTCTGAACATGAGCTTTATTTTCCCTTGAGACATCTCCTTGCAAAAATCATAAAAAACAGCCCTTTTAGCATTGGCGCGGGCAAGCAGTTCAGTACTCGCGCCAATGGGGAAATTAATGCAAAGAGGTCGCGCCACCTGGCGCTCTGTCATAGAGCCGTAGTCGCGCCACCAAATTTGGGAGTTGTTTTTTAAATATGGATGGCGGGAGTTGAGTTCTAACAAATTCACAAACCATCACCTATCTTGAGTTGGGAGGTTGGCTGCGGGAGTTCTATGGAGGGAAGTGGTTTTGCCACCTCCCATGGAACCTTCCTTGTTGATAGGGCCAATACCATAATAATAGGGATCCCAACTCCTCCTTCCCCATCTATAAAAGCTTGCTCAGATCAATGGCAAGCTGGTCTTGAAGTGCCTAAGCTCTGAATCTCCATATTCCCAAGAGCCTTTGTGTTGTAAAGCACCCTCTCTTTCCCTTAAGGCTGACTCAAGTAAGGAGACCATTGTCACGAGAATCTGGAGAGGTTTTCCCTTTCCTTGGCAAGCTTTGCGAGACGTGGACGACTGGAAACCCGTCCGAAGGAGATCGCGACGTCAGAACTTGGTTGTAATCTTTCTTCGCTGGTTATTTAATAGATGATTATGATTATGGTTCCACTTCGTTTTCCATCATGTTAATGCGAGTAATGTCCTTTCTGACTGACGTTTAGTTACGTATGCTGGTTTCTATGCTTGTATCTGTTCGTTTCTTCCATGTGCAGGTGTTCATCCGCGGAGATCGTGGAGGGATTGTGATCTGCCAAGGCCGAGGAACGGGGACGCTTCTTCTTATCTCATACAATCCGTAGGCTTTTATCTCCGGCCTTTTCATTCGTAATTAGGAACCCGCGCTGGCGTATTGTTTGTTTGTTGCTAGACCCCTGCTGGGCTAGTAGGGATCGCCTCTGTCCGCAGAGGGGATTTACCTCCTCAACAATGGTTGCTCTCTTCTTTTTCCTTTACTTTGCTTTAGGTGGCTCTTTTAGTCTTCCTCCTGTTGGGCTAGCTCGACAATGGGCTTCTTGGGCAATTTTCCCTTGCTTCGGAGGGCCCTAGTCACATTTGGAGTTACAACTCTAGGCACCCTTTTCCTTGATGTCCAGGGCTTGTCCACTTTCGGAGAAGAGAGCATGTCCCCTTGCCTAGGAGAGGCAGCTAGCACATGCTCCATTGGCTCTTTACCCTTGCTAATTTGCTCCTCATTTTTGCCACTGTCTTGGATTTCTTCATGGATGCCTTGGCTGTTCTTTTGCATTTCCTTTTGAGGGTTGTCCTCCTCACTGTGTTGCACTTGTTTATCATGTTGTTGTTCCTTTTTATGAGGCTGTTGTTCCTCTTTATGAGGTTTTTGTTCATCATCATGCTGCCTCTGTTCATCATGCCCTTCTTTATAATGAGGTTGCTCACCATCACTGTGTTGCGCTTGTTCATCATCATGTTGCCCATCATCATGTTGTTGTTCTGCATCACTGTATTCTTCTGCCCCTTGCTGCCCTGTTTCACTATGATGTTTCTCATCATCACTTTCCTCTTCTTGCTCATGCTCTTCTTCCTCATCATGCTCTTTTGCTTGTTCAATGGTAAACTTGAGCTTCTTGGGAATAGGTTTGCTAGAAGAAGGCGAAGGATGGTGAGTAGAAGGTGAAGGAGATGTATGAAATGAGGGGACAATCGCGAAATCTGGATGTGTGATGAAAGTATCCCAAGAGACCTACCTCTTCTCAAGCTGATGAAGAATGTTGACTTTGATGAGGGAGTGATGGAAGAGGCAGGCTGTCTGCTGAGGAGGCTTTTTCTGAACACTGGAGGCCATTTTCTCAATACTTCTATGTAGGAAGAAAGGGAGATTTAGAAATTTGGCCCTCATGAAATGCATGAGCAATCGGATATGATAAGCATAGACTTGGGAGAATCTTCCCTCGCAAGTGAAGTATTTCATGATGATCTTCATGAGGGGGGCGTAACTGGTCAATAGATATGAGAAGGGGAAAATGGATGGACATGAATCTCTATGCTCAGGCTTCAAAAAAGGCTTGTATTCTTCTGAGTCCAAGTGGCTTTGTTTAAACCACTTCTCCCCGACATAAGGGATTTTGGTGGCCTTGGAAATGGACCTTGAAGAGAATTTGAAATCTAGGCCTGCCAGCTGAAAATGCTTCTCTTGAAACCTCAAAGCACAAAGATGTGTCAAAGGGGAATACCTCTTCACCTCTTGCACTCTTTGGCAAAAATCTAGACACCCAACCTAATGGAAATTAAAAAGGGCTAATGGATGAGCATTCACTTCTTCAGTGGAAACAAGCTCAAACCTCTTGTGAAGACCACTCCTAATGTCTTGCCTGGAAGGCATCTTGTTTTGAATGTTCTTTGCAACACCAAACTGTCTCAAAAGGCCTTGGGGATGTTTTTCTCAACCACACCTCTTTCCTCCTTGCTAGTCACTGTTTTACCAAGACAAACTGCTTCAAATGCTTTGTGGAACAGTCCTCCAACACCAACTTTCTGCTTTTTCTAAATCATTGTTTTGTCCTCTTTTGGGCCAAACAACAAGTAGTTATCAAATAAAAAGCACACAACAAATTGTTACAGTGTTTGGGTAAGGTCACAAGGACCTTTTGTGTTTTGGTAGAAACAAGACAGCCTTGTATTTAGACACAGACAAAAAACAATCTCCCTCAAACAGTGCTTCTTCTGCTGTTTCACTGGTTCTTATACACAGGTAGACAAAAGCACCCTCAAATTGATTCAAAGGATTTTCATAGCATACTCTGTTTTATGGAAATCTGGTGGCTGCATTGAGTTTTGCTCTTTTTCCACACAGAGAAGACTTTTTCAAAATGACAAGGCTTTGAGACTATGACCACTATTTCCCCTTTGATTTTTAACAAAGTCTGCTCTTATTTTCCTGTGGGCTAATCAATGTTTTTTAAAGGCAATCAGAGGTCCTTTAAGATGGTTTTAAACATCCACCCAACAATGTAAAAAAGTGTAACAATCATAGCAACAGAACGCTCTGAGTTTGCTCAGAAACATTGCCCTCTAATCAATCTCTCTCTCTTAGCATTTATAGCAATAACACCTTTTGATTTTGGACCAAAATCCTCACCCCTTTAAACACTGTTTTGACCTTAAGATCACTGCTTTCCTTTTACAAACACTGTTTTGACCTTAGATTTGCCAACAAAGATTAATTTTCTTTTCACCACTGCTAGGACACCTTTAACAACTTGAAAACCCTCTACCACTGTGTTTTTGCCTTGCAATTAGTGTTATGGCTTAACACTGTTTTTGAGGGCAGTTTTAGGCCTTTTGAAACTAATGCAAACACACCCCTTTTTACTATACTAATATTGGGCAATTATGGCAACAGAAACCTCGGATTTTCCTCAAACAGTTTGCTCTCCTACCACTGTTTTAGTCTTGACAATCATGGCATCAATCGCCCTTTAGAAAATCAAAAGCACCAAGGGGAAATAATAAAAATACCTTGCAGATGGCTTATGTTCCTTGCTTGATGAGTTTGGCTGCTTCAAAGGTGCTTTTCGAGGGTTTTTGATCGAGCGGCACGTTTAAAAGGAAGCGCGTCGCGCTGTGTAGAGGAGTCGGATCGGCCTTCGGGAAGAGGTGACTACGCGCACAGGCGCGCCATGCAGTTGTGTAAGGCCTTTGTATTTTCTTCGTTGAATGCGCCGCGCACTTTTCCAAGCGCACCACGCAGGCTTAAAGCCTTCAAAAACTCTACAAACTGCTCGAAATCTTTCTTTTCTCCAATGGGCGGCTAAGAGGGCGTTTGTGAATGCTTTTAAAACTTGCAAATGGGTTTGCAATAGTTTGCTATCCTCTTAAAGTTGAAAAAGCCAATTGGCTTTGAAAATATTTTTTGAAAGAGGTATTGGTTGTAAAACAAAAAATGAAGCACGACTATCATTTATAATCTTCAAAACATAACAAACCCAATATTTCGACCAGGACTCTTTGAAGTGTTGTGGATGACATTTTTGGAGATCCTCATACATGTGACCCATTTTCAAAGTGAAAAATCCATTTTGAAGGCCAACATCTCTCTCAGTGTTTTTCTCATTAAGGCAATACCCTTCTACTGCCTCTTCACTATTTCTCATTGAAAAATAAACTCTGTTGAAAGACATATCAATGATATGTGAGGCTTTCTTTTCCATTCTTGCAAGGATAAAAATCACCACTTTGAAACTTATTTTGACAACAGTCCCTTTCGAAATCTAAGCCGTACTGAAAATGAATGCTCTTCACCTTTACACAATGGTGAGCCTTCTACTTGTCATGAAGGAGGCCTATTTTTGACGAATGCTTGGGTTCTTTTCAACCCCTGTTTTAACCAAGTGAAGAATGTTTTATGAACACACTGTTAGTGGTTTTCTTCGTATTTGATAGCAAAAGTCAGTTTGAGACCAAGATTGTTTTACTTCCTTGGCCATTTGCTTAACAATATTTCTTCATTGATAATTACCCCATTAGTTTCACACTGTATTTCAATTCTGTGTTTTAACAGTGAAACTCATGTAAACAGCTTGAAAAGCACCACTACTTTGCCTCTGCTTTTAACACCATTTTCTATTCAGAAGCTTTCAATTGTCTCCCACTGCTCTTAAAATTTGCCTTTCAGTCACTGAAAACCCTAAAATCAACCTCTGTCCCTGGCCCTCTGCTTATTAGATGAAGGAGGCCTTTATCGCAGTGCCAAACCCTCTGCTTGTAAAATGAAGGAGGTTTTCTCAGTCTTTTAACCCTCTGCTCATGTATGGAGGAGGTTTTCTCAGTCATGCCATTTCATCAGCTTTTAAACAGTGTTATTTTTCTTTTCACTGCCTATTTATGCTTAAGCAAATGAAGATGACAAATTGACAATAAGTTATGATGGGCATTTCTCTGAGACATGTAATTCTGCTTTTCAAATACCTTTGTGCCTCTTTAAACATCACAAACAATTTGGCCAGTATCTGCAAAGCATTTCTTGTCATTTATAATTCACTAACCTTTGACTGTGATTGCAGGAGCTTAATGAGATAACTCTCTGTCTAGCATTTGCATCCCAGGCTAAAAACCACATGAGAAGCAGTTGTCTTCTCATGTTGAGTTTAATACTGTCTTCTGGAACACTAGTAGACTTCTGCTCTTTGACAAAGACATTGAAACACTTTACATTTACCTAATATCAACTTGACCTGTGGCATATGTATTGCTGAGACTTCAAGGCTTGTTAGTGGCGCGACTTAAGGGTGTAACCAAACTTTATTTGAAGAATAGGAAGGTCTGTTAGGACTGGTTGATAATAGCTAGAGGTTCTTTGGCTTTAGGATAGTTTGCCAAGGGATAAATGCCTAAAGCGCCACTACCTAACTTAGGGGAGACATCTTGGACAGATTTGGATTGTTTCTCTTTGGAGCCGATGGACAAGCTAGTATGGTTGAGGCTAGATAGGGCTTGACAATGAGGTTATATCTCGTCATGGGCTGATTGAAAAGGTAGGAGGGAAAAAATGTTTATGGGTGTTTTCCAGCAGGCAAATTTGACAAATTTTGAGATCAGTTGTTAGAAAACTTGGCTTTAACAAATAGTCATCATCCACAGGTGAAAAATACTGATGACTAACAATGGCTCCATTTGGAGAAGGCAGCTCCTTTTCAGGAGGTGTCCAGAATTTCAGATCTCGGTTCTTTGAAGACAATTGCCTTTATCCATTGGCACAAATTTCTTTTTTCCTTGATGTTATTTCTGAAAATTGACAACATGATTAGCATCAATGATATTTCTACCTACCCCACTATATTTCCTAACATTTTTTCTTCTTTTGGGTGCATTTGGACTAGCAACCCATTGACATAGTATTTTTGAAAAATGACACTATCTAATTCTACACTTATATCTGTCGGGAGTTCAGATTAAGCTGAGGAACTCCTTAATTTCTCTACCTATGCTAGATCGACTGTCAAGGTTAAGTTGTTTGACAGGATTTTATTCTCTAGTCTAGAACATGAAATTGAAAAATGACCAAATCAGGATTAGACAGTCTGATTTGTCATGTACTTGTGGCATGAAGGACAAACTGCACACAAATATTATTTTGCATAAAATGAAATCTAGAAAAACAAGGCTAGGATACACAATTTGTTTTTCATTCCTGTTTTCCTCTTTGGTTCTGGTTTTAGCATGTGGAACCAGTATCTTTTCCTAATCTACTCTCTTTGATAAGTCAAGCTTACACAATGTTGACCATCTTTTCCACTCACTAACTTATCAGCAAATAAATTTAAAACATGTTCAGTTATGATTAGGCTATATAACTGAATAAGACATTTGAGCACTAGTAGCGGCATTTAGACTTGAGCTTTCCGAATGACTATTTTTTTGAACATGGGGCCTTCTTTCTATTTTTTAAACCGCCCTCTTTTAATATTTTTCTATTGTTTTTGAACTTTTTGTTTTTTATCTGTTTTTCAAACAATGGTATATACAATGATTGAAAATGTTTTAAAATTGGAGCTCTTGACAAAAATAATGCTTTAATGTCCTGCCATTCACAAGACCTCCAAAAGTTTCAGTGCCATCAAGTTCTTGCGGGAAAAAGGCATTGTTTCCGCTAACTGAGCTGATGATGAAAGACCCCTTCCATAAGTTTTCAAACTTACCATGTTTACCTTTGTCTTCTCTTCTAGAATCCCATTTTAACACTTTGTCCCCAATCTGAAAATCATTTTCCTTGGTCCTGTCAAAAATCTGTTTTATTTTGTCTTGCGCTAACTGAGCCTTTTGGTAAACTTCTTCTCTTGCTTGTTGTAAATGGATAGTCTGATTTACCTTCCTTTGCATGTCATTTTCTTCTATTTGAATTTCTTGCAACAACTTCATTACTGGAACTCCTAAGGATGTTGGGAAAATGGCATCTATGCCATACACTAGTTGGTAGGGAGACATGCCGATTGATTTTTTGGTGGTTAGTCTATCAGCCCATAGTGCGTGTACTAGTTTTCCATGCCATGCATTTTGATTTTGTTCCAGAAGTTTCTTGATGATGTTGACTAGACTTTTGTTAGAGGACTCTGCTAAACCATTACCTTGAGGGTAATAAGCTGTGGAATGTCCTAATGAAATGTGATATTTGTAACAGAAGTCAACCATTCTTTTGGAGGAAAAAGTAGCAGCATTATCTGTAATGATCTTTCTAGGACAGCCAAATCTAGATAGGATATTGGTTTCTAGGAACTTGATGATGACTGAATCGGTGGCGTTCCTGGAAGGTGTAGCTTCTATCCATTTGGTAAAGTAATCAGTGGTTGTAAGGATCCATTTATCTTGAGCGGACGAGGAAGGGTGAATTTTCCCAATAAAATCTAGACCCCATTGCTGGAAGGGTCCTTCGACTATGATGGGGTGTAAGGGCAAAGGTAAAAGCTTTTTCTTGCCATCAAAAATTTGACACTTATGGCATGTCATAACTAGCTTGTGAGTGTCAGGAAATAAAGTAGGCCAATAATAACCAGCTCTAAGGATTTTGTTCGATGTGGTTTTCCAGTAGAGATGACCTCCACATTCTCCTTCATGCATTTCGTGCATAATTTTCTTTGCTTCTGACTCAAGCAAACATTTAAGCAGCATACCAGTGGGATTTTTCCAATACATAAATCCATCTATAATGCAAAACTTTAAAGACTTTTGTTTAAAAAATCTTGCTTTTGTCTTTGATAAAGTTGGAGGAGCATTTAGATAAAATAATACATAAAGAATGTCTGCATACCAAGGTGAATGTAAAAACACTTGTTCAACATGAGGGGTTGTGCATTCTTCCTGTTCTTCTAAGGCATCAACAAAATTTATATCTAAAGCTTGGAGGTTGGTTTCAGCCATCAGTCTTGCAAGTCTTTGTCCTTTAACCAATTTGGTAGGTCGGATTTATAAGTCATATTCTAAGATGATAGCGATCCATTTTCCCTTTTTACCATCGGGATCTTGGTTTAATATGTCTTTGACGACGGTATTAGGAACAAAGGCGATGATATGAGAATGCAAGATGTAAACTTGAAAATATTTCAGTGCTTTTACCAATGTGAATGCCTGTTTTTCCATGATGTTATATTTCAAGGGAGCAACTCTCAGGGATTTGCTGAAAAAGGCAATGGGTTGCTCTTGCCCTGCTGCGTTTTTTTGCAACAACACAGCAACTATTGTGTGTTCTGAGGCAAATGAAAAAAATGTAAAAATCTTTGGTGAAATCAGGACTTATCAACACTGGTGTTTCAGTTAGGGCCTTTTTAACTAGTTCAAAAGATTTTTTGGCTTTCGTAATCCATTTAACCCCGACCTCTTTTTTCAACATATTTGTGATATCTCTCAGAAGTTCGGCAAGATTTGGGATGAATCTTCTCAAAAAATTAATCTTTCCGATAAAAGATTGCAACTCCTTTATGTTTCTGGGGTGACTTATTTGTAATATGCCTTCGATTCTCTGGGGGTCTATTTTCATTCCCTCTTCCGAAATAATGTGACCTAGGAGTTTTCCTTCTTCTAGACCGAAAAGTGTTTTCTTGGGTTTAGGGATAAACCATATTTTCTACATTTGTTAAAAACCTTTCTTAAGTGCACCAAGTGTTCTTCATCTGATTTGGAATATACCGTAATATCGTCAAGATATATGACTATTAAATAACCTATGTCTTCTGAGAAGGTTGTCCATGGCTAAAGCACTAGCATCCATCAATCCGAAGGGCATTTTAACGTACATGAAAGTGCCCCAAGGTGTGGTGAAAGTTGTTTTGTGTTGATTAGTGGGTAAACCAGCACTTGGTTATAACCAGAAAAACCATCAAGTAATGAGATCTTTTTAGCACCTACTACCTTTTGAAGTATGTGGTCCATTTTGGGCAATGGATAGTTGTCCTTTAAACAGGCTCTATTTAGGTTTCGGAAATCGATACAGAGTCTGATTTCACCAGTCTTTTTCCTAATTGATACTAAATTCGAAACCCATTCAGAGTACCTGAGGGACACTATTATCCCAGCATCATACATCTTTTTTATTTCCTTTTCAATGGCAACGGTAGTAAGACTGGGTTTATTCTTCTTAACTTCTGTTTGAAAGACTTCTGGTTTTCTTTAAGGGGAATCTTATGTTGAATGATGCTTGTGTCATATGATTTTAAATCTTGGTATCCCCATGCAAACACATCTTTAAATTCTTTAAACAACTTGATGTACTTCTGCTTTATGTGAGGAGGGAGGGTTTTGGATAGTTTGATCTTTCCTGGTTCTTCCGGGCTTCCTATGTTATATTCTTCTATGTCGACCTCAGTAGATTCCATTTTTGGCTTTTTGGCCACATCGTTAAAATCAAACAACTCTTCTAAAGGTGCAAGCCCTCTGGGTATGGTGTCATTTTCACAGTGTAGGACTTCAAGTTCCCTTTGGTCTATGTCCTCTCCTATCTCAATTTCATATGAATGATTGACCAAGTTTACATCTGTCCAAGAAGGTAAATTTGGCTCTTGATCTTGATTTTTGCCAGGTTTCTTTTCTTCATTTTCTAAGTCTGTTTTGGTTACTTCAAATTCATTCTTAGATTGTAAGAAATCATCAATTTAATCATCATCTTTGAAGATTTGCCAATGGTCAATATTATCTGGTATAGTAGGGCGATGTTTGACCTGAATACTGTATTGCTCGCTTAGACATGGTATTTGACCATTGCTTGCAGCAAAGGCGAGCTCATTTGCTAGGCTATTTTGAGCCCTAGTAATATAAGTGAGTTCATATTTTTCGAAGGTTTTGAGGATGTCTAAAGCTGCATTCCTGTATTCTCTTAGTCTTAGGTTTTTTGCCGAATATTCACCTTTGATTTGCCTAATTACAAGTTCTGAATCTCCCTGGGCTGGTATTTTCTTGGCACCTAAGTCCTTAAGTATGTGTAGACCAAGGAGAAGGGCCTCATATTCCGCAATGTTATTAGTACATTGGAATTCTAATCTGAAAGAATGACCTTCATTAGTATTGTGTATCCAGATGCCGGTCCCCGAACTAGTTTTGCCACAAGAACCGTCAAAGCTTATACTCCAAAGAGCTTCTTTTTCATACACGATACTATGTTGTTTTTCAGGTTTCTTTGAGCTTTGATCATTAGTAATAGGAAATGTGGTTTTTATGGTTTGAAATCCTCTTCATTTTCTTTTATCTGCTAGTTTGTATCACTTTCATTGTATAAGATAAAAGAATCTAAATTGGAAAGAATGGAATAAATGGGAGTGTTGTTTGGCTTATCCCGATTGCTAACCATGTATTTCATGTGAGTTTCTCGATATAATCTCCTAGTCTGGTTGAACACTGGGATGGTAGCGAATGACATGTCCATTTGAAGGTTACCTTGTATTTTGGCAACCCACGCCCTCGATAGTAGCATTCCATACTTAGGAGGAATATCAGCCACTACTACGTCCATGACTAGGTTTTTTGTCGGTAGTTGTGTCAAAGCAAAACATAGGTTATTTATTAGCCCTAAGCATTTGACCCGACTTGAATCAAAGGAGTACAGGTCTTTGTATGGTTGAGTTACCTCTAGACCTAGGTTTTCCATGATTGCTTTAGGCATGAGGTTATGGGAGGCACCAGAATCTAACATGGCATTATGTAATATCTTTTTTTGTATATTCAAGCTTACATAGAAAGGAGAGACAGCTCCTTCTTGGTATTCACCTTCTATTTTGGGGCCGAACAAGAGCTCGGGTTTGTCATCAGTTAGATTTAAAGTATCTACCTCATTTCCTAAATCAAAAACTTTGAAGATTTGAGATCTATACCTATCTACAGTTATTAGCTCAGTAAGGGGTATGGTTATTTTTATTTTGGAAATTTCCCCTTCGAAACTAAAAGGAGTTTGTAGTTTGGACAGATTTGTTTCAGCGTTTTCGGACATGATTTTCTCTATGTTCTTAATTTGCTGACTCTGGTTCGGGCCTTTGTTCGACACAACCATCTCAAGAATCTTTGTGCAAGTACTAGGAGCATCTGAGCCAAGACTTGTTTGAATAGCTTTCTCTTTGTTTTGGTCAGTTTTATTCACCATGATTTTGTTGTTGTCCACTGCTTTTTTAAGGATGGTATCAGGGGTTCTAGCAGTGTCTGAGCTACCTTTCTTGGAGTTGTCTTGGTTTTTGCTGCTTCTAAGGTCATATTGTCTGTCTTCTTCTATTATGACATTCTGAAAATCTATGGCAGGATCTTCGGGATCTTCATAGTTGATTTCATCTTGATTCGGAGAGAAAAATGTTTGTTCTTCTTTTGTGAGGTAAACCTCACCTTCGTTATCAGAACCTAATAGGTTCAAGTGACTTTCATCAATGGGTTATGTATCCCTCTCCTCTTCATCAACATAATTTTCATTGAAGGATGGCCTGATCTGTTGGTCATTTTCCCTTGGTTTATTTTGAGACTAGTCTCTTCTAAAGTTTTGGTTCTGGTTTTGAGGGTTTGGCTGGTTGCCCTTAAGAGGTGCTTTTTCACTCATTTTTTCCCACATCTTTGTCATGGATTTGACCAGGCCATCTATTCTAGGATCTGAGGAAGATACCGAAGGGGCAATTTCGTCATGGTATGTGACTCCTTTTTCTGCTCTTATCCTAGCTCTCTTTTCAGCTAAGTTGGCCTCTGCATTTATAGCCACTCTTTGCATTTCTTCTAAGGTAGGGGGGTCCTTGTCTCTTAGTTGATAATTCATGTCTGGGTTAAAGCCTTCAGCGAACTTTGCCAAGGCTGAGCCAAGTGGAGGTTTAAAGTGAAGTGGGAGGGCGTTATACACACTGTTGAACCTAGTGCAGTATCCTTGGACACTTTCCCCATTTTCTCGTTTTAGATTGTTATACTCTGACAGGATTTGAATGGGGTTCTTTCGGATTTCCCACTTGTTTATGAAGGTTTGGTAGAGTTCTGGGAGATTGTGGATGTTGTTTGAAGTTAAGCTCTTAAACCATTTTTTGGGTTCTCCGCCCAAGCTTTGGGCGAACATCCTCATTTTGATGGTCTCGTCTTCTATTTCCATGTATTCAAAGGCATCGCTAATCCTATCTACATGTTGTTGAGCTGTGGTAGTCTTAACTCCGATAAAGTGCGGGATTTTGGATTGATAGTCATTTTGTAAGAGAGCCAAAGGATGTGGCAACACCAAGGGTGCATACCAGGCTGTCATGATGGGAGGTAATGGATGATGTACAAAATGAGGGCTTCTGGGATGAGCTGAGGTGGTTTGAACAGTAGTGGTTTGGATGGGTGTGGCGGATGTACTTGGACTAGTGATCTGATTTTGAGCAGATCTAGGATGGTAGGAGCCAATGTGATGGAGAAGCTGAAAGCCGGGAGGTGTAGTAGGCGAGGCTTCTCTACTAGGATTCTGTGGCAGATCTAGGGGCTCAAGATCGTCAAAGTCTATCTTACTTTGTGACTTGCTTCTAAAAAGTGTTTTTGATGATTTTAAGTCAAATAGGGAATCCTGCAAGGCTGTGCGATGTTCAGGTACTGACATTGCTTTACGGATAGACCTATCGGTAGCTAAATTTCCAGTTTCGGAAGCTTGCCACAGAATCTTCTCTGGGTTATCTACTATGATAGGGGAATTTGGGTCTGGATGAGATCTGATGTTGATTCTATCGTGAAGCCAGATTTCGAATCTAGAGTTTAGAGAAGATGGTATTTGTGATTGTTTCGGGTGGATGGCCTCTCTAGGGGTTTACTAATGTGAAGGATGGTCAAAACAAAAAGATGGACTAGTGGAGTCGCCAGGTGGATTTCTATGAGAACTATGGTCCACCACCAACACTATCAAAGATGCTTTCGGGAAAAAGTTTTATAGCAAACTTTGAGATGAAAACTTGCAAAGAAGAGTGATTCACTTGGTTTCAAAAGTTCGCTAGGCTGTATGGACAAGCTAATGGTTCTACTTGCAAGGTTAATTCTGTTTATCTCCTATGTTTAGGTGAAGTCTTCTGAATCGCAAGAACGCCTACACATAGTACTTCAAGCTATTGGGCACTTTGGGAACAAGATTGCATAGTTTTAGGCAAAGGGCAAGATCAGTACAAGACCTCTTTGGTTCAACAAATGACAATCTAATCAATCAAAGAGAGGTTTCATAGGTGGAACTATGGCTAGCCATGAGTAAACAGGGCATACCGTAAATCATACTTAGCGTGCATAAAACCATCAATGAAACAAGCAAACAATATTCTTAAGTTATTAAATAGCAATCAAGAATTCTTTAATGTGACTAAGAATGAAGAAAACATGGAAGCTATAAAGAAACAGGAAATTTGAGGTGCCTCCAAGGGCATGTCTCAAATATGTTCTCTATTGTCTTATAGCAAGCAAAAAGATGTAATTATGAATGAAAACTAGGAAAAGAAAAAGAGAGAGAGAGACACTATACCATTATACCAAGTCATGGAATCCAACAACAATCCTCTTTCATCATCCAAGAACATCCAAGAAACTATCCAAAAGCATGAGACAAGTATTTCTTCCAAAGCTTATATGACCATATATTGTTTCTATTCATCAAGTTCAACGTTGTTTACAATGAAATTCTTTGGAATATATATATGCCAAAGTGAGGAAAACCTCTTAGTTCAACTTGCAATCTCATTGGCCTATCCAAAATATCTTATTTTGTCCTTGAGGCTTTGCAAAGCCCAAGGCACAAAATATCTAATAAAATATCATAAAAATGCTAAAAAAGGGAAATATATTGACTTTTCATAACTAATCATGTACAAAAATAGCTAAACGCACATGAAGAAAAGTCACTTTTGAAATGTTCAATTTTTACACAAATACTCAAAAAATACATCAGCAGAAAGTCCCCTGACTTGTCGGCAACCTTTGGAGGCCTTCTCGATGTCGAAATGAGGCCCGTGACGGCTCGTTGGAAACCTTTGAGTGTCTACTTTCTGGAACAACTTGAATTTTCCCAATCTGATGCATGGAAGTCTTCAAAAAACAGGCCTGTGTGTAAAAACCCAAAAAATAGGCCTTGCTGATAAACGGGGCAGTGTAGAAAAAGCGAGTGTTTTTCGCTATTTTGGGGGAGCAAATGATCTTCAATTGATCTGAAAATCATTGAGTATATTCCCCTGAAATTATGGCATCCAATGGTACCATTCTCATCATTTGAGGATGCCCCAAACCGAAATGGCGATGCCCATGAGTTTTAGCCAAAAACCCAAAAAATGACAAAAAACCAAAATTTGTCAAATTTCGCCCAAATTTGGCGAGCATGACCCTCAAGGGTTCTCAGAAACATGTTGTGAAGCTGAGGCAAAAATTTGGAGCTTTGAGGTGTCTTTCCTCAATTTTGGTGCCAGACACTTCCCTTTAGCCTCCTTGAGTTTTTCCTGAGCAGCCTTCAATTTCCGCCGGGCAAACTGATTGAGCTTTTTATAATGCTCGATCATCCTCCGTTGAAGGTCCAAGTCTCTATTTGTCTTCTTCAATTTCTTCTTCAAGTGATCATTAACTCTCTCAAGCCATGCTTCCAAATTGTTCTCTATCTCTTGTTCGAACAATGTAGTGAGAGGGGTAGATTGGAGAAGGGCATTTTCTTCTTCCTTTTGTTTCTCAAGGGCCTTTTTGAGCCCCATGGTTCTTGGCCTCTTTCGCCTGCGCTGATCTTCGCCTTCGCTCTCATCGAACTCACCCATGAGTTCTTCCAATCTCACTTGTGCTTTGGAGGCCTCTTTTTCGTATTTGATTGCCCGTGTCTCATATACAGCTATATGGACACTCATTTGTTTGTTTTGAACTTGCAAAAAGTTATTGAAGTTCCTAGCCCTATCAAGATCAGTCCTCAAAGCATCAATTTGGTTTTCTCTATTGATCAAGAGATTTTCTTGGATCTGGGCTTCATTGTCACTATCATCACTTTGGATTTGAATGATGTCGAATTCCCTTTCCTTTTGATGGCTGCTCTCTTCTTTTTCCTTTCCTTTGCTTTGGGTGGCTTTTTTAGTCTTCCTCCTCTTGGGCAGCTTGACAATGGGCTTCTTGGGAAATTTTCCCTTGCTTCTGAGGGCCCTAGTCACATTTGGAGTTACAACTCTAGGCACCCTTTTCCTTGATGTCCGGGGCTTGGCCACTTTCGGAGAAGAGAGCATGGCCCCTTGCCTAGGAGAGGCAGCTAGCACATGCTCCATTGGCTCTTTACCCTTTCTAATTTGCTCATTTTTGCCACTGTCTTGGATTTCTTCATGGATGCCTTGGTTGTCCTTTTGCATTTCCTTTTGAGGGTTGTCCTCCTCACTGTGTTGCACCTATTTATCATGCTGCTATTCCTTTTTATGAGGCTGTTGTTCCTCTTTATGAGGCTATTGTTCATCAACATGAGGCTGTTGTTCATCACCATGCTGCCTCTATTCATCATGCTGTGGATGCCTCTGTTCATCATGCCCTTCTTTATCATGAGGCTGCTCACCATCACTGTGTTGCGCTTGTTCATCATGCTGCACATGTTCATCATCATGTTGCCCATAATCATGTTGTTGTTCTGCCTCAATGTATTCTTCTGCCCCTTGCTGCCCTGTTTCACTATGATGCTGCTCATCATCACTTTCCTCTTCTTGCTCATGCTCTTCTTCCTCATCATGCTCTTTTGCTTGTTCTATGGTAAACTTGAGCTTCTTGGGAATAGGTTTGCTAGAAGAAGGCGAAGGATGGTGAGTAGAAGGTGAAGGAGATGTATGAAATGAAGAGACAGTGGCGAAATCCGGATGTGTGATGAAAGTATCCCAAGAGACCTCCCTCTTCTCAAGCTGATGAAGAATGATGACTTTGATGAGGGAGTGATGGAAGAAGCAGGCTGTCTGCTGAGAAGGAGGTTTTTTCTGAACAGTGGAGGCCATTTTCTCAATACTTCTATGTAGGAGAAAGGGAGATTTAGCAATTTGGCCCTCATGAAATGCATGAGCAATCGGATATGATAGGCATAGACTCGGGAGAATCTTCCCTCGCAAGTGAAGTATTTCATGATGATCTTCATGAGGGGGGCGTAACTAATCAATAGATATGAGAAGGGGACAATGGATGGACATGAATCTCTATGCTCAAGCTTTAGAAAAGGCTTGTATTCTTCTGAGTCCAGGTGGCTTTATTTAAACCACTTCTCCCTGACATACGAGATTTTGGTGGCCTTGGAAATGGACCTTGAAGAGAATTTGAAATCTAGCCCTACCAGCTGAAAATGCTTCTCTTGAAACCTCAAAGCACAAAGATGTGTCAAAGGGGAATAGCTCTTCACCTCTTGCACTCTTTGGCAAAAATCTAGACACCTAACCTCATGGAAATTAAAAAGGACCGATGGATGAGCATCCACTTCTTCAGAGGAAACAAGCTCAAACCTCTTGTGAAGGCCGCTCCTACTGTCTTGCCTGGGAGGCATCTTGTTTTGAATGTTCTTTGCAACACCAAGCTATCTCAAAAGGCGTTGGGGATATTTTTCTCAACCACACCTCTGTCCTCCTTTCTAGTCACTATTTGACCAAGACAAACTGCTTCAAATGCTTTGTGGAATAGTCCTCCAACACCAACTTTCTGCTTTTTCTAAATCACTGTTTTGTCCTCTTTTGTGCCAAAAAACAAGTAGTTATCAAATAAAAAGCACACAGTCAAATTGTTACAGTGTTTGGGTAAGGTCACAAGGACCTTTTGTGTTTTGGTAGAAACAAGACAGCCTTGTATTTAGACAAAGACAAAAAACAATCTCCCTCAAACAGTGCTTCTTCTGCTGTTTCACTGGTTCTTATACACAGGTAGAAAAAAGCACCCTCAAATTGATTCAAAGGATTTTCATAGCATACTCTGTTTTATGGAAATTTGGTGGCTGCACTGAGTTTTTCTCTTTTTCCACACAGAGAAGACTTTTTCAAAATGACAAGGCTTTGAGACTATGACCACTATTTCCCCTTTGATTTTTAACAAAGTCTGCTCTTATTTTCCTGTGGGCTAATCAATGTTTTTTAAAGGCAGTGAGAGGTCCTTTAAGATGGTTTTAAACATCCACCCAACAATGTAAAAAAGTGTAACAATCATAGCAACAGAACGCTCTGAGTTTGCTCAGAAACACTGCCCTCTAATCAATCTCTCTCTCTTGGCATTTATACCAATAACACCTTTTGATTTTGGACCAAAATCCTCACCCCTTTAAACACTGTTTTGACCTTAAGATCACCGCTTTCCTTTTACAAACACTGTTTTGACCCTAGATTTGCCAACAGAGATTAATTTTGTTTTCACCACTGCTAGGACACCTTCAACAACTTGAAAACCCTCTACCACTGTGTTTTTGCCTTGCAATTAGTGTTATGGCTTAACACTGTTTTTTAGGGTAGTTTTAGGCCTTTTAAAACTAATGCAAACACACCCCTTTTTACTATACTAATCTTGAGCAATTATGGCAACAGAAACCTCGGATTTTACTCAAACAGTTTGCTCTCCTACCACTGTTTTAGTCTTGACAATCATGGCATCAATCGCCCTTCATAGAATCGAAAGCACCAAGGGAAAATAATAAAAATACCTTGCAGATGGCTTATGTTCCTTGCTTGATGAGTTTGGCTACTTCAAAGGTGCTTTTCGAGGGTTTTTGATCAAGTGGCACGTTTAAAAGGAAGAGCGCCACGCTGTGAAGAGGAGTCGGGTAGGCCTTCGGGCAGAGGTGACAACGCGCACAGGGGCGCCGCGCGCCACGCAGTAGTGTAAGGCCTTTGTATTTTCTTCGTTGAACGTGCCGCACACTTTTCCAGGCACGCCGCGTGGGCTTAAAGCCTTCAAAAACACTGCAAACTACTCGAAATCTTTCTTTTCTCCAATGGGCGGCTAAGAGGGCGTTTGTGAATGCTTTTGAAACTTGCAAATGGGTTTGCAACAGTCTCCTATCCTTTTAAAGTCGAAAAAGCCAATTGGCTTTGAAAAGCTTTATGAGGGTTTTGAAGCTTTTTTGAAATAGGTATTGGTTGTAAAACAAAAAATGAAGCACGACTTTATCATTTATAATCTTCAAAACATAACAAACCCAATATTTCGACTAGGACTCTTTGAAGTGTTGTGGATGACATTTTTGGAGATCCTCATACATGTGACCCTTTTTCAAAGTGAAAAAGCCTTTTTGAAGGCCAACATCTCTCTCAGTGTTTTTCTCATTAATGCAATACCCTTCTACTACCTCTTCATTGTTTCTCATTGAAAAAGAAACTCTGTTGAAAGACATATCAATGATATGTGAGGCTTTCTTTTCCATTCTTGCAAGGAGAAAAATCACCACTTTGAAACTTATTTTGACAGCGGTTCCTTTTGAAATCTAAGCCATATTGAAAATGAATGCTCTTCACCTTTACACAATGCTGAGCCTTCTACTTGTCATGAAGGAGGCCTATTTTTGACAAATGCCTGGGTTCTTTTCAACCCCTATTTTAACCAAGTGAAGAATTTTTTATGAACACATTGTTAGTGGTTTTCTTCGTCTTTGATAGCAGAAGTCAGTTTGAGACCAAGATTGTTTTACTTCCTTGGCCATTTTCTTAACAATATTTCTTCATTGATAATTACCCCATTAGTTTCACACTGTATTTCAATTCTGTGTTTTAACAGTGAAACTCATGTAAACACCTTGAAAAGAACCACTGCTTTGCCTCTTCTTTTAACACCATTTTCTATTCATAAGCTTTCAATTGTCTCCCACTGCTCTTAAAATTTGCCTTTCAGTCAGTGAAAACCCTAAAATCAACCTCTGTCCCTGGCCCTATGCTTATTAGATGAAGGAGGCCTTTATCACAGTGCCAAACCCTCTGCTTGTAAAATGAAGGAGGTTTTCTCAGTCTTTCAACCCTTTGCTGATGTATGGAGGAGGTTTTCTCAATGATGCCATTTCATCAGCTTTTAAATAGTGTTATCTTTCCTTTCACTGCCTATTTATGCTTAAGCAAATGAAGATGACAAATTGACAATAAGTTATTATGGGAATTTCTCTGAGACATGTAATTCTGCTTTTCAAATACCTTTGTGCCTCTTTAGACATCACAAGCAATTTGGCCAGTATCTGCAAAGCATTTCTTGTCATTTATAATTCACTAACCTTTGACTGTGATTGCAGGATCTTAATGAGATAACTCTCTATCCAGCATTTGCATCCCAGGCTAAAAACCACATGAGAAGCAGCTGTCTTCTCATGTTGAGTTTAATACTGTCTTCTGGAACACTAGTAGACTTCTGCTCTTTGACAAAGACATTGAAACACTGTACATTTACCTAATATCAACTTGACCTGTGGCATATGTATTGCTGAGACTTCAAGGCTTGTTAGTGGCGCGACTTAAGGGTGTAACCAAACTTTATTTGCAGAATAAGAAGGTATGTTAGGATTGGTTGATAATAGATAGAGGTTCTTTGGCTTTAGGATAGTTTGCCAAGGGAGAAATGGATAAAGCGCCACTACCTAACTTAAGGGAGACTTCTTGGACAGATTTGGATTGTTTCTCTTTGGAGCTGATGGACAATCTAGTATGGCTGAGGCTAGATAGGGCTTGACAATGAGGTTATATCTCGTCATGGGCTAATTGAAAAGGTAGGAGGGCAAAAATGTTTATGGGTGTTTTCCAGCTGGCAAATTTGACAAATTTTGAGATCAGCTATTAGAAAACTTGGCTTTAACAAATATTCATCATCAACAGGTGAAAAATACTGATGACTAACAGTGGCTTCATTTGGGGAGGGCAGCTCTTTTTCAGAAGGTGTCTAGAATTTCAGATCTCGGTTCTTTGAATACCATTGCCTTTATCCATTGGCGACAATTTCTTTTTTCCTTGATGCTATTTTTTAAAATTGACAGCATGATTAGCATCAATGATATTTCTACCTACCCCAATATATTTCCTAACATTTTTTCTTATTTTGGGTGCATTTGGACTAGCAACCCTTTGACATAGTATTTTTGAAAAATGACACTATCTAATTCTACACTTATATCTGTCGGGAGTTCAAATTAAGCTGATGAACTCCTTCATTTCTCTACCTATGCTAGATCGACTGTCAAGGTTAAGTTGTTTGACAGGATTTTATTCTCTAATCTAGAACATGAAATTGAAAAATGACCAAATCAGGATTAGACAGACTGATTTGTCATGTACTTGTGGCATGAAGGACAAGCTGCACACAAATATTATTTTGCATAAAATGAAATCTAGAAAAACAAGGCTAGGATACACAATTTGTTTTTCATCCCTGCTTTCCTCCTTGGTTTTGTTTTGAGCATGTGGAACCAGTATCTTTTCCTAATCTACTCTCTTTGATAAGTCAAGCTTACACAATGTTGACCATCTTTTCCACTCACTAACTTATCAGCAAATAAATTTAAAACATGTTCAGTTATGATTAGGCTAGATAACTGAACAAGACATTTGAGCACTAGTAGCGGCATTTAGACTTGCGCTTTCCGAATGACTATTTTTTTGAACATGGGCCTTCTTTCTATTTTTTAAACCGCTCTCTTTTTCAATTTTTCTATTGTTTTTGAACTTTCTGTTTTTTATTTGTTTTTCGAACAATGGTATATACAATGATTGAAAATGTTTTAAAATTGGAGCTCTTGACAAAAATAATGCTTTAATGTCCTGCCATTCACAGGACCTCCAAAAGTTTCAGTCCCATCAAGTTCTTGCAGGAAAAAGGCATTGTTTCCGCTAACTGAGCTGATGATGAAAGACCCCTTCCATAAGTTTTCAAACTTACCATGTTTACATTTGTCTTCTCTTCTAGAATCTCATTTTAACACTTTGTCCCCAATCTGAAAATCATTTTCCTTGGCCCTTCTGTCAAAAATCTGTTTTATTTTGTCTTGCGCTAACTGAACCTTTTGGTAAACTTCTTCTCTTGTTCGCTGTAAATGGATAGTCTGATTTACCCTTCTTTGCATGTCATTTTCTTCTATTTGAATTTCTTGCAACAACTTCATTACTAGAACTCCTAAGGATGTTGGGAAAATGGCATCTATGCCATACACTAGTTGGTAGGAAGATATGCCAATTGATTTTTTGGTGGTAATTCTATCAGCCCATAGTGCGTGTACTAGTTTTCCATGCCATGCATTTTGATTTTGTTCTAGAAGTTTCTTGATAATGTTGACTAGACTTTTTTTAGAGGACTCGGCTAAACCATTACCTTGAGGGTAATAAGCTATGGAATGTCCTAATAAAATGTGATATTTGTAACAGAAGTCAACCATTCTTTTGGAGGAAAAGGCAGCAGCATTATCTGTAATGATCTTTCTAGGACAGCCAAATCTAGATAGGATATTGGTTTCTAGGAACTTGATGATGACTGAATCGGTGGTGTTCCTAAAAGGTATGGCTTCTATCCATTTGGTAAAGTAATCAGTGGCCATAAGGATCCATTTATGTTGAGCGGACGAGGAAGGGTGAATTTTCCCAATAAAATCTAGACCCCATTGCTGGAAGGGTGAATTTTCCCAATAAAATCTAGACCCCATAGCTGGAAGGGTCCTTCGACTATGATGGGGTGTAAGGGCAAAGGTAAAAGCCTTTTCTTGCCATCAAAAATTTGACACTTATGGCATGTCATAACTAGCTTGTGAGTGTCAGGAAATAAGGTAGGCCAATAATAACCGGCTCTAAGGATTTTTTTCACTGTGGTTTTCCAGTAGAGATGACCTCCACATTCTCATTCATGCATTTCGTGCATAATTTTCTCTACATCTCACTCAAGCAAACATTTAAGCAACATACTTGTGGGATTTTTCCAATACGGAAATCCATCTATAATGCAAAACTTTAAAGACTTTTGTTTAAGAAATCTTGCTTTTGTCTTTGATAAAGTTGGAGGAGCATTTAGATAAAATAATACATAAAGAATGTCTACATACCAAGGTGAATTTAAAAAAAATTGTTCAACATGAGGGCCTGTGCATTCTTCCTGTTCTTCTAAGGCATCAACAAAATTTATATCTAAAGCTTGGAGGTTGGTTTCAGCCATCAGTCTTGCAAGTCTTTGTCCTTTAACCAGTTTGGTAGGTTGGATTTCTAAGTCATATTCTAAGATGATAGCGATCCATTTTCCTCTTTTACCATTGAGATCTTGGTTTAATATGTCTTTGACGACGGTATTAGGAACAAAAGCGATGATATCAGAATGTAAGATGTAAACTCGGAAATATTTCAGTGCTTTTACCAATGTGAATGCCTGTTTTTCCATGATGTTATATTTCAAGGGAGCATCTCTCAAGGATTTGCTGAAAAAGGCAATGGGTTGCTCTTTCCCTGCTACGTTTTTTTGCAACAACACAGCAGCTATTGTGTGTTCTGAGGCAAATGAAAAAATGTAAAAATCTTTGGTGAAATCAGGACTTATCAATACTGGTGTTTAAGTTAGGGCCTTTTTAACTAGTTCAAAAAAAATTTTGGCTTCCGTAGTCCATTTAACCGCGACCTCATTTTTCAACATATTTGTGATATCTCTCAAAAGTTCAGCAAGATTTGGGATGAATCTTCTCAAAAAATTAATCTTTCCGATAAAGGATTGCAGCTCCTTTATGTTTCTAGGGTGACTTATTTGTAATATGCCTTCGATTCTCTGGGGGTCTATTTTTATTCCCTCTTCCGAAATAATGTGACCTAGGAGTTTTCCTTCTTCTAAACCAAAAATTGTTTTCTTGGGGTTTAGGGATAAACCATATTTTCTACATTTGTTAAAAACCTTTCTTAAGTGCACCAGGTGTTCTTCATCTGATTTGGAATATACCGTAATATCGTCAAGATATATGACTATGAAATAACCTATTTCTTCTGAGAAGGCTATGTTCATGGCTCTTTGAAATGTGGCACCAGCATTCATCAATCCAAAGGGCATTTTAACGTACATGAAAGTGCCCCAAGGTGTGGTGAAAGTTGTTTTGTGTTGATCAGTGGGGTAAACCAGCACTTGGTTATAACCAGAAAAACCATCAAGTAATGATATCCTTTTAACACCTACTACCTTTTGAAGTATGTGGTCCATTTTGGGCAATGGATAGTTGTCCTTTAAACAGACTCTATTTAGGTTTCGGAAATCGATACAAAGTCTGATTTCACCAGTCTTTTTCCTAACTGATACTAAATTCGAAACCCATTCAGAGTACCTGAGGGACACTATTATCCCAGCATCATACATCTTTTTTATTTCCTTTTCAACCAACGGTAGTAAGACTGGGTTTATTCTTCTTAACTTCTATTTGAAAGGCTTGTGGTTTTCTTTAAGGGGAATCTTATGTTGAATGATGCTTGTGTCATATGATTTTAAATCTTGGTATCCCCATGCAAACACATCTTTAAATTCTTTAAACAACTTGATGTACTTCTGCTTTATGTGAGGAGGGAGGGTTTTGGATAGTTTGATCTTTCTTGTTTCTTCCAGGCTTCCTATGTTATATTCTTCTATGTCGACCTCGGTAGATTCCATTTTTGGATTTTTGGCCACATCGTTAAAATCAAACAACTCTTCTAAAGGTGCAAGCCCTCTGGGTATGGTGTCATTTTCACAGTGTAGGACTTCAAGTTCCCTTTGGTCTATGTCCTCTCCTATCTCAGTTTCATATGAATGATTGACCAAGTTTACATCTGTCCAAGAAGGTAAATTTGGCTCTTGATCTTGATTTTTGCCAGGTTTTTTTCTTCATTTTCTAAGTCTGTTTTGGTTACTTCAAATTCATTCTTAGATTGTAAGAAATCATCAATTTGATCGTCATCTTTGAAGATTTTCCAATGGTCAATATTATATGGTACTGTAGGGCGATGTTTGACCTGAATACTGTATTTCTCGCTTAGACATGGTATTTGGCCATTGCTTGCAGCAAAGGCGAGCTCATTTGCTAGGCTATTTTGAGCCCTAGGAATATAAGTGAGTTCATATTTTTCGAAGGTTTTGAGGATGTCTAAAGCTGCATTCTTGTATTCTCTAAGTCTTGGGTTTTTTGCCGAATATTCACCTTTGATTTGCCTAATTACAAGTTATGAATCTCCCTGGGCTAATATTTTCTTGGCGCCTAAGTCCTTAAGTATGTGCAGACCAAGGAGAAGGGCCTCATATTCCGCAATGTTACTAGTACATTGGAATTCTAATATGAAAGAATGACCTTCATTAGTATTGTGTATCCAGATGCCGGCCCCCAAACCAGTTTTGCCACAAGAACCATCAAAGCTTATACTCCAAAGAGCTTCTTTTTCATACACGATACTAAGCTGTTTTTCAGGTTTATTGGAGCTTTGATGATCAATTTCTTCATTTAGTAATGGGAAATGTGGTTTTAATGGTTTGAAATCCTCTTCATTTTCTTTTATCTGCTCGTTTATATCACTTTCATTGTATAAGATAAAAGAATCTAAATTGGAATGAATGGAATAAATGGGAGTGTTGTTTGGTTTATCACGGTTGCTAACAATGTATTTCATGTGAGTTTCTCGGTATAATCTCCTAGCCTGGTTGAAAACTGGGATGGTAGCGAATGACATGTCCATTTGAAGGCTACCTTGTATTTTGGCAGCCCACGCCCTCGATAGTAGCATTCCATACTTAGGAAGAATATTGGCCACTACTACGTCTATGACTAGGTTTTTTTACGGTAGTTGTGTCAAAGCAAAACACAGGTTCTTTATTAGCCCTAAGCATTTGACCTGAATTGAATCAAAGGAGTACAAGCCCTTGTATGGTTGAGTTACCTCTAGACCCAGGTTTTTCATGATTGCTTTAGGGATGAGATTATGGGAGGCACCAGAATCTAACATGGCATTATGTAATATCTTTTCTTATATATTCAAGCTTACATAGAAAGGAGAGACAGCTCCTTCTTGGTATTTGCCTTCTATTTTGGGGCCGAACAAGAGCTCGGGTTTGTCATCAATTAGATTTAAAGTATTTGCCTCATTTCCTAAATCAAAAACTTTGAAGATTTGAGATCTATACCTATCTACAGTTATTAGCTCAGTAAGGGGTATAGTTATTTTTATTTTGGAAATTTCCCCTTTGAAACTAAAAGGAGTTTGTAGTTTGGACAGATTTGCTTCAGCTTTTTCGGACATGATTTTCTCTATGTTCTTAATTTGCTGACTCTGGTTCGGGCCTTTGTTCGACACAGCCATCTTGGGAATATATGTGGAAGTACTAGGAGCATCTGAGCTAAGACTAGTTTGAATAGATTTATCTTTGTTTTGGTCAGTTTTCTTGACCATGATTTTGTTGCTGTCCACTGCTTTTTTAAGGATGGTATCAGGGGTTCTAGCACTGTCTGAGCTACCTTTCTTGGAGTTGTCTTGGTTTTTTCTGCTTTAAGGTCATACTGTCTGTGTGCTTCTATTATGGCATTCTGAAAATTATTGGCAGGATCTTCGGGATCTTCATAGTTGATTTCATCTTGATTCGAAGAGAAGAATGTTTGTTCTTCCTTTGTGAGGTAAACCTCACCTTCGTTATCAGAACCTAATAGGTTCAAGTGACTTTCATCAATAGGTTTTGTATCCCTCTCCTCTTCATCAACATAATTTTCACTGAAGGATGGCCTGATCTGTTGGTCATTTTTCCCTTGGTTTATTTTGAGACTGGTCTCTTCTAAAGTTTTGGTTCCGCTTTTGAGGGTTTGGCTGGTTGCCCTTAAGAGGTGCTTTTTCACTCATTTTTTCCCACATCTTTGTCATGGATTTGACCAGGCCATCTATTCTAGGATCTGAGGAAGATACCGAAGGGGCGATTTCGTCATGGTATGTGACTCCCTTTTCTGCTCTTATCCTAGCTCTCTTTTTAGCTAAGTTGGCCTCTGCATTTATAGCCACTCTTTGCATTTCTTCTAAGGTAGGGGGGTCCTTGTCTCTTAGTTGATAAGTCATGTTTGGGTCAAAGCCTTTGGGGAACTTTGCCAAGGCTGAGCCAAGTGGAGGTTTGAAGTGAGGTGGGAGGGCGTTATACACACTGTTGAACCTAGTGCGATATCCTTGGACACTTTCCCCATTTTCCCGTTTTAGATTGTTATACTCTGACAGGATTTGAATGGGGTTCTTTCGGATTTCCCACTTGTTTATAAAAGTTTGGTAGAGTTCTGGGAGATTGTGGATGCTGTTTGGAATTAAGCTCTTAAACCATTTTTTGGGTTCTTCGCTCAGGCTTTGGGCGAACATCCTCATTCTGATGGTCTCGTCTTCTATTTCTATGTATTCAAAGGCATCGCTAATCCCTTCTACATGTTGTTGAGTTGTGGTAGTCTCAACTCCGGGAAAGTGTGGGATTTTGGATTGATAGTCATTTTGTAAGGGAGCCAAAGGTTGTGGCAACACCAAGGGTGCATACCAGGCTGCCATGACGGGAGGTAATGGATGATGTACAAAATGAGAGTTTATGGGATGAGTTGAGGTAGTTTGAACAGTAGTGGTTTGGATGGGTGTGGTGGATGTACTTGGACTAGTGATCTGATTTTGAGCAGATCTGGGATGGTAGGAGCCAAAGTGATGGAGAAGCTGAAAGTCGGGAGGTGTAGTAGGTGAGGCTTCTCTACTAGGATTCTGTGGCAGATCTAGGGGCTCAAGATCGTCAAAGTCTATCTTACTTTGTGACTTACTTCTAAAAAGTGTTTTTGATGATTTTAAGTCAAATGGGGAATCCTGCAAGGCTGTGCGATGTTCAGGGACTGACCTTGCTTTACGGATGGACCTATCGGTAGCTAAATTTCCAGTTTCGGAAGCTTGCCACAGAATCTTCTCTAGGTCATCTACTATGATAGGGGAATTTGGGTCTGGATGAGATCTGGTGTTGATTTTTCGTGAAGCCAGATTTCGAATCTAGAGTTTAGAGAGGATGGTATTTGTGATTGTTTTGGATGGATGGCCTCTCTAGGGGTTTACTAATGTGAAGGATGGTCAAAACAAAAAGATGGACTAGTGGAGTCGCCAGGGGGATTTCTATGAGAACTATGGTCCACCACCAACACTATCAAAGATGCTTTCGAGAAAAAGTTTTATAACAAACTTTGAGATGAAAACTTGCAAAGAAGAGTGATTCACTTGGTTTCAACAGTTTGCTACGTTGTATGGACAAGCTAATGGTTCTACTTGCAAGGTTACTTCTGTTTATCTCCTATGTTTAGGTGAAGTCTTCTAAATCGCTAAGTTATACTTAGTTTGTCACTAATTACAGAGTTCGCACCATTAGCTTTAAGCTTTTGGAAGGATAAGTCAATAGAAAGGTATGATTTATGAATTTTTTTTGGTTTTTATGGAGTTTTTTAAGGCCTGCTGGAGGCTAGTGGAGTCGCTAGGTAGAACTTGGTTGTTTTTGTAAAGATGTAGCTATGGTCCACCACCAGTAACAAGGGAAAAGCCAATCTAGAAATGTTTTGGGGTTTTTTGAGTTTTATGTGCAGCCTATGGTTTATTAGAGTGTTCTAAACCTATTTCATCACTTTGCTAGGGTGGTGAAAACAAAAAGAGTTTACTCTAAATGATTCTATGGACTGCTTGCCTGCTTAAATGTTTTAAAGACTAATGAATCTACAAGAGTTTGCTAGACTGTTATGTACTCATTTAGTCCCACCGTGATCGCCATTATGTTAGTGAGCGGTGGAATAAGTCAACAAGATAGTAGTATTCTTAAGGCTACTGGAAAGTTTAGGGAATCTAAGTTTGTTTATCACTCAGATTCCCACCGTGATCTCTATTATGTTAGTGAGCGGTGGGATCAGTCAATCAGATAGTATTTTCAAAGGTCTCTAAAGGTTTAGGGAAACTAAGTTTGTTTATCACTCAGGGTCCCACAGTGATCGCCATTATGTTGGTGAGTGATGAGATTAATCAATCAGATAGTATTTTCAAAGGTCTCTAAAGGTTTAGGGAAACTAAGTTTGTTTATCACTCAGGGTCCCACCGTGATCGCCATTATGTTAGGGTCCCGTGATTTGGCTTATTGGCAAGCCAAATGACAGTGTAACATCAAACCAATCTTTGGAGCCCAAGGACCTACCCTTTCTGGACTCAGAGAGGGCTCTCTCTATTTGTGTAAGGGAAATCTGTGTGTTTGTTTATTGTGTTCTGATTTTAGGCTAGTTATGAAGTAGGTTTTTTGTTTTGGTTTTTAGATTGTGAGGGATGAACTGATCAAAGACATAAGATAGGTGAAAAGATGTCAGATCAACTGGGCTATGGGGTTGAAAAGGTCAAGAGAAGCTTTCAGATGGTGATACAAGGTTGTTGAAGAGCCGATTTGATTCGAGGTAAAATGGATCTTTGGGCAAAATTGAGTGAAATGGACATTAAATTTATGAATAACAAAGTATTTCAAGCATAAATAGTTTAATAGCTGACATAAACATGGTAGGGAAAACCATTAATCATGAGAAATGTAACTATAAGTTGATCAATGCATAGAAATAAACATTCAAGCCATGCATAGAGATATATGACTCTTTAAATTTAGGAAATGGCTATCAGACTCTGGGGAAATACATTTAAGACAGACAAACAACTCAAACCACTATGTAGGAACGCCTAAACATAGTACTTCAAACTATTGGGCACTTTGGGAATAAGATTGCATAGTTTTAGGCAAAGGGCAAGATCAGTACAAGACCTTCTTGGTTCAACAAATGACAATCTAATCAATCAAAGCGAGGTTTCATAGGTAGAGTTATGGCTAGCCATGAGTAAGCAGGGCATACCGTAAATCATACTTAGCATGCATAAAATCATCAATGAAACAAACAAAAAATATTCTTAAGTTATTAAAGAGCAATCAAGAATTCTTTAATGTGACTATGAATGAAGAAAACATGGAAGCTATAAAGAAACAAGAAATTTGAGGTGCCTCCAAGGGCATGTCTCAAATCTGTTCTCTACTGTCTTATAACAAGCAAGAACATGGAATTATGAATGAAAACTAGGAAACAAATCGGAGAGAGAGACACTATACCATTCTACCAAGTCATGGAATCCAACAACAATCCTCTTTCATCATCCAAGAACATCCAAGAAACTATCCAAAAGCATGAGACAAGTATTTTTTCCAAAGCTTATATGACCATATATTGCTTCTATTCATCAAGTTCAATCTTGTTTACAATGAAAGCCTTTGGAATATATATGCCAAAGTGAGGAAAACCTCTTAGTTCAACTTGCAATCTCATTGGCCTATCCAAAATATCTTATTTTGTCCTTGAGGCTTTGAAAAGCCCAAGGCACAAAATATCTAATAAAATATCTCAAAAATGTTAAAAAAGGGAAATATATTGACTTTTCATAACTAATTATGTACAAAAATAGCTAAACGCACATGAAGAAAAGTCACTTTTGAAAGGTTCAATTTTTACACAAATACTCAAAAAATACATCAGCAGAAAGCCCCCTAACTTGCCGACAACCTTTGGAGGCCTTCCCGATGTCGAAACGAGGCCCGTGACGGCTCGTTGGAAAGTTCCGAGTGTCTAATTTCTGGAACAACTTGAATTTTTCCAATCTGATGCCTGGAAGTCCTCCAAAAATAGGTCTGTGTGTAAAAACCCAAAAAATAGGCCTTGCTAATAAACGGGGCGAAGTGTAGAAAAAGCGAGTGTTTATCGCCATTTTGGGGGAGCAAATGATCTTCAATTGATCTGAAAATCACTGAGTATATGCCCCTGAAATTATGGCATCCAATGGTACCATTCTCATCCTTTGAGGATGCCCCAAACCAAAATGGCGATGCCCATGAGTTTTAGCCAAAAACCCAAAAAATGACAAAAAATCAAAATTTGTCGAATTTCGCCCAAATTTGGCGAGCATGACCCTCAAGGGTTCTCAGAAACATGCGGTGAAGCTGAGGCCAAAATTTGGAGCTTTGAGGTGTCTTTCCTCAATTTTGGTGTCGGGCGCTTCCCTTTAGCCTCCTTGAGTTTTTCCTGAGCAGCCTTCAATTTCTGCTGGGCAAACTGATTGAGCTTTTTATAATGCCCGGTCATCCTCCGTTGAAGGTCCAAGTCTCTATTTGCATCCTCCAATGTCTTCTCCAAGTGATCATTAACTCTCTCAAGCCATACTTCCCGATTGTTCTCTATCTCTTGTTCGAACAATGTAGTGAGAGGGGTAGATTGGAGAAGGGCATCTTCTCCTTCCTTTTGTTTCTCAAGGGCCTTTTTGAGCCCCATGGTTCTTGGCCTCTTTCGTCAGGGCTGATCTTCGCCTTCACTCTCATCGAACTCACCCATGAGTTCTTCCAATCTCACTTGTGCTTTGGAGGCCTCTTTTTCGTATTTGATTGCCCGTGTCTCATATACAGCCATATGGACACTCATCTGTTTGTTTTGAACTTGCAAAAAGTTATTGAAGTTCCTAGCCTTATCAAGATCACTCCTCAAAGCATCAATTTGGTTTTCTCTATTGATCAAGAAATTTTCTTGGATCCGGGCTTCATTGTCACTATCATCACTTTGGATTTGAATGATGTCAAATTCCCTTTCCTTTTCATGGTTGCTCTCTTCTTTTTCCTTTCCTTTGCTTTGGGTGGCTCTTTTAGTCTTCCTCCTCTTGGGCAGCTCGACAATGGGCTTCTTGGGCAATTTTCCCTTGCTTCGGAGGGCCCTAGTCACATCTGGAGTTACAACTATACGCACCATTTTCCTTGATGTCCGAGGCTTGGCCACTTTCGGAGAAGAGAGCATGGCCCCTTGCCTAGGAGAGGCAGCCAGCACATGCTCCATTGGCTCTTTACCCTTGCTAATTTGCTCCTCATTTTTGCCACTGTCTTGGATTTCTTCATGGATGCCTTGGCTGTCCTTTTGCATTTCCTTTTAAGGGCTGTCCTCCTCACTGTGTTGCATCTACTTATCATGCTGCTATTCCTTTTTATGAGGCTGTTGTTCCTCTTTATGAGGTTGTTGTTCATTACCATGTTGCCTCTGTTCATCATGTTGTGGCTGCCTCTGTTCATCATGCCCTTCTTTATCATGAGGATGCTCACCATCACTATGTTGCACTTGTTCATCATGTTGCACCTGTTCATCATCATGATGCCCATCATCATGCTGTTGTTCTGCCTCACTGTATTCTTCTGCCCCTTGCTGCCCTGTTTCACTATGATGCTGCTCATCATCACTTTCCTCTTCTTGCTCATGCTCTTCTTCCTCACCATGCTCTTTTGCTTGTTCTATGGTAAACTTGAGCTTCTTGGGAATAGGTTTGCTAGAAGAAGGCGAAGGATGGTGAGTAGAAGGTGAAGGAGATGTATGAAATGAAGGGACAGTGGCGAAATCCGGATGTGTGATGAAAGTATCTCAAGAGACCTCCCTCTTCTCAAGCTGATGAAGAATGATGAATTTGATGAGGGAGTGATGGAAGAGGTAGGTTGTCTGCTGAGAATGAGGTTTTTTCTGAACAGTGGAGGCCATTTTCTCAATACTTCTATGTAGGGAGAAAGGGAGATTTAGCAATTTGGCCCTCGTGAAATGCATGAGCAATCGGATATGATTGGCATAGACTCGGGAGAATCTTCCCTTGCAAGTGAAGTATTTCATGATGATCTTCATGAGGGGGGCATAACTAGTCAATAGATATGAGAAGGGGAAAATGGATGGACATGAATCTCTATGCTCAGGCTTCAGAAAAGGCTTGTATTCTTCTGAGTCCAGGTGGCTTTGTTTAAACCACTTCTCCCCGACATAAGAGATTTTGGTGGCCTTGGAAATGGACCTTGGAGAGAATTTGAAATCTAGGCCTGCTAGCTGAAAATGTTTCTCTTGAAACCTCAAAGCACAAAAATGTGTCAAAGGGGAATAGCTCTTCACCTCTTGCACTCTTTGGCAAAAATCTAGACACCCAACCTCGTAGAAATTAAAAAGGACCGATGGATGAGCATTCACTTCTTCAGTGGAAACAGGCTCAAACCTCTTGTGAAGGCCGCTCCAACTGTCTTGCCTGGGAGGCATCTTGTTTTGAATGTTCTTTGCAACACCAAGCTGTCTCAAAAGGAGTTGGGGATATTTTTCTCAACCACACCTCTGTCCTCCTTGCTAGTCACTATTTGACCAAGACAAACTGCTTCAAATGCTTTGTGGAACAGTCCTCTAACACCAACTTTCTGCTTTTTCTAAATCACTGTTTTGTCCTCTTTTGTGCCAAACAACAAGTAGTTATCAAATAAAAAGCACACAGTCAAATTGTTACAATGTTTGGGTTAGGTCACAAGGACCTTTTGTGTTTTGGTAGAAACAAGACAGCCTTGTATTTAGACAAAGACAAAAAACAATCTCCCTCAAACAGTGCTTCTTCTTCTGTTTCACTGGTTCTTATAAACAGGTAGACAAAAGCACCCTCAAATCGATTCAAAGGATTTTCATAGCATACTATGTTTTATGGAAATCTGGTGGCTGCACTGAGTTTTTCTCTTTTTCCACACAGAGAAGACTTTTTCAAAATGACAAGGCTTTGAGACTATGACCATTGTTTCCCCTTTGATTTTTAACAAAGTCTGCTCTTATTTTCCTGTGGGCTAATCAATGTTTTTTAAAGGCAGTCAGAGGTCCTTTAAGATGGTTTTAAACATCCACCAAACAATGTAAAAAAGTGTAACAATCATAGCAACAGAATGCTCTGAGTTTGCTCAAAAACACTGCCCTCTAATAAATCTCTCTCTCTTGGCATTTATACCAATAACACCTTTTGATTTTGGACCAAAATCCTCACCCCTTTAAACACTGTTTTGACCTTAAGATCACCGCTTTCCTTTTACAAACATTGTTTTGACCTTAGATTTGCCAACAGAGATTACTTTTGTTTTCACCACTGCTAGGACACCTTCAACAACTTGAAAACCCTCTACCACTGTGTTTTTGCCTTGCAATTAGTGTTATGGCTTAACAATGTTTTTTAGGGCAGTTTTAGGCCTTTTGAAACTAACGCAAACACACCCCTTTTTACTATTCTAATCTTGGGCAATTACGGCAACAGAAACCTAGGATTTTGCTCAAACAGTTTGCTCTCCTACCACTGTTTTAGTCTTGACAATCATGGCATCAATCGCCCTTGCAGATGGCTTATGTTCCTTGCTTGATGAGTTTGGTTGCTTCAAAGGTGCTTTTCGAGGGTTTTTGATCGAGCGGCACGTTTAAAAGGAAGAGCGTCGCGCTGTGTAGAGGAGTCGGGTCGGCCTTCGGGCAGAGGTGACCACGCGCATAGGCGTGTCGCACAGTAGTGTAAGGCCTTTGTATTTTCTTCGCTGAACGCGCCGCACATTTTTCCAGACGCGCCGTGCGGGCTTAAAGCCTTCAAAAACTCTGCAAATTGCTCGAAATCTTTCTTTTCTCCAATGGGCGGCTAAGAGGGCGTTTGTGAATGCTTTTGAAACTTGCAAATGGATTTGCAATGGTCTCCTATCCTCTTAAAGTCGAAAAAGCCAATTGGCTTTGAAAAGCTTTATGAGGGTTTTGAAGCTTTTTTGAAAGAGGTATTGGTTGTAAAACAAACATGAAGCACGAATTTATCATTTATAATCTTCAAAACATAACAAACCCAATATTTCGACCAAGACTCTTTAAAGTGCTGTGGCTGACATTTTTGGAGATCCTCATACATATGACCCCTTTTCAAAGTGAAAAAGCCATTTTGAAGGCCAACATCTCTCTCAGTGTTTTTCTCATTAAGGCAATACCCTTCTACTGCCTCTTCACTATTTCTCATTGAAAAAGAAACTCTGTTGAAAGACATATCAATGATATGTGAGGCTTTCTTAGCCATTCTTGCAAGGAGAAAAATCACCACTTTGAAACTTATTTTTGACAGCAGTCACTTTGAAATCCAAGCCATACTGAAAATGAATGCTCTTCACCCTTACACAATGGTGAGCTTCTACTTGTTATGAAGGGGGCCTACTTTTTGACAAATGCCTGGGTTCTTTTCAACCCCTGTTTTAACCAAGTGAAGAATGTTTTATGAACACACTGTTAGTGGTTTTCTTTGCATTTGATTAGCAGAAGTCAGTTTGAGACCAAGATTGTTTTACTTCCTTGGCCATTTGCTTAACAATATTTCTTCATTGATAATTACCCCATTAGTTTCACACTGTATTTCAATTCTGTGTTTTAACAGTGAAACTCATGTAAACACCTTGAAAAGCACCATTGCTTTGCCTCTGCTTTTAACATCATTTTCTATTCAGAAGCTTTCAATTGTCTCCCACTGCTCTTAAAATTTTCCTTTCAGTGAATGAAAACCCTAAAATCAACCTCTGTCCCTGGCCCTCTACTTCTTAGATGAAGGAGGCCTTTATCACAGTGCCAAACCCTCTGCTTGTAAAATGGAGGTTTTCTCAGTCTTTCAACCCTCTGCTCATGTATGGAGGAGGTTTTCTCAGTGATGCCATTTCATCATCTTTTAAACAGTGTTATCTTTCCTTTCACTGCCTATTTATGCTTAAGGAAATGAAGATGACAAATTGACAATAAGTTATGATGGGCATTTCTCTGAGACATGTAATTCTGCTTTTCAAATACCTTTGTGCCTCTTTATACATCACAAGCAATTTGGCCAGTATCTGCAAAGCATTTCTTGTCATTTATAATTCACTAACCTTTGACTGTGATTGCAGAAGCTTAATGAGATAACTCTCTGTCCAGCATTTGCATCCCAGGCTAAAAACCACATGAGAAGCAGTTGTCTTCTCATGTTCAGTTTAATATTGTCTTCTGGAACACTAGTAGACTTCTGCTCTTTGACAAAGACATTGAAACATTGTACATTTACATAATATCAACTTGACCTATGGCATATGTATTGCTGAGACTTCAAGGCTTGTTAGTGACGCGACTTAAGGGTGTAACCAAACTTTATTTGCAGAATAGGAAGGTCTGTTAGGACTGGTTGATAATAGATAGAGGTTCTTTGGCTTTAGGATAGTTTGCCAAGGGAGAAATGCCTAAAGCGCCACTACCTAACTTAGGGGAGACTTCTTGGACAGATTTGAATTGTTTCTCTTTGGAGCTGATGGACAAGCTAGTATGGCTAAGGCTAGATAGGGCTTGACAATGAGGTTTTTTCTCGTCATGGGCTAATTGAAAAGGTAGGAGGGCAAAAATGTTTATAGGTGTTTTCCAGCTGGCAAATTTGACAAATTTTGAGATCGGCTGTTAGAAAACTTGGCTTTAATAAATAGTCATCATCCACAGGTGAAAAATAATGATGACTAATAGAGGGCACTATGTTCCTGTATGGCAAACTGTAAAGGCTATGTGTAAAAATTATGCAAGGGCTACATATGAGAATACCCATAAGTATCTGGACTAACCTGTATAACAAGAGTCCACGTGTTATGAACCAGTAACAAAGGACAATGGAAGTACTCCAATTCCAAAAGGCAGGTGACGTATAGCCATGCTTGCAAGGGATAGAACCGGAAGTTAGGTTATGAGGATAAATATTAGAAACAAATTATATGTATATAAAAGAAAAATAATTTAAATGCAAGAGTATTAAATTTAATACCTTGTGGAATTGTGTTTCCACGTTATATCTGCAACCAGGAAAGAGATGAAATTAGTTCTCTATTGTATATAAAAGCTCGAATAACTATTTCTAATATTTGGATGATAGAGTCCAGGTATATGAGAATTTACTAATTATGCATACACAGTAGACCAGAGTATTGGCCATTCATATACTGTAGAGTGACTTAACCTTTCAACCATTAGAACAGAAAAGAAACACGATATTCTCGGGTATTTATACTTAAAAAAGTATATGGAACGATAAACTGAGAAATGTTGTGAAGAATAACAGATAAGAAAATCTAAACCCGAATAACTTAAACAAGACTATAAAGCGAGAATCTCTATGGAAGAGAAAACGAAAATTTCGTACAAGAAAAATAGCAAGGAATTCTACCAATAAAGTCACGAAGTTAAGGAATTAATTAAATTATTCAGTTGAGGAACTATTCCAAAAATTTCAATCGTTGAAGAAATACGATAAGCCAACCCTTGTAATAGAAATCACTATATAGCGAGAAAGAGAAAGATGGACTTACTAAAAGTATAGTTGACCATCGTGCTAATCATCGAGGGGCAGCAGGGGGCGGTCAAATCTTCCACTGCGTTCTGAGAGACGTTCTAAGAATATATTAACAGACGGAAAATATCATACATATAATAGTATGATGCAATAAAAAAATATAGTATAAGTGAAAAACGACATTTCCATACTGTAAATTAACGCATGTAGGAAATTGTCCCCGAAGAATTCCTAAATCAAGCATTCCTCAAAAATCTGTGTATTGAAATAAAAACTAATGGATAAACCTAGCGACGAGAAGGCAATGAGCTGCGGAGAGAAATAGTATTACAAAATACAGTCAATCTCTTACCATAGCTATATTGGCATGTTCATAGTACATTCTTTCTCCAAAACTTTTGTAATACGAAGAAAAAGAAATCACCGAAACTGAAGGGGACACGGAGGTAAACACGGATGTCGGAATGAAATGATTTACTTACCAGAATACCGCTCCAGGGGTAAATGAGTCTACTCAATTCGTTCTGGGCATAGACAAAAATAAAATTCGTAACAAAATAAACCAACATTTAGAAATAGAAGTAAACCCAGAAATCATGAAAGTAGGAATGGGAAATGACCACAGGAAGGAGTACATCTTCCCTGAAGAAACGATGAAGGTAGCATCGACATAGAGTTCCTCTTCAGAGCATTGGCACTGTTCGTATTTTCCATTGCCATTCGATTTTGTAGAAGGTAAGACGGAAAACTTGGAAGGCGAAATGACGCGGCATGAAAGGCATCCCGCAAAAATGACAAGTGAAAATAGATCACAGTCCAGATAGAGAGTCTTTATGGAACCCTCAAACCCTAAATTAGATTTGATCACAACCATCCGTGTGTCAGAAATTGAGAAGGGGATGGGTTTTCCCGCGACTCAAAGGGTTTTGTACAGGGCCAGGTGATTCAGTCCGCCAAGATTTAATACGCCCATGTCCCAAGTCATCTCATGAAAGTTGTTTCGTATCCCAAGTGATACGACAAGAACAATTTAGGTTAATGACGAGATGTACCATACCTCGAAATCAAAACCATTCCTAAATACTGATGTTTTCATTAATGAACAAAACTATTCGAAAAATGAACCAAATCGATATCGTATCTCTTTTTAGAAGTTATGTTGACACTTAAATAGTACATGAGCCATGTTGGAAGGGTAAGTCCACGTAGGCAAAATGAGATGTGTATTTGATGTCAGAGAGATTCTTAATAAACGCTCAATTCGTTTACCGAAGGGTAAATAGAATGTGTTAGTGAGAGTCATGTGTAATAAGAGACAATTACATATGGAGGTATCATTAAAGCATCATGATAGGATAGTAATTAAGGGTTTCCCCTAAGTGAGAACGAAAAGTTAGTTAAGGGGATTTTTAGTTTATATCAAGATTTGAATAACAAGTATAATGTTTATGTAAAAGCATAAAGTATCATGTACATTGGTAAGTGGAGTAAAGGTTCATAATAACTAGTTGAATTTCTCATAAATGAAATCAACAGTGATGTGGGTAGGTGTAAAATCTAATGTACTATATCTGCGGTGGCATCACATAGATATTCTATGCAAATGTCCAAGCGGGGAAAACAATTTAAATGAGGAATGTGAAGTTATTACATAAGGTTGTCTTCGTTGTATAAATTCAATGGGTATATAGTGTGCAACTCACATGACGTAATATGCAGATATATATGTCACTATTAAACCCTTAATAAGATGTATATAATAAGGATTAAAATATTATGCTTGCTAGAAAATATGCTAACATCTAGGCTGAGAAAATATATCTTCAAAACTCTTCAGTCAATAGAAACAGGTATTCATCTAACCTGACCAGAAAAATGTGTAAGGAAATGAAAATGATATAGATTTACCCAGTTGAACTATCCTTCACAAGTGAAGTAGGATTGGGTTATCTTCAGTGACCAATTCCATATGTCTTGTAACCAGGCTCTCTGAACCCCATCTTTCCAGTTGTGATTTTTGAACTCCTTCAAGAAAAATGACACGTTGATTCCTGCTAATACATGGCTCCTAAACACCTGCTCTCCATCTGCAGGCAAAGTTGTGGCCTCTGATATTAGCTCCTCCGTGACTGGGAAATAGAGTCCTCCAATTTCCACCTGGTTTCCATTGAAACCCTGAGCAAACGCACGAGCTACAACATCATGGTAGTCGGTGCATCAGCAAAAGAATTCTTGCCATTCTATCTGCTGAAATTGTTATTGGATGTCGAGATAGACCTCTAAGACGTCAGGCGCTTTGGGCTCAGCTTAGTTAGCCTTGCCGATTTTCACCATTGTAAACTCTAGTGGAAACAAACATAGAATCTCACTAGAATTTGATCCTGGATTCTTATGGAAAAACCTGGATGCAATCTTGTCAAGCGTAACCACTTTCATAGCAAATAACAAAACTTACATGGTGAAATGACTTTAATCAGTTGAGTGAATAACTACAGGTTGGGATGAATAATTACAAGTCAGGAGTCCACATATTTAACTTAGAATAATTAGTAAATAAATAAACCTGACGGTGGCAGAAACCATTGATTGACAAAGTACTTACCTCTTTGAGCTAGACGTGGCACGTTTCCAAAACCTTTTATTGTTGCTGACGTGGTCAACGCAATTTGAAAAATCAAATTTGAAATTTGTTTTTGGCGCTGATAATCTGCCTATCAACTATACTGAAAACGTTGATAACCCTGTTGTCAGTGCATTGTTCAGAAAATATTATTGGATCACCAAAAGCGTTGATAATACCATTGTCAATTATTTCCCTGTTTATTACAACTAAAATGCAGACACTGAAATTGTCAGCGTTTTCTGAAATTTTTTCAAAAACAGAGTATAATGTGATAATATGATGGATGGTCCTTCTAGATGCTCCTTAGTTTGCTCGGCCCTTATGTATATTTCTTCAATTGGTTGATCTTCTTCAAGATTCCTTTCCTTGTTGTAGTCACCTTAGCTCTGAGACCGTATTGAGAAATCTCTGGACAGCTAGATTAGGTGATTTCTCTTGCTTTGATAACTGCTTGTGATGCATTTTTAATTTAACATGATTAGCTTCTTCTTTCACTTGATTATTATTATGTTTTTATCATCAAACAACTACCAAACTATGAAAGAACAATGAGACAAGAGGACACAATATATAGGCTATAAGCCAAGGCCAAAACCTCTCCTCTTGAGAGGAAAACCTACAAGAATTCTTCTCTTCATATAGAACTTAAAATGACGAATTCCAAGACATATGAACCTTAACCAAGACCCCTCCAAGACCAAGTCAAACCTCTCCTTGATGAGCTTCACTTCCACAAAGTCAAATCAGTCAAACTGGCCTTACAACAGCTACTTGCTTCCTCTTTGACCTCAATTTCAGACCTGTACTTTTTTACTGTGATTAACAGCCCTCCTGCAGCAACCCTAACTCACACATTTGATAGGAATATGGTATAAATGGTCTCTTTTCTCCTTCGCTTGGGTAGCAATTCCTTCTTCAATAATTCAGCTTGTATACTAGAGTGAAATTACCCCAAAACTTGATTTCTTGTAGTGATTGTAATTCGGTCTTGCTATAGCTGTACGGATGCCCTAATTTACTCTCCGCACATGTGAAAACTTCAGCCAACAGATAGTCCAAAAATTTGGATTCTTCCTTCCTTTAAATCTTCTTCTTTGCTCGTTCTAGGTCTACTTATCTTCTCTTTATCAAACTTGTGTTTTCTGCTTGGATACTCTCAAATGTGATCGAATTGCCCCTTATATATAGGCTTCTAGAGAGCCTCATTAGGCCAACATGCCATCTCTAGGAGGGTGACTTCATTGTTTGATAGGTTGACTTATTGCTTGCACGTTGACAAGGTTTTGGAGGGTCTTTGACTCTAATTTTGACTCAACTAAATTTTTCTTTACAATATACAATATGCCCACAAGGGTCTTCTAGATATGACAATGACTCAATAGACTTGTTTAGTTAATGACAAGCCCTAGAGGCACTCAATGGGTGCTTGACCTATAAATCAAATAAGCTTGAGCATGAAACCCATGTCTCGAGAATGACAATAATAATTTTATTTTTCTCTTTACATCAAATACATGAAATCATGATTACTTATGTCATTATGAAGAAAGAACCTTGTTACACATTTCAACAACAAGAATCACTTACAAGATGACAATATGACATATCCATCCACAAATCATAAGATAGCTCTAAGGAAGATCGAAAATTTGAGCTCCAAATGTCAAAATGCATCAAACAATCTCCAATAGTCTCCAAAGAAAAAGTGTGAGTTTGTTTTGCAAGAGAAGAATCCAAGTGATGATGATGAGTTCTCACAAATGAGACTCATTTCTATTTATATGACGCTTTCTAAATCGAATTAGCCTAATGGGCCCGCAATATTATTATAATGTGCTAAGAACAAGTCTTGGTCAAAATCTGACCAATTAGATATCACAAGTTATGAATAAGCCATCCATATGCAAGCTTAGTTGTTGATGTAGGGCCGTTAGAGGGCCACGTTGAGTCCTCTAAGTGCCATGATGAGAGACAACGATCCAATAAAGATGAATTAATGGATGGCCATGTGGTGCCCCCTAGTGGGTTTTGGGCACAAATGTTGGTCTCATGGGTCTCCAAATGAAATAAAAGTCTGTACAATGCTCCAAATGAGGGCTTTGATGATGGTTCCTTCCCTCCCATGTCTCAAGGTTGAGATAAACCTCCTTTGGACCTTGGATAAATTGCCTTGATCATGCTAAGTCGGTTAGGTCATGTTGGTCCAAGTGCATCATCTCACAAATAATGTGGGGAAATGAACAAACAACTGAAGGTGCTCAGGGTACCAATGGCATGAAATGGTTGTTAGGATATTCCGACACATAGGAAATAGTTAAGAATAACTTAGTCTAGTGTAGAGTTAGGTAAAGTGTGTTTCTTTACCATGTACATTTGTAACTTATAATCCGACGGTCATGATTTGTAGTGATCATTTGTAACATATAATCCGACGGTCACGATTTGTAGTGATCCGACGGTTATCTCTCACCTCGGTATTAACGACACTTGATCCGTGGCTTAACACCCGATTGGTCCATGATCTCTATTTAAAGAGCATGGAGGGTCATTTGTCCGGTAACCGTTTATGAGAGAAACATATGTCACTTTTCTTTTTATATTAATAAATTCCTTGAAGTGGCTGCATTGGCTCAGGGCGTGGATTGTTTCCCTCTTTGAGGGTTTTAACCACGTGATTATACTAGTGTACTGATTTGTGATCTGTTTGTGAGCGGTGACCTTTGGTTCTTGATCTAGGGAACTTACCTTGTAAATTCCTACAATGGTGCTCAAACGCATGATGGAATCCCATATCTCTCAACGCATCCCCTATAAATGTCAATATGATCCTCTAGTGGACTTAGGCCTCAGTTAAGTTGCCCAACCCATGACGAAACCACCTACCAATTACATATAAGATCCAATCCGCTTCATCAACATCAGCTACAATAATTCATTAGTGCATCTAAGTGAACCAAGATTGTTAATCAATGGCACAAATGTGACTTCATAATGGGCTTCTCTTGGAAATGTAGTTAATTTATCTTTTATGCAAAAATTGGAGATATTTTTTAGTTTTTTGCTATTTGTCGAGTCTTTCTTGAGTCTGTTCTCGAGTCTTCCTGCGTCGAAGAGTGATATGCCAACCGAGAATTTGTTGAGTATGAGTCGTGCAACATTGGATTTGATTATCACAATGTTTTATCTCATTCCTCCAACTATTACCCCCCAAGGTAATGGTTTAGCAAAGTCGAGCAACAAGAATCTTATGACAATCATTAAAAGGACAATTGGCGACAATAAGAAGAGTTGAGATAGAAAGATTAAGTATGCTCTATGGATTGATAGAATTACAAGGAAAGACTCCATTGGAAAAATCCCAATTGAGCTATTTTACAAGATGAATGTTACATTTCCCATTCACTTAAATCTTCCCATATTTAAACTTATAAAGCAGTAATACAAAGATTCAGATGGTTTGCACCAAAGAATCAATAAAATTATGGAACTTGATGAAATTCGAAGGCATGCTTATGATCACCTATGGCAAATTCAAACCAATACAAAGAAGAAGTTCAATAAGAAGGCTCGCCAACATAAGTTTCACAAAGGGGACTTGGTCCTCTTGTGGACAAGAAAAGTGAAAAACCAGGTAAACATGGTAAGTTTGAAAGTTTACAATTAGGACCTTATATGATTGATGAGATTGCACGTGCAAATTCTTTCCATTTGTACCATCTAAACCGTGAGAAGATCCTCTTGTCCGTAAATGCTCAAGCCTTAAAATTTTAAATTTTTCTATCTAGGCAATATTTGATTCCTTTGGGGCATCCTCAAGTAGAGTAGGTGTTTTCTTTTCTTTGGATACTTGTGTGGTTTGATTCATTTATGTTATTGCATTTCATGCTAGATTAGTTTGTTTTCATTTACTCGTTTTCGTAGAATTTAATACTTTTTTTTGGTTTCATGAATGCAACTCTTTGAGTAATGGACATTTGGAGATTTTGAGGTTCTCAAGCACCCCCAAGAAGAGCACTTGTCTCGCAATTGGACATAGATGTTACCCCTCTTTAGGCAGGCATACTTCAGAACTATTTGGCCATGCCATATAAGCCCAAAGCATGCTTGTAAAGCCATGTGGGCATGTGTTATCTTATAAAAATGACTCTTAGTTCCTCGTTGGTGTGGATGGCCATCGCTGCTCTCGGTATTGTTTGTTTTATGATATGTCTATGTTTGTGGCATTGTTGATGTGTAGAAAATCCACGAAAATCCACAACTGCTCTAATGAACAATTTGAAAGCTAGTTTATTTTCATTATGACATAGATTTTCTCTACTAATTTGCAGCGACACAGAACAGAAATAAATCAAAATCACACAGTAGAAAAACACAATATTTTTTCTAGGGATCCCAACTAGGAAAACCCTCTAATTGATTGAGAATTTTATTGATACAAATTTAGAGCAGTGGATCTCTTACAACACACACTTGTTTCAATAAAGAAAACAACTTATTCTCCCTGCTAGTCCTTAGCTTGAAACACCTTGCAAGAATGTTGATACTGCGTCTTCCTTTCCCTGCCTCGCTGAGCTCCTATTTCCTTGTGTTGATTTCTCCTAGCACAATAGAGGGTCCTATTATTTAGGAATTACTCCTAGATTCTAGCACATTCCTCAAGGAATTCTCCTCTACCAATCTGCCCTTCCCACCACATGCTCATGCACAAAATTGTGCTCTCTATTGTATTGTCTCAACAACTCATGCTCACAAAATAATTGAATAATTTTGTGCTTTGGTCCTCCTTATAAGCTTTCGAATATGCTAAATTTGGCAAGTTATTATTTTTGGAAATCGAAGTGGTGATTGATTGAGTTAATTGAGTCTAACTGACTCATGTAACTTATCCTGCCCAAATTTAGAACTTGAGACTCACTCGCTTGTCTTTTTCCAAAGATAACTCGCACTAGGAGAGAACAACTAAGCCTCCCACTCCAACGCATCAATTGACCTGCTTCATGAACTATCCTAATGTATAGGAATTCACCCTGATTTTTAGGAATTCATCCTAAATTTTAGTAACTCGTCCTAACTTTAGGAACTCGTGCATGCTAATGAAAACTACTTTTTGGTCTCTTTGACTAAGGCACTAAGGCACAAGTCAAAGGACGACCTTTCTCACTACTATTTTCAACACTCTCAATTAGCGAGGAAGGTGCTTTTGGAAGAACCTCGTCCACCTAGATATATCTCCAACACTACCATGTTCTTCGTTGCTGCAGTTGCTCCCTCTGAACTATAAGACTTCCCTGATTTCCTCTGTGGAACCAGATTTGAAGACTTGTTCTTTCCCCCCATGTTCTGTGAGTCCATCACTTCAGACATGAGTGCCATGTACCCTGTGTACCTCTGTGGTTGCTTCCTCCGGTTGGAAGTGATACTAGAAGATTCAACTCTCTTATGATCTCCATTAATCAAATCTTCTGCCCACTTGGCTCGAACTCTCCCGCAACTAGGAGTCTCTAACTGAATGGCTGCCTCCACTCGCCCTGAGTTATGCTTCTCATCATCCTGTTGTTCAGCCCAACTACCAACTAGCTTAGACTCAATCTGAGACACTGGCTAAGGATCTATCTTGAGAGCTCTATCCTGCTCTTGCTCAACCACCACTTCTCCACTCTGAGCTCTCCCTGCCTTGTTGCTCAAGGTTGAACCTGTCTCAAACAAATCTACCCACTAGCTACTCGCTCCTCCAAGATCATTCGCTCTTAGGGTCTTCAACAATCTACCCACTAGCACTGATATGGTTGCACCATCATCATTGCTCTTAGGGACTTCTAGAACTACCCTCTTATCAACCATATGGCTCCTTTCATCAGCTAAACTAAGGCTGCCTTTCAAATCTTCCTCCTAACATCCCATGACTCCTTCCATGAACACCATACTTGAGGTCTTCAACAAGGCTAGCTTCTCACAGCTAATAAGTACATATACCCAATGCATACTCGCCCATGAGAAACATTGTTCACAACTTCATTTGTGAATAGTATTGTGTTTCCTTCATACAGTGTCTTAGCTACTCCAAGATCATTGTCATAAGGCCTTCAAGATATGCCCACTTGTCCACCTTATAGTCACTTCATAATGCTAATCTAAGGGCCTAAATCAACTAGCCCTTTCATCACAGATTTGATCCTTCAAACCTCTGAACTGGGGCCTAGAATATTGATGTTCAAACACTCCTATGAACAAGCCTCATCACACTACTTGTGTTAGATCAGTCCCTCATTTTTTACACCATACCAGCCCCTCCTATTGTTATTCCTAATCACATCATTGTGCAACAATCTAAGCACATTCAACCCTCTTTAGGAATATATATGCAACAGAACTCTGCATCCAATCCTGAGGTGTTGCAGCCACTCATCTCATGTTTGCAACAACATATATATTGTCTCCTATAGTCTCGTCTCTCTAGCCTTTAACACATAAATACAACGACTGTACCATACTTTGAATAGTCTTCAAACCTGAGTTAGCATGAACATAACCAGCCCTGACTAAGGCTCTTGAGCCAACCCTATAACAAAAATAAGACACTCTTCTTATATTGTACTTAGGGTTCACATACAAAACCCTCTTATCAGTGATAAGTCTGCTACTTATCCACTGAACTAGGGTTATGGACACTAATATTCAGACTCATCAAACAACCCTCAACACTTAGCATTCAATCAACACAAAAGAGCATTTTACTTACCTCATTTTCATCAGCTGATATAACAACAGTTCTGAGCATACAAGACTGTAATCCACGTCCAAGTTACAGATCATACCTGAGGAAGGTTCAAGCCTGCGGCCACCTCCAAATCTGTGGATAACCAGTCACACAACCTGTGTGTTACCTCCTTCAACTAGCCTGTAATCCATGCACTCTCATGGAGAGAACTTCAGCCCTTTCCTGACCTCTACTTCTAGCCCAGAACAAAGGTCACGACCTTCTTTTCTCTCACACAAAAACTCAACGGCCTGATCACAGAGCTGTCACACTTCAAACAATTATGCCCATCACATCTTCACACAGGTCTCCTAGAGTCAATTTGCTAGAACATAAGATAAAAATAGAACTAGAAAAATCGTCCTTATCTTCTTCTTGACTTGGCTTCACTTGACATCTGTAATTGCTTCAGGTAGCTTTCTTTTGATCGAATGCACTTGTGATGTCACAAAAATTGTTGCCCAAAAAAAAACTTTAGGACAGTCTTCTTCCAACTGCATTCTCCATGTGTTGGTCTAGATTTTGTTCCACGTGTTGATACCATGTAGAAAATCCACGAAAATATGCAACTACTCTAATGAACCATTTGAAAGTTAGTTTCTTTCCATTAAGATACTGATTTTCTCTACTAATTTACAGCGAAATAGGACAGAAATAAATCATAGTCACACAGTAGCAAAACACACTATTTTTTCTAGGAAACCCAATTGGGAAGCCCCTCTACTTGATTGAGAATTGTATTGATGGAAATTTAGAGCAATGAATCTCTTACAACACACTCTTGTTTCAATAGAGAAAACAACTTATTCTCCCTGCTAGTCCTTAGCTTGAAACACTTTGCAAGAATGTTGATCCTACTTCCTCCTATTTCCTTGCGTTGATTTATCCTAAATCCTAGCACAATAGAGGCTCCTATTATTTAGGAATTATTCCTAAATTATAGCACATTCCTCAAGGAATTCTCTGCTATCAATCATCCCTTCCCACCACAAGCTCCTGCACAAACTTGTGCTCTCTATTGCCTTGTGTCATCAACTCGTGCTCACAAAACAATTGAATAATTTTATTCCTTGGTCCTCCTTATAATCTTTTCGAATAGGCTAAATCTGGGAAGTTATTATTTCTGGAAATTGAACAGGGGATTGATTGAGTTAACTGAGTCTAATTGACTCATGTAACTCGTCTTGACCAAATTTAGAACTTGATACTCACTCACTTGTCATTTTCCAAAAATAGCTCGCACTAGGAGACAACAATTGAGCCTCCCACTCCAACGCATCAGTCGAACTGGTACATGAATTGTCCTAACTTATAGTAATTCGCCTTGATTTTTAGGAATTCCTCCTAAATTTTAGGTACTTGTCCTAATTTTTAGGAACTCGTGCATGCTAAGGAAAATTGTTTCTTGGTCTATTTGACTAAGGCACAAATCAAAGGAGGACCTTTCTCGCTACAATTTTCAACATGACTTACGCCTTGTGAGCAGTAAGTTCATGCCTTGATGGGTATTCTTATAACTTGGGATGGTGTTTGGGTATCATGGAGAACACATTACTAGGACTCATGGTTTAAAGCAATGTGGAAAAAGTCGAAGTCGGGATTAAATCGACAAGGGTCCAAAAGTTGAAAAACTCGATAAATTCGGGAGTTTTTTGAAAAAGTCGGCAAAACTAAAAAAATACAAAAATATTCATTTTTGAAAAATATCCTGATTTAAAAAAAAAAAATTAAAAATTATTAAAGAAACTATCTCACTCGAGATTTTTTCGAAAAAGTCGGCAAAAAGTCGGGACTTCAAGGATAAAATCGCGACTTTTTCAGGGATGAAAAAGTCGGCAAAAAGTCGGTCGATAAAATCGGCTTCGGGAAAAATTCGGGATTTTTTCAAAAAGTCGGGACTTTTTGCAGACTTTTTCCACACTGGTTTAAAGGGAGCACTTGTGTCAAGAAAGATTTGTAAGGGTGATTACCATATGCACTTTTCTTTGACATTATCCTTTCTGATCCCAATGCAACCCCTACCCCACATGTGTTTGTGAAAAATTCAAGTTTGAAATCCTATTGCAGCAACTGGAAATTATTTTTCTAATTATTACTTAATTTAACAATTTATCTGCTACGACAAATACGACATAATTCACACTGCAACCTTCACAAATAAACTGCGGAAAAAATAGCGTTGGAAGATGAGAAAATTCTACCCCACACACATAAAAAATAACATAGTTATTTTTGGACAAATGTCCCTAGAAAAACCCAATGTGGGAAAATCAGTGCAGCAGCCGCAGGGTTATTATTATTATTTAGCAGTTAATTCTGAGTACAATCTATGGATGCCCAATAAGAAAATCTCGACAAAATTATCTAAGGGAATTTCCCTTCCTCCACAAGTAACCCCGACACAAGTGTAATATCTCCAATTTTGTGAACATGGGAATTTTGCCCAAATTTGGTAATATTAATTAAAAGGGGCAACTAGTATTTTGGAGAAAGGTGGTAAGTATTATTTTATTACATATTGGCAAAAAATTATTATTTGATTAAAATGGTGGAAAAGGTAACTAAGTGGAAAATGGCCCCCACCAATAAAATAATATTAAAAAAAGTCTAGAAGGATGGAGAGAAAAGATAAAAGGAGGGACTCATTTTGTGGATCATATTTTGGCTATTACACTTCATATTTCATCTTCTCTTGGAGTTGTTCAACACAAGGGTCAGAGTGTTGTCTAGAACCAGGAATTCCAAGCGGAATTCCACCCTCATTTCAAAGAACTTGAAGTGTCTCCCTAGTGAGGCAATATGGGGAGCTCAATTCAGAGCTTCCATTGGACATCATTGCAGGATTTTATTCAGTAATGCATTTTTCTTGGGCACAGAGGTATTTTGTGGAACACATTATGGGAACAAGCGTGGGTTAGAGGCTCCAGGATTTTGCAAGCAATTTTATTATTGTTAGACCGGAGTTTAGACAACGATTTGCCGAGCTGGATTGGAGGTTATTACCTGGGTTGATTTTTCTATCTTTTGGCAAGGGCGCAAAAGCTATTGACTAAGTGTTGTGCGGGGTTTTAGAGAAGTGGAGTCAGGAGAGATAAGGGCTGGAGATAGGAGATATTTCTCAATGGAGAACTTAGCCTAAGCTGGGAGAAATTTCTCGTGGTATATTTGGGCATAATTTAGTAGTATCAAAACGGTGGGGTGTTTTCTAGACATATTGGGCAATTCACACTTGATGGGCGTTACCGGGGGTTAGTGGATTCAACCCAAACTCTTTCTGGGATTTTCTGGGTTTATTGAGAGGAGTCTCCAGCTAATTTTACAAAAAAATTCGAGCGATATTCAGGCATGAAATCACCATTCTTATAGCAGGGTGTATTGCTGATTATTTGGTAAATTTGCATCACTTTGCGGGTTCAATTTTGGCTTGGAATTGGGCCAGACCCTTTCTAGGTATTTTTGGGTATGAGGAGTGGAGCTTGTGGCTACAATTGTAGGGTGATCCATGCATTCTTCAAAGCAGAATCTTCAGTCCCATTCTAGCAGCAGCAACAGTAATTTCCTGGTAGTGCACAATACCAGTTTGGGCCAGTATTTCCTCCAGATCAGAGTTGTTTCGCCTGGGCTTTGCATAGCTTGCAGTAGCAAACCCAGTGTAATATCCCCAAAGGGAAATAACCAGTAATACACAGAACTATGCCAGACAGATATACATAAACAAATGCGGGAACCAGATAACAGATCAAGTACACATAGAATGCCAGAATTCTAAGCCATTTTATTAATCTCAGAACACATAGATAGGAGTACAAGATAATCAGAAGGAGTGCACCTATCCTTGCCCTAGGCAAGTGGAGACCCTCTCAGATAAACAATGGCTGCAAATAAGGACAGCGTCCTAGCTGGTTGAAGACTGCTCTGAAGACTGAAGCTGGAATGCACTGGAACTATGAGCTGAAGACTAAAAGACAGTTGATATCAATCCTCCAAACCCTCACCAATGAAAACGTTGTCTCTGCTAGTGACAGCGCAGAAACAGATGGAGTGCTAGTCACAAGAATCTCCAGATGAATGGATCAGCTCCTGAATGCTGGAAAACGCTGTCAAGCCCCTCTCACACACTCCTGCTCACCAGATCAGCGTCCTCCCTGATGGATCTGCGTCCTGCATGCTCAAATCTACCGGATCTGAAGCCTCCAATTCAGATCTGCGTCCTCCTAGATCAGATCTGCCAATACCCCTTCAGATCTATGCTGGATCTGACAATATCTCTTCAGATCTGCAGCCTGCAAGGCTGGATCTGATGTTATCTCTTCAGATCTAGGCTGGATCTGACAATATCTCCTCAGATCTGCAATCTCCCAAGCTGGATCTAATGTTATATCTCCAGATCTGCACCCTACAGAACTAGATCTGCAAATACCCTTTCAGATCTGTAATCTCCAAGTCTTGATCTATCAATGTGCCCTCAGATCTGCGTTCTTTGGTCTCCTAGAACAGCGTCCCTCCTTCTCAACCTGATCTGCGTACTTTCTCCTCCTGGAACAGCGTCCCTCCTTCTCAGATCTGAACTGCGTCCTTCCTGGAACAGCGTCCTCACTCCCAGGCTGAACTGCGTCCTCTTTTCCTCTGGAACAGCGTCCCTCCTCTTCAGATCTGCGCAGCCACAAGAAAGGCTTCTTCCTCCCAAACCTGCACCAGAAACTGCTGCTACTTGCCACTGAAACTGAAAGGTGTTACTCAGAGAATAACCTTACTAGGGCAGGCACTCGAAGTCCCCCAAAGCTAAGGGTGAAACCAGAAATAACCTTACCAGGGCAGGCACTCGAAGTCCCCCGAGGCTAAGGGTGAGATCTCCGACCGGAGACACTCGGTTGCACTAAACAGTGCTGCAGACCGACTAAACAACCGGCGTGCTGAAGCAGACAGAAGTCTAGCTCTCAATATCAATATTAAATCAAGCATGTCCAAATGAGGTGAGAACCCCACCTTTTATAATGCTAAACTCCCTCCAAAACCTTAACTGCGTCCTTCACTCTCCTTGGCCTGCGCAGTTAACCTTGGGTCAGCCTGATGCCTCCCCATCATACTCATGTGGACCCCCAAGGCCCCCTCTCCAAGTTATAACGTCAATCAACTAGGAAAACACTTTATTTTATAAAGTGAGGTGACTAAAGTGAGGTGACCCCTCTTATTTCTCACTTTATTTATTATTTCTAGCTAAAGCGGCAAAATAAAGCAAAAAATGAAATATTCCAATTAGCAAAGCTAATTGGGAATATTACACCCAGGTTCCATTTTACTTACTCATTTCTACTCCATTTTGCTCAAAAATAAATAAAATGGCTTGGAATTTTGGTGCACTTCCTCTTGTGTTTTGATTTTCTGTGTATGTTGAATTTCCTAGTTGTTGTTATAGTGCATGTTTCTATTATTCACTTAATATTTCCAATAGAAATATTACAACAACTTTGCTTCAGAAACTCGTTTTCCTAAATTCTTCACGCTAGCTTCTACGCAGTGCTTGCGCAGACCCTTAGACATCTAGCCTAGAACTGCCTCTGATCAAGTTGTTTTGTCTGTCTCTACTGAGGAAAATGATTCTCCAGCCTTCTGGAAGACCATCCAGGCCTCTGGAAGATGGATCGATTTTTGCCACAGCTAAATCGAATTTCCCTCTGAAGCTAATGCCTCACTAGGAATGACTCGGCCTCTTATTGTTGCTTCTTCAGGTTTGGAAAAATTCCTTTGAATCATTGTCCTTGCCCCTCTCTAATTCTGCTTCCATATTGAAGCTTGAACTCTTCCAACACTACTCACTCTCTAGAATTTCGAACTCTCCAAGGAAACCAAACTCTCTTTGGTTCTCACAAGTGTGTTCTCCATCTACCCATCGACTTCTTCTTATAATCCTTTTTTGGAGCTTCAATGACCAAGATTAAAACTTAATCAAGGGCCAAAATCATATCATAGTCGATCCGTGTGAGTTTCTAGATGATTCTCACCTTATCTCAATTAATACTGATTAATTAACCAAATTTCCTAAGTTTAGACTTACGAAATATTAAAAAATAGGCTAATAATCTAATTGAGACACTTCTAAGTGGAATTTCCAGAAACGATTTATGGGTTATGGAGATCTCATCTATTTTATCCTCTCCACAAAGTTTCGATACTAGAACACCTTCAATGCTACTAAAACTAACACTCCTTCTTAGCAAGGAAGGTGTTCTCTCTAGTGTTGCACATACTGCCACAACACCCTATTTCTGTACCACCCTTTGTCACGTTTTTGATGTTTGGTTACTTCCCACCAACTACTACGCAACTTGAATGTTGCATTTCTCTTGTTGTTGAAACTGTTGAACTGCTTCCAACCCTGCATTTGCACTGCAACTCCCTCTCATCTGTTGTTGCTACAACTGCAACAACTGCAACTGAGAAGCATCCAATGTTGGAAATACTGAGAGGGGGGTGAATCAGTATTTCTTATCAAGTAGCACTTTAATAATCTTTTTCAGATCATTAGTTAATCTTCAGTTATTATTATTATTATTCAATAAGAGCAGTAAACAACAATGCAAAAATAGAGACAGTAGGCACAATATTTTTAGGTGGAAATACCCCTCCGAGTTAAAAACCATCAAATGCTTTTCTAATAAGTTCTTTAATCTTTAGCCCCAACTGAAAAGAAAGCTACAACTTCCTAGAACTCTAGAAAAGGATTCTTCTCCAGCTCCCATTGGAATGATGCCCCAACACCCTAGTTTTATCAGCAGTTAGCTAAAAGGATATCCCAACACATAAGTGAGCCACAACTCATCCTAGCACCACCTACCACCCTGAAGTGTTTGCAGGCCCCAACATGAAGGTGACTTCATTCACCAGCCTAGCACCACCCTTCCACCCTATAAAGACAAATAGAATATCGAAATTGTGGACTCCCATACTAGGGACAATGGTCCACTTACAATGATTTTAAATGATTTTTCTTTGACATGCCAACAACACTAGGACCTATACCCTTGTCCCGACAAACCAAGATTCTTTTCCAACAGAAACACACATCCTTATCCCAAAAATAAAGATTTTCCTTCTTCAACTCTAGGAATGACACAATTTTTATGACTACAATGATGTACAATGCTTTGACCTCAATTAAAAAAGGACACTAGACAAAAATTTTACAATACTTTGACAACCTTTGCACGCATTATCCTTGATGCTTGTTGAAGAACAAACTGCTTGTGTTGATGATAATCTTCAAGCCTTGGTTCCCTATGGTATTTTGAGTTGTCTTTCAATGATATTGCTCTACCATGTTGCCCTTTCTTCTCATGTTTCCAACGTTGTAGGTGATGTATTAAGTTTGTTCTTGTAGAAAGTCTTGTACTTGCAAAAATGCATTCAAGCGAGACCCAATTCCCAAGACAAGAAACTTGCAAGTACCCTTCAACAAAACTTACCTCGGCTTGCAAAAGGATTAGTCTAGTAATAAAAATTTTACAATGATGATATTTTCAATAACAACCTAAGAGAAATACTCAAAAATTTAATGCAAAAATAAAAGGAGGACAGTCATACTTACCTAGACCTTTGATCTCATCAAACTCCTTGAAAGTGTTCAAACTTTGCTTCCATCATAACCCAAGTGTTGTAGTGGTATGTGGCTTTGGCTTCTTGAAGATTTTGGATGATGAGATAACACAAATTTTTCACACCCCTTTTTGGTGACTTCAAAGTAGGATAATACCAAGAATTTTGATGTTGTGTTAAACCTTTTTGTTGGCTATATGATACATCCTTGTGCACAAAACAAAGCCCGCAAGTAATCTAGATGTTTTGCTAGTACTGTTGTAATTAGAACAAGGGATGATCTTTCAATCAAAAGGCCTTCCTCCAATTTTCGTTGTTTTTGTAATCAAGGTTTCATTATTTTAGGGCCTATCTCACTTCAGATCTTATGCTTGGATTGCAATGCGAAAACACCTATATGAATCCCAAATTCAAAGAGAAAAACAAAAAGAATATGATCCAATCTTCGCTCTCCTTGACTGTCAATAAATACAGAATTTTGTGATAAATTTTTAAATTCAAACTATAGGTCCGAGTCTCTAGACTTGGTTGTAGATTCGCTCCAAAAATTGACTGTGATCATGCCTTAAATAAAGTATATTATTACGGGAACGAAACCTTTCAAGACCATACTAAATATGCCATTGAGGAGTCTTTTAATCCTTCATTGCTCATAAAAAATATATACCGCAATAAATTGAATCTCCAAATTAGAAATTTGACACACCCTAACCCTCAACAGATGTCTGCGCTTTCTCACATTCAGGTGGCCGAAATATTTTAGAGCATTTGTTCACATTATCATTCGTTGAAGTTCATTCTTTTTGGAAGGAGATAAGTGCTCCTTTTATAAGAGAGCCTTAAAGGAGACCGCTAGAAAATATGAGGGGCTTCAAGGATTAGATGTGAAGATTTAGGAGTTCAAGGATTTATTGTATGCCTTGTATGCAAAGTAAAGAGGGTCGTTGGCCTTGTGTTGGATGTACTGGGATTTCATCTTCCTCTTAAATGGTGAAGGGGACCACTATAGGTGAAAAAGAGCTTAATACTCTTATTTAAAAAATCGATAAGCATCTTTTAATAATTAATAAATAATAATAACTAACCCTTAAAAAATTTTAAATTAAACCTTTTAATTAACCATTAAAAACTTATTTAATATTTGAAATCAATGATTGGCTTAGTGCATATGGTTCTACCTGACTGTGAAGTCAATGATTCGTTTAGTGCCTTTGATTCTTAAAATTATTCAACTTATACATGGTGAGATCGCAGTGAGAATCCATGTCATATATTAACAACCATCGGTGAATAAGGTGTCATGTCTCTACCCCCTGGGGTTTTTGCCCACAAAACTGGGACTTCAACTTTAAACTCAATTTTCTCTCAAACCAAAGGGAACCACAGGGCGTACCATATATCAACGGAAACATCTCGTTGAGGAGAATCTATCTAGAAGGAACTTGACACAAGGTTCCATGAATTGCCACGTCAAATTTTAAATGGAAGATCGGGGTAGCTTCTAGTGTTTCTTGGGTTGACATCAATGACAACCACCTATCAACATCGAAAATACTAAATCAACTATGTTCAGTAATACATCTATCTCCCAAGTCCTCACTACTACTAGCCTTTGCATTGTCTATTGAAAATATGCGGTATTGTTGACTTTGCAATGTTTCCAACTGTGCAGTACGCTCCTCAGCACCTGACTGCTACTAGTTTGCAAATGTCACTCTGGAATCTGACTGCAATACTAGCACTGATCCATCCTACTACTAAATAATGTGGGCCCCTGTAGCAAGGTAATGATCCATGAGGTGGACTCCTCAATGGACCCTTCCCATGTCTGAAACTGTCTAGGACTATAACTCCATATCGCCCCACCTCTCTCCTAGAGGTATGGCTGCAAACATCGCAGGCTCTTCCTCCAACCTAGAGGATATCTTGTTTATCTCCCCAGACGTTGTTGCCTGGTCCTACTTCTTTGACTTGTCCTTCTTCCTAATAGGACACTGCGTACTGTAGTGGCCAAGTTCACCACACCTGAACCATTTGACCTTTGATAGGTCCTTCTTTTTCTCCCCTTGCCCCTGATTTGAGCCTTTAGATGCTAGGGCCGCATTCTCCTCTTCCTTCTCACTCTTCACACCCGTGTTGTCTCCACTGATGGTGCTCTTTACTAAAGCTCGTCTCAACTCCTCCTGTTGTAGATTGGCCCACATCCTGTCCCATCCAGGCAAAGTGTCCCTGCCCAAAATACTTTGGACAAACACTTTCCAGTCCTCTAAGACACTATTTAGTGCTAATCGTACAAGCTCTGTGGGTTGGGGAACCTTCCCAACGGCTGATAGTTAATCTTGGACCTCCTGAATCCTCGTGACGAAGTGATCTATGCCCTCACCGTTCTGCATCTGAATGCTCCTCAACTTCTCATGGAGAAACATCTTCCATTGCTCGGAAGAACTTTGATATAGCGTGGAGAGAGCATCCCATTGTCCACATCTCTTTGGCAGTGCCTTTGCCAGCTACATGTGAGACTGTATGATCTCTAACTCCATCCAAGATCATCCACTTCACCTTCGCCATTTCTTTTTTGTACTCCTTGAGCTGATTGGCATCATGGGGTACTGCTACAACGTTATCCGCATAGGCTTTCAAGCAATATTCATCTAGAAGGAAGGACATCCTAACCTTCCAGATGACATAGTTGGAGGCTCCCTCAAACCTATCCTGATCTCTAAGCCCAGTTGTGGCCATCTTGAATCTGTCAAAAACTCTCTCTTTCAATCTGCTTGGTCGTTGGATCTTCTACTCGCACTCCTTTCTAGAGTGAGAAGATCTACTCACAGCGACTGCCAATCTGCAGCTGAAAAATTGAACCTCTAAAACTCGAAGGCCCCTGAGAGAAATTTTCCCTCTTCTTTGTGTGCTTTTCTCTTCCACCAGACTTTGGTTCTGCTACTACAAACTGCTACAAAACCCTTTATTTCAAACCAAAAAATATGCTCAGTGAAAATCTGAGCTGTTGTAGCTCCCTCTGCCTACTGGAACCAATATTTCGGGAAACTAGAATTTTCTGCCAACCTTCAATAGAAAATCGAACCCTTGCCTACTAATTCGTACTACTTGGCTAGGAATTTGCACAACACCAAAAAAATTTGACCTGCTTCTCCCTCTAAACAGTTAAATTCTCTTCTTTCGCTTTTGAGCTTCCTCGTTGATCAATCATGCCCTGATACCATGTGAAAATTTCAAGTCTGGAATCCTATTGCAGCAACTAGAATTTTTTTTTCTAAATGTTAATTAATTTAACAATTTATCTGCTACAACAAATACCAAGTAAGTCACACTGCAACCTTCACAAATAAAATGCGGAAAAAATAGCGTTGGAAACTGAGAAAATTCTAGCACACACACATAAAAATTAACATAGTTATTTTTGGACTAATGTCCCCTGAAAAACCCAATGTGGGAAAACCAGTACAGCAGCTGAGGGTTTTTATTATTATACAACAGTGAATTCTTAGTACAATTTATGGATGCCCAACTAGCAATCCAAACAACAAGAAAAACTGGCCCAAATTTTCTAAGATAATTTCCCTTCCTCCAAAAGCAACCCCGGCACAAATTTGCTTCAGAAACTCGTCCTCCTGGACCCCTCATGCTATCTTATGCGCAATTTTTGCGCAAACCCTGGGACGTCTCGCTTGGAACTACCTCTGATCAAGTGGTTTTTCTATCTCCGCTGAGGAAAATGATTCTCCGGCCTTTCGGAAGACTATACAGGCCTCTGGAAGTTGAATCGATTTTTACCACAACTAAATCGAATTGCTCTCTGAAATTGATTGTGCAGTCCTCTGCATTGCCTCACTGGGAATAACTCGGCCTCTTGTTGTTGCCTCTCTAGATATGGAAAACTTCCTCTAGGTCATTGTCTCTTCCTCTTTTTGTCTCTGCTTCCCTACTGAAGCTCGAACTCTTCCAGCACTGCTGGCTCTCTAGAAATTCGAACTCTCCAATGAAATCAAACTCTTTGTGGTTCTCACAAGTGTGTTCTCCATCTACCCATCGATGACTTCTTATAATCCTCTGTTGGAGCTCCAACGACCAAGATTAAAACTTAATCAAGGGCCAAGATCATATCGGAGTAGATCTGTGTGAGTTTCTAGATGATTCTCACCTTATCTCAATTAATATTGATTAATTAAGAAGATTTCCTAATAAGTTTAGACTTAGGAAATATTAAAAAATATGTTAATAATCTAATTCAGACACTTCTAGGTGAAATATCCAGAAAGAATTTCTGGGTTATGGAGATCTCATGTGTTTTAGTCTCTCCACAAAGTTTCGAGACTAGAACACCTCCAATGCTACAAAAACTAAGAGTGCCATGTGTCTTATGTATTTTGCACTCCCTTTTGGCCTTGGATCTACATCTTAATAGTCTCATGGTTCCCAATGAATTTGTGTCTCCCGAGGTATCATGCTACATTTTTTAAGGCAAAGAAGATGTCCATTTGATTCTTTATGACCAGATGAACCACTTGTCTTTCGAAGTAGTAAGAATGCCATCACATATCTCTAGTTACAACAATGGAACCATTTTTTGGGAAAGGGAGCTTTCCATGTGGCATTGCATGCAACAAGATTTGAAGTCAAGCGATGAAGGGGAAAAGGAATATATAGCAAGATCTAGTTGATGCACCACAAATTCGTCTCTATGGGTCTCCAACTACTCAAAGTGTCCATCGTTGCTTCAACATTGAGGGCTTTCGAAGTGCAACTAGCCCTCCATAGTCTTTCAAGGTGAGACCATCCTCATATGGGCCCTGAATCAACTGTCATCCATCAATTGGTTCAAAGGCTGGCCTGGGGGCACGTTGGGTCCAAGTATGCCATCCTAAAGAATCATCAAATACAGTGCAAAGTGTGTTGGAAATACTGAGAGGGGGGGTGAATCAGTGTTTCCTTTCAATTGTTATTTTTACCAGTTAGATCACTTATAATTATAACACAAAGTGAACAATAAGAAGAAATACTTGTATTAATCTCTTCTTTATAATAAGTCAAGTACAATCATGTGTAGGGCTCCAACTTGTACTTTGCGAAGCACCGACTTGGACTTCACGAGGCTCCAGCCTTTAGGGCTCCAACCTTGTCATCACTTTGAGGCACCAACCTCTAAGGCTCCAACCCTATCCCTGGTACAGGCACAAACCTGGTCTTCTTGAGGACTCCTATCCTCTAAGGCTCCAACCCACAGCTTCAATTCTTCGAGATAATTTTAGTAATCTTCATGAATCCCAATATCTTTTTCAATGAGCCATGACAATATTTTCACCTTCAGCACTTCCCTCAAATGATCTACAAGGCACTTAGCTCATCAATGACAATTTTGTCTTCACAGGAAGGTGTCTCCACAACTCTTCATGGTACCCAAAAAAAATTCTCCAAGGTCCCTCATGCTGACTTCAGTGCGTCATGTTCTTCAATAATCCTTCGAAGATCAGCTTTTACAAGTGTCTTTAGATTTCTTCAATAGTGCCTCAAGGTGTGCTCAAGGATATCTCAGGATTACTCCAAATCCTCTTCAAGATGTAGATCAAAATTTCCACCAAGAAGTCTGCACCAAGATGTTAAAATGCTCTTCAAAGGTTGCTTCAATGGACTAATACAATTAGTCTCCAAATACGCCAAGATTAGTCTTCAAAGGAATTCTTCACAAGTTCAAAAGATAATCCTTCAATCTGCCCTCAATGCCAACCCAAGACTGCTTCTAAGACTTTCAAAATGTCAACAAAATGCTGCTTCAAAATCATTTCAAGGGTTGCTTTAATGACTACAATATCTGCTCCAAGACTCTTCAAATCTGTTTTAAATGCTCTCCATGGTTTGCTCAAGATCTGCTTCAAAATGTATTCAAAACACTTGGCTTAAGATGCCTTTAAGTATGCTCCAAGACTCCTTCAATGTTAAGGTTGAGGTCCACCAATGAAGGTCTCCAATTCAACAATTCGAGTTATCAAGGGTTCGAGCTTCTGCACCTTCCCACAATTCTATGTATCCAATAAATAAATGATTGTTCTATTAATTTGAGGCTCCAAAATTCTAAAATTTTGTGGTGTAACCAAGCTGCAATAGGACACTATTCAGCCTTTAATTCTGAGTTGTAGTGAGCTGCAAACTGTTGATTTTTGGGTAGCATCGGATGTGCTCTAGCTCCGAAACTTTGTGGAGGGGCTAGAACACATGATATCTCCAAGACCCAGAAATCGTTTGGAGAAATTCCACCCGGAGCTTAAGTTATTCAAATAATTAATTATTTTAATGGGGGCCCTAAGTCTAACTTAGGGAAATTAGATAATTAAAGTGAATTCATTTAACATATGGGTGAGAATGTTCTAAGTGACGAAGATCAAGTCCTTTCTAGTCCTAGCCGTTGCTTAGAGATTAGATCACGGTCGTTGATTCGTCAACTAGAAAAGTATTAAAGGAAGGCTTGGGGTCAGTTGGAGGACACAGTAGTAGCACTTGAGCTAAGTCGAAATTATGGGGTGCGGTTTGCTGAGGATTTCGGAGTGATCTTGCAATGCAGTGAGGAGCAGTTCGACAGCGGGATTTTTATCCAAGGCCAAGAATACAATAGCAGGAAAGGCATATCAGCGCCAGAGAGGCAGCGCAGGCCCAGGAGGGGTGACACAGAGCCAGCAAGGCTCACGCAAAGGGACGCAGAGCCAGAGAGGGTGACACAGTGACTTAGAGAGTTGCGTCGGGGTTTCTGTGGGGCAGATCGGGAAGTCATTCAATGTGTTTATTTCTGAGCCGGGAAGGCTCACGGAGAGGGTGACGCAGCTCCTGGAGAAGGTGATGTAGTCTAGCTTGGTGTAGCCATCGCTCAGCAACATTGGAGACTGCGCAGTCACCTATGAGGTTTCTTCATCTAGTTGCTAGATCCGACAAAACATCTGTCTCTGGATAGAGGTACTTTTGTCGAGGATTTTATCTGTTGGGTGAGCCACATTGGCACACTAGTTTGTATTCAGAAATCTGCTTAATAATAAAACCCTAAAGTGTTGTTGCATCGGTTTTCCTGCATTGGGTTTTTCCAGGGACATTTGTTCGAAAGTTTTGTGTCATTTGTCTGCATGATTTCTTATTCTTCAGTACTCGATCTGTATAATTATGTAGGTTGCAGTGTATTTACTTTGATGTTTTCATGAACTATTCAAAAAATAACTTGTTAAGTTAAATAAACAAGTAGGAGAAGTAAATCAGATTTACTGCAGTAGGATTTCTGTTTAGAGGATTCAAAAATTTTCACACAAACAAATCCTTGTACCGAGCCTTTTCCAAGGTGACTGTCCTTCCAATTCTGGTCTTCACAGCAGATCTAAGTTTAAGTGTATCACAGCAGAAGTATAGGTTCTAGACCGAGCTTGATTAGGATAGCAGGTAGTTGGTTATGTTCACAAATCTGAGCTGCAATATTTTACTCCACAGGTAGCTTTAGTTTAGCTAGAGATATACCAAAAGATCACCACAGGACCAAGTTGTCCACAAAGTTGAGGTATACCTAATCAAAAAGGCCCAAACTGAAATATTTCTTGTCCTCCATGGCCTCCTTGTTGTTCTATGTTTTTATCTCTGAAATGACCACCGAATTATGTATTTTTCACCAAAATTGGATGGTCAAAATGAAGTGTTTTGACTTGTATTTATACTGATTTTTCATTTGACGAAGAAACACGTCTCTTGGACGACATGTTAAGCCTACACAAGTCAGCTTAGGTCAGCTAGCATAATTAATATAATATTTCATCTTAAAAAATCATTTTCTCTCAAATTAGGTGTCATAGGGCGAGTGATAGCTCATTAGAAAGGGGCAAATGTCCTCTATAAGATGGTGTCAATTTCATCCTTCAATGAGGTCATTTTCCTATCAATGAGGTCATTGTCCTCCATGGCCTCCAAAATTACTTTTATCTACATTATGAATCACAAAAGTCTCAGATCTAACAATAAAATTATTTTTGTGAACTGTCATCATAATTTTATTTATGGCATCCTTTAGGATCTTATGTATTGGACAGTGTTAGGGCTTCTTCTTCTTAGACTTAGGACTTTAAGCTTATTAGGATTAGGGCATCTTTAGCAAGGCATTTAGGGCTTCATGAATTTATGCATTTATAGCATTAAACCATGCTAGGGCAGAAGAGTTTGTCATTACATGTGCATACATGTGCCTCAGATGGCTTCATGGTAAGGCTTCTTCATTCATCATAAATCATGTATCATTAGATCATGAGCATCTAGGGCTTCATTGTTCATCAATAGATCATGCATCATGTTCATGCATAGGGTTTTCTCCTAGGGTTTGCATGAGGTTAGGGAAACATCTCAATGCTTAGGACATGTATCACAGTAATATTTTCCATCACATAATGTCATATTGACATCGATGAAAACCCTGACCGATAATGTCCCCCTTTGTCATTGATGGAAATATTCTTTCCCTTCCAACAATTTCTCCCCCTTTGACATCAATGGAAAATGGGGTGCCCAAGTACTCCCCTTATCAAGCTGCTTCTTGACATGCTGCTCCATCATATTTTCTTCATCAATGATAGTTCTTTATAGATATGTTTCTCCCACTTTTATGGTGATCTTGCTTCACTGAACTTGCTCCCCCTAAGCCTTTGCATACCTTCATGGAAATGGATGAGGTAGATGATCAATTGACTCCCCCTGCCTACATAAACTCCTCTAGCTTTTGTTTTTGCTTTAGACAAGAAATATTGTTGCCTTGTGATCAAGTGAAAGACATCTTCACAATTTCATGATATTCTTCAATGGAGTTACTCCTGAGAGATGACCTATCAAGATTGTACATGTGTGACTCGTCAAGGGTTTCATAGGGATCTTCTCGAATAACTTCTGCAAGGATTGTTAAGAATCATAAGCTCCCCCTAACAGTATGCATGGTCTCCTTTTTGGCAAAGTTTCATCATCAAAACTTGGAATATCATATATGCCAAAGATGTCTTCATCAAATCAACATGTGTTGTTGCCTTCAGTGTTCAAGAGACTTTTTGATCCAATTTTCTTCCTTCTCCATACTTGTGTAGCTTTCTTTTCTGGCTTGGTAGTCATGGTTTTAGCTTGTTTAGGGACCCAAGTCAAGTTACAATCACAAGCCATATGTCCAATTTTATGACAATTGAAGCACTCCATCTTGTTCATGAATGATGATTCATGACTTCTTCTTGCAAAGTTTCTTCTAGGGATCTAATCATTATATTTGTCTTTGTGGTATGCCCTACAATTCTTTGCCTTGTGCCCAAAATTTGTACAAGAATAGCAATAACCAAAAAATATACATTGGTACCTGGGAGATAGAGGTTGCCTTGATGTACTTTTGAAGTCTTTTTGCCTTGGTATTCTTTGATGATATCCATTGCCTCTTGCATCATTGATAGCTTCTGCAGAGTATTGCCTTGATATACTTCTAAGGTCATTTTGCCTTAAAATCCTTTGGTCAAATTTATTGTCTCTTGCATTCTTGACACCATCTACATATCTTCTTAGAGTAGGATTTTTTCCAATGTAATCTTGACTCTTCTTGTCTTTGTTGGAACTGGGGGCATCAATATTTCTTCCAGGCTTCTCCACATTCTTGTTGTTTGAATCATTAGGGTTTGCATCATTCTTGCCTGAGGGTTTACATGCATAGCCAAGACCTGATTTATCAAGAGGAGATCTTTGATGACTTAGGATGTCATCTAGATTTTGAGAGCTCTTGAGACTCTTGTTCAAATGATCAACTTCTTTCCTTAGGAGATCAATTTCTCCTTTCATCATCTTGCATTCTTCATCCTTCTTTGTTGTATGATTCTCCATTTCATCCTTCATCCTTGAAGCTTCACATGTTCCGGCCTTGAGAAAGGTGATATCTGATTTTAATTTGAAGATCTCTTAATATTTTTCTTCTAGTTGGCATATCATGACATTTCTTTCCTTTTTTGCTTCATCGACTTGTCCATCCAGGAGGGTCAAAACTTCCATCACCTTTTCAGCTCCTTGTGGTTGTTTCTTTGTTTCTTCTAGTTGAGATTTAAGGGAGGATACCTCTTCCTTGTATTGACCAATTTTCACTTCAAGTATGTTCACGTCCTCGTGTCTTTGTTCAAGATAACTTGACAAAGTTTCTTCCCTTTTCTTTGCTTTATCCAATTGGTTTGTCATGGATATGACTTCTTCATGATGTTTTTTCTTGTTTTGATGAAAATCCTCCTTTAGCTTGGTGAGCTCCCTATCTCTTTCTTGTACCTGAAGCTTGAATAATTCAACTTCCTTCCTTCTCTTGTCAAGGTCATGGTCACCATCTTGTAATTGCTTCTTAAGCTCTTCATTTTCCTTTTTCAAACTGCTTATTTTTACTAGGGAAGCTATAAATTTTGCCATGAGATCTTCTTCATTTTCTTCATCTTCTAGGTCCTCCTTGGTCTTGATGTCTTCATTCTTGTTCTCAACTTTCTTAATGGGTTCTAGATTTGCTTCTTTCTTTCCATCATATTCTTGACCAAACGTCATGGTCAATGCACCTTTTGAGTGAAGATCTTGAAGTTTGTCCCACATACCTTTTCTTGAAGAACATTTTTCCACTTTGGTCTTTATAGGATCTGGTAGCCCACTCAAGATTGCATTCATCGCTCTTGCATTATATTCCTTGGATTCTTCTTCCATCGTGCTTTCAATAATCACTCCTTCAAAGTCTTGAGCTATTAAGAAATTCTTCATTCTTGCCTTTCATATATCGAAGTTTCCATTGAACAATGGAGCTTTCCCAGTTTGATTGTCTTCAGTTTTCATGGTTGAGGAAGAGACATCTTTAGAAGGATTGGAGGCCTTCTTATTTAGCTTTGCCATTTGTGTTCTAAGGATCAACCTTCAAGTTGTTAGGCTGTTAGGCTTTGAGTGAAGGTACTGGGTCTGATTCCAATTGTTGGAAATACTGAGAGGGGGGTTGAATCAGTATTTCTTTTCAATTGTTATTTTTACCAGTTAGATCACTTATAATTATAACACAAAGTGAACAATAAGAATAAATAATTTTATTAATCTCTTCTTTACAATAATTCAAGTACAATAATGTGTAGGGATCCAACCCTAGATGAACACACCAATCTCCAATCCACCAAGCTCCAACCTATACTTTGCCAAGCACCGACTTGGACAACCTTTAGGGCTTCAACCCTATCTTCCAAGGCTCCAACCTTGTCACTTTGAGACACCAACCTCTAGGGCTCCAACCCTATCTCTAGTACAAGCACTAACCTGGTCTTCTTGAGGACTCCTATCCTCTAGGGCTCCAACCCACAACTTCAATTCTTCAAGATAAGTTTAGTAATCTTCACAGCTCCCAATATCTTCTTCAACAAGCCCTGACAATAACTTCACCTTCAACACTGCCCTCAAACGATCTCCAAGGCACTTAGCTCATCAATGACAACTTTGTCTTCACATGAAGGTGTCTCCACAACTCTTCATGGTACCCAAAAAAAATTCTCCAAGGTCACCTCATGATGACTTCAGTGCATCATGGTCTTCAATAATCCTTCAAAGATCAGCTTCTATAATGTCTTTCGATTTCTTCAATAATGCCTCAAGGTGTGCTCAAGGTTATCTCAAGATTACTCCAAATCCTCTTCAAGATGTATATCAAAATTTCCACCAAGAAGTCTGCACCAAGATGTTAAAATGCTCTTCAAAGGTTGCTTCAATGGACTAATACAATTATTCACCAAATACACCAAGATTAGTCTTCAAAGGAAGTCTTCACAAGTTCCAAAGATATATCCTTCAATCTGCCCTGAATGCCAACCCAAGACTGCTTCTAGCTGCTTCTAGGACTTTCAAATGTCTACAAAATGCTTCAAAATCCTTTCAAGGGCTGCTTTAATGACTACAATATCTGCTCCAAAACTCTTAAAATCTGCTCTAAATGCTCCCCATGGTTTGCTCAAGATCTGCTTCAAAATGTCTTCAAAACACTTGGCTTAAGATGCCTTTAAGTCTGCTCCAAGACTCCTTCAATGTTAAGGCTGAGGTCCACCAACACAGGTCTCCAATTCAACAATCTGAGATATCAAGGGTTCGAGTTTCTGCACCTTTCCAACTATTACTGCCCACAGTTCTGAGTATCCAATAGATAAATGAATGCTCTATTAATTTGAGCCTCCAAAAGTCTGAAATTTGTGGTGAGTGCTGCAATAGGACACTGTCCAGCCTTCAATTCCGAGCTGTAGTGACCTACAAACAAATCCCTGTACCGAGCCTTTTCCAAGGTGACTGTCCCTCGAATTCTGGTCTTCACAGCAGATCCGAGTTTAAGTGTATAACAGCAGAAGTATAGGTCCTAGACCGAGCTTGATTAGAATTTAGGACAGCAGGTAGTTGGTTATGTTCACAAATCTGAGCTGCAATATTTTACTCCACAGGTAGCTTTAGTTTAGCTAGAGATATACCAAAAAATCACCATACAACCAAGTTGTCCACAAAGATGAGGTATACCCAATCAAAAAGGCCCAAACTGAAATATTCCTTGTCCTCCACGGCCTCCTTGCTGTCCTGTGCTTTTATCTCTGATATGACCACCGAATTCTGCGTTTTTCACCAAAATTGGATGGTCAAAATGAAGTGTTTTGACTTGTATTTACACTGATTTGTCATTTGATAAAGAGACACGTCTCTTGGACGACATGTTAAGCCTACACAAATCGGCTTAGGTCGGCTAGCATAATTAATATAATATTTCATCTTAAAATATCATTTTCTCTCAAACTAGGAGTTAGAGGGCGAGTGATAACTCATTAGAAAGGAAAAATGTCCTGTATAAGATGGTGTCAATTTCATCCTTCAATGAGGCCATTCTCCTATCAATAAAATTATTTTTGTGAACTGTCATCATAAGTTTATTTATGGCAGCCTTTAGGATATTATGTATTGGACAGTGCTAGGGCTTCTTCATCTTAGACTTGGGCCTTTAAGCTTATTAGGATTAGGGCATCTTTAGCAAGGCATTTAGGGCTTCATGAATTTATGCATTTATTGCAATGAACCATGCTAGGGCAAAAGTGTGTCATTACATGTGCATACATGTGCCTAGGAGGGCTTCATGGTAAGGTTTCTTCATTCATCATAGATCATGCATCATTAGATCATTCAAGGTAGATCATGAGCATCTAGGGCTTCATTGTTCATCAATAGATCATGCATCATGTTAATGCTTAGGGTTTTCTCCTAGGGTTTGCATGAGGTTGGGGAAACATCTCAAAGGTTAGGACATGTATCACAAGAATATTTGCCATCACAGGAATATTTGCCATCAATGACAACCTTGACCAACAAAGTAGTACAACGTCCTAGGTGCAAAATGTACCCTAGAACATGTGTGATAAGTTGCTACTGCTATGAGGCCCATGAGTCTCAACGCTTAACCTGTTTGTGCCAATTGCTTCTCTAATGACCTGGGTACCTTGGAAAAGGTGCCCAAGACACGGGCTGTTGAACCACCTGACAATCATAACAAAAATTCTAGTGAAAGCAACCAGTCATCAGGGACAAAAATCATCATTGCATCTAAGTGAACCAAGCTTGAGTGTCATGGCATATTTAATACTTCATATAAGGATCCCCTTCCAAATATAGGCCTTGAATGGTGTTCTCTCCCTAGGTAGGAGTGGTTAAAGGAAAACCCTATTAGGTTTTTCTAACCCCTAAGAGGAAGTAACATTTCTTCAATCCACCCTTCAATTGATATTTGTTAGTAAATAATAATGATGATAATGGAGGGGATTGTTAATCTAAGTTGTCATTGATTGCAATAGGATGCCTGATGATGATGAATGATGATGGATGAATATACTTGTTGAAGGACTAGACAATGGATGATGGAAGACTACATGAAGACATATATCACTATGGCATGTTAACCTTATGATGAAGAATCAAACCATAAAGAATCCCAAGACATTCTACCCTACCTATATTTCTGCACCTGTAAATGACCTGTCACATTGAAAATTACTTTTCACTACCTTGGAAGCAAAAAATTTCTATGAAACCTTCACCATCATTTAAAGCATAATTTTAGCTTTCATATGAGCTCTTACTTGGTCAGAAACTCCAAGCGGTTTGGGAGATATGAATTTTTCAAGTTACAAAAATAATTCTGTCCTGGAGCCGACCTGTCCTAGCTCTCATGTCGGCCTGCCTTGGGATATCACTTTCCACTAAGGTCTACGGATGAATCTGGAATGGTTTTGGGTTATAAATCAGATAATTGATAACTGAGGCAGCTACAGGCAGTCAAACATACCTCGAACACCTTCAGGCAGCCACAATATTACCCTCAGCCCTGGTGGATATTAGCTCGGACCTGTACATGATTTATGTGATTCGTATAGGGCAATTTTTGTGGGGACAGACAGACAAACATACCTCGGACACCTCCAGGCAGGCACAATACTACCCTCGGACCTGGTGCATATTAGCTCGGAACTGTACATAATTTCTGTGACTCGGATAGGGTAATTTTTGTGGAGAATTAATATAACAATTCTGGAAAAAGGTCTCGGTGTTGCAGCAGAGGAACACTGTTTGACAGAAGTATATAGGCTACAGCTCGGTGCCTTGAAGAAGTCACAATTCAGTGTTATAATAGAGACTACTGTTTGATGCAATGATGGAGCTACAATTCAGTGATATAATTCAATGATTCAGTGCTATCCTAGTTTCGGTGTTACTACGGTGATCATATTTCGGTGACATTACAGTGAAGTATAGTGGTGAAGCTAATTGAAGTCAAAGAGCTGTGCTATTACAGACTTGATTACACAGTGGCTTAAGTGCAGAAGTGTGGATTAGTGTAGATAAAAGTGCAGACAGTAGCTCAAGTACAGCAGTATAGTTTGGTGCAATCTGATGCTGATTGATGCATGGAGCATCTCTAAAATCAATCATTCAATAAAAAGAAATGAGGGATTGGTGTCCCTGGAGTAGGAGCTCCTAAACACAAGGTTGGTGCCTTGAAGAAGATCGGGTCAAAGCCCTAGAGGTTAGAGCCTCATCAAAGTCCAAGTTGGTGTTAGAGAATAGGTTGGTGCCTGTAGCATAAAGGGTTGGTGCCCTCACACAATTATTGTATTCAATTATTTGAAAAAGGATTGAAGTTCTACTTAATCCTTAATAATAATATTATTATTATACATTTCTCTATTTTAATTGTGAAGAATCTAACTAGTAAAATAACGATTAAAAAGAAATACTGATTCACCCCCCCTCTCAGTATTTCCAACAGGGATAAGACTTCATGGCCAACTCGGCCTTTGTTTTCCACCCCTCTTGTGCGTCTTTTATTTTTCCTTGATTTTTCTTTATATCACTGCTCATAGCTCAAGGGTTAGAGCTTGCTTTGAATGATGTGGCAGTTGTATTTGTTGAGATTTGTAGCTTGGGAGGTACTCCAAACCCTAGACTTGATGGTTGTGGAGGAGTTGGCACACAAGTATGGCTTGTGGGCATAGAACCCAAGCATGTGGGCTTTGCACCCCGAGCTTGTGGGTGTGAATCCATGAGGCTTATTGGACATGTGATGAATCGAGATGATAGAGGACGTTGAGACAAATCCAACGCAACAAAAATCATCAAATTTTGAGTTGTCCTTATGGAGATATTAATTTTTGAAGTTAATGTCTGGGTTTGGCCAAGGTCAGCTAGGTGTTTAGAGACCTTGTGACAAGCTTAGTCACCGGGTTCGGCGAACCTCAAAGAAAAAATTCGAAATTCGCCGCGCCGAATTTAATCAGCAGCCGAACAAGTTCGATTTTGTTCGACGAACACAAAGCCGAACATCATGCCGAACACAAACATGAAAAAAAATCGATTAAATTTGGCAAAAATTCAAAGAAGTTCATTTAGGTTTGGCATTTGACAAAATCTGTTGCCGCGGTAATGATTTTCATTGCATTTGCCGCATTGCTCCTGCTCACGAAAAGCTCGCTCTTGCTTCAGCACACAGTGCATTACTCTCGGCCGCTGGCATTTGTGTCAGATTTGTGTCATGACTCACAGTCCACAGCTCCACGGGCACAGCGGCACAGCGCCACGGGCCACAGCGGCACAGCGCCACGGGCTACAGCCTACAGGCACGCCGCACAGCTCTGAGCACACACAGTATGTTTCGAAATAACATGTACATGGCATTTTATTAAAAAAAAGGGCTGCATAAAGCAGCTACCACGATCTGAGATCCTAGTGTCTATAAACTGCCTCGGCCCTCAAGGACTAAACCAGTAATGGTAAATGTCAATTCCTTAGGGGCTTATTACAACTATATCAGTCATTTCATAGACCACTCATGTCTCACTGTATCTCGGGCATCGTCCTGCCAATACAGATTGTCTAACTGCAATTTCTTCAAGCTCATTTTCATCAAACAGAGTGTCAAAATATATGTTTCTTTTGGTCCGCAATCGTTTCTCCATTTTAATTTTTAAGTGAATCGAATCGAGGGAATTGGAATGGATATTTCAGTTAAAGGGTCACAATATAAGTGGTTGTTTCAAACCCTTAGTTCAGATAAAATGGATTCCAATGCAGTTCTGTTGTCAATCTAATCTCAATATTGCTACAGGAATTCAGATTTCAATTGTAATTTGTATCATATCAATAGCCTCAGAATGAAAACTCTAAATTGAAGCTACAGCCTAGAATATGAATGGGACGAGAAATACCACTGAGCAGAGAAGAACAAATGGTTATAGGTGTCTATCTCACTTCAGATTTTTAACAATAATAGAATGTGATTTCCAGAGGTGTCTATCTCACTCTGCCATGCAATATTGGTCCTCTGTTATCTAGAAGAATTTTTAACAATAAATGAATGTGATTTTTTTATTTGTAAGTCTGTATATTAAAAAAAAAAAAAATTACAGTTTAGAAGAAATTTCATAATGCAGAATTATTTAGAACTAATTCTAATGTTATTTTTTTTAAAAATTGCAGACATTTCACCCACTGTGGTTCACTTCAGCAATCAAGACAATGGCACCCCCAAAATCAACTGCTGTAGCATGGGATTTTATCAGCAAAAATGGGAAAAATCTTTTGTGTCAGATTTGTGGGCATCAATTCACTAGCTCTTTAACTAGAGCTGTGGATCACCTTCTCAGTATTAGCAATGGCAGTGGAGGTGGTGTTGAGGGCTGCACTAAGATCTCAGATGAACAAAAAGCCGCAGTGGAGAAAAGCTATTCCTCTTCAAAGTCGGAAAAGGAAAAAAGGGAGCAGAAGAGGCAGCGAATTGAGAGGGAGATTGCCATGTCTTCCTCAAACACCACTAATTCAATCTCAGCCATTGGTGGATCAAGTTCTACTGCTGTAAAAACAGGTGGAACCAAAACATTAAATCAATTCTGGAAACCTGTGGAGAGACAAGAAGTTGATGATGCTTGTGCAGAATTTTTTTATGCATGTGCAATTCCCTTTAATGTGGCTAGGAGTCCATATTTTAAAAATCTAATTAAAAAGGCCATTGATTTTGGAAAGGGATATGTTCCTCTCGGATCTAAAGCTTTAAGGACCACTTTGCTAAAAAAAACAAAAGAAAGAGTCACAGAAAAATTGTTTGAGATTAAAGAGTCTTGGAAGCATACAGGATGCACAATTTTGAGTGATGGTTGGTTAGATTTGTGTCATCGCCCATTGATCAATGTGCTTGTTTACAATCCTCGAGGGGTACGTTTCTTGAAGGCAGTCAATGCAATGGATCAGGTGAAGACATCAAAATTTATTTTTGAAATTTTGGATGAAGCAATTCAAGAGGTTGGGGTGGAAAATGTGGTCCATGTTGTTACAGATAATGCATCAAATTGTGTTGGTGCAGGGAAGATGATTATGGAAAAGTATAATCATATTTATTGGACCCCTTGTGCAGCTCACTGTTTGGATTTGATGTTGTATGATTTAGCCAAATTTCCTTGGGTCAATGAAACAATACGAAGAGCCAAAACAATTGCAAACTTCATCATCAACCATCGTCTCACTTTGAGCATATACAGGAAGAATGCATCTAAAGAGTTGTTGAGGCCTTGTGATACAAGGTTTGCTACTTTCTATATTACTCTGAAAAGAGTTGTTGAGGAAAAAAGGAAGCCTAAGAGCTGTTTTTTGCAATACTAAGTGGGAAAGATCTCCCCTTTCAAAGAAATCTAAGGGGAAACATGTTGAACAAATAGTGTTCAATAATGGCTTTTGGGAAAATTCAGACAAGGTTTTAAAAATATGTGGTCCAAATTGTTAATGTGCTCCGCATGGTTGATGGTGACAAACCTTGTATGGGTTTTGTTTATGAAAGTATTGATCGTTGCAAAGAGGCCATTGCAAATGCTTTTAATAATGTAGAAGCTGATTACCAGGAGATATGGGAAGTAATTGATCAAAGATGGAAGATGATGCATAGTCCATTACATGCAACAACATGTTATATGGACCCCAGATTGTTTGGGTTACCAAGACATAGGGATGAAGAAGTCATGAATGGACTTATTCAGGCTATTGAGAAGCTAAATCCAGATACAGCAATTGCAAGTTTGGTCAGATCTCAGTTGAGGGCATACAGGTTAGAAAAAGGGCTATTTGGTACACAATCAACAAAGTATGATAGGAGCAGAAGTGATTCAGCAATATGGTGGGAGTTTTATGGTCCAGGGGCGCCAGAATTGCAAACTTTTGCAATTCGTATCTTAAGTCAGGGATCAAGTGCTTCAGCGTGTGAAAGGAATTGGAGTTCCTTTGACCACATTCATTCCAAGAAACGAAACAGATTTTTATCTGGAAGATTAGAAGATCTTGTTTATGTTCGTAGTAACTTGCACTTGGCTTTGAAAAATGTGTCAAAAGAGTCATCCAATTCTTCTACTCCGTACATCGATCATGTTCTTAATGCATCAAGGGATGAAGCTGATTTTTACAATGATAGTGACATTGACAGGGAACTGAGTGATGAATCTGATTGTAATATTCCTAATTAGCACCGCTAATTGGAATATTTGATTTTTGTATAGTTTTGCCGACTATAGTTAATTAATAAATAAAAGTGAGAAAAGGGGTCTAACTCACTTAAATAAAATAAAGTGTTTCCCTAGTAGAGGCAACGTTGTAACTTAAAGGGGAAAGCCTTGGGGGTCCACACACACATGAGAGAGGCCTCACGTAAACTCCTAAGGTAACTGCGCAGGTCAAGGAGGAACTCAAGGACGCAGTTAGGGTTTTGAGGGAGCTAGCACTATAAAAGGTGGGGGTTTCACTCCATTTGGCATGGTTGATATGATATTGATATTGAGAGCTAGACTTCTGTCTACTTCGGCACGCCGGTTGTTTAGTCGGTCTGCAGCACTGTTTAGTGCAAACTGAGTGTCTCCGGTCGGAGATCTCGCCCTTGGCTCCGGGGGACTTCGAGTGCCTGCTCGAGCAAGGTTTTTCCTTCAGTTTCAGTTGGTGATTTGCGGTGGATTTCTAGTGGACGAGTTGCAGAGGAGCTGCCCATTTTGAGTGACTGCGCAGTCTAGGAGAGAGGACGCAGTTCCAGCAGGGAGGACGCTGTCTTGGTTGAGCAGCGTTTTTGTGGGGTGATTTGGCAGTGGGTTCAGCGTTTTTCAGCCTTGAGGAGGTTGCCGTTTCATCTGGAGGTTTTGCAGGAGGATTCAGCCCCTTTTCTTAGCGTGTTTCTTGAGCTTCTGCGCTGTTCCTGGAGGCACAGCGTTTTTGTAGGAGGAGGGTTTCTGGGGGTGATTTTCGGAGGTGGTCCGTTTGGTCTATGATTTCTGGGTTTTGTCCGGAGCAGCGAGTACAGGTGATCTGTAGATTTTCAGCTCATTCCGGTGAGGGGATCAGCCCCTCGTTCCAGTACAGTGTAGCAGCAGTTGTTCTACGGCAGTTTCTCCAGTCAGCTAGGACGCAGTCTCTGCTGCAGCCATTTCTTATTCTGAGAGGGTCTCCACTTGCCTAGAGCAAGGATAGGTGCACTCATTCTGATTATCTTTGTACCCATATACATATATTCTCAGATTAATAAAATGGCTTAGTGTTCTGGCATTTTATGTGTATTTGTTCCATATTCTAGTTCCGGCATTTTGTTCTATATAGCTGCTGTTTGTATTTCTGTGTATTACTGTCTATTTTCCCGTTGGGGATATTACACTGATGCTGAGGCATCTAGCGGATTCACAACCCATACTGTTCTTGATGATATAGAACTCTTTGATATCACAAGTGGGCCACGAGAACATCAAGAATAAAACTTGTGTTCTCGTTTTAGACTTCTAGCTTACTTTTTGCTAGACTTCTACTTTACTTTTTGCATGAACAATATTCTAAAACTACCAAAGTACTTTAAAGTTCATATATTTTGAATATTTTTTTATCAGATTGTTTTCAATATATGAAATCTGATATGGCCCATGGTTTTGTTGAATTTGATATTCTTATAGTGCTACTAGCCTACCGCTAATGTCTATGATGAATTTCTCACCTTGTTTACTATGTATGGAAGACTGAAGTTGGTTATTTATTGGAAATTTGGCACTCACTTTCATGGTTTATATGTGGAAATGATGTAAATGTGAGCAATAATCCTATCATCTATGTGCTTGCAATGTGCATTATGCACTTTGAAAATTGACATGCTTATTTATTTATGTGCATCATATTCATCTTTCAACATGCTTAAAATTGATATATATATATATATATATATTTCAAATTTCTATATGTCGAATTTTATGCCGAACTTTATCAGAAAAATTTTCGATGCCGAACTTTATTCGAATTTCAACGTCGCCGAACTCGAACACGAACATGAACCTGGTGACTTAGGTGACAAGTTGTCAAGCCCACACATGTGATTTAATGGAGCCCTTATATTGTGTATAAATATAAGGTGGAGGAGGGTCATTTAACACATCCAAGGAGCATCACATCAAGTCTCATCTCTAAAATACAACGCAAGTGCAAGCAGAAGCCCGAGTACGGACAACCACGCGAGTACAGGCAGAAGCCTGAGTACGGGCAGCAGCACAAGTACAGGCAGAAGCCTGAGTACGGGCAGTCGCGTGAGTACAGGCAAAAGCCTGAGAACGGGCAGCATCAAAAGTACAGGAAGAACCACAAGTACGGGCAATCGTGTGCGTACAGGTAGAAGCCCAAGTACGGGCGGTCGCGTGAGTATAGGCAAAAGCCCGAGTACAGGCAAGACCGTGAATATAGGAAACCGCGTGAGTGCGGGTAGCGCGAGTGCAGGCAACGCGAGTGCGGGAACCTCAAGTGCAAGTAGTGCGAGTGCAGACTGAGCATGTAGCAGATTGCACCAGGGTGATGCAAAAGCTGTGCAAGGCTAGGTATGTATTGTATTGATGTGTTAAGGTTGAATTGATGCAAGTGGATGGTGTCCTAGAAGAGGACAATTTGGAACTCTATTAGCAACCAAGAAGAAGGGTTTCCTAGGTGTTGGATGCCCTAACTAGAGTGTTGATGCTACAACAAGGATTGGTCACTCGTGGTCTGTTGAAGGGCAGCGTGAGAGTGGACCAAGCGTGGGCAGTGGATTGGGAATTTATGGTATGTTGGAGGACAACGTGATAGTGTTCAAGTTGGAGCCCAATGTGCAACACTTTGATTGACAAAAGTAGTTGCTAGAGTGGCAGTTGTTGAGCTGAAGGTTCTGATTAGCCAGGAGCAGTTTTGAGTAGCCCTAGACTTGTGTGTGGAGAAGGACATCTACAGCATAAGATGGGCGATCCTCCTAGCCCATGTTCATTGTGAGAGATGGGCATCTTGCAGTGATAAGTGGCATCCTCCCATGCCTTATGTTAGTCTTCATTGGAGCAGCACAGAAAGACAATAGTGGGCAGAAGTCCCTGAGTAGCTGAGGAGCAGCAGTGGGCAGTTGAAAGTTGTTCAAAAAATAGTTGTGAACAACTCGATAGGAGTCTCGTTGTGTTGTGCCCTTGATGGACTAAGGCACAACTAGTGAGTAGATTGGATAGTCGAGGTTCAGTGGCCAGATGGACTTGGATCGTTGATAGAGGAAGTGTTGCAGATCGGGAGCTGACGGACCAGTCATGTACAGGGTACGACTGAGAGGAGCTGAGAGAGCGCGCTACATCATCCAGATGGTCAGGGTATCTTGTTGAGGGTAGATTGGTTGTCGATGGACTAACACCAAGCCCCAATTTTATATTCTTGTATCAATGGATGTTTGAGGGCCATTATCCCTGGTACGGGAGCCCTAGACTATTGTATTATTCAATTGGATTAATATAACGAAGTTGGGTTATTGTACAAAGTTGTGTATATTTTTTGCACTAGTATATTTATTGTTGTTTATATTCTGTTGTGCAAAGTAGTTTCCTTGTGATCCTTGGTTTGGTAGTGTCGGTGATTTAAGATTCTATCCCAGACACCAGGATCGTGGAAAAACATAGTATCAGAGCATTATCAGAGCTACTTTGATGGGACAGTGAATCAGAGTGTGCACAACCAAGCAATTCGGAGGGAGTTGAGGGTATCTAGATCATGGAGCAAACGGTTCAGCTGAAGACATGGAGATGCGGTCTTGACTGGCTTGGTAGCGAGATCGGTTGGGGAGTTCTAGTGGATTGGTGGTGAGCTTGGTGAACAACAATTTGTTTTAGGGTAGGTTATTGATCGTGGACTTCCCATGACTTGTCATGGATGGTTGGGACGGCTCGAGGATTGCTTTGGCATGGATGAGATAAGGATGATCGAGATGGCTTCATGTGATTGACTACAGGTTGGTAGGCTAGAGTCTTCATCGAATCGTGATGTTGCATACCCAAGATTGGAGGGATTTGCATGAGTGGTATTTGATCTAGGAGGATGAATGCTTGCAAGACTGAGCCAGCGGAGATCATGTAGACTCAAAGGGAGTCTAACGTCAGAGGGAGCACCCTATGGAGGTTTGGGATCTTCAGGTTCAGATGTGATGAGGAAGAGGCACTACTGAGATTGCAGGGTTCATTCTACAGAGTATGCTGCAGTGATGGATGCCATATGGGCTAATATCGTCGGATGATGTTGATGGAGACTTCCTAGTGTTGGAGACTTCCTAGTGTTGGAAGTACCTCCCTTGGCAAGAGGGAATGTTGAGATTTGTAGCTTGGGAGGTACTCCAAACCCTAGGCTTGAGGGTTGTGGAGGAGTTGGCACACAAGTGTGGCTTGTGGGCGTGGAACCCAAGCATGTGGGATATGCACCTGAGCTTGTGGGTGTGAATCCATAAGCATTATTTGACATGTGATGGATGGAGATGGTAGAGGACATTGAGACAAATCCAACGCAACGAAAATCATCAAATTCCGACTTATCCTTGTGGAGATATTATTTTTTGAAGTTGATGTGTGGGTTTGGTCAAGGTCGGTTAGGCATTTAGAGACCTTGTGACAAGTTGTCAAGCCCAAACATGTGATTTGATGGAGCCCTTGTAGTGTGTATAAATATAAGGTGGAGGAGAGTCATTTAACACATCCAAGGAGCATCACATCAAGTCTCATCTTTGAAATACAATGCAAGTGCCAGCAGAAGCCCGAGTACGAGTAGTCACGCAGGTACAGGCAGAAGCACGAGTACGCCCAGTAGCGCGAGTACGGGCAACAACGCGAGTATAGGTAGAAGCCCGAGTACAGCGTGAGTACTGGTAGAAGCATGAGTACGGGCAGAAGCATGAGTACATGCAGCCGCGCGAGTGTGGGTAGCGTGAGTGCAGGCAGCACAACTGTGGGCAACGTGAGTGCAAGCAACACAAATGCAGGTAGCGTGATGGCAAGCAACGTGAGTGCATGAAGCACAAGTGCGGGCAGCTCGAGTGTAGACAGCGCGAGTGCAAGTTGAGTATGTAGCAGATTGCACCAAGGTGACAAAGAAGCTGCGCAGGGCTAGGTATGTATTGTGTTAATGTGTTAAGGTTTAATTGATGCTAGTGGATGGTGTCCTAGGAGAGGACAGCTTGGAACTCTGATAGCAGCCAAGAGGAATGGTTTCCTATGTGTTGGATGCCCTAACTAGAGTGCAGATGCTACAAGAAGGATTGGTTACTTGTGGCCTGTTGGAAGGCAGCGTAAGCGTGGACCAAGTGTGGGCGGTGGATTAGGCATTTATGGTCTATTGGAGGACAATGTGATAGTGTTGAAGTTGGAGCCCAGTGTGCAACACTTTGATGGACAAAAGTAGTTACTAGAGTGGTAGTTGTTGAGCTCAAGGGTCTAATAAGCCAGGAGCAGTTTTGAGTAGCCCTAGACTTGTGTTTGGAGAAGGACATCTACAGTAGAAGATGGGCAGTCCTCCTAGCTCGTGTTCATTGTGAGAGATGGACATCTTGAAGTGATAGGAAGTAGCCCTTCATGGCCTATGTTAGTCTTCATTGGAGCAATGAAAGAAAACTATAGTGGACAAAAGTCCCTGAGTAGTTGAGGAGAAACAGTGGGAAGTTGAGAGTTGTTCACAAACGGAGTTGTGAACAGCACAACAGGAGTCTCAATGTGTTGTGCCCTTGATGGACTAAGGCACAACTAGTGACCAGATTGGATAGTCGAGGTTCAGTGGCCAGATGGACTTGGATCATAGAGGCAGTGTTGCAGATTGGGAGTCGACGGACCGTGCAGGTACAGGGTACGACAGAGAGGAGCTAAGGAGCGCGCTACATCAACCAAATGGTCAAAGTATCTTGTTGAGGGTGGACTGGTTGTCGATGTACTGACACCAAGCCCCAGTTTTGTAAGCTTGTAGCAATGGACGTATGAGGGCCATTATCCTTGGTACAAGAGCCCTAAACTATTGTATTATTTAGTTGGATTAATATAACGAAGTTGGGTTATTGTACAAAGTTGTGTATATTTTTTGCACTAGTAGATTTACTATTGTTTATATTCTATTGTGCAAAGTAGTTTCCTTGTGATCCTTGGTTTGGTACTGTCAATGATTTAAGATTCTATCCCGGACACCAGGATCGTGGAAAAACAACAGTATTACCCCTTAATAATGAGTCAATTTATCGCTCATCGGAGCTAGGATATGCAAGGGCTCCTTCCTTTAATGTAATGGAGCAACATGTGCTCAAGAACCAGGCAATGGCCATAATGAGTGAGGTAGAGCTCATGCTAGGAATTTTCCCACATGCTAATTTGTGTCCCTAGCCATCTTTTGCATCTTGATTTTCTTTTCTTTTTCATTTTGTTGTGTCCATGATATGTTTTTATGTTTATTTTAGCTACATCAACCTCCTAGGGAAAAGTTTCTAGGCCCTACCTAGGCATGTGGACATATGGGTGCCAAATCCCAAAGAATGGAGGTGAGATAAGGGTTTGTAATGTATGATGGAAAGTTTTAAGTATGACATAGGGATAGATGGAACTACACTATCTCAGTCAAGGATTCCCAAGTAGTGCCCCTCCTATACCCATTAGGGGAGGTCCCACTAAACTAGGATCGAAAATTAATCCCCCATTTAAGGTTAGGGAACAAGATCACCATCAAAACCCATCCTTATTTTAGATCACCCCACAATCCATACCAAATTCCCGAATACAAATAAGCATAAGCACCCAATTTCAAAATGATCAAAGTACCTTTTGAGAGGATGCCCACCTTCGTCCACGTGCTCATGCCAGATGGGTGAGAAGCATATGGTTGATGCAAGTGATAGAGATATAATGGAATATCATCAACTATTGGTGGTTTTCTGGGGTTGTTGGCTATGTGGTTGACTGGTTGGCTGACAAGAATAGGAGAAAAGTATTTTCCTATAGGGTTGCCCATTTTGGTGGGTAACAAGTTGTATCCTTGGTGTTCCACCTAGCATTCCAAAAGCTCAAACATTGAGATACCAAATCAATAAAGGACATAATTCCCTGTCCTTGGCTCTGATGGAAGAGGGATCATATCCTTGTTCCAACAATATGTAATCAATTCTTTAAAAACCTATATCTCAAAATTCCTTGTAATTTTTTGTAAATTCGTAATTAGCATTAATTATAAAAACCTTAAAAAATATATATTTCAAAAAAATCAAAATTATTTATTAATCCCAAAAAATATTTTAATAATCTTCCCTAAATTGTGGTTTGTCTTGCATTTACTGATTATATCATTGAAAAAATCACTACAAAAATTGCATTTGGGGAAGTCCTAAATCCCTAAGGCTGAAGACCCCCCTTAATTCACCTTATATTGTTGTACTAATTGTATTTCCAAGTTTTTTGAAGCTAATTACAAGTTCTGGAATCATTTTACAACAATTGGAAGTGATTGAAGGCAAAGCCTTGCCTTGGGATTTATGAAATTCAAGATAAAATCATTAGTATCCATCATATTTGAACTAAAGAAGTTTTCCATTGATTTTTATTTACTTTTAGATCACATATTGGCTGTTCAAAATGATTTGCAAGTCTGATCTTCGCTTTTGGTCAAGCCAATTTTCAACTCTCACGATTGTGAGCTACTTTTTGGGTAGTTGATTTGCAAATTGAATATCCCTCAAACTACTTACCCAAATTTGGTGTTTTTGTGCTCAGTGGAAAGGTATTTTATAATACTAACATCTCCAATCAATCCCTTTGAGCTTCAAGTCCACAAAAGTCCATTTTCAGGCCTCCAAAGTGGTGTTGGACACTTGATAAACCAATGCTCCACATGTGTTTCACGACATGGACTAACCGCCTCTCATGGATCCTTATCTCTGGCAATGTGATCATTGACTAACACCTGCAAGTTTTGGTCTAATGGCAATCGTGATTCCCAACAAGTGGTATCAAAGCATAGGTCACGAGTTCGATACACACTCGGCTCGCGTTGGGGGGGAGATTGTTGTACATTGGATAAACCAATTCTCCCAGTGTGTTTCACAATTTTGTGGATCATATGTATTATGCATATCCCTTTATTTTTCAAATATTTGAAAATATAAAAATAAAAAATATTGGAAAATATGTTAAAGTATCAAAATCTTATACTTTAGCATGAAAAATATGTATGTTCGCCAATATCTGAGTTAAAGTTTAAACATTTAAACTTTATATTAGTGGGTTCTGTATTTGATGTTTAAACATTGATTGATTTGTTTGGCAGAAAGCGCTGATAATTAAAGTTCCTATCAAAAGGCCCAACCCGTGGGCACAACTAGCACACCGGATATCAAGACGAGTGCCTTCGCAGTTGACCGGGTTGACTGCGGGGACAACAGAGATGAACGGCAGAGATTGAGTGCGGGGGCACCAGCCAAAATTTTCCTCCGTACCTCGAGAGCCTCCGCAGTGACGTAAGACGCTGAGTTGGTCACAGCTGTCTTCCACGTCGGGTAGAATCAACGGCTCGCTGGCACGTCTTGTCAGCATTTAGTTTAAAATCCGTGCCACCTATTTAAGGAAGATTTCACTTGTTTTCAAATTATTTGTAATTTGTCGCGCTGCACCCTGTTTCAGTTTTACATTACTTGCACAAATTTGACGACCCTGTTAATTATTCCTGCAGAATTTTTCAGCCATGGCTAAACGGTCATCCCTATTAGGTTCAGCTAGCCATATCCCTCTCATGGATACTGAGAGGGATATTCAAGATACCATGTGTTCTATAATTCACCTCCCTTTCTATCAGCAAGTGATATTGAATGATAATACTTCCCCTGTGTATTCTGCCATGGTCAAGTCTGGAATTTTGTCTGCATGCATTCCAAAGACCCATCTTTTCCATGAATTTATCTATTGGTTGGTGTCTGTCACGTATCCAGGGAAGTGTTTTGTCATGAATTCCCAAGGAGAGAACGTTCTGTAGGTGTCCACCCAATTAATCCACCAAGCCCTTTGCTATCCTGAGTCAAAGTCATACATCCAATTTTCTAACGATTCGTTGGTACAATATTATGATAATCTTGCAGGTGAAGAATTTAATCAGTTCATGTTTTATTTGAAACCTGACATGAAGAAGTTTCAGCCAGATTGCAAAGAGTTTTCTATGGAGGTTTTTGACATTGAGACTCGTCTAGTATTAAGTAATATTGCAAAAATTTTGGGTAAAGATGATGATAATATAGTGGATAAATCAATCCTAGGGATGTTTGCCATGATGATGAAGCCAGGAATGGTGCTGGATATTCCATCGTATTGGCAGGAAGCAGTTAATTCACAGCTGATGAGCCTTTCATTAACAGGTTCTTTCAAATTTCCTTCATTGATTGTATATTTGTTCTTATATCAGAATGTGGAAGAATTCATGCATTTAGGTCTAAATATTATGGATGCAAATAAAAGAAGGCAATCAGTGATATTCTGAACAGATGTAGTTAGAAGGGAGAAAAATGAGGCTGGGTTGTTTGATTTTGCTAGCTATTACATGCCAATTGCATATCAAATATTGAATGGAAGTCCTCCTCCTTGTTTCTTACCTAAAGCTCAGGAGTTTCTGCATTTAGGAAACAATTGCAAATATGGAGATTGGTTTGTTTTTGAGGAATATTTTGAAATAAGGCTATATGGAGCAAGTGTTGAGCCTTGTAGACTCCCAATGTTTGTACCAATGAGGCTTTTTGCTTTAAAGTTCATTAGACAAAGCCGAAGTGTTGATTAGGTTCATTTCGTGCCTATGAAGAAAGGACATATGTATAAATTACCCATGATTGTAGGCCCTTTCATAGTCAATATGAGGCAGGCATTTGATGAAGTAACAAGAATGTTAGATGAGATGCATATGCTACTAGGAGAAAGTTGGGCTTATGACCCTTATAGTGTGATTTCAAATAGAAGAATTGAGAATGGGTACTCTGCTTTCATTCATGAAAGTAGGCCAGAACAAGAGAAGATAGCAAGTAAAGGTATGATGAGTTCACTAGGTGCAAACATTCAAACTCCCATCATAGCAGAGAAAACAACTAAAAGAACCAAAGAAGTAGTTATTAATCTAGATGATGAGGAGCAGGGAGCCGAGAAGAGAACAAAACTTACTAAAGAACCTACATCTAATTCACTTGGTTTTTCTTTACATTTGGGAGAAGAGAAAAATGCTCCTGCTTCACCCAGGAGTTAGGAAGCTTCTCATGAACAAGTGCCCTTGATCAAACACCTGTTTTCACAAATTGAGGAAAGAAATCAGAGGATGAAGGCCAGCATGGAGGCCCAAGCTGAACATCAAGTTGCTGCTGATCAAACAAGATTGTTGACTGTAATGGACCTTGAGAAAGATCAATTTAGAATTGCCCTGTCACATCCTACAGATATGTCAATTGGTTCTTCCAACAGTTTCAACACTGTAAATGTGCAGTAGATATTAATAAAATGATTGTCAGAAATGATCTCAGAAAGGCTGCAGAAAAGAAGCTAATGGAAATCAAGGAAGCAGTAAGTCAATTTGATAAGTCATTTGATAAAATGACAAGAGAAGGCTTGCCATCATGTTGGGGAGCTGAAGGAAATCTTTTGCCATGGAATTCTTATGAGAACTTACTAGTATTGACAAAAAGCAAAGTTGATAACAGGCATGAAAAGACTCAAGTGCTTAAAGGAGAAACAATGGTCAACTTCTTGCAGAGACATTTTCAACTCTTGTGGATGTGAAAGACTCTTTTCACAGAAAGGCCATCCTATGATCGAATTACTGCATTCAGATTGGAATATCACAATCTGACACATTCATCCAAGACGAAGGTAGAAATATGGAAAAAGTGCAGAGCTTGGACAATAGACCTACCAAAACGATCAGCATCAAAGAAAGACAAATCAGTTGACCGAGAAAAAGAAGCCACATCATCAGCAATTCCTATAGATTAGGTTATTTGTTTTATTTTCTGAAGACAGTGTAATCGTAAAAGATATTTTCAAGGCATGTAATGAACAGCCTTCGAAGTCCTAAGTAGTTTTGGTAGTTAAGATTGGTTACAGCAGTTCCAAATTGCTTTTTACTGTATTTAATGTAATTTTCAAGAGAAGGAAAGGTTCTGAGTTTTGGACCTTCAGACAATTATTTTTGTACTCAGAGATTCAAAGATTAATGAATAAGTAAGCAAGTTTCTAGCATTTTGTTTATGTTGAAATGTATTCAAGTTTACATTATGTGTTTTCTATCTATGAATAAAACAAAGTTATAAGCAGCAGGTCTCTTTTTACTTCTGTATGTAAGAGTTAAAAACCTTAATGGGCACTCCTTTGTTTTAACTATTTCTTTCATATATTTCTTCTGGGGTTTGAAATGATATTTTCTGTATCAAACAGCATATCAATTTGGACTTCTTCTTTCATTTTCTTCTAGTCATTTCATTCAACATCAACAAATGGTAGCATTGTGAAGCATTCATTATAATTGACATTTAAGGGTTTGATCATAAATACTTGAGGGTTAATAAAACAGAGACATATATATGCGTGACATAATCATATAAATGTCTTAAGCATTGATTCCTTATCACAGCTAAGGGATTGTCTCTTAAGGTACAACACACGACATGGACTAACTATGAAAATTCGATTACCCGAATCCCTACTGCAACAAACTAATATTACTTCTTCTACTTGTTTATTCCATGCAAATTATTTACTGTGTTAAACTGTAATATCTAAGTAAATACAACTGCGGCCTTCACAAATTAAATTATATGTGGAAACAAGAACTAAGCAAGAAGAAAACAAACACACATGACACCATTGTTTTTGGACTAATGTCTCCAGAAAAACCCAATGCGAGAAAACCGGTGCAGCAACTGAGGGTTTGTATTATCAAGCAAAAATTTATGAATACAATCTGGCTATCCAACAGAGAATTTGATTGGCAAAAATTAGTGAGGATTACCTCACACTAACACTAGAGATCCGGCACTGAACTGACCCTGAACTTACAAGCCCCAAGTTGCCTCTCCGCAGCACAACATCACAACTACTGGGGACTGCGTCACTCCCTCCGGCTGATCTTTTTGCTAGCTGGATGCTCGATCCTTTGGCCCTCTGGTCTCACACCCCCGCTCCCGACACTGATCTGACATGACCCTCAGCCAAATAGTAGATCTCCTCAGAGGATCAGCACTGCCTCTGCATGGCTCTATGCTGCCTAGCGTATCCCTCACGCTGCGTCTTCTGGTTCTCTCTCTGCCTTCTCTGCGATGTATCTCCGACTCAGGAAAAACTCTCCAATCGGAAACTATCTCTACCCCTCACTGCAAGAAATCTCCTTAATGATCTCTCCGGCAACTACTACGCTGCTCACTTGAGAAATCAGTCTCTTGATCTCACTCGATGTGTTTTCCAAATTCCCATCGAAGTCCTTATAATCTTCTCGTTGAGAAATCAACAGCCCAGATTAGATTCTAATCAATGGCTAAGATCATATTGACTCGATCTCCGTCTTTTTCTAGAAGTTTCACACCCATTTCTATTAATACACTTTAATTATTTTAATTCCTTAAGTTTAGACTTAGGCTTCCATTAAAAATAATTAATTATTTTAATAAAACTTCATCTAGGTGGAAATTCCCAAAATGATTTCTGGGTATTCTGGAATACATGTGTCTAAGCCTCCCTGCAAATTTTGAGACTTAGAGCACATCCGATGGTACAAGAAATCAACACTCCCTCTTAGCGAGGAATGTGCTCTAGTAATGCATCATGTTGAATCATCACACTGACTCTGTAACATCTCCCTCTGTGTTGTTGATGTCTGACATCACTGCCTACCAACTACTGCGTTGTTGCATCTATGTTGTTGTTGACCTTGCATGTTGCTGCCAACTACATCTACAATGCAACTCTGTTGTTGTTGCAGCAGAAAAACATCCAAAATATTGAACCAAAGGTGTTCAGCATGATGCATTTGTTGCTGGAGTTCTAACTACTGCTAGTCTTTGCACTGACCCTTTGAAGCCTCTGTGCTGCTGCTGACTCTGCACTACTACCAACTCTACTCTGTGTTGCTCAGTCCCTGGAGCTCCTAGCCACTGCAACTGTCACTCTGGCACTCCTATGCACCAATTAACATTGGTCCATCCTGCTACTTCTGATATGGGCTCCCGTTGCAAGGTATTGATCCGAGAGGTGGACTCCTCAAGGATCCTACGCAATTACAGCTCTTTCGAACTACAATTCTAGATCAACCCCATTCTCCCCTGTAGATATGTGGGCAATCATAGAAAAATCCTCCTCAATCCTCGCAGTTGCAGCCTGCGAATTATCGTTCTCATCCTTGTCCTTCTTGAGAGGACACTGCGTAGCGTAGGGACCAAACTCACCACACCAAAAACACTTGATCTTTGAGATGTCCTTCTTCCGCCTCTGTTGCTCCTGCTACCCCTTTGATGCAAGGGTTGCATTCTCCTCCTCCTCCTTGGGCTTCGTCCCACTGCGACTACTTCCATCAAGTTTGCACTTGACTAAGTCTCTCCTCATCTCTTCCTGATAAAGAGCTGCCCACATTCCTTCCCAATCTGACAACTTCCCTCTGCCCAGGATACTTTGGAAAAAGACTTTCCATTCTTCGGAAATGGAATTCAAGGCCAATCTAACCATCTTCGTGGCCTAAGGTGCTAACCCTATAGCTACCAACTGATCTCGAACATCCTGAAGCTTCGATAGGAACGGATCTATGCATTCTCCCTTTTGCATCCTCGTAGATTGCATCTTCTCCTCCAAGAACATCTTCTGTTGCTCAGAAGACCCCTGGTATAGCGTATCCAATGCATCCCACATCTCCTTAGCAATCCCTTTGCCAGAAATATGTGAGAAAATGTGATCCTTCACTCCATCTAGGATCAACCTTTTGGCTCTACACACTCCATGCTGGAGTGAGCCAAATAAAGCTCGATTTTTGCTTCTTCTGCACGGGAAAATAGAATTTCTTGGGCAAGAAATTCTCTGAGGTCAGAATTCCCTCAGTATGCTTCTTCTTCCTTCTTTTGACGCTTTCTGCACCAACAATTGCTCCAGCAAAAAACTGCATCCCACTTGAAGACTGCTTTGCACTAAATCTGCTACTGCACTGCTCCCTCTACCGCTGGCAAATCACGAATTGGAAATATTACTCTTTGTCGACTCACTCAAAGAGAGATTTTCCTCGAGAATCTTGCCCTTCTGGCCTGGACTGCGCAATCCCTCTGGGGATTCGATCTGCTGCCTACACAGCGCTTCGATCTCCCTCTTCTGCTCAGCGCTAGCTCTTCCGGCTATGTTCTCTTGCTTCACTTGCGCTCTGATACCATGTGAAAATTCGAGTACCCGAATCCCTACTGCAGCAAACAAATATTACTTCTACTTGTTTATTCCATGCAAGTTATTTACTGTGTTAAACTGTAAATATCGATGTAAATACAACTGTAGCCTTCACTAATTAAAATATATGTGGGAACAAGAACTGAGCAAGAAGAAAACAAACACACATGACACCGTTGTTTTTGGACTAATGTCCCCAGAAAAACCCAATGCGGGAAAAACGGTGCAACAGCTGAGGGTTTGTATTATTAAGCAGTAATTTCTAAATAAAATCTGGATGCCCAAATCTGGCTATCCAACAAGGAATATGAATAGCAGAAAATTAGTGAGGATTACCTCACACTAACACTAAGATCCGACATTGATCTGATCCTGAACTGACAAGCCCCAAGTTGCCTCTACACAGCTCTGCGTCACAACTGTTAGGGACTAAATCACTCCCTCTGGCTGATCTTTCTGCTGGTTGGATGCTTGATCCTTTGGCCCTCCAGTCTCATACCCGGCTCCTAGCACTGATCTGATCTGACCCTCAATAAAATAGTGGATCTCCTCAGAGGCTCAGTGTCGCCTCTGTGTGGCTCTGCGCTATCTAGTGTAGCCCTTACGCTTCCTCTTCTGGTTCTCTCTTTTCCTTCTCTGCGATGTATCCCCGGCTCAGGAAAAACTCTCCAACTGGAAACTATCTCTGCCCATCACTGCAAGAAATCTCCTCGATGATCTCTCTGACAACTGTTGTGTTGCTTACTTGAGAAATCAATCTCTTGATCTCACTCGATGTGTTTTCCAAATGCCCATCAAAGTCGGATATAATCTTCTCGTTTAGAAATCAACGGCCCAGATTAGATTCTAATATATGGCTCAAATCATATTGACTCGATCTTCGTCTTTTTCTAGAAGTTTCACACCCAGTTCTATTGATACACTTTAATTATTTTAATTCCTAGTTTAGACTTAGGCTTCCATTAAAAATAATTAATTATTTTAATAAAACTTCATTTAGGTGGAATTTCCCAAAACGATTATTGGGTATTCTAGAATACATGTGTCCAAGCCTCCCTGCAAATTTTGAGACTTAGAGCACATCTGATGCTACCAGGAATCAACACTAATTGTCTCTCATGGATCCTTATCTCTAGCAATGTGATCATTGACTAACACGTGCAGGTTTTGGTCTAACGATAATCGTGATTCCCAACAAGTGGCCTTTTGTTTGGTGGTCTGGTGCACTCTTCATAAACACATAAGCCACAAGTCTGAATAGCAAGTATATTTTCTTCTTACATCCATATAAAACATGTATAATAGTTCTATTTTATCTTCTATTGTGGGAAAAAGTTCTCGTACTCAATTTGTGACATTTTCAAGCTTGTTTTCTTGGCATATTGAGTGTTTTCCTTTGCTAGTATGCAATATAAGGTTGTTGTTACATCATTAATAAGATCAACACTTTGTTATTGTATTAACTCCTACCTCTTCCATTTATTTCATTTAGGCACCGATTTATTATTTCTTTGGTTGAGTTGTTGTGTGTAAGGATACCACCCATGGCATTTTGTGGGAGTTGGCTTAAAGTGAGAGGAATACGCTAAGATGACATTGGTTGTATTCCTAATAGCGCTTACCGCATAACAGTCTTGGTTGAACCTTGCCAACCCTACTAGTTTGAGAAGTAAGATTCTTTTGTGCCATTTTCAAGGAGAAGGTTATTCAATCCGGTGTTTCAACGACATTTTAAAGACATATTTCAATAAGAAATATTCTGGTGAGTTTTCATTTTGTATTTGTACCTTGATAAGACTCTTTCATAGAAATTGGCAAGTCTCATCAGGCAACTCCACCTCAAAAAGATAACAAAAGGTACAATACAAAGGTCAACTCTATATGTGAGCATCTTCAAGTCCCCAAGTCTTGTTTAACCTATCAAAGAAAGGTTAGGGAAGGAACTTCATCCTCATCTCGTGGTTTCAAAGAAAAAGTTTGTTTATATAAATGTACTTCAGACATAATGGCATATACTATGCCATGTTCAAAACACTATCAATATCAAACTTGAAACTTATATTTAAGTTAAATATTTATTTTCCCTTCATGTTTTCTTATAGGTTGCATCCAATTTTGCAAACGAAAATAATTCTCAATTTAGGAACGTCACTTCCTACACTTGAGCTGGATTATGATCTCACTAGCACAGAAATTCTGACATTATAATTATATTTATCTTTACTATTCTTTTAGTACCTCTTTTCTATACACTAACCTTTTGATTTTTGTTCACTGTTTCTGGGTTTCACACTTTGGTATAATTCAATGGAATTTTGAACTTGCTTGTTGATTTTCGTAGGATTGGGAAGTGTTCCAAGTCTCAAATCTTGTGAGGAGGCTTGGACATCAGTGTTCCAAAGAACCCAGAAATCATTTGTGGAAATTCCACTCGGTTCGTGTTTTATTATAATAATTAATTATTTTAATGAGGTCCCTAAGTCTAAACTTAGGGAAATTAAATAATTAAAGGGTATTAATATAACAGAGTGAGAATCTTCTAGAGAATGAAGATAGAGTCATGTTTTAATCTTAGCCATTAATTAGAGATCTAATCTAGGTCGTTGATTCATCAACAAGAAGATTATAAGAAAAGGCTTGGGAGTCATTTGGAAAGTAAGTCGGGGCACACACTCAGTACCCGAAGGAAATCGATTCTGAAGGAATAGAATTCAATTTCAGAGGGAGAGTTGCAGGGCAAAGTTGCGAAAGCAAAAGAAGGAAGGAGAAGTCAGTAGTGACAGAGAGGGGCAAGAGGAGGACGTAGATGGCCACAAAGGCTAGCGCTGAGCAACAACACTAAGTCCCCATGCAGAGTGACGTAGTCTAGCATAGGGACTGCGTAGAATATCACGCAGAGGAAGCTAGGGTACCTTCCGGGTGTCTGAAATTCTCCGTCAGGATTTGGAGAATTTATCTTAGGTGTTTTCTTAAGAAATATGCTCATCTACTTATTGTAAAAGATTCATTGTTGAAGAATAATACAAACCCTCATCTGCTGCACCGGTTTTCCCGCATTTGGTTTTTCCGGGGACGATTGTCCAAAAATAACTATTTACATGTGATTGTTTCTATTGCGTTATATGTGTTATGTTCTATTCTCTGCTTATGATTAGTGATTACTGCAATTGTATTTATTTCAGAATTTACTAAAAGAAATTCGTAATTCGTAAATAACTTATCATAAATAAGTAGGTGAAATAAATCCATCACTGTAGTAGTATTTCAGATTTGAAAATTTCACATGGTATCAAAGCAAAAGACGAATAACAGAAGAGGAGATTCTGCAATGGAATGGAAGTCCGACATTGATGCAGCAACAGCTCGGAAGGGTTCATGTAGTTCTCTAGAACGCATGGAGGAGCAGAGGGATCGTGACATTTCAGTTCTGGCATCTAGACTAGAAGGGGAATTTGCTTGTGTGTCAAGCATGGCCTCTCTAGAGACATGGTATATTGACAGTGGAGCATCTGCTCATATGACGAGAGTTCGAGAATGTTTCTCAAGCTACCAGGAGGAGCAGATGAATTTTCAAATTACTATGGGAAACAAGGCAAAATGTACCCCTGTTGGAAGAGGCACCATAATATTTCAAACAGAAGCTGGCAACAAGCTTCGGGTCACCAACGTACTGCACGTACCAGGATTGGGGATGGATTTACTCTCTGTGTCTCAACTTCAGAACAAGGGTTACGATGTATACTTTATTGGCAACAAAGTTTACGTCAAACACCCAAGTTGGAAAAAGAAGGCACAAATTGGAGTCAGGAGCCATAAACTATAAAAGTTACAGCTCGAGTCCCCAATGGCTCTGATAGGCAATACTGATGAGAAAGATTTGAATGAGTTATGGCATAGAAGAGTGGGGCATCTACATCATGGAGCCTTGAGAATTCTCAAGAAGACTGTCATGGGAACTCCAGAACTTAGCACCAAGTGAAACGATGTCTGCAGAGGGTGCGTAATAGGGAAGCATGCCAAGGCAGTGTATCTAAGAAGCAGCAATAGGGCCAAGAGTGTGTTGGGATTGATACACTCAGATATCTACGGACCAATGTCCATGAATGCTCTTAGTGGTGCAAAGTATTTTGTCACCGTCAGCGATGACCATTCCAAGAAGACGTGGATCTACTTTCTGAAGACCAAGGATGAGGTCTTTGAGCGATTCAAGGAGTTTAAAGCTCTTGTGGAGAATCTGACAGGGAAGAAGATCAATACATTGCGATCAGACAATGGTGGAGAGTACATTGATTAGGACTTCACAAGGTTCTACGCAAGGGAAGGCATCAAGAGAGAATGGACCACTCCATATAATCTAGAGCAGAATGGAGTGGCAAAGAGGGAAAGTAGGACTATTGTCGAAGCTGCAAGGGCAATGACGTATGATCAAGACATGCCCAAATTCCTGTGGACTGAGGCTTGTAATACAGTCGTGTATGTGCAAAACAGGATTCCTCACAACGCATTGGGTAAGGTTACTCCTGAAAACATGTTCACTGGTAGCAAGCCTGAAGTAAGCCACTTTAGGATATTCTATAGTATAGCGTATTGCCATGTACTGTTGAGATTTTGTGTATTTGGGGTAGCATCAGTTGTGCTCTAGGTCCCAAATTTTGAGGAAGGACTAAAGTTCACCTAATCTACAAGACCCAGAAATGGATTTGGGAAATTTCATCTGGTCTAAATGATATTAAATTAATTAATTATTTTAATGTATTTCCTAAGTTAAAACTTAGGAAAATAAAATAATTAAAGTGAATTTAATTAAACATCTGATGAAATTCACAAGGATCAAGCTTTCTTTTAATCTTAGCCATTGATTAAAGATTTAATCTTGGCCGTTGATTTGTCAACAAGAAAAGTATAAAGGAAAGGCTTGGGGTCATTTGTAAGACACACAGAGGCAGAGCACTAAAGCTACACTGAGATTCTAGGGTGGGGTTGCTAAGAATTCTCAAGTGTTTCAGTTGCAGAGAGGAGAATTTAGACCAAGGGGATGATCTGATCCCAGGGTCTAGAATACACAAGAAGCAGAGAAGAGATCAGGAAAGACAGCGCAGAGGAAGGTAGTAGCAGCAGTAGCAGACGGCAGCAGCAACAACAACAGACGGCAGCAGCAGCAGCAGCAAGGACAGTGCAGTCCCTTCCAGTGATAGCGCTGAGCATTTGGAGGCCTTCAGAGGTTGACACAGTGTCTTTCAGGGGCAAATCTGGGGTTTCTAGGCCTAGATCTGGCTGAGTTCTGTAAATCCCATTTGAGGGTGTGGATCAGTCAGTATTGTTGGTCTTAGATTAGCCAAGTGCTGCAGATCTAGAGTTTTCTCTGTAGGGTTTTCCAAATCTAGAACCCAGAGCTGTGTATTCAGAAATATTCTTAATAATAGAGCCCTCCAGCAGCCAGAGATCGGTTTTCCCCCATTGGGTTTTTCTGGGGACAGTTTGTCTAGAAATAACTGTCACTTTGTCTATGTGTGCATGTGCTTATTCTAGATCTGAATTGGTAGAGATTTGTTATGTGTTTTTCTTTGATGTTAACTTGAATTTATTCAATTGATAACTTGTATAAGTAGGAGAAGCTTAACCGGATTAACAGAAATAATTTTTGCATAAGAATTAAGATTCAGAAATTTCTACATGTACCCGATGAGAAGTGGAGGAAGTTGGGTCAAATTGCAGAGAAAGGATACCTTGTGAGGTATAGTGAGAATGCCAAGGCTTACCGCATCTATATCCCCGAGAGTAGGAAGATAGTAGTGAGACAGGATGTGAAGTTCATGGAGGAGAGAGCCTTCAAGAAATCCCGAGAAATGTCTTCTGATACGCAATCTGAGGAGGATCCGTTGGTCCAGCCACAACGACCTGCGGAAGATGGCTCTAGTACCTCTCCAAGGCACAGGGATCCTAAGGATAGTTTTTCCGAGGAAGTGCAAGAGGGAGAGCAGGTAAATCCACCCCCACCAATGGAAGGACGAGCAAAGAACTACAACAGACTCTGAGGGATGCAGAGGAGTTTGTTGGAGCTCCTAGACATGAGAAGAGGCAGCGCAGACAACCTGACAAGTACCAGGCATTGGTAGCACAAGTTGGAGAACCTTCTAGTTTTCAGGAGACAGCTCAGCATCAGGTGTGGGTAGACGCGATGGTGGAGGAGTATAGCTCCATCACGATAAATGATGTCTGGGAAATAGTTCCTAGACCTCTGGACAGATCGGTTGTAGGTTCGATAAGGATCTACAAGATTAAATATGTTGCAGATGGCAGTATAGAGAAATTTAAAGCCAAGTTTGTAGCTAAAGGGTACGCTCAGAAGGAAGGAATCGACTATGAAGAGACCTTCGCCCCAGTAGCTCGATACACTTCAATTAGATCCGTCATATCCCTTGCAGCACAGATGGGATGGAAGATTCACCAGATGGATGTCAAGACATTGTTCTTGAATGGGGTGATAGAAGAAGTGTACATAGAACAACCAAAGGGATTTGAGACGCATGAGCTGAAAACTCATGTGTTCAGTGTTAAGAAAGCCTTGCATAGATCGAAGCAAGCCCCTAGAGATTTGTATGGGTGAATTAACAACTACCTGCAGAAGATGGGAATTGTCAAGACTAACGTAGATCCCAATCTCTACTATTTGAAAGTAGATGATTTGTTTCTGACTTGATCATCTAAGCTCATCAAAGACTGCAAGGAAAATCTAGCTACAGAATTCGACATGAAGGATCTAGGGCGAATGCACTATTTTTGGGGTTTGGAAGTTTGGCAGCATAAGGGAGAAATCTTCCTTGGGCAAGGAAGATATACTACAAAGATTCTGAAGAGATTTCAGATCGAGGACTGTAGACCCATGGCTACACCAATGATCACAAACTGAAAGAAAATCGACAAGTCCGAGGATGATGAGGTTGATCCTACCTTGTATAGGCAGCTCATAGGATCATTGATGTATCTAGTCAATACTAGACCAGATATTTGTTATGCCATGAATACCCTCGCTCAGTTCATGGTAGAACCAAGGAGGGCTCACTGGACAACAACCAAACATGTTCTCAGGTACTTGAGGGGGGCAGTCAAGTTTGGATTGAGGTACACCAAGGGCAATGACATCTAGTTGAGTGGGTTGATTGATGCAGACTGGGCTGGGAGTCCAGTAGATCGGAAGAGTACCAATGGGTACAGTTTCAGTGTCGGATCAGGAGTGACTTGTTGGTGCAGTAGGAAACAGAAGTCTGTGGCGCTAAGCTCAGCCGAAGCTGAATATATGGCAGCTAGCACAGCTTCGTGTGAGGCCATATGGCTTTGTAAGTTGCTCATGAACTTACTCAAGAAGAATATGGAAGCGACTAGCATTTTCTGTGATAATCAGAGTTGCATCAAGCTCTCTGAAAATCTTGTGTTTCATGATCGGTCGAAGCACATTGACATCAGGTGTCACTTCATCAGAGACTATGTCCAACAGGGAGTTGTACAATTGAAGTACATTCCTACAGGAGAGCAAGTGGCAGACATCCTCACGAAAGCTCTGGGTAAGACTAAGTTTGCTTACTTCAGAGAAAAGATGGGGATGGTCAAGAATTGATTCCAGTAGGACAAATGGATAGGCTCGAAATTCAAAGGAAGCTACACGCAATAGTACAAATGAGGCAGTGACAGAGATGGTGTCATGGGCAGCAGTACAGAGGGCAGCAACGCAGCAGATGAGGGGCAGCAGCTGAGACATCAGCAGCGCAGTAGATGATTCAGGTCAGAGAAAATGCAGTTGGAATTTTTCTAGAACACTTTCCTCGCTAAGAGGGAGTGTTGATTTTTGTAGCATTGGAAAGTGTTCCAAGTCTCAAATCTTGTGAAGAGGCTTGGACATCAGTATTCCAAAGAACCCAGAAATCGTTTGTGGAAATTCCACTCAGTTCGTGTTTTATTAAAATAATTAATTATTTTAATAAGGACCCTAAGTCTAAACTTAGGGAAATTAAATAATTAAAGGGTGTAATATTCCCAATTAGCTTTGCTAATTGGAATATTTCATTTTTGCTTTATTTTGCCGCTTTAGCTAGAAATAATAAATAAAGTGAGAAATAAGAGGGGTCACCTCACTTTAGTCACCTCACTTTATAAACAAAGTGTTCTTTTCCTAGTTGATTGACGTTACAACTTAGAGAGGGGCCTTGGGGTCCACGTACAGATGGAGGTACCTGCTCACCCTGCGTTGAATCCTCCGGTGAAATGCAAAGGAGAGTAAGTATCAGCTGGTTGGAGGAGTTTGCTACTATAAGTGAGGTTCTCACCCATTGGTATACCATTTGCATGACATTGAGACTCTCTCTCTGGCCTCTGCCGCACTGACTTGTTGGCCGGTTCCAAAGATCAGTTAGTGCAACCGAGTGTCTCCGGGCCTGAGATCTCACCAGCCTCGTACTTGCGTTCGCTCGGTGGTGGCGGTTATTTCGGTTTCACCCTTAGTCGGGGGACTTCGAGTGCCCGCCCTAGTAAGGTTATTTTCTGAGTAACACCTTTCAGTTTCAGTGGGACTTGGTAGCACTTTTCAGCAGGAGAATCGGAGAGGAAGAAGCCCTCTTGTGGCTGCGCAGATCTGGGAAGAAGAGGACGCTGTTCCAAGGGGAAAGAGGACGCAGATTCAGCCCTAGAGTGAGGACGCTGTTCCAGGGGGGACACAGTCCAGTTCAGAGCAGGGAGAACGCTGTTCCAGGAGGAGGAAGGACGCAGATCAGTCTGGGAGTGAGGACGCTGTTCCAGCAGGAAGAGGAGGACGCAGATCTGGAGGCATATTGATAGATCCAGCCTTGGAGATTGTAGATCCAGCAAGACGGTGACCGTCTCCGAGTGTGGATCCGGGAGGACAGCATTAGGATCCAGTTTGGAGATTAAGGACCGAGGAGATATTGGCAGATCCAGCCTAGATCTGAAGAGATAACATCAGATCCAGCCTGGGAGGTTGCAGATCTGAAGAGATATTGTCAGATCTAGCATAGATCTGAGGAAAGAGCAGTAGATCTGATATAGGAGGACGCAGATCTGGGAGGACAGGACACAGATCTAGATTGCAGGCTTCAGATCCAGCAGATCTGAGCATATAGGACGCTGATCCATTTGGGAGGACGCTGATTTAGGGAGCAGGTTCATGTGAGCAGTGGCTGGCGCGTTGCCTTGAGGAGTCGAGCCATCATCCTGGAGAGTCGGGTACCCACCATGACCAAGCGCCCAGCGCCGGCCACCAGCGAGACAACAAGCAATGTGGTAGAGGCTAATATCGGGCGTCAGTCATCCCATGGTGGGCCCAGCTCTGGCCGCAGTAGTCTTCCCAAGTGGTGATATCGCCGTCCTTGTTGCAAGGCATTATTCTCGCCCGAGATGGGCCTCCACTTGAGCTAGGGCAAGGATAGGTGCACTTATTCTACTTTCTTGTATTTCTATGTATTTCTCGCATTGCTAAATGGCTTCCGCTTTTCCGGTATTCTATGTGTATTGTTCGATGATCCGTTCACTGATTACATCTTTAATATACGATAATACTCAGTTATTTCCCTTTGGGGATATTACAGTGGTATCGTAGCACACTGGGTTCTACCTGTGGTCTATGACATTGGAAAAGAGGTCATACAGAGCAATAGCAGTGGCAATACCAGAAACGCAGTTGGAAAAAGGGCCAAAATAAAAAGGGTCAAATTTTGAAGTTTGGAATTAGAAGAAACGTTTTCTGGGTTTTGGACAAGGATCACCTTCCCAAATTCCTGGAATCTTCTGAGTAGTTTTCAATGGGTAAATCGGAGGTCAAAGTTAAGCAGCGGTATGGTTTTGCAGCAGCCGTGCGGTTTCTGAGGAGCCTGTGAGGGACCCAGAGCAGCGGGATCCGATGGCAGACACAGCTGAGAAGTTGGATGCACTCATCCATCACGTACAAGATATATCCAAGAGGCTCTCAGCCATAGAGGTCAGTCAAAGAGAACTCCCTAGGGGTTTTCAGATCGTTCGGCAAGATGCCACTCGGCATATGGATTCATGTACACCCACACGTCCCACTATGCCCACATTCTTGCCAGAGGACACAGGAATAGCAGTACAGCGAGAGGTAGAACCAGCTCGGATGGCTGACATTCTTGCAGAGTATCAGACTTTCGGACAGGGATTCATGGATGCTTTCCCCTTCGAGAGATATATCCTGTACCAGTATGGCATTAGACTCTATGATCAACACCAGGGGCACCGGCATCATCATGGTGGAGACTACCACCGCACCGCGAGTAAAGATTATGTTCAGCTCCAGCGTGATAGTAGACCTCACAACTTTCGCAGAGGGAACAAGCACTCACATGATAGGGGCTTACAGCGCACAGTGGACAAGTTGGATACCTCTTCCCAGCTTGACCGAGTATCGGAGAGGGAAACCATTAAAATGGTTACCTCACACTTGGAGGAAGAGGACACACAGGATTGCAGGGAGCCTGAGGTTACACCTAGTGTGACACAGGACTCACCATCATCGGAGACCCCCTTGACCGTGCCGGTTGATATCATAGTGGGGGTAGAGCCGTCCACTAAGGTGATGACTGGAGCCATGTCCGAGTCTTCGGGTGGTAGCAGCACACAACCGATGGGTGAGGTGTCAGGAGATGTGTCCACCTTCGATGAGGTAATAGCAGGTACAGAGGTATTGGATGATGGTCGCAGACAGCAGTATCATCGACTTCGGACGGACCTTCGAGTTTTGAGAGAGAAGGCCGCGTCAGTACGGGAGACCCTTTTGTTGCAGGACCAGGAGCTGGAGGGTATGAGAGTGACTTGCGCCAAGTCGGCAGCCAAGTTGGTCAGCATTGGGGAACAGCTGGATTCCCTGATGGTACAACCAGAGGGCACATTGGAGCGCCAGATCATTCCCCTTCAGGTATGCATGGATGGGACTGACGGTGCTGTTGAGTCATCTCTTCCCGTTGGAGAGAGAGAGGCAGAGCCACCTAGTCAGATCTCATATGTCGACTTGGATAGCGGTATGAGACGATCAGAGTTGTACAGGGTACAGCATCCATATGTTGAGATTGGATGGAGAGAGATTTTGAGTTGGTACTCGGTGGAGCGGGCTATGGAACACCATGATTTGGTTCCCTTCTCACAAGAGCAGATAGAAGATGGAGGACATCTTCGGATGGCTAACATCTCTCATGCTTGTGTTGGACATCCCCTGAGCCATACACATCATGATGGGAGGTTTTTGCCTACCACCTATTTGATTCGTGATAGGGTCTCATTGATCCTTGAGAAGTTTATATTTCAAGATCCCATGGAGTGCAAAGTCAGAAACTTGATTTGGGAGGATGATAGCCCTCATGGGAGGAATACCAGGATGAGGAGAAGGAGAAGGCATCCACAAGTGATTGAGTGGGCGTGGTTGATGAGCAAGGAGCTAGGGGGCTACTTGCAGATCTATGACACAAGGCAGCAGGAGGCTTGGCTGCGCTGGTTACTCTTGAAAGAGTTTGGCCATCACTTGGCAAACACTCTTCCTAAGAGTAGGAGGATGGGGAAAAGATGGATGGATACTTGCATCATTGAGCAGCATAGAGTATGGATGCATGGTGTTGATACGATACTCATATCATTCATTGTGTCTTCATCACATGATTGGTATGATGGAGGTATGGGGAGGCAACACAATTTCTTGTTGCTTTGCTTGGGAAAGCAAGGGCAGATTTGCTCTCACACTTTGTATAATGTTGCAGGAAGAGGGGATGGCACTATCTCCTTGATCTTTGATGATGACGGGGAAGCACTTCCATCTTGGGAAGTATTCCGCACTGGTTGTAGCATTATTGGAGGAGTCTTTGACAAGGAGCATGTCAAAGAACAGAGTCTTGTATTGACAGGAGCTTATTTGCATGAGCTCACAGCGTTGTCACCTTGGATCAGGACATTATGGATGAAGTGTGCGCAGCAGAGATATGGTGGATCTATAACCCACAGGTCCCAGGATCACTTCATATTTGTTGCACTTGATGAACAAAGAGGAGGTAATGATGATAGAGACATTTATCACTATGGCATATTCTTCTTAACTTGGATTTCCAAGCATAAGGAGGATTATCTTCCTGTAGCACATGGTTCATTCTTCTTCATAGCAGGCCAGAACAATATGGAGGACTCATTTATGGATCCATGTACCATCTTACTTCCAGCATATGGTGAGGAGTTTGCCTATACATTCATTGATTTGCACACTCTTGCCATTCCTATGCAGTGCATTGCTTCACAAGGGGGCAAGCTTGTCATGTTGCTCCGTGAGTTTTATTGGGCCAATCTACATGATGGAGGCAACCATATCTTTTGTGGCTTTGGGAAAGTGTTTTATCACCTCATGTATGTTCATTTGCAGCACTATCTCATGTATTATATGAAGACATGCATGTTTAACATGAACATTTTGCCTTGTACTCTTATCAAGCAGCAACTTGTAAAACTGCGCTGTACTTGTTGGGGCAGCTGTTGGTACCTCTTTTCATCACATGTAACCTTCAGCGTTTCCTTCATTTTGTTGCTGATCATGTCTCCAATTTCTGATATAGATCAGATTTATATGGGAGGCTTGATTATGAGAGAGACACATGAGCTGGATGTGTCTTTGAGTATTTTCTGCACTACATGTTCTAATAGGAGCATGGGAGGAGGCATGGCCACCACTACTACATACGTGTTCTCTTTTGAGGTGGGCCATGAGATTGATATACATCCATTGTACAACTATGGGCAAGTGTTTGGCCTTATGTTGTTGTCATATTCAGCCATTTACTATCCATTAGTAGATGTGATGAATCTTGTACATTGCTTGCCATGTAATTTTCTGAAGTTGCAATGGATGAGACCACGTTGTATCCTTGTGAGAGATTGTTTGCATTATGTATCCTCATGTAGAACCTTCAGCAAACATCTCATTAGGGTGATCCATGATGACCATGTCATATTCTTCATGGATGGTTTGTTTTGGGCCAGCTTGTTCTTCATTGATAGAGGCACCTTCTATGGTGGATGGTTTTTCACTTTGCCATTGGAGGGCAATAATTTTGCAGCCCAGGATCAGCATAGACTCTACGCTTGTCATGAGTGGAGAGAAGGACAGCATGGGGTAAGCTATGACGCTTGCCAAGTTCATATTTTCAGCCCACCTTCATTACCAGAGCTTGAGGTGGAAGGAGATTTTCAGGAGTTGCCTTGTTGGGAGGTGGCTCATTTTGTCTGGGTGATTGCTTGGAGATGGAGGATCCACAGGAGGGAGATATTCCTCATTATATTTTCGACTCCATGCCTTGATTGGAGAGAGGTGACGAGTTGGTTCACAGTTGATGGGCCAGCTTACACAGTCATAGATGCAGAGCAGCAGCAGTCATGGTCTTTAGTCATAGCCAGAGGCAGTGAGCAGTCCGAGTCATGGGACTTGGGCTATTATTGGCCACAGTGGCGATGGGATCCGGGAGGACTATTGATTGGCTGGTACCATGAGAGGCCAGTTTGGGATCCTGGCATTAAGGTATCCCTTCATATCAGGGTGATGCAGGAGACAGAGAGGTTTCAGTGGGACCCAGGCACATTTTGCAGTATCGGCAGGGAGCATCAGCTAGAGAGTAGGCTTGTTCAAGCATTGCTGGAGAACAAGCAATTTTTGCCGGATGAGGATGCCACTTGGGAGAGCGAGCCGACTTTACAGCATCCATCACTTCAGTTGCTTGAGGACAAGCAACGTTTTGCCGGGGGAGACTGTAATATTCCCAATTAGCTTTGCTAATTGGAATATTTCATTTTTTGCTTTATTTTGCCGCTTTAGCTAGAAATAATAAATAAAGTGAGAAATAAGAGGGGTCACCTCACTTTAGTCACCTCACTTTATAAAATAAAGTGTTTTCCTAGTTGATTGACGTTATAACTTGGAGAGGGGGCCTTGGGGGTCCACATGAGTATGATGGGGAGGCATCAGGCTGACCCAAGGTTAACTGCGCAGGCCAAGGAGAGTGAAGGACGCAGTTAAGGTTTTGGAGGGAGTTTAGCACTATAAAAGGTGGGGTTCTCACCTCATTTGGGGCATGCATGATTTGATATTGATATTGAGAGCTAGACTCTGTCTGCTTCAGCACGCCGGTTGTTTAGTCGGTCTGCAGCACTGTTTAGTGCAACCGAGTGTCTCCGGCCGGAGATCTCACCCTTAGCCTCGGGGGACTTCGAGTGCCTGCCCTGGTAAGGTTATTTCTGGTATCACCTCAAAGCGGGCGGCCCCCGAAAGCTCCGCCACCCTAAGGTTATTTTCTGGCAACACCCTTCGCCCGCGGGACTGGTAGCACTTTCGCCAGGTGGGAATCTGAGAGGAAGAAGCCCCCGTGGCCGCGCGCATCCGGGAAGAAGAGGACGCCGTTCAAGGGGAAAGAGGACGCAGATTCAGCCCCAGAGTGAGGACGCTGTTCCAGGGAGGACGCAGTCCAGTTCAGAGCAGGGAAAACGCTGTTCCAGGAGGAGGAAGGACGCAGATCAGTCTGGAAGTGAGGACGCTGTTCCAGCAGGAAGAGGAGGACGCAGATCTGAAGGCACATTGATAGATCCAGCCTGGGAGATTGTAGATCTGAGCAGATACTTGCGCATCCGGCCCCGTAGGGGGTGATCCGGAGTGGATGTGATTAGATCCGCCTTGAGAGATTACGTATCCGCAGGAGCACAGGTATCCAAATGCATCCGGGAGATTCAATCGATCCACCCCTTGAGGTAGCCTCCCCTTCCGAAGAGATATTGGCAGATCTAGCATAGATCTGAGGAGAGAGCAGTAGATCCGATATAGGAGGACGCAGATCTGGGAGGACAGGATACAGATCTGGATTGCAGGCTTCAGATCCAGCAGATCTGGGCATAGAGGACGCTGATCCATCTGGGAGGACGCCGATCTAGTGAGCAGGGCCATGTGAGCAGGGCTTGACAGCGTTTTTGGCCTTGAGGAGCTGAGCTTATCATCTGGAGAGTTTGGTGACCAGCACCACATCTGTTTCAGCGCTGTCACTAGCAGAGACAGCGTTTTCATTGGTGAGGGTTTGATATCAGTTTTCAGCTCATAGTTCCAGTACAGTCCAGCTTCAGTCTTCAGAGTAGTCTTCAGCCAGCTAGGACGCTGTCCTTGTTGCAGCCATTATTTGTCTGAGAGGGCCTCCACTTGCCTAGGGCAAGGATAGGTGCACTTATTCTGATTTTCTTGTACTCCTCTCTATGTACTTTCAGATTAATAAAATGGCTCAGTTTTCTGGTATTCTATGTGTATTGGTTCCATGATCTGGTTCAGCATTGTATTTTCTATATCTGTCTGGCATATTTCTGTTTATTACTGGTTATTTCCCTTTGGGGATATTACAAAGGGTATCAATAAAACAGAGTGAGAATCTTATAGAGAATGAAGATCAAGTCATGTTTTAATCTTAGCCATTGATTAGAGATCTAATCTGGACCGTTGATTCATCAACGAGAAGATTATAAGAGAAGGCTTGACAGTCATTTGGAAAATAAGCCGGGGCACACACTCAGTACCCGACAAAAATCGATTCTGAAGGAATAGAATTCGATTTCAGAGGGAGAGTTGCAGGGCAAATTTGCGGAGGCAAAAGAAGGAAGGGGAAGTCAGCAGTGACAAAGAGAGGCAAGAGGAGGATGCAGAGGGCCACAGAGGTCAGCGCTGAGCAGCAGCACTAAGTCCCCACGCAGAGTGATGCAGTCCAGTGCAGGGACTGCACAGAAGATCACGCCGAGTGACACAAAGGAAGCTAGGGTGCCTTCCGGGTCTCATAAATTCTCCGTCAGGATTTGGAGAATTTATCTCAGGTGTTTTCTTAAGAAATTTGCTCGTCTACTTATTGTAAAAGAGTCATTGCTGAAGAATAATACAAGCCCTCCTCTGTTGCACCGGTTTTCCCACATTGGGTTTTTCCGGGGAATATTGTCCAAATATAACTGTGTACATCTGATTGTTTCTATTGCGTTATATGTGTTACGTTCTATTCTATGTTTATGATTAAGTGATTACTGCAGTTGTATTTATTTCATAATTTACTAAAAGAAATTAGTAAATGACTTATCATATATAAGTAGGCGAAATAAATCCATCACTGCAGTAGTATTTTGGATTTGAAAATTTCACATTGCTAGGTATCTTTGGTAAGTCAGATGCTGGCTCTTGCAGATATAAAGACACTGTGAGGAGTAGACATGATCCGAGGCCACATATTTTCTGGTGTTCACATAATCAGTTATCAACTTATTTCCCTAATTGAATTAAAGAGGCACAATGAACATTCTATACAGCAGAAAGAACCTTTAATTTTCCATTAATTCAAAGAAAAGCTTGTTATAACAAATATTGTAAAATAAGACAATGCAAAAATACATAGATCATGTACATGATTTTCCTTGATTTCAAGATACATTCACAAGTGAGAGAAGTAGATCCTTGCAACATGGTGTGTACCTCATTATCATTTTATTACTGGCTCTCAAAGATTGAAGACTTATTTGTTTGGCCAGCTGTCAAAGTTAGTATGAAATTTCTCCAAATGGAGGGAACTGCAACACCCTCCACTTGTCGCCATCTCACCTTCTCTTTCTCCTTTTGAGCTATCAGGAAAAGAGGTGATGGCAGGTCCAAGATAAATATTAATTCCATTGAAATATATCATAGGAGTAGACCTGGAATTTTAACTCCCTGAAAGATCAGCAACTTTCCATCCGTGTTGTATCTTACTATGCAACTTACAAATTTGCCATGTAACATTTTCCATGGGAATCAACTACTCCCTAACTTGACCTCCATGACCTTTCCTTTCCTAATAGCTAAAAGGAGAAGAAGGTGGTGAGATGTTTACTTATCTGTCGGCATAGAATAGCAATATGGGACTGAAATCTCCAAGAATTTTGAGTCATTTTGCTTGGCTTATCGAATCTGCATTGTAATAAATTCATCAAAACATGCTTGAAAAATAATGAATGTTGCATGTATCTTACTTTCAATCTTTTATAACAACAATGGAATGCCGAAATTATGCAATAAACACTTATTACAGTATATTTTATATGCCAAGGCTCAGATATCAACAATATCCCTTTATCTAGCAAAACCATATTTACTTGAAATAGCAGACTATTCTCAAATTACTGTTTTGGTATGCACTGAATATTACTATAATTTTCAAAAATGCACTAGGAACTTCATCTCCGTTCAAAATTAAGAAGGCTGCATAGACAAGCAGGCTTAAACTGCCTGATATATTTTAGAGGCACGAGTATTCAAAAAAAAGGCCAACTGCAGCTCATCTACTACACTGTGAATACAGCGCAAATAACAAATAAAAAGACACCCTGAAAGCCAATCAAGGAATTTATTCTCAAATAATGGAAACTATAGAACTCCAATCCTGGAAAATCCCAGATGGGTTACGTTAAATTTTGAAACCAGAAGGATTACAAAGTTAACTAGGGAAAATACATTGTCACCTCCATACGACCCCTCTGCACTTCATGTTAGTGCATGCTAACCATGAGGGGGATCCCTATGAGATTTTACGTAAATTTGAAGCCATTCCTACCAAAACACCTCAAATCTGTGGAAATAACCTTGATGTGAACTCAAAATCAGAACCAATTTCTGCATTAAATTAGCCCTAAATGGCAAGTCAAATGCAGATTTACACTTATTCCTAAAAAAAGTATTCTTTAAAAAAATCAAATTTGTGACTAAAAAGTACAGATCTGTGTGTAAAAACTCAAAAGAATCATACAATCCCTTTCAAACTTGTGTGTGACCAGTGTCACAAATATAGTGGGTATGGGATCAAACAAATAGAAAAAAGTTGATTGAGCTGCCGAGGTACCCAAGGCCAATCAACTCAGAAATTTTCACACCAATGAATGAAGCTCATAAACACGTAACAACTGGCTGTCAACAGAATGTTACCTTTATTTCTAGAGTTGCTATTACAAAGGCTGAAAACAATAGTTCCATAGTGAAAGCACTGCAGGGGAAACTATAATTCCTTAACACTTTACTTACATCAGGTTTGGCAACAAAGTCACATGAACTCACACAAACATGAAAGGACTCAGAATGTATGTAAAAAGAAGAGGACTCGAGCCAATACCTGATGAAAAACCTTCACCGCCTCTCCAGCGCTTATAGAATGAACATAGAATATTTATCTAGAAGATAAATCTAAGACAAGGAGGGTTCCCTCTTCTTGTTCAGAATATAGTAGCAAGAGATAAGATGAATTCCAAGGATAAGCTCGCCAATGAGAGAGCACTAGCAGCTAATCGGTACATCTTTCTGGAAATAACCATCAGTGCCTACCAATAATAACTCTCCCATATAGTGCATAAGATAGAGTAGATGGATGCCAAAAATAAGTAATCAAGTGTCATGGATAAGCTTCTCTGAGATGGGCGACCTCATCTACCAATAATATCCAGTGTGCACTGCATGGAAAGGACTCAAGGCAGAGCAACCTGTTCCTGCTTAAGAATAGATGCATGCATAACTCTCCAAGACAGAACATAAGATAAGAGTAGACATATGCGTGTGCAAATGGATAAGATTCGAGCACTCCAAAAGTCTCCCAGTATAGAACTCTCCTTCTTATAGATCCAAGGCCACAAATGGAACAAGCCAGCACAAAAATAGGACCACCTCTCCAAGCAAATATAGAACACATAAATAATTGTGAAGTCAACTCAACAATCCTCTTCAACTAGAGCACATTTCTCCAAGCTAGAAATAGGAATTAACTTGTCATGCAAGCTAACCAACAATTGAACCTTGCTTGGTCTAGAAGTTTCCTTGAAATAGAACTCAAGTAAAGAATTAGTGAACTATAAATGGAATGAAACCCTCCTCCAACTAGGCACACTCCTCATGTGTAGATGGATAAAATGAGGTCCAAGATTAGCATGTGCATGGTCTAAAATTGGGGCCCACTGGGGCACATCTCTTCTTAAGACTAAGTTAAGCTCCAAGTCACACGACATACCCCTAGGGGGGTACATGTCCCATGTGTCTGACAGGAATTCGATGGGAAACATGTAGGACATGAGTTTGTCATGTGCCCTGTCCACAGGACACGTGCCAAGCTCATGTCTGACACACACCCTAGACATGTCCTAATTTTATGACACATATCTACTATCCTCTAAAACAAGGTGACTTGTCCCTCCTTTTATCTTATTTTATTTAGCAGGTTGGAATTCTAAGGTGTCTTGGTGTGCAGTTGAAGGTTATATTGCAGCTTTGAAGGGATTCCAAGTGCTGGCCTAGTGGATTTGTAAACCAGCCTTCAAGTGAACAGGACACAAGCCAAATATGTGTCTGACACATGCCCTAGACATCTCCCAATTTTAGGATATGTGTCCTCTCAAAAAAGGTGACTTGTCCCTGTTTTTATCTTATTTCATTCAGCAGGTTAGAGCTCTAACGTGCCTTGTTGTGAAGTTGAAGGTCATATTCCAGTTGTGAAGGGATTCCAAGTGCTGGGCAAGTGGATTTGTCAACCAGACTTCAATCATGGCTCATATTTATGTTGTCCCCCATCCTTCAATTTCATCAACATCTGCTAGTGATGCTAATTTTGATGATTCTGGCATTGAAAAGGACAGCCGACAGTCATGAGCTAAGAGATTCTTCCATCTATGGTTCTAGTATCTACCCTATTTTGTATTTTCCATTGGCATTCCCATCTACAGTAGAAGTGATTCAGTATCTATGTAATACATTTTGATTTTGATGACTAAATGAGAAAACTGCAATTTATGGTTCTAATTTCTTGTATGTTTGTCATTTGATTATCATTGATAAATTTTTACCCTGTATATGTTCTAGTTTCTAAATTCTAACAAATGACAAACATACAAGAAATTAGAACCATAAACTGCATATATATCAATGTTGCACTACTCGTACTCGTATAAGACTTGTCTGGTTATTGACTCGGCAACCCGTATAAGACTCGACAAAATTTTCCCTCCATTTTCCCTTTCCCTCCCCCTGATCTCCAAAAACAAAAAATTTTAAAAATTGAATTTTGAGGGTCTCCATGAATCTTATGTGGGTCCTATGTGGGTCATATGCGATTCTTCACAGGTTCAATGCGAGTAGCCGAGTTTTATGTGGGTTTTGGTGGGTACGGGTAGAAACCGCGGGTTCTATGCGAGTGACCCATCTCGCTATAAAACCCGTCAAGACTCACGGGTCTTATCAGAGTCGTGCTAGCAGCTACACTGATATATATATCTACATATATATAAATTGTGTCTGCTATGTCATGTTTCCGAGATCACTGTGTCTTGTGTCAAACACTTATATTTCCGTGTCCTATATCATCATGTCTTGTGACTTAGGTTAAGCCACATATCAATCCCAAAAAGCTCCTCGAAGCTTCCTCCACTTAAATTGAAGGGAACTCAACTAAACTCAATTCCAACTAAGGACAAGTCAACTAAAATAAATATAAGTTGCACTCAACTCTAGTCAACTCAACCCAACTCCTACTCCAGTAGGTCACACAAAAGTACTCATGTTGACATGTGGCATCTGAATCTAAAGGAAACGACATCTCCTCAACTAGGGAAAACTACTCATCTAATCAACATAACTAGTAATTGATAAGCAAGAAAACACAAGGACTAGATCAAAATGAATGCATGACATGTGGCAACTTGCAAGCTGGAGCAGATGTTGCTTTCCAGAAGCAACAAAACCCCAATTTTGACCTACTAACCAAGGTTCTTGGAATAACTTGAAATTTGACATCAATGCCACTCACCATAATGGATACCTATCTAGAAAAACATAGTCAAATCCAAAAATATCCAAACCCCAAGTTTGACCTAAAAATTGGCAGTCCCTGATCGCCACCAAATTTCACCACCATGCTGTACTCAACACTAGGTATCAAAAAATGTGAATATCTCTTAAAACAACAAACTAATACTTTTAGACCTAGGTTTGACCAGCTTTGACCAAGGCCCTAGACATCTCAGAATTTCATAAAAATAAAATCACATAACCGTAAGCTCAAAAGGATATCCAACTTTGTGTTCAGATTTCAAGAAAGCTAAAATTTCTGCATATAAAAACTATTCAAGGTTGTGAATCTTAAAAATCTGAAATGCCCATTTAGAGAACTATCAACTAGGTGCCCAAACTTGTCATTTGTTCTTGTGCTCATCCTCCCATACATCTCCCAAAATCTAAATGTCATTCCAATGCATCGGGAAAACCTACTAAAAATAGGCCCGAAAACGTGCTAAAAATAGCACAGCATGTGCTAGAGCCTAGCCATCTAATATTGATCTCTGAACTCATACACAATAACCCTCAACAAGGTACAAGAACAACGTAACACTATGGCCAAAATACTAATGAATGTGCTAGATATTAAACACTCGATCTTGCATGAATGAATCTAGTGTTAACAGTGGCTCCAACTAGGGGACATTGTACCCTTGGAAGAGGATGAGAATCCCAAAACTTTAGATGTTGATAAGCCTTAAAAACAACATTTGGGAACATGCCAATGACCCAAATAACCCCCCATAAGTGACCTTAGGAACCTGACTCGACTCCACTACACTTTTCTCCAACTCATGACACAAATTCCAAACTTTGAGACTCAAAGAGGTGTAATACTTAAATATTGACATTGTTCCCCTGTACAATAGATGAGACACCTCAAGAAAAAACCCTTCTGCTTATAAATAAAACATATACATGCAAGAGGATTCCTAGGAAAGACTCATCCTAGTGATCTAAAGTGTTCAAGACACTTAAATTAGTGTAAGTTCAAAACCACCTTCTTGGAAAATAAACCTAACTTCTAAAAAACACTGCCCAAAACTAAAGCATGTAGAAGCCCAAAATTCAAAACAAACTAACATAAGATCTAGACTTTATCCTCGCTGACACAAGCTACCTTTATTGCTTTTAAGTTTTCTTCTATTTTTTTTTTGGTTTTTCATTTTCTTCTGTCCTTTCTTCAATCTTTTTCTTCTTTTTGGTTCAGTGGCCTTAATGCTACTCGTGACTAATCAACATACTCTAACAACCAGTGAAGCCAGATATGCAATTGGTTGACTCTAGAAAGCTTATCTATGTAATCAGATCTCTAGTGAAGGCAATCATGAAATATGATAATTTGAATGTGTCCACAAGTGCTCAAAAATCATGTTGAAATTTGGTTACCGGAGGACAGGTGGTTCCCTAAGGCTTTGATCTTTGGCCTAGGGAAAAGTGTCCAAAAGAATTTAATTTTTCTCCTAAAGTGACTTTATAAAGTTATAAAGTCAAATCTAATTTAAAAGTGACATTAAGTGATGACGTTACTAAAGTCTAATTTTAAAGTGACTTTAATAAAGTCAATGTAAAATTAGAAAGGAAAAGTGACTTTGGAAATAAATGACTAAGTGGGTCTTTATTAAAGTGGGGTGAATTAAAAAATAGAAAGTGAAATTTAAATGAGCATTTAATCTCAGCCCTAGATCTAAAGCTATTTCAGCCATTGGATTTAGGGATTCCCCAAAAGTCACTTAGGGTTAGGTTAAAGGAAGAAAAGGTCATTCAATTCTTTCATGAGCAGATTGGGAGAAGGAGAGAAAGAGAGTAAGGGAGATTTCTGGGCAGTGAGGAGAAAGAGGTAGCACTTTGGCACGCACTCCAAGGCAGGATTTCAGCAAGTCCGTACATCTAGGAGAGGCACACATTCCAAGGCAGTTTTTGGCACGATTTTCTAGAGACCGTACAGCAGCCTTTTGGCACGTTTCCCAAGAGACTATACAAAAAGTTTGGCTTGGTTTTCGAGGAGAAGGTTGTTTTTCTGGCACGAATTTCGAGGCGGGTCGTATAGCAAGCGGCTGTCCTCTTGCACGAATTTCGAGGCAGATTCCGTACAGCAGTTTCCGCTGTTTTTTTAGCACAGAAATCGAGATTCCGTATAGCAGCATTTATTGCTGCTTGCACAGAAATCGAGGAGGCCATACAGCGACATTTAGTGCAGAAAATCTGGGCACAAAAATCGAGGAGGCCGTACAACATTTATTGTTGTTCTATTTTGTTGTTTGCACATTTTTCGAGGTGGTTGTAAAGCACAAAAAACGAGATAAGTTGTAATTTGTACTTGCTGATTTTTCTAAGTATTTCTCTCACTATAAAAAGCATTTTTTTCCAGAAATAAGGAGCTTTCGAACTGATTTTCCCCAAGAGTTGTAGGGGGTTTTCCAGGGTCACCTTGACAAAAAATCATTGTGTTAAAATGTGTTGAATGGCTGTTTGAGTCTGCTAATTTTTATTTCTGCATTTTCCAGCATTGTGAAAAATTACCAGAATTTGTGTTTTCAGCAAATATTTATTTTCCAACTTGTTGAATGTAAGGTTATGGGAAAGGGCATTTAACTAATTGGAGAAATAAGGTGAAACTGGAAACCGGGGTGGGAAATCAGAATTTTCTACATGGTATCAGAGCTTGGGTGCTGAAAGTGCAGTTTGGGACAGCAAAGGAGAAAAATACAGTCTGCTGATTTTTCACTCAGAAAATTCTAGCAAACTGATTTTTCACACAGAAATTTTATCTTTACTACAGCAGTGCTATTTTCAGTTTTTAGGACAGCAAGGATGTCATTGGGATTGAGGGTAGAGGATAGGTTGGATGGACATAGCAACTATAGTGTTTGGAAAGAGAGAACGCAGAGTATCTTTGAGGAGGCAAAAGTCTGGATGTCATGGTGCATACCGCACAGCACCCTGTTAATGTGCCTACTGATGTTGTTCAGTTGGCAGCGTATAATAAAAAGAATAACAAGGGTAAGAGATTGATTCTAGACGGAATCAAAGACCATTGCATTCCTCATGTGAGAGGAAAGAGAAATGCTCATGAGATGTGGACAGCATTGACCAATATCTACCAGAGTACCAATGAGAACAGAAAAATGGTCCTAAGGGAGAAACTGAAGACAATTAAAATGGGTAAGACTGATAGTGCAGCTAGATATCTCACAAAGATTACTAATGTGGGAGCTGAGTTGGCAGCAGTTGGAGAGGTCATTCCATCCACTGAGTTGGTGCGGATTGCAGTGAATGGTCTCCCCAGTTCATGGTTGAACTTTGCTGATGAGGTTTGTGCACGTGAGACCCTTCCCACTTGGGAGAGGTTTTGGGATGATTGTATACAGATAGAAATCAGGAAGAGCCAACTTGGGGCAGCCAAACCAGTTGAGCAGGATGAGAATGTAGCACTGTTGGCAGGAGGCAAGAAAGGCAAGGGAAAGAAGCAAGTTTCTACAAGTAGTGGTGGGGGCAAAGGCAAAGGTAAAGGTAAACAGGGCAACACGCAAAAGGACTATTCCAAGGTGAAGTGTTGGAATTGTCAGAAGATGGGACACTATGTAGTTGTGTGTCCGGAGAAGAAGAAGAAGGGGAAGAACCAGAGCATGGCAGCATCAGCAGAGGTTGAGGACTTTGCAGATCGCTTTGACCAGGAGTTTGGGTTCATTGCGTGTGAGTCCTCTAGTGCAGGATCACCTGCCACAGAGGTTCAGAGGGAGCATGCATTTCCCTCGACTAGCGGAGCATCTTCGAGTATCTGGTATGTGGATAGTGGGGCTTCACGTCATATGACAGGAGTCCGTGAGTACTTCTCAGAGCTTTCAGAGAGTGGCACTGATATAGAGGTAGTACTCGGTGATGACAGAGTTGTTAGAGCAGTCGGTGTGGGAACACTGACATTTCAGAGGGAGTCTAAACCTCCCTTGAAGGTGTCGGATGTTCTTTATGTGCCAGGGATGAGGAAGAACCTCATATCCGTCTCAGCTTTGGAGGACAGAGGATATGAGATACTGTTCAGGGGTGGACAGGTGCTGATGTATCCCAGGGGCGCTCCAGCTGATTCAGCTAGAGTGATAGGTGTACACCATGCAAAGGTGTACAAGTTTGCATTTCAGCCCCTTTTGGCATTGAGCAGTAGTACCGACAGCAGAGCTAGCAGTTCTGAGCTGTGTGAGATTTGGCACCGCAGGATGGGGCATATGTATCATGGAGCCTTGAGGACTTTGCGGGAGATCACTACAGGTGTGCCAGATTTCAGTACTGATCACTTTGATACTTGGAGAGGATGTGCGATGGGCAAGTTTGCCAAATCCCCTTTTCCCAGCAGTGACAGCAGAGCGACTGGGATACTTGATTTGATTCATTCCGATGTGAGCGGTCGGATGTCTTATGTTTCCTTGAGTGGATATGAGTACTATGTTTTATTCATTGATGATCACTCCAGGAGGACCTGGATTTATTTCCTGAAGACCAAGAGTGAGGTCTTCAAGCGGTTTCAGGAGTTCAGAGCTCTTGTGGAGACACAGACAGGTCGGAAGATCAAGTCCCTGAGGTCGGACAATGGGGGAGAGTACACCCTTGGAGAGTTTGTTGACTATTGTGCGAAGGCAGGCATTAGGAGGGAGTTCACTGTTCCTTACAACCCCCAGCAAAACGGGGTTGCGGAGAGGAAGAACAGATCCATCGGAGGGGCTGCCAAAGCCATGTTACATGATCAGGGGTTGCCATTGTTTTTGTGGGCAGAGGCCTGCAACACAGCTGTTTACTTGCAGAACAGGAGTCCGCATCGTGCCTTAGGGCACATGACTCCGGAGGAGGCTTTTTCTGGGAAGAAGCCTGATATGGGTCATCTTCGTATCTTTGGGTGCATGACATACTCCTACATACCCAAGGAGAAGAGGACCAAACTAGAGCCCACCGCAGAGAAGGGTATCTTTGTGGGCTACGGTGAGACCTCCAAGGCCTTTCGGATTTACATTCCTGCGCAGAGGAAATTTGTTGTCAGACGAGATGTGAAGTTCGAGGAGGACAGGGCCTTTAGGAGGTCACGGGAGTTAGAGTATCTGGATCAGCCAGACCCTCAGCAGCAGTTGAGTCAGTCGCAGGGATCCAATGGGCAGGGATCAGGAGGATCCGGAGGTACCTCTATGACGATGTCAGGTCCGTCAGTGGGGAGTGGCTCGCAGAGTCAGAGGGGTGGTGCTATGGGCAGCACGCAGAGCAGTCCACAGAGCAGTTCACTGGGGAGTCCACTGATGGATAGTTCACACGGTACCTCAACATCTACAGGTTCAGGTGCAGGCAGGAGGACAGCAGACAGACAGTCAGGAGTTCAGGCTCCTGATGTTGAGGAGGAGGAGTTTTATTCTCCGGCGGGAGAAGTGCACTCTGGGAAGAGGAAGCCCAAGTGGCTTCAGGACACCTTGAGAGATGCCACATCTGTTGCTGAGCCTAAGAGGCCGGTCAGAGAGAGCAGACCACCTGAGAGGTTTTGTAGCTACATGGCAATGGCTACCAGCATCCTTGACTCTGAGCCTTCTAGCTATGAGGAGGCAGCTAGCCAGCAGGTCTGGAGAGAGGCCATGCAGGAGGAGTATTCTTCTATCATGAAGAATGATGTTTGGGAGGTGGTGCCGAGGCCTGAGGGCAAATCCGTGGTTACTTCCAGATGGCTTTACAAGGTAAAGCATGTTGCAGATAGCAGCATTGAGAAATTCAAAGCAAGGTTTGTGGCTAGAGAGTTCTCTCAGGTAGAGGGAGTTGATTATGAGGAGACCTTCGCTCCCGTGGCTCGATATACTTCGATCTGCTCCATTATATCGATAGCAGCAGAGATGGGTTGGAAGATCCACCAGATGAATGTGAAGACCGCATTTCTCAATGGCTTCATATAGGAGGAGGTGTACATTGAGCAGCCACAGGGCTTTGAGGTGCATGGGAAGGAGTCCCATGTGTGCAGATTGAAGAAGGCCCTTTATGGCCTGAAGGCTGAAGCAAGCTCCCAGAGATTGGTACTCCAGGATAGATACATACTTGCAGGAGATGGATTTCACAAAGAGTGAGGCAGATCCAAACCTTTACTTTATTTTGATAGGTGAGGAGCCTCTCATTCTGGTGCTATATGTGGATGACTTGGTCATTACGGGTGCAAAGAGACTCATAGAGCACTGCCAGAGAGATCTTACGGCGGAGTTTGAGATGAAGGACATTGGCTTGATGCATTACTTTTTGGGTTTGGAGGTGTGGCAGGAGGAGGGGCATTTCTTCCTGGGGCAGGGGAAGTATATTGTGGACATCCTTGACAAGTTCCACATGGAGGATTGTAGACCCATGTCAACACCGATGATCACCAACTGGAAGAAGCTTCATGCTTCGGATTCCGAGTTGGTGGACCCCACTTTGTATAGACAGCTGATTGGTTCCTTGATGTATTTGGTCAACACCAGACCAGATATATGCTTTGCAGTCAACACGATGAGCCAGTTCATGTGTGAGCCCAGGAGGGTTCACTGTGTTGCTGCAAAACACATTTTGCGGTACTTGCAGGGGACAATGGATTATGGTCTGGATTATAGGCAGGGAGATGGAGTAAGAATGGCAGGTTACACTAATTCTGATTGGGCAGGTTATGCTTCTGATAGGAAGAGCACTTCAGGGTGCTATTTTGGGTTGGGTTCGACAATGGTGTTGTGGTTCAGCCGGAAGCAGCAGTCAGTAGCATTGAGTTCAGCAGAAGCAGAGTATATGGCAGCCAGTCTAGCTAGTTGTGAGGCCATTTGGCTTCGCAAGATGTTGTTTGGCTTATTTGGTCAGCCATTGAGACCTTCAGTGATATACTGTGATAATCATAGTTGCATTAAACTCACGAGAATCCAGTATTTCATGACAGGTCAAAGCATATTGGCATCAGATATCACTTCATCAGAGACTATGTTCAGAAGGGAGCTGTGAAGCTTGAGTATATTCCCACTGATGAGCAGGTGGCAGATATTCTTACCAAAGCCTTACCATGGGGCAAGCATGTCTACTTCAGAGACAAGATGGGTGTGGTGAGGAACACCTTCCTCGGTAAGAGGGAGTGTTGAAATTTGGTTACCAGAGGACAAGTGGTTCACTAAGGTTTTGATCTTTGGCCTAGGGAAAAGTGTCCAAAAAGAATTTAATTTTTCTCCTAAAGTGACTTTATAATTTTATAAAGTCAAATCTAATTTAAAAGTGACTTTAAGTGATAAAGTTACTAAAGTCTAATTTTAAAGTGACTTTAATAAAGTCAATGTAAAATTAGAAAAGAAAAGTGACTTTGGAAATAAATGACTAAGTGGGTCTTTATTAAAGTGGGATGAATTAAAAAATAGAAAGTGAGATTTAAATGAGCATTTAATCTCAGCCCTAGATCTAAAGCTATTTCAGCCATTGGATTTAGGGATTCCCCAAAAGTCACCTAGGTTTAGGTTAAAGGAGGAAAAGGTCATTCAATTCTTTCATGAGTAGATTGGGAGAAGGAGAGAAAGAGAGCAAGGGAGATTTTTGGGCAGTGAGGAGAAAGAGGCAGCACTTTGGCACGCACTCCAAAGCAGGATTTTAGCAAGTTCGTACAGAGAGGAGAGGCACACATTCCAAGGCAGTTTTTGGTGCGATTTTCTAGAGACTGTACAGCAGCCTTTTGGCACGTTTCCCAAGAGGCCATACAGCAAGTTTGGCTCAGCTTTCGAGGAGAACACTGTTTTTCTGGCACGAATTTCGAGGCAGACCGTACAGCAAGTGGTTGTCCTCTTGCACGGATTTCGAGGCAAATTCCATACAGCAGTTTCTGCTGTTTTTTTGGCACAAAAATCGAGATTCCATATAGCAGCATTTATTGCTACTTGCACAGATATCGAGGCCATACAACAGCATTTAGTGCAGAAAATCTGGGCACGAAAATCGAGGAGGCCGTACAACATTTATTGCTATTCTATTTTGCTGTTTGCAGTTTTTCGAGGTGGTTGTAAAGCACGGAAAACGAGGTAAGTTGTAATTTGTACTTGCTAATTTTTCTGAGTATTTCTCTCACTATAAAAAGCATTTTTTTCCAGAAACGAGGAGGAGCTTTCGAACTGGTTTTCCCCAAGAGTTGTAGGCGGTTTTTCCAGGGTCACCTTGACCAAAAATCACTGTGTTAAAATGTGTTGAATGGCTGTTTGAGTCTGCTGATTTTTATCTCTGCATTTTCCAGCATTGTGAAAAATTTTCAGAATTTGTGTTTTCAGCAAATATTTATTTTCTAGCATTGTGAAAAATTTCCAGAATTTGTGTTTTCAGCAAATATTTATTTTCCCGCTTGTTGAATGTAAGGTTAGGAGAAAGGGCATTTAACTAATTGGAGAAATAAAGTGAAACTGAAAACCGGGGTGGGAAATCAGAAATTTCTACAAATCAAATAAATCAAAGGAATCAAGCATGCCTGACTATTCCGATAAGAACATGAACAATTTTCACCAAGAAAGAAGGGTGAAAACCCAAAACTTCATTGGGTTAAACTCTGAAATAAATCTTCCATTTACTGTTCAACTGGGTCATGTTTCAACATAATCTAGAGAATGATTTAGCTCCAAATAAAAGCAGAAATAAAATCAGGTTGAAAAATCATTGCCAAATCAGCGTATCCATCCTGCTATCCAAAGCTATCAGCAGCAGAAAACATGTACTCTTCTTTTCAGATCAATCAGAAACGAAGAAAGGTTGTTCTACACATTGTTCACAGCAAAAATCAACAGCAGCCATCAAGAAATCTGTTCGTGCTTCCTACTGTTCAGAAAAATCAGTAACAACAATAAAAAAACCAGCACACAAGTGCTCTTATTCGAAACAATCAGCAATGATCGAAGGCTGCCCACACCACTGTCTAGAAAAAGCAGCAACTGCAAAAAAGGACTGTCCCTCATGTAAATCAATGTACTCTCCCTGTTGTTCAAAATCAGCAGCAATTACAAGCTGTCCATGCAAATTTGCATGTTCTTCTTGCTCAAATCTGCACCTACTGCTGAAGAAATTCAAGCTGCAAATTTATCTCGTCTTCCTCATGGGCAGTATTTTAAATAGGATCAGTAAAATGCCAAAGATCTGAGACATATGTTCAATGGAGTTAGAGGAAGGGTTCAGCCAAGTTTAGAAGTGCACTAAACTTAGCAGAGGGACCCACAGTCCACTTTTTGCAGTTTTTTATTATTTCCTAGCAGAGCAACCCACAGTCCACTAGCCTTGTGAATGCCTTTTGGGCCCAGGTCGAGCTCTTAAAGGGGAGATAAGGCAGCTGTTGGTTAGTTCGATTTGCATCATTTGTGTGTGTGTGTTCTCAACTTCTCAGCTATTGTAGCCATATTTCTCAGCACTAGGGCATTATTTACCAGCGCAAGAGGTCAGAAGGAAAGGGGCCATACCAGCCTCAGATTTTCCAGCTAAGTGATTTCTACAGCCAAAAGCTGAGTTTCAGCTCAGAGAGGCCATGCAGAGGACTGTATGGACCTCTACGGATTTTGTACAGTGCGCTGGTTGAGTGAACGTTGCGCACAAGAGGAGAGGCCGAGTAGATTGTGTGCAGCAAAAATTTCAGGGGTTTCTGAGAAAGAAGGGAAGTTTCTCCCTGTTCTTTGTAATTTCCTAAGAAAACAATTCGCTGAGAAAAAATAATAAGAACACACATGCTTTGCAGGTTTTCCCAGTTGGGGTTTCCGAGGTATATTTCTGTGTTGAGTATTTTATGTGCTTGTGCCTTCAGTTTTATTTTTCGTTGTATTAAACAATTAGAAAAACTCAATATATTTGATGTAAGCTTTTTGAAAGTTTAGTTCAACTCTTTCACTTCTGAAAATACATCAAATTAGTTGTTAGGTTTTTATAAATTAACATGGTAGCAGAGCTTTGCCTCTGATTGAGGACCAGCATCATTGTTTCAATCCCGGGAGCAAGTTAAAGGTGCATAGAATGGCGCAGTTCAGTCTAGGGGTTGCGCTACGATTTCTAGCAGCATGACCTAGCGTTCGTGAGCAATTCAACCAGCAGCATGTCTTATCAGGGTTTGAGGCCAGAACATAGTTTGAAGGGGGCAACGAACTTTTGTTGATGGAAAGAGAGGATTTCGGTTGTGCTTGAGGAGTAGGGTGTGAAGGAATATGTGGAGAATCCACCAGCCGCACCAACTGACCCTCAACAGTTGGCTGAACACAACAAGAATGATGCTAGATCAAGGAGAATCGTTCTTGAGGTAGTCAAATACCAAATCATACCCCACCTTCACAGGAAGAAGACAGCCAAGGATATGTGGACAGCCATTCTGCCTATGTACCAAGGTTCAAGCAATGCCCGGAAGCTTCTGTTGAAAGACAAGCTCAGGAACATCAGAATGGCCAAGTCAAAGCCTTTGATTTCCTAACTCATCAGATTTACCCAAGTGAGGGATGAGTTGGCTGGTGTAGGAGAGACAGTTCTTAACCAGGACCTAGTAGGGCTTGCGTTGTTGGGGCTTCACAAGACTTGGCAAAACTTTTAGGGTGCAATGAGTGGCAAAGAAAATCTCCTAGATTGGGAGCGGCTAGGACTGACTGTGTTCAAGGGGAGATTCGGAAACAAACCAGATTTGGGTCTCATATAAATATTGAAGAAGAGGAGAACTTTGCCCTAGCTGGTAAAAAGGCAAGAAAGGCGTAGGTGGGGCCGAGTCCAGCTCCAAAGGCGAGAAGAAAAAGAAGGATCTTAGTCGAATAAAGTGTTTTTCATGCCAGAAGTTTGGGCACTACTCCACCAAGTGTCTAAGTAAGAAGACAAGGCCCAAGAAGGACCTAGTGGCAGTATCAGCAAAAGTCGATGAGTTCTCTTCTCACTTTGAGTTCTCTATCATAGCTCGCGTGGCAAGCTTTGTGGCCAATACATGTGGTATGTTGATAGTGGAGCTTCCTTTCACATGACCGAGAACGGGGAGTATTTCAACCAATTGACCGAGAGGGACATGCAGCTTCACATAGAGCTTGGAGATGATGGCAGGTACCTAGCCAAGAGCATGGGGAATGCCAAGTTTGAGAGGGAGTCTGAGAACCCTCTCCATCTTAGAGATGTCCTCTACGTCCCAGGGTTGAAGAAGAACCTTGTTTTTGTTTCAACCTTAGAAGACAAGGGTTATGCAGTTATCTTTAGCAAAGGAAAGTGATTCATAAAGCCTTCCCACTCCAGAGGAGCCAAGCAGATTGGAGTTGAGGTGAAGAACCTCTACAGGCTTCAATTTGAGACAGTCACAACCTTGAGCAGCAAAGGAGGCAATGAGCAGGCCCGTGACCTTAGGGAACTTTGTCACTGGCATATGGGTCACTTACGTGAAAATTTTTGAACACAGAAACCCTACTGCAAAATATTGATTTACTTCTCCTACTTGTTTTATTATTCACAAGTTATTTAACTAAAATATTCAGAAAAAACATCAAAATAAACACAATCTGCAGCCTACACATATACAAATCGTTTATTGAAACATAGCGCACATATGAAAAAGGACACACATGATTTTTCAGACAAATGTCCCCGAAAAAACCCAATGCGGGAAAATCGGTGCAACAACTCTTTGAGGGTTTTATTATTAAGCAAAATTTGAATACATCAAGGGCACCAGTAGTGGTCTGCCCGTCAGAGAATTTCATGACAGTTGTACCTTATCACTCGGAGACAGAGAATATGGTTGAATCAAACCCTTAAGGAATTACTGAATACGAGCCCTTTCTGGCCCAATAGAACCCCAGCGTTGTCCCTCTAGCCTCTGCATCAGCCTCTCCTGCCCAGCGTGGCCTCTGCACAGCACAGGCTGCTCCTATGTCACCCTTCTGGGCTTTGCGCTGCCTCTGCGTCACCTTGAAGGCTTTGTGTCAGCCCCTGTGCTGCCTCTATGTCAGCCTGGCTAGGCTGCGTCCCTCCTGCTGGCCTTCACGCTGCCTGCTACGGATCTGCCTCTCTAATTTATGTATTCTCGGCCTCAAATCAGTGTAATCCCTCGTCGATCTGCCCCTCACCAGCACTGCAAGCTCACTCGAAAATTCTCAGCAAACCATACCCCAGAATTTCGATTTAGCTCAAGTGCTACTGCAATGTGTGTGTCCTCCAACTGACCCCAAGCCTTCCTTTAATACTTTTCTCGTTGAGAAATCAATGGTCGTGATCTAATCTCTAATCCACAGCTAAGATTAGAAAAAGCTTGATCCACGTCACTTAGAACATTCTCACCACATGTGTTTAATTCACTTTAATTTTTCAATTTCCCTAAGTTAAACATAGGGTCCCCATTAAAAAATTGAATTATTTGAATAACTTTTACACTATGTGGAATTTCTCCAAACAATTTATGGGTCTTGGAGATCTCATGTGTTCTAGCCCCTCCACAAAAAAATTTGAAGCTAGAGCACATCCGATGCTACCCAAAATCTCAACAACGTACACCATGGAGCATTGAATATTCTCAGGGAAATAGCCACAGGATTACCACAGTGCAATGTTGACCAACTTGACATGTGCAAGGGTTGCACACCTCGCAAGTATGCCAAGACATCCTTTCCTAGTAGAGACAACAAGGCCGAGAGCATCTTGGAGCTGGTTCATTCAGATGTTTGTGGACCATTTTCCTCTCCATCCCTTATGGGATACAAATATTATGTCATCTTCATTGATGACCACTCGAGAAAGATTTGGATCTTCTTCATGAAGAAGAAAGATGAAGTCCTCTCGAAATTTATGGAGTTCAAAGCCTTGGTGGAAAACATATAGGTAAAAATATCAAGGCGTTGAGGTCAGACAATGGTGGGAAGTACATCTCCAACGCTTTCAGGGACTTATGTTCCAAGGAGGCCATTAGGAGACAACTCACTACACCCCATAACCCTTAGCAGAATGGGGTGGTTGAGCATAAGAACCATAGCATTGTTGGAGCAACTAAGGCCATGTTGCATGACCAGGAACTGCCTGTGTTTCTTTGGGCAGAGGCATGTGACACTGTAGTATTTTTGTAGAACACGATTCCACACAGGGTGTTAGGCAAAGTTACACCAGAGGAGGTTTTCACAAGCAATAAGCTTAATGTATCTCACTTCCGGATTTTCAGCAGTCTTGTTTACTTCCATGTGTCTTCTGATAATCATGAGAAGTTGGAACCCACAATAGAGAAGGGCATTTTTGTCGGCTACAACTAGACATCTAAGGCATACATAGTGTACATCCCAGCACTCAGGAAGACTGTGATTTGGAGTGATGTGAAGTTTGTGTGAAAATTTCTTAATCTACTAAACAGAAACCCTGCTATAGTAAATTTGATTTACTTCTACTTCTTGTTTGATTTGCTTAACAAGTTATTTTTTAGAATTATTCAATAAAACATCAAAGTAAATAAATTGCAGCCTACACAACTATATAGATCAGAAACTAAAGAATAAGCACATTTAGACAAAGGACACACAAGATTTTTCGGACAAATATCCCCGGAAAAACCCAATGCGGGAAAACTAGTGCAGAAGAGGCAACGTAGGGTCTATGCTGGGCAGTGCAGGATCCACGCTGGGCAGCGCAGAGCCACGCAGAGGCGGTGTTGAGCCTCTGAAGAGATCCGCAATTTTGTTGAGAATTAGTCAGATCTAGTGTCGAAGAGTCGAGGTGTGAGACCGGAGGGCCAAAAGATCAACTTCCAGTGAACAGAAAGATCAGCCTAAGGGAGTGATGCAATCCCCAGCCAGACTGTCGCAGATCTGCGCAGAGGCAGCGTGGGGCTTGTCAGTTAAGGTTGGGTTTCTTGGAAATTGTAACTACATTCGGTCTTCATTTAATGTATTTGAGTCATCATGTAATGTACTTGTCAAAAGAATAAATAAAAGAAATTTTATTATTATTATTGTGACTTATTAAACCATGGGTTTCATGCTTGGGTCACCATGTTTTAGGTCAAATTCCCCATTGAGGACTTCTAGGATTTATTCTAAGTTAATAGAATCATTGTACATTTAAAGAGACCCTTCTTGGGATTTTGAATCATGTAAAAAGGTTTAATATTGAGTCAAATATGAGTTATGTAACCTCCACACCAAGTCGGCCTAAAAGAGATCATGTTAGCTCATGTAGGCCGAAGAGACACCTATTCGACCCCACCTAGAGCCTATAAAAAGGAAGCAATTTGAATTCATTTGGAGCACATTCTCTCAAGCAATTCGATATCTCTTGTAGTCATGAAGAAGTTCAAAGTTTGTTGTCGGGAAGCTGAAAGAAGTGCGAGTTTTGGGAAGTCTAGGGAGAAGAAGAAAAACAAAATTTTGGTGCCTCTCTCTATTTTGGACTCTGGATTGGGAGATCGAAGTCTTCCAAGTTTTGTTGCTATCAGAAGCCGTATGATGTCAAAACTACTGCACAAAGTCTGTTGTCAGGAAGCCGAAAGAAGTGTGAGTTTGGGAAGTCTAAGGAGAAGAAGGAAAACGAAATTTTGGTGCCTCTCTCTCTCTATTTCGAGCTCTGGATTGGGAGATCGAAATCTTCCAATTTTTGTTGCTGTCGAAAGTCGTACAATGTCGGAACTACTGCATAGTTGAAGTTGCTGGAAAGGGGTCGAAATTCTGGAGGCTGACTTGGTGTGGAGGAAAGGTCTGATCTTGGTCTAGGGTGAAGAGTCTCAAATAATACTATTGAAAGGAATAATTTATTGACTGGTATTTCCCTCGAAGGGGGTTTGCCCTGGCTGCTGGCCTACATCTGATGTCCTTGATCTATGTGTATTTGCTTTGATATTTGCTTGATGAACTAATAAGAAGAGAGATAAGAAGAACATAATAAGAACTAAAGAAGATCACAAGTAAATAATCAAGAACAAGAGGATCTTTCTACCTTTCTAATTCTCTAGCATGGTTTCAGAGCTTTAGTGAAAGAAGAAGAAAAAGGCAATCTTAAGGACTTTATCAAGGAAGGAGTTCACTAGAAGAAAGAAGTCTCCACTATCTTCAAGAAATATGTCTTACACTATCAAGGGAGAGAACAAGCTTTAAGGAGCTTCAAGTTATAGGTCCTGGAAGAAAAGGATTGACATCATCCTTTAAAAGAACAAGGTCTTAGATCTAGTCAAAGGAAAAATGAAAAGACCTACAGAAGAATCAAGTGATGTTGATAAGGTGAAGTACAGAGATATGGAATTGGTAGCTATGGCTTTGATGGTTGAAGGCATAAAGGACAATCTTGTTCCCTTCATAGCAAATATTGATCATGCTCAGGAAATGCACGAGGCTTTGTCAAAACTATTCACTATCAAGAACAATGGAAAGGTGGCAACCCTGAAGAATGATCTAAGCACTGTTAAGATAACAAAAGAGAATATTGTTCCTTCTTTCTTTGTGAAAATAGCAAGGATAAGGGATGAGCTCCTTTCCATTGATGAAATAGTGCCAGATAAAGAACTAGTAATTACAGTCATTATGGGACTACCATCTTCTTGGAGTTCCTTTGCTTCAGCCTCAACAGTTGGAAAGAAACACCCACCTTTGAAGAGCTATGGACAGCATGGAGTCAAGAAGAGTTAAGGGTCTCCATGGTAACCAATAATGAAGAAGTATCAAATGCTTATGTTGCTCATCATAAAGGAATATCCAAGAAGAAATGGCCAAAGAAGAAGTTTGACATGTCCAAGATCGAGTGTTATCATTGTCACGAGATGGGACACTATAGAAGTGATTGTACTAACAACCCCAGGAGCAGGAAAAGAGATCATGCAAACATGGTTGAAGAGACATCATCCCCTAAGAAAGCAAAGACTGAAGAATAACTAAGGGACTTGCACTACTAAGCCCCTTCCATCTCATGTTTCATTTGTATATTTTATGCATTATAGGTTTAACATCTTCTTGGAAATGTATTTCTTTGTTTTATAAGTTTTAGGTTTTCCCTCAAGCTTAGGAGGAAGCCCACAACAACTCCTCAAGATAAGTATCTCATTCCCTCTATTTGTCTTCATGTACTTATTTAAGATTTTTATTATATAAAATTCTAATCACTTGTCCACCTCTATTCCTTGTCTAGGAATCAATCTATTGGATGTTCAAAAATCATGGAGAATGCTTCAAAGAGCAAACAAGTAGACCACACAAGTCCAAAGGTTTGTGAAAGAATCAAAGGTATGTATTGAATTGTAAAGTCTTATTACTCTCTTTGAAATATCCATTTCATATGTTACTAACTGTTGATATGTCTAGCACTACTGAATCCTAAAGGGATTCTTGTTTGGGATGACTTATCACCTGATGAATCTACCTACCTTATACACCTCAAATTGCTTAAATAGAACCTTAAGGAGGTTCTCTAGAAAATCCTAACCTAAGAATATGTTGTTGATATGTGAAACTCTAAACCTAATAAGGGCTATTTATGAAAATTACTATTCTAATTAATGTCTTGATAATGTCAAATTTTAGGATTTTGATAAGATCATGGAAGCTCTAAACTTGTTGGAGTTGAAATGATGTTGTTTGAAATCTCGAACCTTGAAGTCTAATATAATAAGGGTGTGCCTTGACAATGAACTGAAAGCCTAGGTTTTGGTTAGGTCTATGGGCTAAATCCCTGTTATGGAAAGTCCTAGGAGTGGAACCCTAGGTATATGTTCTCTTGATTGAATCCCTAGCCTTGTATAGGTCAATGTGTGTCTAATGTATAAATGTTGACTAACACATGATGTGCTTATAATGGTAATCTCCTAGATATGTATGTTGAAACATTTTCTAATGGTCCTAAGAATCTAGGGTTTGGAAACAAACCTTAGTCAAAGTTTGAAAAGATCTAGGATGACGATTGAAAAGTCTAGGGTCTATAAATAAATCCTAGTAATGATTAAATTCTCTATTATGTATGTTGATATGATGAATGCTGAGAATTTATAGATGGTAAATCCAGGGTTTACATTGAATCCTTAGTGGAAGTTACTCATGATGTGTTTGTTTAATTCTAGTAGCTCTTCATGATATGTTTTGATAATAGATTTGAAATCTAGAGTCTGCAACTAACTCTAGTGAAAGTTGATCATGTCTGAGCTGTGATTAATCTTGATTGACTTTATTGTATGAAATCTTGGATGAGTATGAATCCCTAGTGAAAGGTCTATCATGTGAAGGTTGTTAGATATCTTTGTAGAAATTTCTGAATCTTAATTCTTATGCAGAAATTATTTCTATTAATCCAGTTAAGCTTCTCCTACTTATACAAGTTATCAACTGAATAAATTCAAGTTAACATCAAAACAAAACACATAACAAATCTCTACCAATTCAAATCTAGAATAAGCACATGCACACATAGACAAAGTGACACGGTTATTTCTGGACAAACCGTCCCCGAAAAAACCCAATGTGGGAAAACCAATCTCTGGCTGCTGGAGGGCTCTATTATTAAGAATATTTCTGAATACACAACTCTGGGTTCCAGATCTGGAAAATCCTACAGAGAAAACTCTAGATCTGCAACACCTGGCTGATCTAAGACCAACAATACTAACTGATCCACACCCTCAAACGGGATTTACAAAACTCAGCCAAATCTAGGCCTAGAAACCCCAGATCTGCCCCTGAAAGACACTGCGTCAGCCTCTGAAGGCCTCCAAATGCTCAGCACTGTCACTGGAAGGGACTACATTACCCCAGACTGGGTGACACAGTCACTACGCTGCCCCTAAGGGTCTCTGCGTAACCCCTAAAGGGTTTCCTGGAAATCACATTGTCTTTGCTGTTGCTGCTGCTGCTGCCTTCCTCTGCGTTGTCTTTCCTAATCTCTTCTCTGCTTCTTGTGTATTCTAGACCCCGGGATCAGATCATCCCCTTGGTCTAAATTCCCCTCTCTTCAACTGAAACACTTGAGAATTCTTAGCAACCCCGCCCTAGAATCTCAACTTAGCTTCAATGCTCTACCTCTGTGTGCCTTACAAATGACCACAAGCCTTTTCTTTATACTTTTCTCGTTGACAAATCAACGGGCAAGATTAAATCTTTAATCAATGGCTAAGATTAAAAGAAAGTTTGATCCATGTGACTTAAGACAATTTCATCACATGTTTAATTAAATTCACTTTAATTATTTTATTTTCCTAAGTTTTAACTTAAGAAATACATTAAAATAATTAATTAATTTAATATCTCCTAAACCAGATGAAATTTCCCAAATCCATTTCTGTGTCTTGTAGATCAGGTGAACTCTAGTCCTTCCTCAAAATTTGGGACCTAGAGCACAACTGATGCTACCCCAAATACAAAAAATCTCAACACTCCCTCTTAGCATCAAGGGTGTGCTCTAGCAATACATCACACTTATGCATTACATGATTTTGGGCACTGGTTCTGTGCTGCTGAAGCTTGGCCTCCTGCCAGTCAACTCTGCACTGCTGTTGCCATTCTGTATTGCTGCCCATGACTCTACCACTGCCACTGCAACCACTGTACTGCAGCTCCCTCTCAATATGTTGCATCTGTGTTGCTCATAGCACTGCCACTGCTGATCTGCTGCACTGCAACTTCAGTTGTTGAGAGAAAAACTGAATCTCCTGCCCAATCTTTGACAAACAAGTCTGATGGGCTGCATCCTCATCATTGAAGCTCCATAGGCTACAGATCTGTGTTGGCATCTAAAGAACGATGCACAGCTACAGCTATACCTGCGTAATCAGACTCCCTCTGCACTACTGAAGTCACATCAGCTCCTTGTGCTGAAATCTATCACGTTGCTGCTGCACTGCGTTGTCCCTCTGAAGCTCTCTCCGCTGTTGTAGCTCTGCACTGCGTAAGCAGCACTACTCTGCGCTGTTGAAGTCACATCAGCCTCTGCGCTGCTACTGCTTCTACGTCGTTGTTGCTATGCTCTGCGCTACTCCTACCAGCCTCCAGATCTGCCTCTACCTCTGCCTCATCTGTGATCTATGCACCCACTACTCCACTTGTCCCGCTACTGTCTTAAGGTTGTCGTAGCTCACTTATGATCCAAGAGATGAGTTGCTTAAGGATCCCGTCTTACTTCCATGTAGCTACTCTACATGTCCATGTCACCCCACCTCCGTGGTTCATGAGCACTCATGGCTACATCGTCTCCTGACCCATCATCTGCCACCACTGCTTTGGAAGAAGATGCTTCCTTGTCCTTCTTCTTTTCTGGACACACTGGAAGCACTTGATCTTAGAAATATCCTTCTTCTTCTTCAGCTGCTTCTTTGATGCCAAGGCTGCATCTTCCTCCTCTTCCTTCTTAACCTTGCTCGACACAAGGTTGTGCTGGTTCTTGGTGAACCTTCGTAGTTCTTCTTGCCGCAAGATCGACCACAAGTTGTCCCAATCTGGGAGGTCCGCTCTGCCCAATATACTTTGGACAAAGTTTTCCCACTCATCTATGACTGTATTGAGGGCAGTTCTGACTATCATTGCATCATCTACGGTTGCACCCGTTGCAGTCAGTTGATCCCTAATTGACTGCAATCTGAAGAGGAAATGCTCGATGTCTTCTCCCTTGGTCATCATGAATGACCTCATTTGGGCCTCCAACAGCATCTTTCTTTGGACTCATTTTCCCTCATATAGGGAATTCAAGGCCTTCCACATCTCATTAGTTGTCCTCTTCTCAGCTATGTGTGGCACAATATGATCCTTGATACTGTCCATTATCAATCACTTAGCATGCCCAGCAGCTTCTCTATGCTTCCTTAGGAGATCTGCATCTGTCGGCGTGGCCAAGGTCTGCTCTGCATGATCTCTTTAGACCATATGCCTCTAGGACAATCAGGATCCTAGGTTTCCATACCGAAAAGTTTAAGAGGCCCTCTAGCCTATCCTGATCACGCAGTCCATGAGGATCCATCTGCTCAGAATGTGTCGGAGCTCCTCTTCTCTATGCTAGAGATCTTGGATCTAGGGTCCTTTTCGAACTGGGAACCCTCTGCTCCCTCCGACACTTGATTTCCCTCCTTGGAAATGGAAATCTACCAAATCAACTATGATTCAGCTTCTTCTTTGATCCTCTGACCAAACTGCAAGTTTCCTTTGGCAAGAAATTCTCTGAGAAGTTGATCTCTTCCCAAACTTTGTCACTTGTGCTAAGATTAAAAATCTGAAAACTTTAGAAGTTTAACCCCACCAGCTCTTCTGAATTTCTGCAACTTTTCTGCAGACTTTTTCTGGATCTGACAGATTCAAATTTGAATCACACTGGCTGGCTTCAGACCTAACCAGCATTGTTTCTGAGCTGCCTCTGTGCAGTAATTGTGTGGGCTTGCTAGGACACAGCGCTAGACAGCGTCACCCTTCCCTCTACGTGAATCTCCTCCTGAAAACTACACTGTCCCATCAGATCTGCTTTTCTGCTGCCTTTCCAGCTACCTTCTGTAGCTAGATCCTTCAGATTCTTCAGTTGGTGACCCTTCTAGATCTGTAATTCCTCTGATACCATGTAGAAATTTCTGAATCTTAATTCTTATGAATAAATTATTTCTGTTAAGCCGGTTAAGCTTCTCCTACTTATACAAGTTATCAACTGAATAAATTCAAGTTAACATCAAAGCAAAACACATAACAGATCTCTACCAATTTAGATCTAGAATAAGCACATGCACACATAGACAAAGTGACAGTTATTTCTGGAAAAACTGTCCCCGGAAAAACCCAATGTGGGAAAACCGGTCTCTGGCTGCTAGAGAGCTCTATTATTAAGAATATTTCTGAATACACAACTCTGGGTTCCAGATCTAGAAAACCCTACAGAGAAAACTCTAGATCTGCAGCACCTGGCTAATCTAAGACCAACAATACTGATTGATCCACACCCTCAAACGGAATTTACAAAACTCAGCCAAATCTAGGCCTAGAAACCCCAGATCTGCCCCTGAAAGACATTGCGTCCGCCTCTGAAGGCCTCCAAATGCTCAGCGCTGTCACTGGAAGGGACTGCGTTACCCCAGACTGGGTGACGCAGTCACTATGCTGCCCCTAAGGGTCTTTGCGTAACCCCTGAAGGGTTTCCTGAAAATCACGTTGTCCTTGCTGCTGCTGCTGATGTTGCTGCTGCCGTCTGTTGCTGCTGTTGCTACTGCTGCCTTCCTCTGCGCTATCTTTCCTGATCTCTTCCCTGCTTCTTGTGTATACTAGACCCCGGGATCAGATCATCCCCTTGGTCTAAATTCCCCTCTCTGCAACTGAAACACTTCTGAGTATTCTTAGCAAACCCTGCCCTGGAATCTCAGCTTAGCTTCAGTGCTCTGCCTCTGTGTGTCTTACAAATGACCCCAAGCCTTTCCTTTATACTTTTCTCGTTGACAAATCAACGACCATGATTAAATCTTTAATCAATGGCTAAGATTAAAAGAAAGCTTGATCCATGTGACTTAAAACAATTTCATCACATGTTTAATTAAATTCACTTTAATTATTTTATTTTCCTAAGTTTTAACTTAGGAAATACATTAAAATACTTAATTAATTTAATATCTCCTAAACCAGATGAAATTTCCTAGATCCATTTCTAGGTCTTGTAGATCCAGTGTACTCTAGTCCCTCCACAAAATTTGGAACCTAGAGCACAATTGATGCTACCCCAAATACACAAAATCTCAACAATCTTGTAAATATATGTTGGTTCTAGGGTTTGTTATATGTTGTAGCAAGGTATGTTATACCTTTGGAAGTAACATTGAAACCCTAGATAAGAATGAAATACATTGTGAAGTAGTCTATGGTTTATGATAAAAGTCCCTAGCAGAAATGTTAAAGAGTATATGTCTCTTGTTTGGGTATTTGATATGTATAAAGTTGAAAATGCTTCCATGACTCTGATATGGCTAACTTTATGCTTCTATAGTTTTGATTGTACTTGTTGTCTAAAGTTGTGCAAGTACATCATAAAAATGAGAAGCTGATAAGTATGATGAAAAGGATGGAAGCCATGAAAGATTCTCCAACACCTAAAGAAGAAGTTAAGATCTCCCTAGATTAAGAGGGAGCCTGGATTAGAGAAGAAATGTCTATGGTTCTCTACTTCATGTATCATGCACTAGACCAGGACTAACAGCGATAAGTCTTAGTGAAGTCCATGAGTAAGAATCATAGTCATGGTTGGAGAATATATTATGGAAAGATATGTTGCCACATATTAAAGTAGGAAGAGGAATCTTCTCTTGAAAGATTCTATTGATAGTCCTACTAGAATTAGTTGAAGGGCAACATCGAAACCCCATAGTTTCTTATGCATTTGAAATTATTGATGATTGGGGTTTGTGTTTGCACAAGTGAATCTCTCGAAGGACTTGATAGCATGTTGGTTACCAATCAGTTTGATTAGGAGAGATTGGTTGTTCTTGATTTGCTGGATCAAGGTGTGTTGTGGCTTTGCAAGTGAAGCATTGCTAGAGGCTTTGTGAGTGAAGCATTTCCTGAAAATTTTGTGGCTTTGCAAGTGAAGCATTGCCAGAGGCTTTGCGAGTGAAGCATTTCCTGAAAAATGTTGTGGCTTTGCGAGTGAAGCATTGTCGGAGGCTTTGTGAGTGAAGCATTGCCTGAAAATGTTGTGTTGAGGCTTTGTAAGTGAAGCATTTCCTGGAAATACATCTGGTCGGCACTTTGTGTTGATGTCTGGTTGGGAGGGTGGCATCGGGTGGATGTGCACCTAGTTCCCTGAGTTGATGGTTAGTAAGTAAGCTTGATGGTACCTATAGAGGTTGAAAGCTTGAGTCCATCTTAGTCCCACCTGGATAGATTGCCTTGGTCAGGAATCTAGTCCATGGCATTGCGGTGCCTAAAGTGATGAATGACCAAATGGATAGATTGCCCAGGTCAGGAATCTATTCCATGGCATTGCAGTGCCTAAAGTTCTTCATTGCTCATATAGTATGAGATCTTTCATTGTATATGTATATTATGAATACCTCCCTAGTTAAGAGGGAGTGTTGGAAATTGTAACTAGGTTCGGTCTTCATTTAATGTATTCGAGTCATCATATAATGTACTTGTCAAAAGAATAAAGAAAAGAATTTTTATTATTATTATTGTGACTTATTAAAGCATGGGTTTCATGCTTGGGTCACCATGTTTTAGGTCAAAGTCCCCATTGAGGACTTCTAGCATTTATTCTAAGTTAATAGAGTCATTATACATTTAATGAGACACTTCTTGGGCTTTCAAATTATGCAAAAAGGTTTATTCTTGAGTCAAATATGAGTTATGTGACCTCCACACCAAGTCGGCCTAGAAGAGATCATGTTGGCTCATGTAGGCCCAAGAGACACCTATTCGACCCCACCTGGAGCCTATAAAAAGAAAGCAATTCGAATTCATTTAAAGCACATTCTCTCAAGGAGTTTGATATCTCTTGTAGCCGTGAAGAAGTTCGAAGTATGTTGCCGGGAAGCCGAAATAAGTGCAAGTTTTGGGAAGTCTAAGGAGAAGAAGAAAAATGAAATTTTGGTGCCTCTCTCTCTCTGTTTCGGGCTCTAGATTGGGAGATCGAAGTCTTCCAAGTTTTGTTTTTGCCGGAACTACTGCACGAAGTCTATTGCCGGGAAGCCGAGAGAAGTGCGAGTTTTGCGAAGTCTAAGGAGAAGAAGAAAAACAAAATTTTGGTGCCTCTCTCTTTGTTTCAGGTTCTGGATTGGGAGATCAAAGTCTTCCAAGTTTTGTTGTTGCCGGAAGCCATACAATGCCAGAACTACTGCATAGTTGAAGTTGCTGGAAAGGGGTCAAAATTCTGGAGACTGACTTGGTGTGGAGGAAAGCTTTGATCTTGGTCTAGGGTGAAGAGTCTCAAATAATACTATTGAAAGGAAGAATTACTTGACTGGGTTTTCCCCTCGAAGGGGGTTTTTCCCTGGCTGTTGACCTACATCTAGTGTCCTTTATCTGTGTATTTGCTTTGATATTTGCTTGATGAACTAATAAGAAGAAAGATAAGAAGAACATAATAAGAACTAAAGAAGATCACAAGTAAACAATCAAGAACAAGATGATCTTTCTGCCTTTTCTATTCTCTATTAGGGTCAGTGTCGGATCTCCAGTGTTAGTGTGAGGTAATCCTCACTAATTCTCTGTCATTCAGATTCTCTATGGATAGCCAGATTTGGGCATACAGATTGTATTCAGAAAAAACTACTACATAATAATACAAACCCTCGACTTTTGCACCGATCTTCCTGCATTGGGTTTTTCCACGAACATTTGTCCAAAAATAACGGTGTCATATGTGTGTCTATTTCTCTTCTTGCCCGGTCCTTGTTTCCGTATATTATTTTATGTAGTGAAGACAGCAATGTGATGTATTCAGTGTTTGCCATAGAACAACTGCAAATAAATTATTAAGTAATGAATAACAATTAGGTGAATATTTTCCACTTGCTGCAATAGGATTCCGGTTTAGGAATTTTCACATGGAGCACCACAAGAGTCACTTGTGGGCTTGGAACCCAAGGTTTGGGTTTTGCACCCATCGTTGTTTGGGCCAAAACCATGGAGATATTTCGACATGTGATGGATGAAGATGATAGTGCACGTCGAGAGGAATCCGACGCAACGAAGATCGTCCAATTCCGAGTTATGGATGAAGAGACGTGAATTTTTGAAGTTGACAAATGGATTTTTGGCACGAGTGTGAAAATTCCGTAAATCTCTGGAATCCTATTTCAGCAACTAGAAGACATTCACCTAATTGTTAATTTTAACTTAACAATCTATTTGCAGTTTACTACGGCAAACACTGAATACATCACTGCAACCTACACAAATAAACTGTGGAAGAAATACAAGTGTGGAAACAAAACTGAACAAGAATAGTTCACACACACATTTGACACAGTTATTTTTGGACCAATGTCCCCGAAAAAACCCAATGCAGGAAAACTGGTGCAGCAGCTAAGGGCTTATATATTATGCAGTAAATATTTCTGAGTACAAGTCTATGATTGACACATCTGTCAAATCATGCAAAGAAACTGACATAAAAGATCTTGTGAGACAAACCTCACTCCTCCATAGGAACCCGACACTGATCAACACCCAAATTGGATTGCCCTGCGCAGTCTCTCGATCGAAGTTTATCCCTGAGCACTGCTCACTAAAGAAATCGATCTATTGATCTTTACTCCACCAAATGTGTTTTCCAAATGACCCTTCAAGCCATTCTTATAGTCTTCTAGTTGAAACTTCAACGGCCCGAACTAGATCTCTAATCAATGGCTAAGATTAACTTTTTACTTGATCCACCTTTTCTAGAACATTCACAACCATATTCTATTAATTCCCTTTAATTATTATATTTTCCTAAGTTTAGACTTAGAGTCCCTTAAAATTAATTATTTTAATAGAATACAATCCGGGTGGAATTTCACCAAACGATTTCTGGGTTATCTAGAATACATGTGTCTAAGCCTCTCTGCAAATTTTGAGACTTAGAGCACATTCGATGCTACCCCAAAATCAAAAATAAGTCATGTAGGCTTGGTGTGCATGTGCCAAAAGACATGCCTATTCGTTGACCCTTCTAAAGTGTATAAATAGAAGGTAATGTGATTCATTTTAGAGAATCCAAATGTAACATCTCATAGAAGAACGCCACCTGAGGTAGTTGTTGTCTAAAAAGGAGAAGGTTGAGTAGCTAAGGGCAGTTTTTTAGGACAGTTTTGTGGGTTAAAGGAGGTCAAGGTACAGCAAAGGCATCACTGAATTATTGTGGGTTGTTTTAGTGCAAATTTGTGTGGGTTCATCTCTATAGACTAGGCCGCAGTGATTTAAGACATCTACAGCTAGGTCACAAGCCTTGTCTTGCCTGTGACAGGGGGCCGAGAGGATAATGAAGTGCCCAGATATGTCGCAGGTTTGAACAAGGCAGCTTAAAGGCATGTTTGGGGCTAATTCATAGCCAAGGATAGTAGAGAAGGTGTGCAACCTTACAAAGGATTGGAGCTGCATCATTATTGAGGATTGTTGCAGTTATTAGAGGTGGTTGTTAGGGTATATGTTGATGCCCTAACCAGAATTGCAGGACTGTAACAGTGCACCAACACTCAAGTACAGGTATGAGGATGATTTAGTGTTGAGGTTGTTGCTAGAAGGATCAGTTTTGGTTGCAGCCTATGAGAGCCATTTGGAGGGCTTATCTTGGTGGATGAAAACCTATCCTAGGAGCAGATCTTGCAGCGAAGTATTGGGTGCCATTGGACTGGTGGAGAGCAGTGTGTTGGCTACCCAAAGTAGCCCTTGACAAGCCATCATAAAGTGACGTTGACAGTTGAATGTTGGGTGAAGTTGTTGAGCCTATGTGTTGTCCTTTGATGGACTAAGGGGAAACTAGAGAGCAGAACGGGAGTGAAGGACAGGCATGACGAGATACGACATAGGGACTGCGACGAGATTGTCATTGTGTTGTCACTCCTAGAGACAGCCTTGAGTTTCTAAAGACCAGTGCCTAGGACATCCTAAGACAGGAAGCTTTAAAGGTATTTTGCATGCTAATAAAAGGGGACCTCCTGATGTGGAATGAATTTAAAAGGTTTTTGAATGACAGTCCAGGATATCAGAGAAAGAATATTGGTAGAAACAAGTTCTAGCTGTAGAGAGAAAGGCCTGCTCAGAATGGGCCTGAAGCAGTCATGAAGAAGAGTTGTTGCAAGCTGGGCCGAATGTGGGACAGATGAACAGTTATAAAATTAATGAAGATGAGATACGGTGTAGAGAAATTAGGGAACGTCAAAGCAAGGTAGGCTTATGCCAACACAAGAATCCACCCATAAATGACATTAGAGGAATAACGATATGAAAAAGGAACTTGAAACAGAAATCGTGCCTCGAGAAATATTTAAAATGTTACTGAAAAGCAAGACATGAGTACCATTAAAGATAAATTCATATCCAACTTATAGAACATTCGCATTCTAAAAACAACAATAACAAGGAGGAGATGTAAGGGCAATGGACATTAAATTGAATCACTATGCCAAGAAAATACATACTGTTCATTCATTCCAGAAGGAATCCATTAAAACAACAGACTGGCTTTATATTTCTTTTCCAAAATGACTCTTCAGATATACACTTAGAGCGATCCTCAAAATTACAAAAAGACAATTCACAGACTACCACTTCTTCTACTAGAAAATACGGAACCTTTTTTATGTCTGTGGTCTGATCTTTTATAGTCTATTACATGAATGCTCGAAGCAGATATTTTTCTAAACAAAATATTCCCTAAAGATATGTCTGTTTCCAGTCTTAATCAAAAACCAAAATTGATGATGAGGTGAAACGACCTCTCATCTCAAACAGTGTGGCCTGATACAGGCTATAACCAAAACATAACAGAAAATAAAAGAGTGCAGAGGGTGAAATCAAGATTTCACCCGTTTTTACATTATATAGAAAATAAAAATAAAACAGGCCACATGGGCCAAATCATGAGTTTCATCGGTTGGTGTTTTGCCGAGGAGTGCCTGATGGTGGCGGATGTGACCGAGCTGAGGATGAAGATGATACAAGTGGACGAGCCGGAGGAGGTGGCAACTGATGAGAAGAAGAAGATACCGAAGCATTAGCATATTCACTACACTTTTGCCACGTACTGTTCCCTGGAGATGGCATTGTGATGTAGGTTTCGAGCAGGGTTTGCATGTTGGTTAGCTCAGTATAATCTACACGGACAGCGAGGAATTGCTTAACCTGGAAGAGGAGGAAGAATTCTTTACGCAGCGCGGCTATTATTGTATCTGCTTTCAGCGGGGTTGTTCTTTCCAATGATATGTTCGCATTGTTCATAATTTCTGACATTTTCTGCTCAAGCCGTTAGCTTAGAGAATGCGCCTGTTTGTGGATCCCAGCATGGTGGGAAACCTGCTTCTACCAGCTTGTTCCACTCCCAGTCGAATTTCTCCACTCCTTTCGAGGCTAGTGTCAAACAACCTAAGTGTGTTTGCACGTGCAGTCTCTTTCTCGATTACTCTTCCGACATCCATAACCATCCTAAAACGGTCAGGGATTCCCTGTGCACGCAATTCCTCGGGAGAGAGCTCATTCAAGTACTGAATATATTTCCTGACCATTGAGGCCTTTGCTTCTCCGCCTGTGCGTCCTTCCTGCAGCTGTGCTTTGAACAAGCAAATTGCAATCTTCTTATCATCCATCAGTGTGAGGAGGTTCCAATGTTGCCTAACCTCTGCTATTATGTCTGTCCAGACCAGTTGCCTCGCTTCCACGAGTGCCATATTGCCTTTGATTTGCCCCTTCAAGTCCTTGATGGACTTATCTTGTGCCTGAGTTTCTTCTCGTAGTTTTTCTACCTCCCTTCGTAAAGACGTTGTTACCTTCTGATTCGCCGCTAGCGCAGCCTCAGTCTCCTTTAGTTGTTGGCGGACTGAGCGGGTCTCATTCTCTGACACCTTCAAATCAGCAAGGGCATTAGTGAGTTGTTCAGGGGTTGTTCTAGGCTCACCCGTCACAGGGGTCACGCATGTGTGTTGATCCCATTTTGCCTACCAGTCTGACAGTCTCTAATTCAGTCCAGCAATCTTCGCGGCCTTTTGTGCATTCTCTTCTTGTTCTCTAGCGAGCAAGTCGGCGAGAGCTGATTTTTCCTTTTCTACCTAAACCAGCTCATCTTTCTGCACATGCTCCTCGCGTGGCATGTTTAGCTTTCGCTTCAGCTCCGAGTTCTCCACTTCCAACTTGGCAATCAGTTGTTGCCGCACTGCATCTTTATCGGCTCCCTTGTCCCTTATCATTTTCTTGAGGGCTTCCAGCTTGGCGTGGTTTACTCTGGCGCCAGCATTTTCTCTCTTCTGGTGCTCTAGTACCATATTATGCTTTTGTTCGAGCTTCCTCAGTGCTACTGCATGCTTCACTACCTCAACCCGTAACATATCCCCTATGCACTGGTGTAAGTAGAGCTTGTCTAACAGAGGGATATCGGTTAAGTTAAAGGTGATTTCTAAAGCTCAATATTAGCCTCTAGTAGTCGAGTGTTTTAATGTTGCTTGCTGAATAGCCAGTATAAGTTGCTCCTTATCCATGTCTAGCACAGAGGTAAGTCGAGAATGATGTTTGTCCACGAACCTCGCCAATTCGACCCTCAATTTCTCCCAAGCAAATCTGTTTCTGACATTTATCTCCTCTCTTGTCTCTTGCCTGTCAATCGTGATTGCCAGTGAAAGCCCTGAGGGGGCCAACGAAGAAGCATCATCAAACGAAATATGAAAACCCGACTTATTCTTGTCAAGAGCCCCAAATTCAGGAATTTCCTCAAATGATGGCTCATCCCCTATGTCATTCGGCCCTTTAGTTCTCTGTTTTTTATGAGGGTGAGTGCCCTCATCAGTGTCCATGCCCTCGTGACTTCCTAAAGTGCCTGTCTGTGCTTGTTCCTCTGTCCCAACCGACACATTGTCACCTTTTCCTTCCGCGGCTGAAGACTCAGCCTCCATCTGTGCATCCAAAGGCCATGTATCAAGATTAGCTCTCCATTCAATGAAGGGCCTAGCCTCATGTATGTATGCAGTTGATTTTATTTTCCTCTTCCTACTGGAGAGGACTCCTTTAGGGTCATAGGGCCAGACTTTTCCTTGTGGGAGGTCCATCTCTTGCAGCAATTTCTCCATGGTGGAGAGGGCATGCCTCGAATTTATGGTGAAGGGACCAACTGAAGTTGGGAGTTTGAGAATGTATCCTTTCTTCGCAGGCACGAAGTGGATTTGGTCGGCCTTCAAGGTTTGTCGAATGAATTCGAGGGCAAAGACTCGCATAGCTGGAAACGCTGGCAAGCGGTAGGGAGGTACCTCTGCACCATAGACCTTGATCTCAGTATAATCATCAAACAGGTACCAATCCCCTATGCAATCTTCCTCGTCAAACTGTAGCCATTCCTTCTACTCAGGAAATATTCTAGGCAGAGGGTTGTCATGTATTATGGCATAAGCTATGGACATGAACTCATTAATAAACTTTGCATGCCCCTTCCCCCCTAGCTGCTGGTGAACTGTAGTTGTCCACTCGAAAACGGCTCTGGGTTGGGCACTTATCTTCGAGAGTCTGTTTAGGCCTAGACTCTCAAATCTATCTGCATGCTCGAATAGGAACAGGTAGAACACTAGGGAACAAAACTTAAAAGAACTAGTAGAGGAAATCTCTTGAAACTGGGTTTGGATAGCCGAAGTTAAGAAAGCAGGAATATCTAAAAGGGTACCCTTCTACATCATGAGCCATAGGAAATCTATACCCTCTTTAGTCACTTGGTCGACCTCCTGAAACCCTAACAACCCCGAGATGAGCGCTAGGACAAGCTGCACATTGGTTCGAAAAGTAGACAAGGGAACAGAGTCCGTGAGCGGGAAAGATGTTAGGCTAGAATCTGAGAGGAGGCTGAGGAAACCGCTTTGTTTTTCCCAGGGTAGCTTTGAGAATTGACAGGAGAGGGAGACCTCGAAGAACTCAACATAATTTTGGCTGGGAGGGTAGCAGATAGCTTTCCTTATGAGTTCGGGCGAAATGCGAAAAATCTTATTGCCTTGAGCAGAAAGGAACATGTCTCTACGCTCGTCATAGGCCTATCCAAGCCAGCTAATGAACTCGGGAACAAGGTATGTGGTCGGGGCGATTTGGTAATATAGGCCTGACTCAACGACTCTAAACATATCCTCACCTTTTAGATGATATTCGAAAAGCTCGGGTCTGATGTGGGCTACACTGAATGGGTAAACTGGGTCATGGATCTGTGCATGGGCATCGATGAGGCGTTCAGGTCCAGGAGCAGTCCTAACCTCGTGAGCTTGTGGGGTTTCAGGCTCAGACCTCTTGGTTCTCATTTTCCCCAAGACCATTTGAAAAGTAAAAACAGAAGGGAAAAAGTGCGACGGGAAAACGACTAAATACCTGAGAATAGTGAAGGTAGCCCAGGAAAAGCGACGCGCGATTGAAAATGACCCTGCACTTTAGTTTTAACCTCCTCTGCGCGAAAAACCGGTTAATAACCAGTATTTAGACAGTTTGAGAGTAAAACAAGCTTATATTAGACCGGGTTTTATGGAATACGAGACATGGTGACAGCTATAGGGCTGGCATCATAAGGACACCGACAATGGGACACGTGGCGATGGGTTATTGGCTGACAGCAGTCGGGCAGGTGAAAGCCACGTGCCGAGTTAAGGCAAGTAACGGTCTTCGTACTGCCACCCTAGACTTACCTTACCTTTACTTACCGGCGCCAACTGTCTTTCTTGATGGGCCCGCTTAGAACTTCGGCGGGGTTCATAGGAGCTTTATGATCCATTCTCCCACCCCACGGAATGCTTGTGATTGGCCCGCCAAAAGGTGACATCACCTTCTCTGGGGGGCCTGTCTTTCAACCTTATCGCTCTCCTTTGAGGCCGACGAAAAATCCTTCCAACGCGCTTTGTCCCTCATGGTTCCGATGCGGAGCCCTGAACGTGGTTTTCCACTGTGTTGTGACCCCGATCAAGTCTAGCCTCCGCACTTATCCCTTAGGAAGATTTTCTTTCTAAGTCCTTTCCAACTTACTTAGCCTGCCACCTTTATAAATTTCTTGGATTTTCCACTTGGCCGCTCCTTTTCCTTGATATATGAGATGGCTAAACAACACATTGTATCATGTATCCATTGTAAGGGAGCCCTAAGACTACTGTATTGTTCAGTTGGTTTAATATAACGAAGATTGGGTTGTTGTACATTATTGTACAATATTTTGTTAAAAGTTGTTTATACTTGTGCATGTGTGATTTACTACTATTTTATATTTCTTTGTGCAAAGTAGCTTTTATTGAGATTCTTGGTTTGGTAGTGTCAAATATTCTTAGATTCTAACCTACACCCAAGGTCGTGGAAATTCAACAAAAATATAGAATGGGAAAACGGGACCCACTACCAAAATCGGGGTTTCCCAAGTAGTGCCCTTCCTAAAGCCATAGGCCAATAGATGAGATCCCACAGGACTAGGATTGAAGATTAACCCCCTCATTTAAGGTGAGGGAACAAAACTATGGTCAAAACCCTTCCTTCCAAGTTACCCAGTAATCCATGCCCAAGATGTGAAAATTCTACTGTAGTATCATGGTTTACCTCTCCTACTTGATTAAATTATACAAGTTATCTTCAGAAATAAGATTCAGAAAATACCGAAGTAAACACAACTAACAGCCTACACATGCAGATCATTTACTGAATATTATGCTCATTCAAACAAAGTGACACTCTGATTTTTGGACATAAATCCCCGAAAAAACCCAAAGCAGGAAAATCGGTGCAGCAGATATGAGGGTTTATTATTATTAAGTAGATTTTGAGTACGCAAATCTAGGCACCAAATCTGGTTCGCTCGACAGATAAAAACATAGATCTGCAGCTAACCTATTGTTTTGAGACCAAAATTCTCACTGATCCACACCCTCAAACGAGATTTACAAGACTCGGCCCGGATCTGGCCCTAGAAACCCCAACATTGCCCCTGAAGCCCCACTGTCAACCCTGCAAGGCACTGCGTGCCTCTGCGTTGCTCAGAGAGGGACTGCATAACCCTAGAGTGGGTGACACAATCCTTACACTGCCTCTGGAGGCCTCTGCGTAACTCTGAAGTTGCAGCCCTGCCCTTTTCTGGGCCTGCGTAGCGGCTAAAGCCTCTGCGCTGCGTAGCTGCTACTGCTACCCTTTCTCCTCTGCGTTGTCCTTGAAAGCTGCTCCTCTGCCTCTTGCTGACTCTTGGCTCCGGGATCAGATCATCCCCTCAGCCAATACTACCCCTCGCTGCAGAAAACTCCTCCGAAATTTCTTAGCAAACCCTGCCCTAGAATTCCAAATCAGTCTCTCAGCTCTGCATCTGTGTGTGTGTCTCCAACTGACCCTCAAGCCTTTCTCTTATACTTTTTCGTTGAACACATCAATGGCCGAGATTAAATCACTCATCAACAGTTGAGATTAAAAGATTTCTTGATCCGCGTCACTTAGAACATTTTAGCACATGTGTTAATTAGTTCACTTTAATTATTTAATTTCCCTAAGTTTAGACTTAGGGAATACATTAAAATAATTAATTATTTGAATAACTTTAACACGAGATGAAATTTGTCCAAACGCTTTCTTTGTTTTGGAGGTGATGTGTTTCTTAGCCCCTCCACCAAGTTTCAGGGCTAGAGCACACCCAATGCCACCCCAACTACACAAAATCTCAACACAAGATGCTTAAGGAAAAACAAGCATAAGCACCCGATTGCACAATGAAAAACATACCTTTAGGATCAGATTGCCCACCTTCAAACATATGCTCTCAACATATGGAAGAGGGGGCATATGACTAATGCAGGGAGCAGAGATCAAATGGCACAACGAATTGGCTACACTGATGGTTGTCAAGGGCTACTGGTTGTCGGCTGAAGAGATTTCAAGGAGAAAAATTCTCCTATGGGGTCACCCACTTTTGGTGGGTAACAGGTTTTTTATATTGTTGAAGATTACTTGTACAAATCTGCTAAAATAATCATTGTAGAAGGGTAGTTGCCCCAATAGAATACAATTGTGTTGAGGTGAAACTATACCTTCATCTCGCTATAATCATTGAGTTTATTGAAGGATTTTGTTGTTGTAATCTCTCAGTTAAGGTTGTCTAGCATCTAGCTAGTGTTTAAATGTCAAATATTGCATGTCTAGGGTTTCTTGATCTTGGGAGAAATCACACTTAGAAGACCTTATATGTTGTTCATTCTATAATAGGGCTCCCTATTTGTTGAGCCTAAAGGCTCAAGCCTCATTCTACAATCCAATATGAGGGGATGTAATACTCCTAATTAGCGACAGCTAATTGGAATATTCGATTTTGTTCAGTTTTGCCGTCTATAGTATATAAATAAATAAAAAGTGAGTGGAGAGGGTCTAACTCACTTAAGTGGAATAAAACACCTTCCTAGTAGCACAACGTTGTGACTTAAGAGGGAGTCAAGGGGGGCCAAGCACCAAGTAGAGACGGGGCGCACGTATGATCTAGAAGCTACTGCGCAGGAGAGGAAGAGCACGTGGCAAGAGAGGGAGGCTCGTTAAGGAGATGGGCCTTAGGGTTGGAGGAAGGCCAATGTTATAAAAGAGGGAGGAGCCTTCTCATTTGATTCATTCTGTTGTTGATGATATTGAGCTGGATGTTTGTCTTCTTGAGCACGCTGGCTGTTTAGCCTGTCTGCAGCATTGTTTAGTGTGTTGAGTGTCTCCGGTCGGAGATCTTGCCCTTAGCCCTGGGGGACTTCGAGTGCCTGCTCGGGCAAGGTTATTTCTTCAGTATTTTGTGAGAGGTTTTGGTGTTTGGGTTTGTTGCGGAGCTGGGCTTTCATAGAGACTGCGCAGTCACTGAGAGGGAGGACGCAGTCCATCTTGGAGGTGTTTCGGATCGGGATTTTGCGAGAGTTGGGCCAGATTTTGAGAAGGATCGGCCTTTGCGGGTTGGGAGGATTTCGGTGGAGTTTGGCGGTGTTTCGAGTCATTCTCATTTAGCCTCTGCGTGAAATTGTGAAGGCCGGCGTAATTCCCCGAGGGGTGTTTTCACGGAGGTTTTAGAGGTCGTGATTTGAAAGCGGTTCTTCGGGTTTTTCGGGGTGGTTGTTGAGGGAGTTACAGATTTTCGACTCATTTTTGACAGGATCAGCCCCTAGACTTCAGTCCATTCTAGCAGTAGCAGCTACACGACAATTTTCTAGCAGCTAGGACGCAATTCAGAGAGCAGCCATTTCCTGTATATTCTAAGAGTATTTCTTCACTTGCCTTGAGCAAGTTTAGGTGCCATCACTCTAATCACCTATTGTACTTCATTATATTTCTCAGTTAATAAAATGGCTTAGCATTTCCTCTCTATATTTCTGGATGAGTTGCCGTACGTTTTGTCTATGTTATTATATGTCTGCTGCACTGTTATTTTTATATATTCTTGAGCATTCTAGTTCTATACCACTTGGTGTGTTTATCTTTCACTCTTAGACAGAGTATGGAAAGGGCCAAGTAGCCTCAGTTTGGTCTCTTTCGGAGAGAGGCGTGTATATTAAATGCCACTCCCCGGTCTATCTCTGCGGATATGGGTTAGTGTTTTTAGAGAATTCCCGAAGCAGGATATTACGGTGGTATGGAAGCATAGTTAAGCTCGGTCTGTGGTCTATGACACGGGAAGAGACCATATATTTGTTCTAGAAGCGAGTACGAGCCGTGAGCGTAAGGATTGGAGAACACCTACGAGAGAGAGGGAGATTGTGTTCGAGGTAGTGGACCCCGCGAGCGGGGGAGAGAGAGCCTGACGGGAGTCTTGAGAGCAGAAGAACTGTTGCAGTCGAGCAGAGAGGGCCAATGGCAGATGACACAAAAGCCAAACAGTTTGGGGAGGCACTCCTCAAATTAGTACAGGATTTAGCTAGACAGATTGAGGTGATGGGTCAGAGATTCACCGCTGTAGAGGCTAGACAGCGTGAGACCCCACGAGTTTTCCAGGTAGGAGAGGGATCAGGTACATCCCACCATTTGTCGGAGCATGGTGCTGCCCAGCATGATACTCCTCAGCCGATGGCTTCACGTGCACCTACCCGCTCTACCATGCCCACTTTCTTGGGAGCAGACACAGGGGCAGGAGCCCAGCAGGAGGCAGAGCCCGGTCACATGGGCGAGTATTTTGCAGAGTATCAGGCCTATGGGCAGGAGTTCAGGATGCTCTCTCATTCCGTGATTTTGTTCAGCTCCAGCGGGACAATAGACCCCGCGACCATCATAGAGGGCACCGACATTATCATGATGGAGATACCCACCGCAAATCTAGCAGATTTCATTTGCCTACGTTTGATGGCTCATCAAACAGTTCGGCAAAGTCTTGGGTGGAGAAGCTGGACATCTATTTCGAGCTTAACCAGATGTCGAAGATGGAGGCCATCAAGGTGGCAACATTGCATTTGGATGGTGAGGCCCAGGACTGGTGGTCCCATGGGATGGTCACACTCGGACATTCTACAGTGACGACATATGCCGAGTTTACCAGGAGATTGATGGAGCGATTTGACCGGAGGGATCCGGAACAACACTTTGTTGAGCTGACGAGGCTCAAGCAGACTGGGAGCCCCGAGACATACATTGCAGATTTCTTGAGGATTTCAGTGATGGTGCCAGATCTATCCGCAGCACGGATGATCTATATGTTTGTGGAGGGATTAACAGAGCCACTTCGGGGAAGGACTCGGACACCTTACCCCCAAAGACAGGGTTTCCAGCCCAAGGGGAAGGATGTGAGGATTCCGCCTCCCAAGGGGAATCAGGGACGGGCACAGATAGATGATGATGCCAGGGGGGAGTTGAGGAAGAAGCAGCTGTGCTTCACTTATCAGGAGTCGTGGGCACCAGGGCATAGGTGTGCTGCTGGCAAAGCACACTTCATTGAGGTCTTCTCTGATGATAGCGAGGAAGAGGATGAGGAGGCAGGAGATAGTCAGACGGCCCAGGATCAATTGTTGCCTCCACCTTCAGGGACAGGAGGTGCAGCTTTTGCACCCACAGGGGGGACCCTTGCAGCCTTGCGAGGAGTTCCCAATTATTTGACGCTGCGCGTACGAGGGACAGTGCGTGGCCAGCGAGTGTCAGTTTTGGTTGACAGTGGGGCAACCCACAACTTCATTGATGCACAGATGGTCGAGCGGAGGGGTATACCGACCGAGAGCTTTGACGGATTTTCAGTTTTGGTCCCAGGAGCCCAGAGGATGCAGTGTGCCCGGTATGTTCCAGATTTGGCAGTAACGATGGGTACCTACACCGTGACTGATCACTTTTTCGTGGTCAACATACCAGATACCAATGTGGTATTGGGTGTTCAGTGGTTGATTACTCTGGGGAAGGTCACCACGGATTGGGAGGCCTTAGAGATGGAGTGGGATGACAAGAAGACCGGGAAGCATAAGAAGATCCACGGGATGCACACTTACCCACCTCAGACGGTTTCGGCACACCGGATGGAGGCAGACTTCTGGAAGGGAGACATAGAGTGGTCGGTTGAGTTGTGGGCATCAGAGGCAGAGACCACCAGTCAGGTAGTTCATCCTGATATACAGGCCATCCTTGACAGGTATGAGGCAGTGTTTGGGGATATACCACCTGGTCGGCCACCGGACCGAGGGTTTGAGCACACCATTGAGCTTGAGCAGGGCATTCAGGCAGTGATCACTACCCCCTATAGGCATCCCAAAGCCTATTGGGATGAGATTGAGCGGGCCATCCAGGAATTGCTGGCTCTCGGGCACATCAGACCGAGCACGAGTCCATTTGCTTCTTCCGTGGTGTTGGTGAAGAAGAAGGACGGCACATTGAGGATGTGCATTGACTACAGGGCCCTGAACAAGAAGACCCTGAAGAACAGGTATCCTATACCTAGGATCGATGAGTTGATGGATGAGCTGAGAGGAGCCAAGTTCTTCTCGAAGATTGATTTGAGATCAGGGTACCATCAGATTCGCGTGAGGGAACAGGACATTCCCAAGACCGCCTTCAGGTGTCATTATGGGCACTTTGAGTTTTTGTTATGCCTTTTGGGCTAACCAATGCACCACCTACTTTTCAGTCTTGCATGAACCATATCTTCCGCAGTCATCTGAAGAAGTTTGTATTAGTCTTCTTCGATGACATACTCATATATAGCACGACTTGGGAGGAGCATCTCCAGCATATAGAGGCAGTACTACATATCTTGGAAGAGCAACAGTTCTATGCTAAGCTCTCCAAGTGTGAGTTTGGGATGACGGAGATGTTGTATTTGGGTCACATTATTGGAGTGGACGGAGTGAGAGTCCATGAGGAGAAGATTAGGGCCATCAGGGATTGGCCAGAGCCGAGGAACGTGACGGAACTTCGAGGATTCATTGGCATATGCACCTATTACAGGATGTTCGTCAAGAACTTCTCACAGCTTGCTGCACCCCTTACAGATTTGACGAAGAAGGGGGCATTCAGTTGGTCAGATACAGCGCAACGAGCCTTTGATAGGCTCAAGGAGGTGATGAGTAGCTGCCCAGTGCTTGCATTGCCGGATTTTACACAGCCATTTGTCTTGGAGTGTGATGCGTCGGGAGAGGGGATCGGCGCAGTATTGATGCAGGGGGGACACCCTATAGCCTTTGAGAGCCGGAAGCTCCTTCCGCACGAGAGGTTGTATTCTATATACGACAAGGAGATGTTGGCCATCATGCATGCCTTGGCCAAATTTCGGCAGTATTTGGTAGGGAACAGGTTCAGGGTGAGGACTGATCACAACAGCCTCCAGTTCTTTTTGGAGCAGAAGCAGCTACAGGAGAGGCAGCAGAAGTGGATCAGTAAGATCCAAGCATACGACTTTGACATTGAGTATGTCAAGGGTAAGAATAACGTGGTAGCATATGCCCTTTCACGTAGACCAGCCACGTTATCTCTTATGAGCTTGGATACAGATTGGAGGGCTCGACTTTTAGTGGAGTACTCCAAGGACAGATTTGCATGTGAGGTGCTGGATGGATAGGTGGCAGATGACAGGTACAGGATGGTTGATGAGATCATCTACTACAGGGACAGGATCTTCTTGACTGAGGGATCTCAGCTTAAGAAAAAGATACTCCAGGCATCACATGATTCTCCATTGGCAGGCCATCAGGGGTTTACCAAAACCTATAGGGCCATTAGAGAGAGGTTCTCATGGAAGGGCCTCAAGGAGGACGTGCTCCAGCACATCAGGGAGTGCGATGTTTGTTAGAGAAACAAGGGGGAGATGAGCCATCCCGCAGGATTGTTGCAGCCTCTTCCCATTCCGGAGGGGAAATGGGAAAGCATATCGATGGACTTCATCACAGGGTTGCCCATGGTGCAGGGCAAGGATTGTATCTTTGTCGTCGTTGATCGACTGACAAAGTATGCGCACTTTTTCGCCATATCCGCGCATTACACAGCAGCACAGATGGCCGAGCTGTTCTTCAGAGAGGTTTTCAGGCTGCATGAACTTCCTAAGACCATCATCAGTGACAGGGACAGTCGCTTCATGGGCGGATTTTGGCAGGAGCTTTTCCGGCTAGTGGGGACGGAGTTGACACCGAGTACCAGTTATCACCCACAGACGGATGGACAGACGGAGATAGTTAACAAGTGGCTGGAGGGTTACTTGCGTAACTATGTCAGTGGGCAGCAGCGAGCATGGCTGAAGTGGTTGCATTTGGGAGAGTACTGCTACAACACGACATATCACATGTCCATTGGTAAGTCACCGTTTTATGCTTTGTATGGGTATCATTCCTTATCTTTTGCTGATGTGATGTTCGGTGCTAGCAAGGCTCCTAGAGCCAAGATTTGGATCCAAGAGAGTCAGGACATTTTCCGAGCTCTCAAGGACAATATGGCTACAGCACAAAACCAGCAGAAGTTGTATGCCGACAGAGGTCGGGTGGAGAGACAATTTGAGGTAGGGGACTTGGTCTACCTACGATTATAGCCATACCAACAGTCGTCGCTGAAGCAGAAGGGAGCTAAGAAGCTCAAGCCTCGCTTTTACGGGCCATATAGGGTGATACGCAGGATTGGGCAGGTTGCGTATGAGTTGGAGCTGCCCCAAGGCAGCAAGATCCACAACGTTTTTCATGTATCATGCCTGAAGAAGGCACTGGGGAAGCAGGTGCCGGTGACAGAGGAGCTACCACCCACGGATGATGAGGGGCACTTGGTGTTGCAGCCAGAGGCTATTATTGATACCAGGGAGAGGCAGCTATGGAGCAGGACAGTCCGGGAATTCTTGGTGAGGTGGAAGAATTTGTCGGATGAGGAGGCCACTTGGGAGGGTGAGAAGATTTTGCAGCATCCATCACTTCAGTTGCTTGAGGACAAGCAACATTTTGCCGGGGGAGACTGTAATATTCCTAATTAGCGACAGCAAATTGGAATATTCGATTTTGTTCAGTTTTGTCGTCTATAGTATATAAATAAATAAAAAGTGAGTGGAAAGGGTCTAACTCACTTAAGTGGAATAAAACACCTTCCTAGTAGCACAACGTTGTGACTTAAGAGGGAGTCAAGGGGGGCCAAGCACCACGTAGAGAGGGGGCGCACGTATGCTCTAGAAGCTACTGCGCAGGAGAGGAAGAGCACGTGGCAAGAGAGGGAGGCTCATTGAGGAGATGGGCCTTAGGGTTGGAGGAAGGCCAACGTTATAAAAGAGGGAGGAGCCTTCTCATTTGATTCATTCTGTTGTTGATGATATTGAGCTAGACGTTTGTCTTCTTGAGCACGCTGGCTGTTTAGCCTGTCTGCAGCACTGTTTAGTGCGTTGAGTGTCTCCGGTCGGAGATCTCGCCCTTAGCCCCGGGGGACTTCGAGTGCCTGCTCGGGCAAGGTTATTTCTTCAGTATTTTGTGAGAGGTTTTAGTGTTTGGGTTTGTTGCGGAGCTGGGATTTCATAGAGACTGCGCAGTCACTGAGAGGAAGGACGCAGTCCATCTTGGAGGTGTTCTGGATCTGGATTTTTGCAGGAGATTGAGCCGAGATTTTGAGCAGAGGATCAGCCTTTGCAGTTGGGAGGATTTTGGTGGAGTTTGAGGTGGTGTTTCAGTCATTCTCATTTAGCCTCTGCGCAGAGCCTTGGAGGCCAGCGTAATTCCCCAAGGGGGTGTTTTCCGGAGGTTTTCGAGGGTCGGCCAATTTTGATATGGTTTCTGGGTTTTGTCGAGATTGGTGAGTAGAGGAGGATTGCAGATTTTCAGCTCATTCCGACAAGGGGATCAGCCCCTAGACTTCAGTCCATTCCAGCAGTAACAGCTACACGGTAGTTTTCCAGCAGCTGGGACGCAGTTCAGAGAGCAGCCATTTCCTGTATATTCTGAGAGTATTTCTTCACTTGCCTTGAGCAAGTTTAGGTGCCATCACTCTAATCACCTATTGTACTTCATTATATTTCTCAGTTAATAAAATGGCTTAGCATTTCCTCTCTATATTTCTGGATGAGTTGCCGTACGTTTTGTCTATGTTATTATATGTCTGCTGCACTGTTATTTTTATATATTCTTGAGCATTCTAGTTCTATACCACTTGGTGTGTTTATCTTTCACTCTTAGACAGAGTATGGAAAGGGCCAAGTAGCCTCCGGATTTCGTCCTCTTTTCAGAGGCGGTATATCCGGTAAATGCCCTCCCAGTCTATCTCTGGTTGGAGTTGTCGTGTTTTAAAGATATCCCCGAAACGGGATATTACAAGGGATGTGTAAGTGTGTTTGTGCTCAATTTGGAGTTGATACATTACTTTTAAAAACTAATTTAAATGAAAAAGCATTGTCAGCTATAATAAAAACATAAATGATTATACATATTTGGTTAATTTTAATTAAAATCATTATAAAACATTAATAATCGCATTCTCATTATGTTGACTTGGTTTGTTGATATTTCGAGTAATAAATAAAATATTTTGATGTCTATGTTAAATAATATAGTTTTATATAACTTTACAGAGATAAAGTAATTAAAATTAACAACAACAAAAAAAAAAAACTTTTGTTCCCTCTTATAAATATTTCAAAATACAACTCAAATAAATTGTTTGAATATCCATATTAACTAACCTCTCTCTCTCTCTCTCTCTCTCTCTCTCTCTCTCTCTCTCTATATATATATATATATATATATATATATATATATGTATGTTGCAGGAAACGTGGGTCCCCCCCGTTTCACCCAAAAAACGAAACAAAAATGCGTTTCCGCGTACCGTACGGCCTGGAAACATGTTTATGGCCGTACTGGTACGTTTCCTGTACGGGAAACGTTGCCAGTGAAGTCAAAAACGTGTTTCCAGGCCATATGGCTGCGTTTCCTTCCCTCAAAAGTGTTTTAAGTTGGTTTTTTTTTGTTTTTTTTGGGTTTGCGTGCCTTTTAATATTATTTTAATTGTTTACTTTGTCTTTTGGATGCTTCTAGATGGCTTTCTAAACTTATAAAAAGACAATTCGCCTCATTCTCTCATCACATGAATTGAGCAAGTCATTTCACTTGGAGAAGAGCGATTTTAGCGAGGAGAAAGGTAGAAGAGAGTAGTGCTTCAGCTAGGGTGTTTTCACCAATGAGCAAAGGAGATTTCGGCAGCAAGAGAAAGAGATTTCAAAACCAAATTTGGAGTGTGAAGTTTCCAGCTACGGCAATCTTGGTTTTTGGCTCAGCTACATCCATATTTCTCTTGTTTTTTCTAGCATTTTGGGGTAGCTTCAACTACACAAAATTAATTTGGGTAAGAAGCATTCAATTTATTGGTTTTTTCCCATTGTTTCGTCTATTTTTTTAGGGTTTATGCTACCAAAATTATAAAAAAAGTTTTTTAATTACAGATTTATTTATTTTTATTTTTCTTTGCAGCAATGGCTTCCATCCAAGGTTCAAGTTCAAACCCCAAGGCCAACCCAAGGGCTGAATATTATCCTCTTTGGAGGCATGTTGAGAAGTTGCAAATATGTAGAGGGGGTGGCTCATGGGAATGGCAACGTAATCTTTGCAATAATTCTTACAAGGGCTCTTACCCAAGAGTGAAGGCACATCTTTTGCATGGAGGAGGACAGGGGGTTACAGGTTGCACAAACATCAGACCCTGTGGCGAGGAGGGAATATAAAGAAAGCAAGATCAGGCTGATGGAATTAAAAGAAAGCATGATGATCTTAATCAAGCTAAAAATCCAACAAACATTGAGCCAAGGATTGTAGTTGAAGCAAGGAAGAGAAGAGGCACTCAACAACCAGAACAACCACCATCCAGAGGGGCATCTGGTACAGTGCAAGATAGTAGAATTGCTAAACTGGTGAATGTGCCAGCAAGAGAAGAAGTTGATTCCAGAGTGGCTAGGTGCATCTATGCATGTGGTATCCCATTCAATGTTGTTCGCTCTCGTTACTTGCAAGATATGATAAGGGCAGTTAACAAAGCTCCTCAAGGGTACAAGGGGCCCAACTATGAGAAAGTTAGAACTCAGCTTCTCAAAAATGAGAAGGATCTTATGGAGGATGTCTTATCACCAATTCGTTCTTCTTGGAGTAGCTCTAGGGTTACCATAGTCTCAGATGGATGGATAGATTCAAGGCGTAGACCATTGATAAATATCATTGCCACTTCACCAAAAGGAGCAATGTTTTTAAAGGCGGAAGACTGCTCGGGAGAGGTAAAAGATGCACAATTCATTGCTGATGTTATTATCAAATCTATTGAACAAGTAGGTCATAACAGGGTGGTGCAAGTTATCATGGATAATGCACCAGTATGCAAAGTTGCATGTTTGATTATTGAGGGGAGGTATGACCACATTTTTTGGACACCCTGCATTGTCCATAATCTAAATCCGATCTTAGAGGAGTTTGACAATAAAGTCCCATTGATAAAGGAACTCACAGGGGAAGCAGGGGAGATTGTTAAATTCATCACCAACCACCACCAGTCTCAAGCAATATTTCGAAAGTACTCCAAATTGGAGTTGTTAAAAGTTGTTGAAACAAGATATGCCTCAAACTTCATAATGTTGTGCTGCCTTGTTGAGGTTAAGCAAGCATTAGTGTCTATGGTGGTGAGTCAACTTTGGACTGAGTGGAGACAAGCAAATTCAAAGTGGGGATATACGGTGCGTAGATTGTGCCTTGACGAGGATTGGTGGAGCAAGATATATTTCTTGCTAATGTTCACAATCCTTGCATTTGAGCTTCTTCGGAATGTTGACATTGACCAACCTTTCTTAAGAGAGGTATATGATGGCATGGATTCCATGGTTGAGAAAACTATGGAAATCATTTCACAAGAGTCTCCACAGCTTTTGTTTGTAGATGATCATTTTGCTAAATTAATCAAGAAAATCATTGTTGATAGGTGGAACAATTTCAACACTCCATTGCACACTTTAGCACATGCTTTGAACCCAAAATTTTATGATGAGGAACTTATTGCTCAAAGAAATGGGTAGAGGAAGGCACCCCATAAGGATAGAGAGGTGGCTAATGGGGTGAAAAAAGCTCTTATGAGAATTTTTCCAGCCCATCTACACAAGGAGGTGAAGGAAGAATTTGCCAGTTTTGCTACAGGAATAGATGATTATTCAGATATATCATCTTTAAAGGATAGAAGCACCATGAATCCAATTAGGTGGTGGATTTATCATGGAGCAAATGGTGTACATTTGCAAAACCTTGCCATTCGCCTCCTTTCACAAGTGGCAAGCTCTTCATCAGCAAAAAGGAATTGGAGCACCTATGGTTTTATTCATTCTGTGAAGGGCAACAGGTTGGGCTCACAGAAGGCAGAGGATCTTATTTATGTGCACTCCAACCTTCGCCTTGCATCTCGTAAGGGTCCAGAATATGGCAATGGTCCTTCTAAAGAATGGGATGTGGATCCAAAAAATCCTGATTTGGATCTCTCTCTTGTTGCCTTGAATATTGAGGACTAGGATCATAGAAGTGGAATTGGCCAAACATCTTCTTCAACTACACCATCCACCGCTGAGCATGCTTTTTTTGCTATATTTGATGAGGATTCTGATAATGAGTACTAGTCTTTTGACTTTATTGTACTTGCAACCTCTTATATATAATAAGGGCTGATTTTGAGATTTTGATATATAATAAACGCTGGTTTTGGATATTCCGATATTGCTATTTTCATTATGTCTTTGTTATCAATCATGAGTAAATGTGTTGTAACTTGTAATAGTTTATGCTTTGAATTTATCATGTATGATTTATGATTTCACATAACATTTCTTAAATGTCATAAATTCGAATATAAATTTAAATTATAATATATATATATATATGTATATATTGCGTTTCTCCGTTTCTAAAATTTGGGGAGGTCGCGTTTCGTATCGTTTCCCGTTTCGGAAACTCGTTTCCGTTTCCCCGTTTTGTGCAACTTATATATATAGTGTATGTTAATGTTAACCTTAGTAAATTATTTCAATGTTTGAAAAGAAAAAATAATTAAAGGTAAAATAATTTAGTTACTTCTTAATAAGAGGAAAATGTGTAACTTCTTCAATTTTTAATATGAAATATTAATAATAATTTAAACGATGAAAAATAATAAAATTACACATGGTCTATATATAGAGAGACAGAAAACCAATATAGATCTATCTTAATCACAGATTTATCAAGCACTAAAAGGGATTAAATCTCTTGGCGTACAAATCTTTTTTCAAGTTTTTCATTATAAAAAGTGGTTTGCATATAATGAGATTTGATCCTCTCAGCTCTTGGTAGATCCGTGGTTAAGATGGATCTATACTGGTCTCTACTTCATTTCTGATTTCATATGTGATAGTCCTTTAATTACTCATGGTTACGAATCATTACTTGCCTGATTTGTGCTTGCTTTGAGAATCATCTTTGGAAGAGCCCTGCTTTACTTTCCACATATTGAGGTAAATCAATGTAGTTAGTTTGAGCATGTTTATAATAGCCTAACTACACCATCTTCCAAACTGTTTGTACCCTCTTGATTGTTGATCTTTACTCTCAATAAGGATTGATCTTGGCAATCCACCGTCCCATTTATTTCTGAAGTATATCTTACACATTATTTTCTAGGGTATCCCCCCTTATGCTGGAGAAGAGCCAGCCTATGAGAGGAAGTGTTGCTAAAGTGACATCGGTCAACCTTCCTGAGTGCCTCTAGGATTGCACTTTGTTCAAGGATTTGAATATCTTTGAGTGCAGGTCTGGGAGGTAACATGAACCAAGATTGATTTGAATCCAAAGATTTCTCTAATATTGTCTTACTTAGAGAGATTGTGGCTATCAATGAAGTTCTCACAAATAGTTGTAGGCTGTAGCAGATGAGTCTTGAGATAATGCTTAGTTGACCTCGCAAGCAACAGGGAGAATGTGGGTGCCTAAAAAAATGGAGTTACATTTGAGCTTTACACCTTGCCACCCCAAAATAAATAAATAAAATATTTTAAGCATTTAAGCATGATTTTGGTAAGGTACTCAGAACACCCTCGAAAGATTAATTAAATTAAATTTCTTGGAATCTCAAAAACTTGCATATGAATATTAACATAAGAATCGCATGCACAGATCCAAAAATTTCCTTTAAAACTGTTCGACCCCTATGCATAAATATGAAACGTTTTTCCATTGTTTTGACCCTATAACTATATTTGCATGTGCATATTTCAGATAAAAATAAAAGGTGATAAAACCCTTATTTGCACTCACCACATACTACATTTTTCCTCTGAAAATGCAATTGGTTAATCTTGGGAACTATGTTAAGTTCGTATTGTGCCAAGAGAAGCAAGGTGTTCTACAGCCCTGCAGGTTGGAGGTTTTCAACATTTTGTGCATGTGTATGTGCATATAATGCTAAAGAAATGAAAAGAGTGCTAACATTATCTCTCTTTTTTTCTTTTTCTTATTTTGTAAGTCAGCACCCACGGGGGGATTGGAACCGGTGACCTATCGCATGGAGTGCCTTAACAGTGCACCCTTCACCGTCGAACCAAAGCCCCATGGGCTTGCTAACATTATCTCTCTTAATATTAATGGGACAGATAATTTTTCTACTTTACCATATTTAAACAGCTGTAAAGAAATTTGCATATATCCATCCTAACCTTGGATCTATTATGCATCAAGAGAAATTTAAAAAGTTAAAAACATTGAGGTTTGCACATCAAATATTTTAAATCCTTCTTGGTACTTAATACATTCAGAGATAATATGGATCTAAGCTTGTAATGTAAACATTTTTTTTATATTCAAAATAATATGTTGAAACTTTCATAATTTAGCCTTCTGCAGGGCCTGGTGCCTTGAAGAGATATTCTATCCTGAATCAGGGAAGTCATAAGATCACAGTCATTGCTGAGATCTATACTACTAAAACCATAGTTTGTAGTTTGAACTACAATGCTAAACGAAAACCTGAAAGTATCTTCCTTAATTATGAGTAATGAAAGGATCCCAAAATATATATGAGGGCAAAATGGGTCAATTTTTGAATTTTGGGGAGAAACTTATTAATTCTGAATATTGGCGATCACATTTTGTCCTGGTTTTAGGGGCTCATAAATTTAATGGACAGGGGTGTAGGTACTGGGGAGTTGTGATTTTTGGCCCCGGTGGACATATAGAACTAAACTTTGCATGGAGATTGGGTTCAATGTCTAATAACCAGGCTGAGGCATATGCTTTATACCAGGGACTGTTGCAAGCCACAATATTAAGCCTATGTAAGTTAATAATTATTGGGGATTCAAGAATTATCATTTGACATCTGAAGATAGATACTTTTCCATCTGATCAGAATCTGCTTTCAATATTTCGTAGAATAAAATCAAGTTGCAAAAATTGTATAAAAGTCAAATCTTCCATGTGTTAAGGAAGAACCATGTAGAGGCTGACTGCATGGAAAACATAGGAGGCACTGTAGAACTTGGTAGGATTCAAATAAATGATAGGGAGGACCAAGCCTCCATCCCTTGGTATAATCCATATGCAAATGTGGATGTCATGGAGTACAGTCAGGATGCCTATGTCACTCGAAGATCTGCATGTGAATAGCACCATCCGTTATATGCAAGTTGCAAAAATTGTATAAAAGTCAAATCTTCCATGTGTTAAGGAAGAACCATGTAGAGGCTGACTGCATGGAAAACATAGGAGGCACTGTAGAACTTGGTAGGATTCAAATAAATGATAGGGAGGACCAAGCCTCCATCCCTTGGTATAATCCATATGCAAATGTGGATGTCATGGAGTACAGTCAGGATGCCTATGTCACTCGAAGATCTGCATGTGAATAGCACCATCCGTTATATGCAAGGAACAGCACCCAAACTCAGTCTCCTCCGAGCATGCGAACTGGTAGGACATCCTGAGAAATCAGAGGGCATGTGGGGGCCACACCTCTCTCTAATGGAACTCAAGAGTGGGGTCAGCAACATTGTAATATGGAACCAAATCTGTAGGTGAAGGTTCAATTGAAACAATGAAACAGGTTTATGTCCAGACAGTCCTCCTGCGGGCATGATGGCCTCTTAACTTCATCCATGTCCACAGTACATTTGGGTTGGATTTTCGGAAGGGGCAATGTCTGTTGAAAAATTAATATAATTACTGAAATGAAAATGTCATGCAAATCATCTCTGAGCAGTGCAACTGGACAATTGTGATAATTTGGCTGATTCAGATAGGGATATGGATGGGAGCGGATTTAATTCTTCAAGTCCTCGTACACTGGTAACTCCAGGACATCATGACACAAAATGATGAAAGGTTGGACTCAACCGTTGGAGTTAATAACTATTCCCAGTCAATTCGCCCTCCACAAGTATTTTGCAATTGAGGAACTAAGGCTGTAAGATTTGTGGAATGTTTTAAGTGGGATTCTGAGAGCGTCCCCTGGAATTCAACCTGAGCTTACCCTGTAGCACAGGGTTGGAATCAAGCGTTTATGAATTCAAGAGCGAGGGAACTGTGAGAATTAGGAAGATAAATTGGTGGATTAAGGATAAAGTAATGGACAACCAGGATAGCACATGTGTCCAGGAGGAGACCATTCAACTTCAAGTGAGATACAATCAAATAGCAGCGAGTCTATCCACCATGATGGATATTCTGGTGAAACACAGAACATTAATGCACGGGAATGGAGGGTGAAATTTATGCCTTAAGAAGTCAGGTGGAGGATTTCCAACAAGACCTTGTTCAGAGCCAGCATTCAGTTTATCTCATTGTAATTTAGAAAATGCTTCTAATTTTGTTGTTGCAGATCTCAATGAAGCTCCCCCCACTCAGGAATCAGCAGAGACCTCTCAGGCTGACCCTCTTCTTCATTTCTGATTAAGCAAAGAATGCAGAGTACGTAAAATTTTGAGTATTTTCTGCAGAACCTATACTTATAGGCTCTGTAAGGTAATAATCAGTAATAGTTTGTTTTGTTAAAATAATGTATTGCTGCAACAACCCAAATGCAGATTATTGTTAAAAATAAATAAATTTAATGGACAATCAATTTTTCAAAACAATAGAAGAACAGGCTAAAACCAGATCCAGGGTCATTGAAATTAGACATATTAACCTCAGACATTAGTATATAAACAGCCTTAGTATATCATTTGGAGAGCTCACCATAATAGACACATGGAAATGTTTCGAAGGGCCTTCTTCTGTAAGGCTACCTATATCAGCAAAACATCATCCTGAACGTGTGGATTGGTGTCTACACATGTATGCATATATATGCATATGTATATACACAAAGCTATATGTTAGTCATCAGTATTTTTCACTATTGGTAGATGACTATAGATTGGTTCTAGATTTCTAAAAACAAAATTCCTTGAACATTGTGAGTTTTAGAAATCTCACTGCCTTCATTATCCTTATAAGAAAATTTTCACTATTCTATCAACCTTGCCATTTCATGGTCACCCTACCACTCCTAAAAGACTCCTTAATGGCTTATGCCTCTCATCTCCATCATTTTTCCTACCTATGACCTCATTACTCTGTTTTTCCCTTGCCCATTACTCCACTTTCCATCTAGGGTTTCCAATAGCCTACCCCTTTCCATTTTCACCAGGTTCCTCAAGCATTGATGGTCTCAAAACTATCTCTGTAGGCTCTTTAGATAAATCAAGTACATTGGACTTTGAATCTTCAATACAGCACTTTGACAAATACTCTGTTTTTCACTTGAAGCCTCCAAGCCAATTTTCAGTCAAAGATCATGGTCAAATGACCCTCCCACTAAGTCATTAGGGTTTCACAGGATGTAAGGTCATCATTGATGTTTCAAAGACTGTTTTTCTTATGCTAGAAGCTGGCTCAGATGTAATAGAAGGTTAGCACATAGTTATTCAAGGAGGACCTGAAAGTTTCCAAAGAAGCACTACCCTATCAGCGCAAAGTCTGCAAGAGGTAAATGCAAAGATTTTGACACTTCTACAAGAGTGTTGAAGTTTCCATCAGCAGAAGACAACTTACAGCAGAAGAAAAAGAAACAAGTTGGTCTTAAGGAGAACTAGGGTTTTGAGCTTAATGACCCACTTGAATGCCAAACAAGGATCAAATGCAGAAATGACCATGGAGGAGGTACACCAAAAACCAAACATGAAGAGAAGTTTATCAGAGAATATTGATGAGATAGCAAAAAAGGTGAGATGAACTTAACAGAAATGAATGAACTTGAAAAGGCTATAGAGAACTTAGAAGACAACATTGATGATTGTCTTAAAACACTCCAGACACCTAAGGTTTTGGGAAAATGGCCAAAGAAGGTGAAAAGCATGGTTTGAACTCCATGATGACAACAAAGAAAGATTCTGAAGATGCCACTGTGATCAGATCCCAAAATTGTAAAAAATGAGTTCGCCATGCCTAAATGAGCAAAGTGTCGGCTAAAAACTCCATGATGCCAGCAAAGAAAGAATTGTGAAAGTGCTGCTGTGTGCAAGCATCCCAAAGTTTGCCAAGGGGAATGTCTCATTGCCTCAAAGGGCAAAAGTGCAAAGAATATTAGTAGGAAGGGTAAATTCAAGGTTTTCAGTCACCTGCTATCAGAAGTGTCAGAGAAGGTAAAATGGTAAGCCAAACTCCATGATGAAAGCAAAAGGATTTGGAAGATGTCACTGTTTGATCAGATTCCATACTTGTCAAAAGGAGTTTGTCATGCCAAAATGATCAAAAGATGGTTTGAACTCTATGGTGCAAGCAAAGAAGTGTTGTGAAGGTGTTTCCTTGTGTTTGAGTCCCAAAGGTGTCAAAAGCAATTTTCCATGCCTCCATGACCAAAAGAAGAAGTCAAAGTTCATCATTTTATCAACCTGCATACAAACAATGAAAAAGGGTCTGTAAAAAGGTGAAAGGGTTAAGCTGAGTTTCATCATAGGGATTGCACAAGAATTTGAAGAAACTGCTATGTGGCTGAATCACCAAGGTGTCAAAAAGAACTTTTTATGCCTCAAAGAACAAAAAGAGAGTCTAGTTTATCACCTCAGTCACCTGCAGAGCAAACAGTGTAAACAAGTCAGTGAGAAGAAGTGAAAGTTGAGTTGAAATGCATAATGGAAACCACAGATGATTTTGAAGCTGTTATTAAGTGTAATCATCACAAAATCATCAAATGAACATGTCAACTCTCAATGAGCAAAAAGAAGAGTGGACTTCATGATCTAAGTCACCTACAGAGCAAAAGGGTCAGAGAATTAGTGAGAAAGTGGAAAAGGTTTAAAACGTTAGGAAGTGGGTTGTAAAGCCAAAATCAAATCCTTGAACCTATATAATTCACCTAACACTTCAAACAGGTTATTATTGCCTTGCAAAATCATTGGAGCACTCGGGAGCGAAAAATTTAGGAGTTTCAAGTCAAAATCGGGCAAGGTTTTTTTGGCGTTGCGCGCCTGGAGTTAGGCATTGCGCCCTTGGCACAGTTTTCTCGTGTATTTTCTTAAGGCGCTGCGCTCTTGCCCGACAGGCTCGACAAGGAGACCTTAGCGCTGCGCACCTAGACTGAACGTTGCGCCCTTGACACCAGCGCTGCACGTTTGGCCAAAAAGGCTTCTAAGCCCTACAAATGCTCAAGACACCTCAAAATTTTTCCAGACTCCTGCCAAAGGACCTCCAAACAGATTAAAGGGTAAGTACAGCTCATCAAGCCCTTCTTCAAGCATTTGTGGTGATTTATAATTAAAGGAAATTGAAGACCTAAGAAGGAACCCTGGATTTGAACTTCAAAGCACTGTTTAAATACTCCTTCATCTGCCTACAAAGGGAAGTCAGTTATAAATAGAGAGATTTCACTGGTAGAGGTTGCCTCTTCACCTAAGTTGTCCCTACACTCATCCCACTCATAACACTTAGCCCCTTACATTGCAAAAACATTGACATTACATGCCCTCTTTCCTATCAGTTTTACATCAGTGCAAGGAGTTTTCAACACAGAGTTTAAACAAGCAGCTGAGATTGTCATTGGGTTTTGCCTCTCACTCAGCCTAATATACATACACCCTCACTCATTCATCTCACTCACTTACAGAGCTGCCCTTTTCATCGCCATTCCATTACCCTCTTCCATATCAATTTCCATTTACATTCTTAGGGTTTTTCAAAGGTAGAGTGGTCAAAATGTCAGAAAGAGAGGATAGTGGTAGTGGAGGAGAAGGCCAAATACCAAGGAGGCAGGGGCACAAAGGTGGAAAGATCAACAGGTTTGAACCACTCAACACCATAGAGCTAAATGCATCTCCCTTAACTGTCTCCTACTTCCAACATGTAGGCAGCTATGAATTTTGTGAGAAGGTACAGTAGGTGCAAAACCACCCTGAGCTAACTAGGCTTTTCATATTTAACTTGCATGAGAAACAAGTTAACCTTGCAGGGGTAAACTTTGAGCTATCTTCAAATACTATTACCAATGCCATCGGGATCCCAAGTGTAGGGGAGAAATGGTTCAAGCAGGCCAATCTTGACATGAGCTACTATGAGCCATTTTTAAAGCCTAGATACAAAGACCATAATAAATCTATCTTTCCTTTCTCTCACTTGTTGGAGAGATATGCACCTATGATGAGGATCATTATGAAGTATTTTACATGTGAGGGGAGGTTCTCCAGGCTTTATTCCTATCACATTAAGCTGCTTATGCACTTTACTAGGGTTAGGATGCTGCACCTACCCTATTATCTCTACAGAAACATTGACAAAATGTCCTATATTGTACAAAAGAGAGACTATCCCCAGGAAACGCAAAGCCTCTTTCACCACTCTCTTATTAAAATGGTTGTGATGCATCAATTGCAGCAGAAGGGTATTCCATGGGAGGTTTTCATTGCTCATGAAGTGTTCACCAATCCACAAGGCCAATAGCAGCAAGATGTACCTTCATCTTCTCAGTCTCCCATTCCTCCTTCACCATCACACCCCACTACACATCCACCACCATCTACACACATTCCTTCACCTAAGGATAATGACCCTCCTTCACCACCATTTCACAATTTCTCACCATCATCTCATGGCATTAGTGCATCAAAAAGTGAAGAAAACAGTGAGGCAAGTGGCAGTGAGGGAGATGACAATGAAGAATCAAACAATGAGGAGGCAGATGTTAGTGAGGAAACTGTAAATGAAGAAGATGCCAATGAGTCTGAAAACAGTGAGGCACATAGCATTGGTGATGAGAGCAATGAAGAAAGCAGCAAAGATGACAATGAGGCAAATAGTGATGAAACACATAGCAGTGAGGATAAGGAAAATGAGGCTAATGTTAATGAGGCAAATATCAATGAAGATGCAGAAGGCAGCAAGGAAATGAGCCATGATAGTAGTGGGTCAGAGAGCAGTGAAGAAGGAAATAGTGAAGCAAGAACAAATGAAGAAGAAAGCAATGCAGAAGGCAGTGAGGAAAAGAGCCATGAAGAAAGCAGCAAGGAAAAGGGCAATGACATCAGTGAGGATGATGTCAGTGATAAAACAGAGAGCATTGAAGCAGAGGACAGTGATGATGTTGGCACTAAAGATGACAATGGGTCAAAAGGCCATGATAGCAATAATGATACCAATGATGAAGGCAACCATGAGAGCAGTGTTGATAAGAGCCATGAGGACAGTGAGGATACCAATGATGATGGCAGTCATGATGGCAGCAAGACTGAAGACACTAAAATGCTCAAAATTGAACCTTTTTCTTTGACCTACCAAAGAGGAAATAGGCATGTGTTTGTTGCCCTCAAAAGGCAAGGGGCCATGCCTTCCACATCAACTAAGCAGCTTGACAAAGGTAAGGAGAAGGTCATTGATGAAAAATAAGAAGACAAACATGAGACTGAACAAGAATTTGAACTCATTCATGTTGACAGTGATGATGAAAATGAGGCAAGAATCTCAAACATGCTGCTCAAAAGCAAAGATGCCCAAATCAAAGATTTGCAAGCCAATCTAGGCAGGGCTAAGAATGTGATTCACTATTATGAGGTTGAAAACAAGCAGTTGGAGGCACAAAAGGCCATCTATGAGATCAGGGCTATCAAAGCTTGGAAAGAGGCTGCAAAAGCCAAGGCCAAGCTAGATGAGGTTTTGGATAGATACAGGAACACTGATGAAGAGGAAGAACAGCTTCCTAGGAGGAGGCCAAGAACAATTGGCTTAAAGAAGGCCTTAGCCAAGGAGAGAGAGCAAGAGGCAACCTTGGCAGAGCAGATCACTCCAAGTGAGCTGCTTGCCATGGAGATTGACTATGATTGGGAACCTTGGATTGAGAGGGAAAACATACACTTGGAGGGTCAGTTGAAGAAGACCAAGAGGGACCTTGACCTCCAAAAGAAGATGGCAAGGCATTATGCCTTAAGGAACAAGATTGCAAGGGCCAAGCTCAAAAGAGCCCTTTCAAAAATTCAATCCCTCAAGGAGGCAAAAGGCAAAGAAAACCTTGAAATCCTTGCTGATGCATCCCTACGGGCATCACAAACATAATTAGCAAGGTAAATCCAAATTTTGGCACAATTTTGAAGTTTCTGGATTTTTCACTGTTTTGGAGGGCCAAAGGCGCAGCGCCACTGGCGCTGCGCTCTTTTTTGGGGAACTCTTTTGAGGAATGGCTTACATTTTTGGAATCCTTAGGCCAAGGACATCATCCACAAAAAAATTCAGATCATTTGGAGCAGAACTGGTACTCCAAAAGTGCCAAAAACGCCCAAAAAATCACCTTTCTGCCCTATTTTCACAGTTGGCACTGCGCCCTAAGCAGTCTTGGGAGATTTAGTTTTTGACCAAGTAAATGAAGTCCAATCAGAAAACTAAAGGAAGTTTTGGAAAGTAGACTGGACAAGCTTTCCAATGAGCTATCATGGAGCTCATTTGGACACCGGGAAGGCCTTCAAAACTCAGTTGCAAGATGACCTATTTTTCCAGTGCAGGCGCTGCGCCCTTGCCTGCAAAGTCAACAAAAGACACAAAATTATTGAAAAAAAATATTTTTGAGGACTTTTGAGGCAAATCACTCCTAGTTAGCTCATAATTTATGTTTGAAGTTATTTTGCATTTATTAAGCTAGATATTTTGTGCCTTGGGCCCTGCATGGTCTCTTTGGACAAAATGGCATTTATGGTGTATTAATGACATTTTGGAAACCCTAGTTAGGGCTTTGGTCCTCCTTGCTAGTTAAATATTGCATTGAGGCTTCATTGTACATGTTGATTGATTATTGAGAAGAATATCATAGACTTGAAGATTGAGGAGAAATTGGCTTTGGACTTTGTGGAGGGCTTGATTTGCATGATAATGGAGCAAGCTCACTTGCAGGATTCATGAACACAGTTAATGGTGATGTCTTTCTTATTCAGTACTTGTTTTCTTGTGTTATCATTTTGTTTCATCTTTCTCATGCAGTAGGACAGAAATTTTAGGCTAAAAAATGTTGTTTAGAGGCAACTTAGCTCTGTCTGCTCTCTATTGTTCATATGTTTTCCTCTGCTAGGTCAGATTAGAGAATTCTTAAATGCTCTCTAGTTCCACTTATGCTTGTTTATCTTAAGAAATGATTTAATGGAGCCAATGTCAAAGTAGTTTATGGTTAGCCCTGCTCTTTGATGTAAATTAAACATTGTTTTTGAGATCTTTGCTTTGAATTATTGCTAATTAGGGTTTAGCTGAAGAGGTCTATGGTTTGCTCTGCCCTTTTGTTCATCTTAAATGGTTGCTTTGAAGGTCTCTATAGTATGATTAAGGAATTTAGGAGTTCCCTTTCTTTGATCATTACTATATGTTTATCTTAGATGTTTTTCTTTGCCTGAAGGTGAAATCACTAGAAGACTTACAAGTTTCTTGCCTTCTAGGGTTCACTGGATTGTTGTCTTAATGTCTACTTGTTAGGGTTTGGTCAAAGAAGTTATTGGTATGCCCTGTCTTTGGTTATTTCTTTATGCATGGTGATTTTAAAGGCTATTCTTGTTAAAAGTATTTGTTAAAGGATGTAATATCCCTGTTTAGGGCAGCCTCCCTATTGAGGGTCCGGTGGGCCCTGACACGCTGTCGGGGTCGGCGTAATTGGGGGACTGCGCGAAGGTCCCCGTCATGAGATGCTCCGGTGGGCCTTAAGACCCCACCCTTAACACCCTGGGATGCCGCCCTCACTAAAAGTTCGAGCTTTTGGTGTAGTGGTTGGGCCTTTGTGGTATCAGAGCCGAGGTCTCGAGGTCGAGACTCGCGGAGCGTGGTGGGCTGTAATATCCCTGTTTAGGGCAGCCTCCCTGTTGAGGGTCCGGTGGGCCCTGACACGCTGCCGGGGTCTGCGTAATTGGGGGATTGCGCGAGGGTCCCCGTCCCGAGATGCTCCGTGTTTTGTTCCACCCCACACACTCCTAGATGCCGCCCTCACTACCGCTCGAGCTTTTGGTGTAGTGGTTGGGAACAGACAAAGAATACAAGCATACGACAATATAGAAAATGCCAGAAATCGAACATAAAGCAAATACTCATAAAAATGCCGGGAATGCTAAGCCATTTTATTAATCTGAGAATATAATGAAATACAATAGATGATTAGAATGATAGCACCTATTCTTGCTCAAGGCAAGTGAAGAACTCTCTCAGAAAGACTGGAAATGGCTGCTATAAGAAACTGCGTCCCAGCTGCTGGAAAACTGTCGTAAAACTGTTGCTGCTGGAATGGACTGAAACTAGGGGCTGATCCCCTTGCCCGAATGAGCTGAAAATCTGCAGACCACCTATACTCACCACCCCGGACAAAACCCAGAAACCATATCAAAAATGGTCAGCCTCCGAAAATCACCAAAGAAACCCTCCTCAAGGAATTACGCTGCCTCTGCAAGGCTCAGCGCAGATGCCAAATGATAATAGCTGTGACAGTGCCTCAAACTCCTCAGGGAACCTCCTCCTGGCAAAGACTGATCCTCCACACTGGATATCAACTGAAACTCCTGCAGAAAACCCCGCAACGGAACACCTCCAACTAGAACTGCGTCCTCTCTCCCAAAGACTGCGCAGTCACAAGAGAAGCCCAGCTCCTCAGCCAAACAACCAACCAAATCTCCCGCTAAAGACTGAAGGAAAAACCTTGCCCGAGCAGGCACTCGAAGTCCCCCGAGGCTAAGGGCGAGATCTCCGACCGAAGACACTCAACGCACTAAACAGTGCTGCAGACAGGCTAAACAGCCAGCGTGCTCAAGAAGACAAAATGTCTAGCTCCAATATCATCAACAACAAGAATGCCCCAAATGAGGAGGCTCCTCCACCTTTATAGCATTGGTTTCCCTCCAAAACCAACGTAGTCTCTCTCTCCTCCACGTGGTGTGTGGCCCCCCTTGGCTCCCCCCTTAAGTTACAACATTGTGCTACTAGGAAGCTGTTTTACTCCACTAAAGTGAGTTAGACCCTCTTTTACTCACTTTTTTATTTATCTACAAACCACATATGGCAAAACAATACAAAGTCGAATATTCCAATTAGCTGTCGCTAATTAGGAATATTACAGTCCCCCCTGGCAAAATGTTGTTTGCCCTCAAGCAACTGAAGTGATGGATGCTGCAAAATATGCTCACTCTCCCAAGTGGCATCTTGATCCGGCAAAAATTGCTTGTCCTCAAGCAACGCTTGAACAAGTCTCCTCTCTAGCTGATGCTCCCTACCGATACTGCAAAATGTGCCTAGGTCCCACTGAAACCTCTCTGACCTCTGCATCACCCTGATACGAAGGGATATCTCAATGCCAGGATCCCAAAGTGACCTCTCACAGTACCAGCCAACCAATAATCCTCCCGGATCCCATCGCCACCGTGGCCAATAATCGCACAAGTCCCACGGCTCGGACTGTGCACTGCCTCTGGCTATGACCAATGCTCTAAGAGGTGAAGACCACCAACAAGCATCAATGCTCTCGGGCTCCTGCTGCGCTGTACCTGTAGCCGCATATGCTACCCCTCCAACTGCATACCAACTCATCACCTCTCTCCAATCCCAGTTGTGACTCAACCCCATGCTGATCCTGCCCTCCTGAAATCGGGATGGAGTGCTGAAGAAATGATGTCCTGTGCCGCCCTGCCAGCTGGAATCTATAACCTCTGTTATGTCCAAGGGCCCCTGCTCGACTGTGCTCCCTACGAAGAATATCGTACCATCTAGAGGGTACCAACTCATGATCTCCCACCAGTCCATCCTGGAAGAAGAATCCGATGTAGCAATAACAACGACATATGGAACACGCCTGAAGTGTTGCCGCCAACCCGTAATCAACTCCCACTGCTCTGCCCTGTCTGCCAATGAGAGCTGCCTGTAGAAGGAAACCCCTCTCTCTATAATGGGCCAAAGTGGGCAAGATATGTTGCAAGCTCCATCGATGTACTCCTAGAGAGTACTACTCACTGAAAGTACTGCAGCTCGACCGACTGTATGTACATCTATCTGTATCTCATCAATGTGTCGGCCAAAAGATGAATACTCCACCATATCCAACAGCTCCTGCTGTCTAATAGCCCCCTGCATAACAATCCCATCAACCTCCAACATCTCTAGAGGATATGGATCTGCAACTGCCGTCACTATACTCAGTGTCAATGCATCTGACTGCTCCTCCTCAATGGCTGACCCCGCGGTTAGCCGTATATCCATCACCGACTCGATGTGAGCCTCCATCTGGCTCTCCCCCAAAGGACTATCATGCATGATGTGCATAGCATCCTCCTCTATTGACTCAGGCTCCATCACATATAGCTCTGACTGGATCGTCACAAGTGTCTCATCGCCTAAAGCATCTTCCATAGAGTCCCCTGACTGCTCACCCTGTATACTGGAATGTAGCTCTGGTCTACTGTCTCCATCCCTGCATGACTGCTCTCACTCCCCAGAAGCGACCTCAACTGATCCTATGGACTCATATGAAGAAGAGTCCTCACCCTAGCTTACAGGAGGAAGGCCCTCCTGTTCTTCCTCTGCCACCTCATCTGCATTGAATAGGCCATCCACCCTCTCGATGAAGTGTCGATACAATGTCTAGAGTCTAGACGCATGCTGGAATGCTACCTCTGCTGAACCCAGTATCCTCTGCTCATGCATGATCTCAACATGCCCTGAGGGAAGAATGATGCATGTCTCCCTCATGACCCGCTCCCCGAGTGTAGGCTCAGCGATGACCGATGGGCCACCCCTGTAGAGGATCATCTCATCCCTCGACCTGTGGCTGTCAACTAGTAAAACAACCCAGTGCCACTGCTGAGAGGTCTCTCGCCTAGTGTGCTGAGTGTCATCCAAATATCTTGGGTGAGCCTTGCGTACCCCGCTGCTTATGCCCAAAGTGCCAAAGGACAACAACAAAATCGACTGTGCCAGTGAGTGATGTAGAAGAGGGTCGGATACGTGAGTCCCCTCTGATACCATCAAGTATCGCTCATATGTCTCCTCATCGATCTTGGGTGAACTACTCCCAAGGTAAGCCTGGTGTCCCTATCTGTGAGTCTCCCTGGATGCAACACTCTAAAACCCTGCTGTGCAGCACCGTATGCCCTCGCATACCACTGATCATCCATGTACTCCTCGACATGCCACTGCACATTGAGGCATACCTCTGTATACTGCTGGATACCCCAAGCTACTATTGCACCACCCTGTACCGTCTCGTGCCATGACTGTGTCCAGACATCGGTCACTCCTCGCATGCTCTCAATGTGATGTAGGACACTCCTACTCCACAATGCAATCCCACACACTACGGTACAACACCATGCAACTCCGTGTCCACCGGAAGTCCACTGCTCAATGCTAGAGGCTCCCACACATCCCTGGATGTGGTGTCCTAGAGCTGTGCCTCTACATGTTGGACTTCCTCCGATCGGTGTCATCATCTCCACCGTTGCATCACTATACCCGCCGACAAATGGATCATCACTCCAAATCCTCATCGAGGGGTCCGAGAAGTGAATCTCCCTATGTGTCAGTAGTGTTACCACCACTGCTCGGCTTCGCTGCGTCCTCTGTGCCCCACACAAAGGTGAAGAATCCTTGGCCCCATACAAGGCGCCATCTAGTGGCCTGCCAATGCCACCTCCTCCGATAGGCTCCTGCCAAGGTATGTTGACCACCCCGTGATCCCGTGTATAAATGTCATACCAAGACAACCTAGGAAGTCTTCCCATAAACTGGTTGGCCACTGGAGCTAACCAAAACTCCACATGCTCTACTGCTAGGCCAACTGTACTCTCCAAGACATAGTCAGCCGACCTGCCTGGGAAATGATAGGTGATCCCACCTGGATCCCAATGCCAATCTGGGGTTCCTGTATTCCCCATGCATAGAAACTCCTGCTGAGCTACACTCGGATCCATCACTATCTCCATAGCCCGCTCCACCAAGTACCAACTCAAAATCTCTCGCCATCCAACCTCAACATGTGGATGTTGTACCCTGTGCAACTCTGATCGTCTCATACCGCTATCCAAGTCAACATATGAGATCTGACTAGGTGGCTCTGCCTCTCTCTCTCCAATGGGAAGAGATGACCCAACAACATTGCTAGTCCCATCCATGCATGCCTGAAGGGGAATGATCTGACGCTCCAACGTGCCCTCTGATTGTACCATCAGGGAATCCAGTCGTTCCCCAATGCGGGCCAACTTGGCCGCCGACTCGGCACAAGCCACTCTCATGCCCTCCAGCTCCTTGTCCTGCAACAAAATGGCCTCTCGTACTGATGTGGCCTTCCCTTTTAAGACTCGAAGGTCTGTCCGAAGCCGATGATATCGCTGTCTGCGACCATCATCCAATACCTCTGTATCTCCTAGTGCCTCATCGAAAGTGGATACATCTCCTGATACCTCACCCATCTGTCGTGTGCTGCTACCATTCGAAGACTCGGACATGGCTCCAGTCATCACCTCAATGGATGGCTCTACTGGGGTAGGCTCTACCTTCTCCACTACGATATCAACTGACACGGTCAAGGAGGTCTCTAATGATGGTGAGTCCTGTGTCACACTAGGTGTATCCTCGAACTCCCTGCAATCCTGTGTGTCCTCATCCTCCAAGTGTGAGGTAACCATTTTGATGGTTTCCCCCTCCGATACTCGGTCAAGCTGGAAAGAGGTATCCAACTTCTCCACCCAAGCTTTTTCCGAACGCTTGGATGACCCATAAAATGTCGGTAAATGGAGTCTGCTTACTGTGTGCTGTAAGCCCCCGTCATGTGAGTGCCTGTTCCCTCTGTGAAAGTTGCGGGGTCTGCTATCCCGCTGGAGCTGGACAAAATCTCTGAATGGAAGGGCATCCCTAAACTCCTGCCCATATGCCTGATACTCGGCAAAATAATCTCCCATGTGGCTGGGCTCTGGGTCCTGCTGTGCTCCTGCCCCTGTGTCTACACCCAGAAAAGTGGGCATAGTGGAACGTGTGGGTGTATGTGATGCCATATGCTCCGGCAAATGGTGGGATGTGCTTGATCCCTCGCCAATCTGGAAACCCCTTGGGGTTTCACGCTGTCTAGCCTCCATAGCGGTGAATCTCTGCCCCATCACCTCAATCTGCCTTGACAGATCCTGTACAGATTTGAGGAGCATGTCCCCAAATTTCTTCGCATCATCATCACCTGCCATCGGCTCTTTCTGCTATGTGTCTACAAGCTCCTCATGAAACTGCCTTGCTGCTCCAAGACTATACTACTGCTTGTCTTTGACCTCCGATTTACCCACTGAAAACTACTCAGAAAATTCTAGGAATTTGGGAAGGTGATCCTTGCCAAAACCCAGAAAAACCTGAAAAGGGTTTCTTCTAATTCCAAAATTCAAAATTTGACCCTTTTTATTTTGGCCCTTTTCCAATTTCGTTTTTGGTACTACAACTACTATTACTCTCCAAAATTCCAGCAAACCTCTGTATGATCTCTTTCCCGATGTCATAGACCACAGGCTGAGCCAGATCTATGCTTTGATACCACTGTAATATCCCGAAAGGGAAATAGACAGCAATACAAGCATACGACAATATATAAAATGCCAGAAATAGAACATAACGCAAATACTCATAAAAATGTCGGGAATGCTAAGCCATTTTATTAATTTGAGAATATAATGAAATACAATAAATGATCAGAATGATAGCACCTATTCTTGCTCAAGGCAAGTGAAGAACTCTCTCAGACAGACATGAAATGGCTGCTATAAGAAACTGCGTCCCAGCTGCTAGAAAACTGCCGTAAAACTGCTGCTGCTGGAATGGACTGAAACTAGGGGCTGATCCCCTTGCCGGAATGAGCTGAAAATCTGCAGACCACCTATACTCACCACCCCGGACAAAACCCAGAAACCATATCAAAATTGGTCAGCCTCCGAAAATCACCAAAGAAACCCTCCTCAAGGAATTACGCTGCCTCTGCAAGGCTCAGCGCAGATGCCAAATGATAATAGCTGTGACAGTGCCTCAAAATCCTCAGGAAACCTCCTCCTGGCAAAGACTGATCCTCCACACCGGATATCAACTGAAACTCCTGCAGAAAACCCTGCAACAGACCACCTCCAACTAGAACTGCGTCCTCTCTCCCAAAGACTGCGTAGTCACAAGAGAAGCCCAGCTCCTCAGCCAAACAACCAACCAAATCTCCCGCTAAAGACTGAAGGAAAAACCTTGCCCGAGAAGGCACTCGAAGTCCCCCAGGGCTAAGGGCGAGATCTCCGACCGGAGACACTCAACGCACTAAACAGTGCTGCAGACAGGCTAAACAGCCAGCGTGCTCAAGAAGACAAAATGTCTAGCTCCAATATCATCAACAACAAGAATGCCCCAAATGAGGAGGCTCCTCCACCTTTTATAGCATTGGTATCCCTCCAAAACCAACGTAGTCTCTCTCTCCTCCACGTGGTGTGTGGCCCCCCTTGGCTCCCCCCTTAAGTTACAACGTTGTGCTACTAGGAAGGTGTTTTATTCCACTAAAGTGAGTTAGACCCCCTTTTACTCACTTTTTTATTTATCTACAAACCACATATGGCAAAACAATACAAAGTCGAATATTCCAATTAGTTGTCGCTAATTAGGAATATTACAAAGGATTCTTAACTGCCCTTTGCACCTACTATGTTCACAAGTTAATGTTCACTTCATTCACACAAGCTTTTAGATCCATTTGGCTTTGTTAGACTTGCCCTGTGATACACCCTTGACCTATTGTTGTGCTTCTCAAGACGTTTTGCAGACCCCATAGCCCAATGGTTTAAACCTCTCTCACTCTATCTATTCTGCTTGACAACCCACCCAGCCAAACAAACAAACAAACCCTGATCCTTATAACTAGCCTAAAATCAAAACCCCTAAATCAATCAAGTTACATCTAATACACATTTATAGAGAGAACCCTCTCTGAGTCCAGGAAGGCTAGGTCCTAGGACTCCAAACACTGGTTTGATGTTACCCCTGTACATTTGGTCTTGCCAATCTAACAAATTACAGGGACCTAACACTATCAAATGGGTGATATATATATATAGAGAGAGAGAGAGACATCGAGTGGATGATGTGGGCATGCGTTATAGATATTTTTTTGAGTGTTGTATGTTCTCAACACATATAAAAACATCTATAATGCACAGACAATTAAGTTTACTTTTTAATGTCTTTCGAGAACTAACTGGACTAGAAGACATCTAGCATGCCCAGCCATGCCCTCCTAGATAGCGACAGGTACCCACTTATCCAGATCTTAAAATTTCAACCTTTAACCAGTCGGTTTCTCCAATAAAAAACAGATTTGACATCCAAAAGAGATCCAACAGACTATACTAAGCACAAATGTTAGGATGCAGTGGCAGAATTTAATCATATGGTTATGGTAAACATGGTAGCACATGTCTATATTCACTCTTAAGAAAATTCATACACAGTGAATGATCAAATTCCTCATCATAACAGAAATGAGTGAATTAAATTACAGAGAAACAAAACCAGAGTTGAACATTTACCTTTAACAATTCATTATCCAACCATAGACATCCACTGTAGATGCCACACCAAGCCAAATTATGTGACCAACAGAGCAAAGAAACATTCTACAGGCTTATAACATTCTCAACCCAATCCACAGCACCCATGCCTCTGCCACTCCTCTCACCCCAGGCACTCCAAGAATCTCATCCAGCCTTCAATCAACCATGAAGTTTTCCTTTCACAACCATACACCAACACAGCTTGGACATTTCCCCTCTCTTCTATACAGTGCCTTGTCACTACCAGCTTGTGCTCCAGTGCAAGTGCAAAGAGCCCAATTGCCAATTATCATATGGGAAAAACCAGGTAAGGAATTTTTTTTCCCAGGAGTCGTCAATGAATAACATAAACAAACAGGTAACCGGCTCCTTTGTTGTGCCGGCCTTTATGCTCCCACAACCTTCCCATGAACATCAGGGGCTTTGGGATCCGATACCACCTGAGAGCACACCATGGGAACTCATGGAGAATGAATGCAATACCATGAGAAATTGTGAGTGGAATCAGAGACTTCTAACATTTCCCGAAATAATAGTACAATTCCCTTTCCCATACTCTTTCTTTACCTTCCTTCACCAGCAACTTCATGGTTTCATATTTGACTTCTTCATGCATTCATATTTCACTTTTGTAGTTATTGACATGATGGAAAAGATAGGTAGTTCTTGATTTGACAGTGCAAAAAAAATACTATTCTTTCAAATTTCATCTTTCGTGTGGTTTTATAGCCTTTTTGTCGTTCCAATTATCTTTATATATATTATACTTCACCATTATATTTTTACATAGTACTGCGTTTATTCAAAATATTTCAGCATCTAATTCTCCGGTGGAACCTTGGCCACTTTAGACACATTTACGTTAAAAGATCATTTATCTAAGTTGACATGACATGATATCTATCCATTTATAATTTAATACCTATTCTGAGCCAATACGATCCAAAGATCAAAGCTGAGGTATTACAATGCCTCTTTCTCTGATATTTGAGGAACGAAGGTGGGATTTTAACATCTCGGTTCTGAGATGTGTATATACATATGCAGAGTTGTGGCTGTGAGTACTATACTATTTATCCGCACCAACGGATAAACATGCACAAAGAGGCATGGTGTGGATGTGACCAGTTATTAACACCCACCACTAACGAAAATTCAAGAAAATAGAAAAAATATCGGAATTCAGGACGAAAATGATCCCACATAGATGTGGTGTATTTTTAACCATGAGACAATTTCTGGCACACGCACACAGATGTATCAGAAATAAGTATAAAGCATTTGCTATTGTAATTTCCTCGGGGATTTCTATGTCAAGAAAACCAAAGTGAGCCATAGCTTTTGAACCTTTGAAACGAGATCTTTAAAAAATACACAATTTCGAACTGAATTCTATTTATATTCTATTTGACTGTAATCTATATTGTATATGAAAGTCCTTATAAACCAGGTACATTGCAGATTAAAAGATCGCCTCTCTATACATATTAACAATGTCCAGATAATTCTACAAAATTGCAAATACATATTTTCAATTATAAAAGAGAAAATTGTTTTCCCAGCACCAAGAGAAAAATGAACTCTTAAGATTGTTTGCAGCAGGGAACTGAAAAGGTTAGGCTTGCCATGCAAAAACATTGTCAATTTTTTGGTTTGCAGAGAAAAACCAGAAGCATTGGCCATGAAATACAAAGTGAATTACTTTTTCTAGAGTACAAAAGCGAGACATTATAGGATTAAATATCTGCAGTTCTGTCTGGAGCCATTATAGAATAAAAATATCTGAGGTTCTGTACTGGTGGGAATGCATACCTAATAGATACAGAGCGCGTGTAAACCAAAACATGGGCTACAAAGACTGATCACCTATCTGTAAGCCTGTGTGGACCAAGGAGGATATTTAAACCCTAAACTGCAATTTCTATGATTATATAATTTCACCAAAGCATCCTCTGACAGATATGACACATGTCCTTTTACAAAGCTTCCCATCAAATCATGATTGCAATCTTTTAAGATATTGGATTTCATCCAGCAAAAATTTATTGGAATGGTAATTTTGATTTCTATAAATTATATGATTTAATTATTTTACAAATTTACAAGTGTAAGAATTTTTTTATATACACTGAAAATTTATTATAATATAGTTTTCAAATTAACAGTTATTAATTTTCAATGAGAGATAATTTTTTTTTTTTTTTTGTAATTCAATCATTTTTTTGATGGAGTTGTTTTTAGTGTGATTTTTTGAAGTAGTGTCAAAATCTAGTGAAAAAATTTGAGGTAAAATTTTGGTTTTTGTTATTTAAACTGGGTTTTTGATTCTATATATGGACTCAGCACCCTCAAAAACCCCTAGGGCACTTCAATTGTGCAAGGTTAGCAATCAAACTTCTCTTTTCAATGAATTCCTACTGAATTTTAGAGAAATTACACTGGAAAAAACCACCTTAAAAGCCTTAAAAATTCGCACTAAAGACTACTCGTTTTCTTATTCAAATTGATGATTAGTTGACCCAACCTTCAAACAGTTTTTTTAGTGAAAAGACAATGCCATGGAATTGATGCTAACATATTGGGGTAACTGTCTCTGATGTCTCTTAAAGCATCACATTCAAAAATGAAATGTTTCTCTGATTTCACACCCTTAGAAGTGCAAAAAGTACACTCTTTCTTCCCAAGCTTCTTTTGCTCTCCACGGAATGCTAGCTCCAATATTCACAAGACTAAAAATAGTCTATGAGACTATAAATTCTCTGTTTCTCCCCTTTTGCAATTCAGTCATTTTCTTATTGACATTGGAAGAAAACTACACCACCTTAAATTACCTATTAATGATCTATAAAAGAATGGGTTTTCATAGGTCACATGAATCTTAGCCTTAAGCCATTAACCTATTTCCTTAAATATAAGAAAAACATTTTTTTATCAAACATACTCCAAACCCATTATAATCCCTTATAATTCAAATTATATGATTAAAATTATAATTTTGCCCCAAAAAAATCAATTAAAAAACAAAAACATAAAAAATTAAAACTTTTCCTCATATATTTTACTACTGTTGAGATTCAACAAGATGATGAGCTTAATGAAAATCAGTCACCTTCACTAAGTGGGCCCACAGGCTATTTTTAGGTGTAAGTCTATTTTTAGACTATGTCTATTTTTAGACATGGTGATCATATTTCAAAAGTTGCAGGATGCTATTTGTGGATGGTTGGTCAAGTTGGAAAAATAAATGAAATTCTATTTTTAGAATATTGGATGAAGTCTATTTATAGATCGTCAATCTAAAAATAGAAGTGTCGATTATTATTAGCCCTTAATAATAATCAAACTCTAAATATCAACTTATTCTCTTGGAGCATTTTATTTCAGTATATAGATTTGGAAAATCAGTGGGCTGAAGGAATTACGCAATTCCTAGGGTTTACTGGTGGTTCATGCATGGAGGACTCAGTTAGAATGGAGTTGTTATTTAGTTTAACTCAGTTAATGGAGTTAAACTCAGTTGAGCTAGTTGTATCTAGTCTAACTGAATGATACACTAGTGAGAGTGGAGTGAATTAATTAGTTAATTAACTCACAAATAATAACTCATTAATCAACTGAACAAATACAACAGTTAACTACAGTGCATGTCAGTTCCAGTGGAGACCCAGTGGAGAGATAGGTGAAAGGGCAAGATGGACTATCCGTTGTGACTATAGATGTGATTAATTCTGCATACACACACACTGAGCTGCTAAAGAGATCAAAGGCAAGGTAGATTCATTCATTCAGGGGTCTTTCAGCAGGGATTGTCCGCAGTGAGGCTAAGAGAAGGTGGCAAGAACGTGAGGGTCGACATAAAAAAATTTCTTTTGATTCGTGTGTGACGATTGATTGTACTGAGAGCTTGATGTACTAAGATTTGTATGAGATTGTTACATGATCTCCATGATACATAATATATGATAGTTAGAGTTTTCAGCTTCAGGCTTTCCCGTTAAACAACTGTGTTATGTGCGATTGTTTTTATTGCTTCATGTGTTTGCAATTGAGTTTTTAAATTTCCACAAAAGATTACTAGTGGAAGGATTATGTATTTAGCAAGAAGATAAATATTGTTAGATCAGGAGAATTTGGATATATATATATATGCATCTTGTATATAATTTCTACAACTACTATATATATAAATTTATATCATCAATTTCATTTTAAATTGGATATATAAATTAAAAATTTAACTTGTGTTAAATGGATTTAATAATAACTCTTCATTAAAGCATAAAGTGTTAATGTATTAAAATCTCTCTAATTATTTTTAAGTTTTCAATGATTCCAGTGATTCTATATGGTTGTGAACTATGGCTTTAAAACTGTAATTCCTTATGCTATCTTGTTAAGTGAAACAGGGGTTGCTCCTATTGAAACAATTGCTATGGTGTTGGTCATAAGGTATTTAAAAAAAAATGAACAAATGGAAAAGGGTAAATGGCCTAAGGTTGTGTTTAATGACATATTGTGCAAAAAAAAGAAAATGGTTTAGCAAATGGGGCATTTGTTTGCGCATGTGTCCCACAAACAATAAAGGGATAAAAGTTTTTGTTATGGATAAGTTCCACAAAGGCACTTGGGAGAAGGAGCTAGGGAGAAAGAAAAAATATTATATTGAAGTGCTTAATGCCACTCATAATCATTAACAAAAAGCCTATATAGGGGACAATATTTCTTAGAGAGCCAAAAATCTTATTGTTCAATTCATGGCTAATTTTCATCAACTTTGTTGTGAAACAAGGTGCTGGAAAAAGCCAAAAGAAGTGTGGGAGGAAAGAGTATATATTTTTTACTCTTCCAGAAAAGTGGAAATAGAAAAGCATTTCATTTTAGAATGTGAAGCCTTTAAAGATAACACGGAAAGTTATGCAGATATTTTGGCAGCTAGCTCTAGGGAAATCTATTTAGCTAGGAGTTTGTCGAAAACCTATGAGCGTTTATTATGAAACTTCACAAGAAAAAAGCCAAATATAAGACCCAGATAAAGAAGCAATCGGTTACAAAGCTATCTTTAACCTCATAAACATTAAAATAGCTTTTTCTTCTTAAAAAAAATAAATATTTACTATTTTATTAACCCATTAACTTCAATTTTATAAAATATTTTGCCATTTTAACTTAACACTTAATAATATTTAAATACATTTTTAAAATTTAAAATTGGTAATTTATTTTTGTTATTTCAACATCTTGAATTGTCCTCCTAGGTAATATATGGTACTTTTGGTGGTAGCAGCATAAAATGATTGACTTCGTGGTACGAAAGAGGGAGAAGACCCGACAAGTTACAACCAATCAACGAAAGTCGTGCACCCTTTTTGGGGCATGTTGGGTCCGTCATGTTTCCCAAGGTTTATGTACGAAAGTGTTGGTTTGGTTTTTTTTCCATGGTAAATTTGTTTGGGATTATCTTGAAAGTTGGTTTTTAAGGTGGGAAATTTGTTTTTAGGAGTATGTTGAAAGTTAAAGTTGATTTGGTTGTTACCAGTGTTGTGTTTAATTTTAAAAGGTTTAGTTTTATTATTTAATGTTTTAGTTGGGAAAAATATTTCTAAGCAAAAAATAAATATATTATATTAATATATAAAAATTTATATACACTATGTTATAGTATTTTTCTTTGTTTCAATAAACAGAAAATTAATTTAGAGTCTTCAAAATGTTCTTGGTTATGTATAGTTATGAGTTTTAAGTTTTTTAAAGAAAAAACTAATTAATAGTTTATAAAAATTCGTAGCATAAAATCTAAGTGTAGTCTGTTTTTTAGTTTAAATTATAGGTAATATTCTCTCAATAATCATTTCTTTTTAACAAATTCTTTAATGTAAATATATTTTTCTTGAATATTCATCCTTTTTTAAAGTTCATTTGCACCATAATTGGTCTCCTATATATATGTGTAAATGATATAAAACTTAAGGATTTGATAAGAGCGTAGATCTTATTCTTCGTGTTCCAAAGAGAAAATATTTATAGCACCCATCTCATTTTCCCAATCAGTGACAATTTTTTAATTCCCATAAATATTCAGTGAAGTAATCCTCATTTCCTTTGCACATGCTAAAGTTTCCCTTAGTGTAGTCAATTCCTTTGTGTTTGTGCCAACTCTCGCATTCTATTGTATCTTATAGAAGTGGTTCCTCTCCCTGAAGATAATGCCCCCACATCCATAATTGTTAGATTGAGCAACCCCATCAATATAGCTCACATGAAAAAACATAAGGTTAAGTGGCAACTGGATATTCCATTACGGTGGACATTAATCATTTGACTTGTCTCTTTAAACTAATCATTAATCGTTATCTAGACTCTTTAAATTAATCATTAATCATTTGACGGTGGACATTAATCATTATCTAGACTCGAAACGTAAACATAAAAATGAAGATTGTAGACATTCTGAATTCTCTATCTCAAAATATTTATCATCATCATCATGTCACTATCACTACCAAAGACTTGAACCTAGATAAGAAGATAAAAAAAATTGAATATAAATCATTATAATCAACCACAAAAAATAACCCCATTAACATATATATTTAAAATCAATTAATATAATATAAATTTTTAAAAATTAAATATATCAATTTTTTTAATTTCAGGTTTTACCTTTATTAAAAAAATAACTAAAAAATATTTTTTTATATACTTAATATAAAATTATAAATATTTAATATTAATATAAAATCTTTTTATTTAAAAGAATAATGATTATAAACCATATGTTTTCTATATATTTAAAAATAAGTAGAAAGATAAATATTAATATTAATGTATTATAAAATATCAATAAGCCATATCCCAATCAACAATATCATATTCATAATTAATTAAAAAACAATATTGTATTCCTAATTAAAAAAAAAAAACTTGAATTGCGAAATGGACCAAGGCTTATATAAATTATAAAGGTGGATAAGTATAGCAAGTGAACATTTTGTGACTCGGAAAAGTGATTGTATAGTTACTTAGTTTACAAGAGATGAATATATGATATTGAGCTTTGGGATAATATCTAAGCCCAACGAAGTAATGGATATCATGTGCTCAATCTTGAAGTTCCGAGAGATCCAATCTTGAAGAGACAATATAGAAGCCCAATTGAAGTTGAGTTAGAAAGAATGAGACAAAACAAAGAAGTGGGCAAGCATGGTCATAGGAGATTATCACATGGCAAACATGTAATGATATGAAAAGACACCAACAATATAATAATATTTTATTAATAGTTATTGATGTAAATAATATGTATGTTTTTATTAAATGTATTAAGAGTAAAGTTATGGTAAAATTTATAGAGGGGTTAAGTTTTTTAAGTAAATAGTTAATAGTTAATTTAAAAGATAAGAATAATTGTCTATAGGGTTTTGGATAGGTGGTGGGGTTAAGGCACTCTTTGATGTGAAGTCATTAGTTCAATTTCCCACTCCAATCGAGGTGATATCTTGAATATGACAATGAAGATGTAGTCTTGCCAAACTTACAAAATAAAAAGATAAGAATAATAATTATAATTATGAAATTTAATCTTTGTTTAATTTTTAATTCCATATATGGAAGAGATGAATTTTATGATTTTTTTAGACAAGTTATATTATTGAAAAAAATGTGTGAATATATATATATATATATATATATATATATATATATATATATATATATATATATATATATATATATATATCAACAAATTAAAAATAAATAGTCAATTATGATGAAAAATCAATCTTCTAATTCATTTGTTCTACAATATTTTACAAATAATTTATTGTAATTGGTTTGGATGTTGAATATTCTATGTTTGATATCTTAAAAGTAAATTAACAAATTTAGAAGTACAATTAGAGTACCTAGTAGCATTCCCCATTATTTTTCTAGGTTTGAAAATTCCTAAAATAAATGGGAGTGCAAAACATTAAAGAGAATAGCCTCAAATTATCAAAACATGATAGCTTTGGTTTGATAAAAAAATACAAAAGGAGGTATAATACAATATAATGCATCTAAAGTATTGTTACTTACAACATTTTCTTATTCTTACATGCAAAATATTGAGCTTGGATTTAATCAACACTTGTTATGAATTAGTGCTTGGTTTCCTTTGTAAGATATTTTCCATCTTATGTATGTTTGAATGCTTAGCTTCCATTATTTAAATGAAACTTGAGCTATAACTATATAATGTTTGAACCCAAGGTGGACAACAAACATGTGAAATGACATATAACATATATAGAGTTAGTGAAGTGGTGAATGAACTTGGTGAAGTGGCGCAAAGTTTATCACCACTATAGACAAGGACTTGTATGTTTGTGCTTCATACACAAAACACCCCATCCCATTATAACTAATTTATCAAAAAGTTGTTTTTTTCTAGACCACTACATTGATTGAGGTGACTACGAATAATACCCTTTGTTATTGTGGGCTTCATCTATAGAGTACCTTCCAAGATATGAATATTATGGTCATGGGATCCATGAATGTTGTACAAGGGATCCCCACTATTTCCACTGCCAAGTTCAAGGCCAAAAGCATTGAGTCGGGCTATCACCATACCTTCAAGAATGGGCTTTTCATCATGTATGGATCAAAAAACGTGTGGAATCTCACTAGGAACCAATACTTTGATTTGGGTCTTGGGGATTATCCCTTTACTTTTGTGGTTTATGTGTGCACGGGATGTAGTGTTTTAGGAATATTGAGTTTTTCACTAAAGGTGTGTATTAGTATTTTGATCAACATGATCTCTTACCTTGGAATTAAGGTATAAAACCTTGATATATTGTAGAGGATGTTGAGATTGCAACAAGATGATGAGCTTAGTGGAAAGAAGTCGCCTTCACTAAGTGGGCCCGCAGGCTATTTTTGGCGCAAAGTCTATTTTTAGACATATGGATCATGTTCTATGAGTTGCAGGATGCTATTTATGGATGGTTGGTCAAGTCAGGAAAAATAGATGGACTTCTATTTTTAGACATATTGGGCGGAATCTATTTTTAGATTGCCAGTCTAAAAATAGATATGTCGAATATTATTAGCTCTTAATAATATTTGGACTCTAAACATTATCTTATTCTCTTGGAGCACTTCAGTTAAGTGCACAGATGTGGCACAGGAGCTGACATAAGGAATTACACTATTCCTAAGGGTTAAGTGGAGCTATTGCATGGATACTTCAGTTAGAACTCATGTGAGAGAGTTTGGTGGAGTTGATTGAGGAAGTTAATGGAGTTGTGTTCAGTTTAACTAATCTAAACATAGTTGAGCTAGTTGTATCTAGTCTAACTGATTGATACACTAAATAACTCATTAATCAACTAAAGAATACATCAGTTAACTTCAGTGCATGGACAGTTTCAGTGGAGACCAGTGAAGAGATAGGTGAAAGAGCAGTGTGACTATCAGTTGTGACTATATTGTTGCATGATTTGCAACAACCAGTGATTGGAGATGCCAATGAGGATTGCGCAGTACAAGCCAGGTGGTTCAAATTTATTTATGAGCCATTCTTCAGCATTGATTACACAATAGAGGCAGGCTATCAGGTGGCAGAGATTGGAGCATGTGTTTTGCTAGATCTAGCTTGATTAGTGTGTAGCAATTGGAGATTGTATTGAGAGCTTGTGAGGAGCTTTGTATGATGATTGTTACATGATCTCTATGACATATAATATACATATAGTTGGGGGTTTTCAACTTTAATATTTCCCATGAAATACTGTGTTCATATGTGTGATTGTTTATGGTTTTAATGTGCGCATGTGATTATTTTTATTTCCGCAATTAATGATCAATGGTAGAAGAGATTATGTATTGTGCATGAAGATAAAATAGTGTGTGATCAGGAGAATCTCGGTGAATAATATATCAGCTATTCAAATTTCTACAGAGGACATATTCCTCTATCTGCTCACTAAATTTCATAAATAAATTTTTTTGACTTCAAGTAACATTCTCAAGTCACTCCCTATTTAGAGATTACACATAAAATTTTCTAGAAACAGGGGGTTCAATGTTTTGATTTCTGCACATCCAATATTCAGAGTTAGGGTTTGAAATTTTCTAGGACATAGGAATTATTTATCAATATACAATTAAAATTGCATAAAAAAATATTGAGTTGAAGGGGTCCAAATAATTCAATTGTAAAGAACAATAGAAAATGACAAATTTTGGAAGTCAAGGAGTAAATTATTAGTAATTTATTTATTATAAAAGTGGTTGAGTTACCCAAGGAAATGAAAAAAACTCAAGAACTAAATAGCCATGGCCCCATAGCTTAAATAAATGGGCGAGTAATGTAATAGGGGCTTTTGGATCTCCATTATTTTCTCAAAGAGGCCTGAGAGCATTGACCATTAGATTCTAAAATTCTATTGAAATAGTTGCTACAAGTTTTGTCATGTATTCATATTAGTTTTCTATGGATTGTGTGTTGTGTTTAATTCTCAATTGAGTGTATGGTATTGTATCTCCATCATGTGACTTTGATTTGCATGGGGGCCTCTCCACATTCAATCAAGTGGAATTAGAACAAGTTAACAATATTCAGAGGAGTAGAAGAGAGTTGTGGAGGTGAAAAAAACATGAGACACTTAACATAATTTGTTGAACATAAATATGATGTTTATTGAAGAGGGGGAGGAGCATCTTGCAATTTTACTAGTAGAGATGATAAAATATACAAGGTAATATGTTGTATACCTCAATATAAAGATTACGCATGAGGAGGAAGACTATTCAAGTATTTCTTAAAAAATTGTGATATTAATGGGGCGGGATATTTACAAGGATTTATTAAGTTTGGAAGAGATTTAATACTAGGAGAAGAAGACTTTTTGTTGTGTATATTTGAGTGAGAAAGGTTGGCCACACTGTAGGCATCTATGTAGGTTACAAGCGAATGTAGTTACACTATCTTCGAGGATATATAGCTCAAGATGGTTGGGGTTAAAGATAGAGAGATATAGATGGGAGGAATAACATGTTAAATTTCCTATAAACCTAGCACTCAACACTTAATTCCTAGCAAATTTGACGGATCTATTAATTAAATGCACAATTACATTCATTAACATATTAAAAATTCAAGGAAAGAATAACCAATATCAATCACAATGACACAAATTTCTACTCAATCAAAATTATTCATTGAAAACAACCTCGAAACTTACTTGGCTTCTTGTCTTGAGAAAATAACTTAACTAAGAAAACGCAAATGCCTTGGATTTGATCCAACAAATATTCCCTAGATCGATGCTCGATCTCCTTGGAGAATCTAGCTCCTTCCTGTACTTCCTTTGACCCAACACTCTGGAGTATCACACTCCTCCTCTTGAGGCTACTATCGTTGTATGGTGTGTATTCTCCCTCTCCTTAGGTTTGATTTAATAAATTTACATTGAGCTAAAGCCCTAAATCTAACTCCAAAGTGATTGACAACCGAGATTATATATTGCCTCACTTGATATTAATGTTTGAGGTTAGAACAAAATCACTAAAGTAAATTCATTTTCTTTTATTAAGTTTACTTTAGCTCAATGAGCCAACATAATACTTATGTGTGTTTCCTAAGTTACAAAGCAAGTTGATCAACCTAGATGAAGTATCCTAGGAAGATCTTATGGATGAATTTTTCACACCTAGACACTTAGGCCTATGCATAAATACATGCTAGAATTATAAACATCAACACTCCCACTTAGCGAGGGAGGTAGATCAACCCCCTAGAACTATCTTTTATCTTGGACTTATAAATGCTACTTTAGTTTCTCCCTTTGAACTGAAATCCTTCTCTACCACCTATTCTAGAAAGATCCTCTAAGTCCAACTCCCCTTGGCATTTTTCCTAGAAGCCTCTTACTCTTGAACATCCTGTAAGGTCATCTCATACCAAGAGACATTCTTGATAGACTCGAAGGAATTTTCCAGTTAATCCTCCATACCATAACCTGAAGGTTGACTCCCTCTGAGCTACTCAACCTCCTTGTTCTTTGTCACTGCAATTCTTCTTTTCATTGCTCCTATGTTAATACATCCTTCTAACATGGATACTCTACTTATCCTTATGACCCATGTGCTAAGTCCTTCTAACACCAATAATAAAGTTGTTGGTTTATAAATCTACAAACATCTTCATTGTGATTTATCTCGATCCTTTGATACACCCATTGAATTTTTTTTCCAATCCCTCGAATAGTACATTATCCTTCTCTACCTTCAAGGTTTGACCTTTTTAAATCTTGTTGGAAACATTTCTACTATTATCCTTCGTACCATGCTTTGTCAAATGAACCCTATCGACACTTCTACTCATATCTTGTCGCGACAAATCCCCTACATAATGACTCCTTGTTGTCCACTGCATCCTACAATTACTCGATTATGCCTGACACAACACTCTACCTATGACACAATCCTTCACATTGATCTATGGTACTACTTGCACCAAACCTGAATTTCATAGCCCGATCCTAACGACTACCTCATGTAGTCCTATATATTGTCTTGCTCGTAGTCTTGGCTTGACCTCTATACATCATGTGCACTATTGCACCCACATTCTCAACTAATTTCTCATGCATAATGTGCCATGATGTCGACCTCTACTTATATGACACTCTGTTGTTGGCCACTTCAAATCCTATTCCTATCCACCCACAACCTTAACTTCCTCACAACATTGTTGTTCATGCATTGCGATTGTTCAGACCTCTCATCCAATGGCCCACATCTGCTACCCATGCAACCAGTGGTCGTTGTGTTGGTTCAACTTCATTAGATATCGACCATTAATGTTGATCCTCTACCTAGCTAGCAGTTGTGTTATTTAGCTTCTCTTCCCCACTTGTAGCAGCTCTGCCAACTCTAGTTTTCAATAGGTATGATAGTTGGAACCTCCATAATCGGTTACATTTCCATGCCTTTTCATGACATCTAGCACTACCTATTCATATTATAACTAACCCTATGTGAACTTGAGCCCCCACATCTGACTTTATTGATCCACAATGAATATGTCAGCCTGATGGTTGGCTTGATCCTCTGCTCCTGAGCCACTAGTCTCTACCCTGACTACTTCGATGTCAACTACTCTGACCCGATATGCTCTGCCAATCCCATCAATCATTTGGATGCATCCCTTATGGCCTTGCTCAATGTTGGTCTCCTTTGTACAACCCATCCCCTGACCTCCATTGTCTGCAAGCCTGTCACATCCACTCTTGTCCTAACCACCTTCCACCTTTGACCAGGTGCTCGATCAACCTGCAACTTGTCTCCTTCACACAACATCCAGTCATATTATGTCTCATTGATGACAATCGCCTTCACTCTTTTCTCCGTTGACCATAGACTGAGTGGATGGCAGTCTTCTTAGCCAAAATTTCCCTGTGTGATTGTGCTCAGATGGCTATGATTCGACAACCTTGTTAGCACCACCACAATTTTTATTTATTTATTTATTTTTTGAATAATTTGATTTATATTTATATTTACTCTTCCAAAAAAAAAATCGACCCTTACGTTTAGAAAAAAAATCACTTGTTGGGTTGTATGGTTGATGTCATCAGCCTCCCCTTTCAAAAAAAAATCCTTCATATGATCATAATCAAATTTGGCCCTCAACAATGCAATACGAAAATGGCACCTTTGATTCTAAGATTGATTCAAATTTTATGCTCTAATACCATGTTAAAATTATTGCAAATATAGCACTTAAAACTTAATTCCCAGAAGAGTTAAGATATCTATTGATTAAATGCACAAATAGATTTATTAATATATTAATAATTCAGTATATGCACAACCAATATTAATATTAATGACACACATACTTATGCCCAATCACAATTCTTCATTAAAATAACCTTGTAACTTACTTGGGCTCTTATCCTCGGAAAATGTCCCAACTAAGAAAATACAAATTCCTTGGATATGATCTAGCAAATCTGCCCTATATTGATGCTCATCTGCTTGGAAGATTTGGATCTCCAAGCTCACTCTTATACTTCTTTAGAATTGGCACTCTGAAGTATCACACTCCTCCTCCTCTTGAGGCTAGTGTCATTGTATGGTGTGCCTTCTCCCTCTCCCTAGCCTTGCATTGATAATTTTATGTTGAGATAAAACCCTAACCATAATCTCCAAAGTGATTAATGACTGAGATTACATATTTCCTCACTTGAGATCAATGGTTGAGATTAAAACAAAAGCACTAGATTAAATTAATTTACTTTTCTTAAGTTTACTTTAGCTCAATGAGCCAACATAATATTTATGTTTTTTTCCTAAGTTACAAAGCAACTTTCTCAACCTAGAGGAAGTATCCTAAGGAGATCTTGTAAGCAACTTCTGCACACCTAGAAACTTAGGCCTATACAAAAGTATTTTCCCATGCTACAAACATCAGCATAACAAATATATGATGTCATGTTAGATGCAATATTATAGGAGATGCATATGGAACATGTTGAATCCCATAATTGTTGAGTGTTGAGGTATTTGCAGGTAAGGAAAGCAACGTTTTTTTTTAAGTGCAAAAGTAGACCAGACAAATATGAAACAAGAATCTTTCCATACTGGAGAAGATGATGAGATTAAGATGTAAAGTAGTAATGCACCAAAGTATCAAAGACAACTTGAATATGAAGAGGTGTGGTAGCAAGTGTATAGGGAGAGTGAGTCTAGTAATGATTGCAACAATAGAGTTTTTGCAGAGAAAGGGAAGTATAGATGAATCTAGTAAGGGTGTAATTATAGGTAGGTTCATCTAAATGAGTGAGTGAAGCATGCTTCAAGTGGGTGGATTGGGTAGACATTGTAAGAGTAAATACAACTCCAATATTGAAGCACATTCGGTAGAGGTCGTGTGGAACAAGATGTTGAGGAATATGCAAAAAGATATTGCATGGATGTTGTAGTAATGAGTTGTTACAACAAAGTGATTTTAGTCCAAGTAAAATAGAGTGATGAGATGCTTGAGTAGCCAATACTAGTGGTGATTTATGAGATAGAGGTGATGAAGAAGAAGAGATGGGATGGGGAGGTGTTAATAACTATTGAGTGAAAATGGTGTAAGGTAGTAAGTGTAGTTAAGTGAGCATGTGGCATTGCCTACAATTGAAGATTATAGGTGAAGGAAATGTGGAGAAGAAGACAAAATTGAAGGATGTGGTATAGTGTGTGGAAGAGGAGGAAGAAGAAAAGCAATAAAGGACAAAGATATTCAATAGTTGTTGTTTTATCAATAACCTTGTGAGCATGATCCCCACATTTTCAAGTAGGGGAGTTCCATGTAGGAGAATCCTTGGGGATTTGGTAATTTTATACACCCAAAAAAAAAAAATAGTTATGTTTTAGTTTTAATTCCAGTTTGTCTAGACTTTTAATGCTCATATAATGGTTTAAAATTTTGTTTGGCATGTTCGTATTTATTGGAACTAGAAATTTAAAAAAATGGATATATTATAGAGATGATCATATGACACCTTCATGCCAAATTTCAAAAGAATATATTGATTTTAGCCTCTATTCCAAAGCTCAAAACTAATGCATAGAGAAAATCATGCACGTGCACTAGCTTAGTATTTGGATCAGTGCACTCTCATTTATTGGAATAAAATAGGATATCAAGAAAATGTATTTATATATTATTCAGAAAATTTCAGCAAAATTTGATTCCACACAAGTTTCCAAAACTAACATACAATAATCTCTAAAAAAAAGTATACATTGACAAAGGACTAGTATTTTGATCAACGCATTCCCATACTTTAGATTTAAGGTATCTAATTGAATATGTTGTAGAGGACACATTCCTCTATCTTATCACCAAATGTAAGAAAAATATTAAGTACTGCACCCAAGATATACCTTGATTAGAGACTACACATATTTTTTTTAAAATAGGGGTTTAATGTTTTGACTTGTACACAACCAGGAGTCAAATTCTAATTTTTTTTTATACGATGTTGAAAAAGTCAAAGTTTACACTTGTTGTTAAAATTTGATAAAAAATAATATGTTTAAGTGGTCTAATTAATTCAATTACAAATCATAATAGAAAATGACAAAATTTGGAGGGTGACCAATAAAGTATTAGTGATTTATTAATTGTAAAAGTGTTTGAGTTACCCAAGGAAATGGAAATACTTAGAAACCAAATTTATTAGCCCCATAGCTTAAATACATGGGAAATTGATGTAATGGGGTCTTTGGCTCTCCATTATTTTATAAAATAGGTTTTAGAGTACTTACCATTGAGTTCTAATAAAACTATGTTGAATTAGTTGTAGGAAGTTTTTGTTGCTCATATTAATTTTTTGAATATGTATTGTATTTGATTCTCTATTGATTGCATGGTATTATGATTCTTTGTGTGCTTTGATTTGTAAGGGGTCTCTTCCCACTAAATCAAAGGGGGAAGCTACACATGCAACTTCCATAAGTATCAAATAAATAAATAATATTTACACAAACTAGATTAGTCCAAATGCCTGTGAATTAAATGTCAAAAGTAAAAAACAAGGATTGATAACCACTGAAACACCCAAAATCATAATCATAAGAAAAAAGAAATAATTAAAATAATAAAAACAATAAACCCAAACATAAATTAAATATTGGATGTGCTCATTATTCTAAATAGCATAACCTATTGGAGGGCATTGAGGGATTAGAGGGATCGGCGACAACGGAACCCTAACTATCGTAGCCCTCTGGTTCGTGTTACCGCTTTCTTTTCTGCATGTTCGCAATGTCAAGGACTTATCCTAGGTTTTCCATTGGTGATGTCATCATTGGCTTCCCTGTTGGTTCTCTCGTTGGCATTTTTGTGTGCTTGGGTGATGGTTTTCTTGTCACAGTCATTATGCTTTACTCTTCGTGGTTTCCTACCACCGCTTCCCTTTCCTTTGCGGGTTCTGCTCCATATTTGTTATTGTTTCCTCTAGTATAATTTTGCAATGTGTTGTTTGTTTTGGGCTTCGATGGTTGTGGTATCTTTCCGTTGCTCCGTCATATTTGTCGCCTTATGTTCTTGCTTGCCGGTTAGTTATGGGTTGGTTTTGTGGATATTTTTTGTTTGTTCCTAGGGCTTTGGCCCAGTTTTATTGTTGTAACATTTTATGATTTTTATCAAAAGGCTCTAAGTTGTATCTCAACCCTTTTTCTTGGGTTCTTTTGTTTGGAACTCTGGGGTTATGTTTTTTGCTTCTACTGGGAGACTTCTCAGGTTTTGATTGTTCAGCTTAAATGTATGATGTATGCTTGTTTCTTGGCGATGGAATCTCTCACAAAGAGTTGGTTTTTTGTATGTAATTTTCTTTGTTTCTTTTGCCTCTGGTGAGCTAAATTTCTCATTATCTCTTGTCATGAGGTGCATCTACTAGAATTCTTACAACATATGCATAATGAAATTTTGTTTTTCTTTCATGATGAATAAAATTAGGGGTGTTTTCTTCCAAAAAAAAACAAAAAGATGAGAAAAAGCAACATAAAATATCAAAAATAAGTACAAACAATAATATTGTAATAGGCATAAACAACTCACCTTATATTGTTTATTATTACCTTGGATCTGGGTGGCATTCTGACAACACAAGCCTTCAATGTTATTAATGAATCCAACACATAGACCTAAGGTGGGTTTTCAGCAGCACATTTGGCTCACTTTCCACCATGTCTCGAGTTTGGAGCATGATGGTGGTGTCAATTCCACCTCGTCTTACATTTAAAGCGCATTAAGAACATGGTGATTCTACTTGGCGTCTGACGTCCCTCATTCCTCATTAATACATTGGGAGATCTTGACATGACCATCAATTCCTCCAATCCCATGAAGGTAGTTACTCTGCTCAACTTCAGAGGTTTTCATTTGGTTTCTCTACAACTATGGTCCAAGAATGAAGGAAACCTAGAATAGGTGGTTGTGGGCGAGGTTGACCTCTCCACCCTCCATAGCATGGGCACGGGTATGAAAATTTTGATTGTGATATTCTGCACCACTTCAAAATAATGGTGGAATATGTTAAAGCTCGTGAGAACTAGGTCTCGAGTGACCATAACTGGGACCTATGCAACATCCTGGGGCGCCATTATCAGGATCAAGAAGACACCAATGTGTTCCTATAAGGAAATGTCTTAGATCCATAATTCCATTTACATTCTACAAAGTCTTCTTATCTTTGAATTTCCTGACTTCTGAGTATGGAGCTTCAAGGTTCAAAATATCCCTCAAGTGGTATAGTGGACAACTCCTCACTTTCTCCAGTGCACGCAAATGCTCCTGTGATGGGCTTCATATCCTCTTGCTGCAACGACACTAGTCACGTAACGATTCGAAACTTGCCTCTGTCGGTTCAGGTCCCTCCTGTGGCAAAGGAGACAATCATAACATCTATATCAACGGTCATGGTGGCCATGTCAACAGTTCCCTCTAGCAGCTCTATGATTTTCCAGCCTCCTACAGGTAGCCAACTTCCTCGAGGATCCCTCTGCTAGATGATATGGACTACTACAAACCATGACCTCTGGTCCAAGAGGACCGCCCCTGAGTGTTAGCTGGTTTTGTTGGTCTTTCAAGGTAGCGTTGGTATATATCTTATTAGTTCTTGGTCTTTCAAGGTAGCATTCTCGACTGTAGTTATGATTTTGAATATTTTTCTACAATGTAACCAAAGAGAGGCTCTTTAGTTTCTCCTTTGTAAGCATAGACCTCCCCATATTAGTCTCCATCATATGCTTGCTCAATCTCAGGCCCATGTTTATGACCAGTCCTTATTGAGCTCTAATGCTCCAAAGAATGTACCTTTTGTAGTTATACTATAATACAAAACTCTTTACTAAAAAATAGTATTTACTGTTCATTTTCATATTTTAATGTTTATAATAACTTATAACATATAAAAAAAAGAAAAAAAGAAAAAGAAAAAAAAAAGGATAATAACTCTTACCGTGTAAAAATAGACCAGGTTTGTTAAAAAAAAACCCTTTAAAAGAGCACTTCATATTCTAAAGTTCCAGTCCAAAAGTTAACATTTTACATTGCGAGGTGGCCAAATGAGGCATAATAAAATGGCATTGAAACACGACCCATGCACACTCCCTAACTCTTATCATATATAAATTTTATATACAAGAGGATGCCTAAACAAGTCACAAGAATTAGAAAGTGCATTATATTAAATCATTCATTATCATTCTCATCATTGTCAATAGTGTTTAAAGTTATCAAAATATTGAGAATAACAAACCATATTTTCTATAACAAACTAGAAATTTCCCCTAAAGGTGAAAAGATACACTGAATGAATAGAAGATTTGGAAGATCGTCTTGAAAAACTAAATCACTAAATATAATAGAATAAATATTAGATAACAAAAAAAAAAAAATTGATTTTTTTTTTTTAGAAAACTCTATAAAAAACCTTATATTTCAATTGTTGCTTACTTGTTGATGGAAAATTTGTGGTTACAACATTTTATTATGCCGAGGATAACATGACTGATGGAAAATTAGGTAAGTAAACCATTTATACAATTCCTTATTTAATTCTTGGAGTATTGAAAAATTCTTGGTTTATTATACTGTTATGTTTGGCACGGAAAATTGCAAAGACAAAATGGATTAGTTTTTACACTATAGTTTTCACCAATCGAGTCACTACAACTTAGAGGACAACTTCAAAGAGCAAGACAAAAAAATTGAACAGGCACAAATTGCTAGGAATTGCCAACTTGTTCATTTGGGAGTCTCTGCCAAGCCCAACCCCGCAGAGAGGCATCTTCCATATAATTAGTAAATGTACAACAATTTTAACAATAATACATTAAAGTAACTTTTAAAATAAAATATACACTCAATGAATATGCTTTTGGGACACTCATATTAGAATTTTCATATTTAAATATAAATATTTACAATAAATTTTATTTATAATAAATATAAATATGATTATATTTGTTACTATTGGAATAATAATATTTACTTTAGGTAATATAATTATGGTTTTGATTCCAATTAAATGGATGGGCTAAGCATTAATTCATATACCTTACTTTTTTTTCTTAATATTAATATAATTAAATACTAGAATTTTTGTATTTATTCCAATATTTACTTCAGTTAATATAATTATGGTTTAAATTCTAGTTATATGCGTGGCCTGAGCATTGATTCAGATACGTTACTTTTTCTTTCTTAATATTTAATATAGTTAATTATTAAATTTTTTATATTTAATTATATAATGACTTGAAAAAGCAATGTGGCCCCTATCTTGTAATATTCTTGATGATATACACAACAATTGATAATTTTCTCCTAGTTACAAAATCTATGACCTTCATCACATGAATATAAATGTTTGACATTAAATTAAACATCTTGGCCTTGTGATGTAGGAGGAGAGGAGGAGTTGTATATGTTGTTAGTAGCTCATTCGGGTAAGCAATTTTAGCAATTTTAGAGCCGGACTGATTGACACGTCAAAGTGGAAACTTGGTGTCAACTACATGCTTGAATCAATGTGTATCAGTTGTCAGCGACTCATGCAGGTCTGAGACTTAAAGTATTAAAAAAAATTGAAGTTGTATGTTCTTTTTCCTAAATTTAGCCACTGCATTTGTGAATTTTTGGGCTTGTATGTACTTAGGCAATGTTGCACTTGTGAGTCAGTCCCTTTTTGTGATTTTATTCAATTTTTGTCGACTTGCGAGCAGTTTGGGTTTGGATTACTCACTTTATAATTTTTGGTAGTTTTTTTGAGTCTAGCCTTGGAGAGATTATTGAAATCTGCAATTTGTTGGACATCTTGTTGTGCATTTATTTTATCATTTGAAAATATGCATGTTTGAAGCGATCTTTATGGGTTCGAGTGCAGTTTAAGGGGTTAGTTTGAAAAAAAATCGTTTTTTTTTTTTTTTTTTTATTAAGGATTGACCAAGAATCCTTAAGGGTTGTAAATTCTTGTAGAGGCATGTTTAATTTTCTGTTTTACCGAGAATTTGTGTAAATATTGAGGTGTGCGGGTGTTCGTGTTAAGAATCAACTAAAAGATTATTTTTGAGTTGAGAGCGAGCATAGTAGCTCTCAAGATTGTCGAGTCTATGATTCTTTTTCCAATTGTGAAGAATATTCATAGTATATGAGATTGAAGGAGGTATTTGATTTGATGCTGAAGAAAATTGGAAATTAATTATGCATGACATATCCACCTAACCACCCTATAGAATTACACAACCTATTTGGTCCCAGGATTCTTCAATTGAAGGCGATTTGTTTATTATTCAGGACAGATGAAAAAAAGAGATGAAAAGGGCCTAAATATTAACAAATCATTAATAATTCATTGCATTAAAAATTTAAAATTCTATGTCAGATGTAGAGGAAAGGTATTATGGAGATTAAACCACACTGTTACTAACTGTAAATTGTTGTAATCTCCAGAATGCGTAGTTTGTAAAAAGCTAATACTAAACAAGATGAATGGATAGTCAAGGAGAAGAAGAAGTTATTTTAACGTCCACGAGGCTAAAGATAGCCTATGGGACATATTGCTTCTCTATTTGGCTCTTGTATTCTGTCCTTTTCCTGTGACGTTTCACAATAAACTCTCCCAACTTCTCGACAAATCCCTTGCTGAAAAGAATATCCAACGAGGTAGCTGCCAATATATCTGCATAACTTTTCCTATTGTCTTTGAAGGCCTCACATTCTAAAATGAAATGTTTTTTTGTTTCCACTTTTCCCGAAGAGAAAAAAATGCATACTCTTTCCTCCCACACTTCTTTTGGTCTTTTCCAGCGACATGTTTCACACCAGAGTTGATGTGAATTAGTCCTTAATTGAGCAATGAGAATTTTGGTTCTCCAAGAAATATTGGCCCCTATGTACACTTTTTGTTGATGATTATGAGTGGGATTAACCTCTTCAATATAATAACTTTTTCTTTCTCTCTAGCTCCTTCTCCCAAGTACATTTGTGGAACTTATCCATTTACTATTTGTGGGACACATGCTCAAGCAAATGCCCCATTTGCTAAACCATTTGTTATTTTTCTACATCCAAGTCTTCTTTATTGTGCACAATATGTCATTAAACAAAACCTTAGGCCATCTTCCATCTTCCATTTGCTCAATTTTTTTAAAACACCTTATGACCCGCACCATAGAAATTGCTTCAATAGGAGCAGCCCATGTTTCACTTAACAAGATAACATAAGGAACTACACATTTAATTTTGAATTTTTTTGTAATCAAACGCTTCTGAATTTTCTCAATTTGTTTCCATTGCATGTCGGATGCACTGTTGGCCTACAGTTCACAACCGTAGAGAATCAACGGAATCACTAAAATCCCAAAAAGCGTTAGAGTGGTTTTCCAGTCCCATAACTCTTCCTCTCTACACCTATTTTGAAAAGCATAAAATGCTTTCCAACCCCCCAAAGTTCTTTTCCTTCTACATCCATCCAAGCTTAGATTTCTGTTGAAGTCAATTCCAAGGTATTTACAATCCATAGCATCCTCCAAAATGTTTCCTTCAAAGTAGAACTTATGTTGGTTATATTTTCTTTTGTTAGAGAAAATCACTACCTTCGTTTTGATGATATTGACTTGCATCCCCACACTTCTACAAAAATTTTCAAGCGAAAGTAAGTGCTCTTGCAAACCAAGAGCAGATTTAGAAATCAGAATAAGGTTATTTGCATACAAAATAAGCCTTATAACAAACTTTCCCAAATAAATATCGTCACCCCCTTGAAAATTTAGCCACTCTTCAAGCTTGTCGATATATAAACCAAAGAGGGTATGAGACAATGGGCAACCTTGTTTGACCCTGATATCGCTTCTAAAACTTTCAGAAATTCCCGTTGAAGTTCTAATTTTGAATTTCACCTCTTCATACAGCATATGCATGGCTGCTCTCAAATGACTGGGAACCCCAAGTTCCTCCATTCTGTGCCAAAGCTTATCCCTAGGAACCATTTCAAATGCTTTTATGAAATCAACAAAGCAACAAAAGACTTCTTCCTTTTTCTCCCAAAGTTTCTCAATGATGTGCCTTAAATTTATACCATGATCGACTGTGGAACGTTTAGGTCTAAAACCTACTTGTCCTTTAGCACATTTATCTTTTTCTTCTACCCACTAGCTGATTTTATTTTGTACATGATTCCAAATAACTTTGAAAATAATGGGTTTATCATTATGGTGCTATAATTGGAGGGATTATTAACGTCACCACTCTTGAAAAGAGGTATCGCCAGACTAGTTTTCCAATCTATGGGGAACCCACTGTTGTATGATGATGTTGAAAATTTTTGTAATGTGAGGTGAAATTTTTTTTAAGCCCCACTTTAGATACTCTTCTTGGAGTTCAACTAAGTCTTTTTCTTTTCCAACACCCAAATTCTTGATACCCATCTCTACCTCTTGCACCGTGAAGAGTTTTGTATCCGTGTTGACCAAGGGAGGAGGGTCAACCTTGGGATCCTGCTCATAAAGTTGTTTTGCATAGCCAAACCATTCAGAAGTTGTAATATTGTTTTCAGTTTGCATATTTCTTGGTTGGAGCTCAACTAATGATTTTAATTTATTTCAAACCCTCATAATGTTCAAATCATGAAATACTACATTCTTATTGTACGTACAATATTTTTTTCTTCAAAGAAATAAAGTATTGCGTCTGAACCAAGTTCTGGACCTTATTTGCAGCTCTACATTTCTTTTCAAAATTGTTTAATGAATTCATTAACAACCTCACATGGTTCACTGAATAGGGATTCAGATGATCCACATAGTCAACCATACCTTGGTGGCAAAGCATCGCATTTCCAAACCACATGGATATAGTGGGTTTGATACTTAGCGTACCCAATTCTCAACATCGTATCAAAACTAGGTGTGGAGTTTGAGCGTTGGGGCATCCTTATATCGATTTTGATTCCCCAATATTCGGAAATCAGACGAAAATGGGCATGGTCAATTATTTGACCATAACATGTCCATCTGATGTCGACTATTCGAGAAATCAACAATCGACATAAGCTCAAGGCATGCGTTGCTAAGGTTCCAAAGGGAAAGTGTCGATTGAAGTTACACAAATTGAACCATTATTTTTCTCTATGTGCTTGAGTTTATGTACAGAAAGTAGCATAGCATATGGATACTAAAAAAATCTAAAAGAGGCGAATTGCCTGCGACGGATATTGTTAACAACAATGATGATTTATGCTGCCTGGTAGGCATGTTGAGTAATGGAAGGACATATCCAACATCTCCCTTCACAAGATCCCATGGCCTTCAATTCTAACCCAACCTTCAATGCCTACTATTTCCCTTCCTTTGAAAGCTTTTTTTCCATCGACGTCTTTGATACCAGATTCGTATTGATGATACCCTTCTTCTCCAACTCCAACTCCAACTCCCCATACCTTACCAGATAATACCTACAAGTAGTTATGAAAATTTAACAAAGCAATCAAATCATCTCAAAAACAAAAACATTAATCAGCAAAATATTCGACTATGCCTGCGCCTACAAATTGCTAAGATTGGTGGGAGGCATCCGAAACAACCTCGACACTTCAGTAACATCGTTGCTGTTGTTGGAAGTATACAGCCAGATGTTGGCTACAAAATACAAAAGAATTTAATTGTTTGACATGGCATCGAATAATTAGAAGGGTTGTTGTTGAAAATAAGTAGGGTCAATGTTTTACATGCTTGACATGGCATGGAAAAATTATGAGGGTTGCGGTTGGAAAGAGGTAGTGTCAATGTTTTAGAATCTAGTTGTTATGGGTGTGCATCGGGACAGATGTCAAACATAGATGAAAATGGTAGACAATGCTTAGTCAGACCAATTTCAAAAAGGGATACCTTCGGTGTAAATATATTTCAATAAAAAGATTCATGAATATAGCAACTTCGTCCCCACACATATGGCTTATTTTATTTTGTAAAAAATTAAGGGAAATAAATTTATATTTTTAATTATCCTTAAACAGAAATCATCAACGATTTTTCTTTACATAGAATCAAACTAAATGATTCACTAAATTGGATTTTAAATATTTATTGTATAGCATTCGCATATTTGAGTTCGATTGATAATATTATTGTATAGATAAAATGTGTTATCACTCAGAAAAAGTGAAACATCATTTGACATAGTCTCTGGGGTTCATTTGTCAAAGGTATGGTCATAAATTTTATTTTTCATTAGTTGGTAAAGGAAAATTTTAATTTTTTTCTTATTAGCCTATCCTAAGGTCCAAACCCACCCCCATTTAAGTCTTTTCATGTCACATCAGTCATTATTTCCTGACATATTCCATTTCCCAAGCTTATAAATCCGAAAAGGTCATTTTAGCATGGATTTCTTACTTTCGTAGCGAATTGCACAGCAAAAACGCAGTTTCCGCTACGAAACTACTGATACTTTCATTGTGAAACTGCCAGAAAATACACTAAATATGCTACAAAAAGAGGTATTCCTGTTTATCTTTTCAAATCAACTGCTAGGTGTTAGTCAATGATTGGAAAGGGTTAGGGTAGATACCATTCGAGTCAGTTAGGGTTAAATCAAGGTACAATGGTCATGGCTGAAGTCATTATTACTATTTTAAGCATGTATGAGTCACGATTATGCCATGGGCTGTCATCAAAACTTTAAAATATTACCAAATTGAGTCATTTGTCATTCTCCGCTCCATATTTGCATGCTACTGAGCTCTAGAGAGCTATTTCACTAAGCCCAAGTTGTGGCTAGAATTTTCAAAGGTTTGCAGGTATTACTGATCAAGCGAGGCAAAGAAGACATAAAAGCACCATGATTGCAAAGAGGAAGACCAAAAAAGGTTTCCATTGCCTCAGATATGAGCCATCAGACATGAACTTGATTAATGAAGACCCAAAAGCTTCAGAATTTTTCAGAAGAACACGGTGTTTGCAGTTTTTCCAAATATTGCAAGGATGCCATGTGCAATTTTCTAAGGATTTTTCCATCAATTTCAATGGGACAACTTCAAAGGTGGGGATGTTGAACCTCACTGTAACTACAGAGACCATTGTAGTAGCAACATGAATTCCAAAAGGAGGAGAACAATGGTTCAAAGGTTTCAAATTCTCCATGCAGTACTGTAAGGAATTTATCAAGCCAGAACATAGTGAGATTGACCTTACAAATGCCATTCCAAGGAGCTACATGAAAGACAACTTCTCAAAGCTATTTCTTATCATTTAGAAGTACTTCACCTGTGAAGGGAGGTATCATATGGTTTATTCTTACCACTTTAGGCTTATGCTACATTTTATTGGTTAGAAATATCTTGATCTACCTTTTTACTTATATAGAAGCTTAGTAAAATGGTAGATAAATTTCAAGCTAAATATGAAGGAAATGAAACCTCACTCTTTCATCACGGTTTAATCAAATCGCTAGTTTTAGAGGAGTTAAAAATATTAGGCAGAGACTGGTCTTCTTTTCTAATTTTCAGTGGTTTTTAAGTAGATGCCATCACTCCTAAAATAACTCCTAAACCTAGAGGTATACCATCACCTTTAGTGGTAGAGAAAAGTGAGCCTTTAGTAGCAGAGCAAAGTGAACCAGTAATCATGGAAACAAAGCCATTGCAGAAAATTGATACACCTATTGTTTCACCTGCAAAACAAAAGCCAACTGCGAGTAAACCTGCAAAATAAGAGCCAACCATGAGCAAACATGGCAGCAAAAGGATTACAAGAAGCCAAACAAGAGCCATTGTAGAAAATTGATACACCTGTTGTTTCACCTACAAAACAAAAGCCAATTGTGAGTAAACCTACAAAACAAGAGCCAACCGTGAGAAAACATGGTAGCAAAAGGATTACAAGAAGCCAAACAGTGGCTAAGGGCAACTTAGAAGACATTCTACATGCTATTGATATTGAGGAAACTCCCATAATACAAGCTGAAGATATAAATGAGGGAGGAAAGAAGCTCAAGAAAGCCAAAACAGCCAAGAAGTTAGATTTTGAAGGTGAGGATGTAGGTTTCATGTTCCAGGCTAGGAAACCAATGAAAAGACATGCTAGAAAGGTCTTAAAAAGCATTAAAGAAGTTTAGAAGGTCACTGAAACTGTCCAACCACCACCAAGCATCATTGATTTTTCATCACCTGCAAAAGAAGATCCAGTCATCAAGCAAAAGAAAGGAAAGGAGAAAATCATTGAAAAAATAGAGATTGAGGTCCTTAAGGAGCAGTTGAAGTTAGAAAATCATGAAATAGCAATCTCAAAGAAAGAGGCAAGGAAACATAATGTTCAAAAGGTGCAATTTGAGAAAATGAAATAAGTTTGGGAAGAGCAAGTTAATAGTGTGTCAAAGACCTTAGATAACACACAACAATTGATCAAATGGACTCAGCCATTGAGAGGAGAGGTGAAGCATATCAGAAAAATTAACTTGCACTTGAAATATAGGAATAGAAAACTGAAGGACCAAGTCAAAGACCTCTAAGAGAAATTAGAATTGATCCATGAAGAGCTGGAGAAGAAAGGCTTAAAGATGACTATGGTTGAAGAGCCCATAGCTCAACTCATCATTAATGAAGAGGAAACACCTCAAGAGTATTAAGTTGAGTTTGATTATGTTTTAGAAGGCTTATGGCATGTTTAAGACCAATTTTCTATAGATGGAGGTTACTTTTTTGAGCCAGGGTTAAAATCTGGAAATTTTACATTTTTTCAAAGTTTCGTAGCGTTTCCTAGGCTTAAAGCCAAGAAAATGCTACGAAAATTTCTATAGCTGTCTTTTTGCTTATAAATCCACTTTTTGCAGCTTTCAAGGAGGGGAAATGTTGGTGATGATGTGTCATATCATGATGGACACCATGGAACAACAAAGAAGTTAAAATTTTGAGTGCAAAGGCCATTTTTTGGATGCTACGAAAGCTCGCTATGAAACTGCCCTGTTTTCGTAGCGAGCTATTTTTGAAGGTTTCCGAGTAGTTTAAAAGCAGTTTTGGATAGGGGGACACATCCAACAGGTCAAGGGACCTTACCACCAGACATGTGTGACTTGAAGACAATGCAGTAAAGACAACTCATCAGCTAAAGTTTTCGTTGAAGATAAGGATCCTGCTTTCCTGAAAAATAGGGTTTGGTTCCATATGTTTAGGAGGGTCTTTAATATGTCAAGTAGTGATGAATCAGGTCATAGCCTATTCAAACTTGTGATGTTTAATCTTAACTGATATGTAACTGTTTTAAAGATAAGATAGACTGATGTAATAAATAGGAGTTTGAGTCCTATTTAGAAAAGGTCGTCTTTAGAGTGTAGCTGTCATTTTCTTATTAAAATACACGTTTTTATGTTATATGAGGTGTCATAGGAAGAGTTCGATGAATCTATCCAAGAGGTAGATCATCCCTATTGTAAGAATGTATATTTAAAGGCAAATTATCGAAGTTGTAAAGGGTTGGAGATTTTAGAGGACTTCTTCTTGATAGACCTGAGATTCTCATGGAGTTTTTAATGTCTTTCTAATCTATATCTTCATGTGTACTACTTGCAGTAGATTTCATCTTTATTACTCAGAATTCATATGTGTATGCTCTGACCTCCTTTATTGATGAAATTACTGTGTTGCCCTATGTTCTATGTGTGATTTTCCTTTGTTAAAGACTCTTATCTGCCTCAGCTTCCATGCCAAGAAACCTTGCCACTGAATCTACTGATTTGTTGACTCCATAAGCCCAATGGTTGCAAGCTTGCATTCTTTTCAACCTACATACACAAAAATCAAGTTACTTTTCAAATAGAGTTAGCCTTCTAGTCCTATCATTATCTAATATCATAAACCCCTTTGAGAGAGCCCTCTCAGACTGAAGAGGCTAAGCTTCGGTCAAAAGCTGGTTTGAAACAATTACATAGAGTTGTTTGATCAACAACCAATCAAGTGCAGTTTTGTGATAACAAAATGCATAATTATGTTGTTGGAATTTCACCTTAACTTCATAATGATGTGTTGTTTTTTATTTATTTAGAAGGTGAAAAGTTATATTTAAAGATATTTATATATTTTTTTCGTATGTATAAATGTGTTTATTTTGGAATAAGTTTATTAAAAATTTAATTTAATTATCAAATAATTATTGGGTGGATGGTGTGTTTTGCCTTTTCAAATTGATTTAGAAAAATGCCATATACATAAACGTCATTTTATGGATTTTTTTATGAATTTGATCTACAAATAGCAATATACTTTTGTATATGCACATCATATAAGTGGCATTGAATGCAATTGCATGCCATTTAAGCTCTAAGTTGCATGCAATTTAGTATTTATCTAATATGCATTATTTTTTCACATAATTAGTACAATGTTTTGGTTAACATTCTAGCAATTTATGAGGTAATGTCTTCTCTAAATTAAATTTCTTAACCTTTTAATATGTTCATTATTTTTTATTTCTTCTCCCTTCTGAAAACCTTAGAAACCCTATTTGATCCCCTTTCTGTGATTCTAACATGGCCTGCCCAAAGGGGGATCCTCCCCCTCTGCTAGATGATGTGGTGGCCTTTCAAGCCTTGATCACATCTCTTCTAAAAAAACCAAGGACCGAGGACCAACATTCCAAATTTGTGAAAAGGGCGGAAGATATCCCTTTCATCGTGATGCCTTCATGATTCTACCACACTAATTTGGATTTTTTTTAGACTGTGCTCTGATTGAAAAATTTACGGGGATGTGCCATCGTTGAAGTACATGGAGCAATATACAAAGAAAACATGGAATTTGGTTCTTTACTTTTCTATTCGAGTTGAAGGAAGACAAAGAAGTAGTTTTCATAAATGACCCTTATTTCTTTAGGGCCAGGGGAATGTATCTGAACAAATGGTCTCTAGACCTTTGTAACATCCCTAGGTTAAAAGTTCATGTAATAAAAGTTAATAAAGGTAAAATAATACCATGGGAAAGGGACACTTATTCAAAGCTAAATGTTGGGAAAAATATCCTAGTTTGCATCACTTGTTGTGTTATCGCTAAGGGAAATTAGCAAAGGCATTGGCTAACACTTTGGAAAAGGAAAAAGGTATTTTGGCACATTATTTACGAAAATAATGGAAATTAGGAAAAAATGATGGTGAAAGGTCACAGGTTGTATGTGAGGACTAAAATGAAGGAAAATAATGGAAAATTGAAGAAATTAGAGGCCTCATCAATAAAAAGACCTCAGAGCATCAATTTCTAGCTTTGGTCAGTGTTAGATTTTTGTCAATTCAATTTTAGAATTAGTCTCAGAGAGGAGAAGAGCACCTAGAGGAGAAAGAAAGCAAGCAAGCAAAGCAAGGACACGAAAAGGAAAGGAAAGGAAAGGAAATCAAAGGAATGCAAGGATCAAGCAACTTCAGAGGGACTTGTTTGATTAGTTGAAGGGAGCAAAAATGTTCTTAAAGATTGATCTGAGATCAGGATATCATCAGGTACACATCAAAGAAGAGGACATATATAAGACTGCCTTCAGGACCAGGTATGGGTATTATGAGTTTATTGTAGTTCCATTCAGTTTGTCTATTGTTCCAGCTAATTTTATGTGTTTGATGAATAGCGCGTTGCGTCCTTATCTAGACAAGTTTGTTATTGTATTCATTGATGACATATTGGTATATTCTAATAATGAGTAAGATCATGTCAAGCATTTAGCAACAATGTTGATATTTCTAATAGACCATCAGTTGTATGCTAAGCTTAGCAAGTGTAGTTTATTTCAGACAAAAGTACACTACTTGTGACATGTTGTTTCCAAGAATCGCATAATAGTAGATCTAGAAAAGATAAATGATATCATGGAGTGGGAGACTCCTAGAAATGTGGAGGAAGTTAGATCATTCATGGGGTTGGAAGGTTATTATAGGAGGTTCATCAAGAAATTCTCATGCATTGCATATCATATTACATCATTGCAGAGGAAAGGTAATAATTTTGAATGGAAAGAGGAGCGTGCAACCAATTTTGAGCAGTTGAAACAGTTGTTGAAAAATGCATTAGTGTTAAAGATTGAAAATTCAGATAATGAGTTCATAGTGTGTACAAATTCTTTCAAAAGAGGACTTGGCAGAGTCCTATCATAGGAGGGACAAGTGATGTGCTATGAGTCCAGGAAATTGAATGAGCACGAGCAGAACTATGTGACTCTTGATATGGAGTTAGCAACTATTATCCATGCCTTAGAGATGTGGAAAATTTATCTTCTTGGCAGGAGTTTTATGTTGATGAGCGATCACAGTGGGTTAATATATTTGTTTAACCAACCTAATTTGAATGTCAGGTAAGCTAGATGGTTGGCTACCCTTAGTGAGGTTGATTTCAAGATTAGATACATCAAGGGTAAGGAGAATAGGGTTGTAGATGCTCTCAGTAGGAAATTACTATTGAACCATGTTGCAGTAGTGATCTCATATGGGACAGATTTACAAGATAGGATCTTACATGAAGGATAGCAGGATGATAGGCACAAGGAGCTTATGCACAAGTTACAATAGGGTACAGGTGATCAAGATGTGGACTATCATCTCACAATAGATGGATTGGTGAGATTTAGGGATATGATCTATGTGTCGGATGGCATTAAACTCAAGAATCTTATCTTAAGGGAGTTTCATATTAAACCATATTCAAGTCACCCAAGATATTAGAAGATGTTGAAAACAATGAAGAAGTTTTACTATTGACCGAATTTAAAGAATGAAGTGACAGATTTTGTGGCGAGATGTTTAGACTGTCAACGGGTCAAAGCATAGTGTAAGCATCCAGGTGGGTTTTTTCAGCCTACTCTGATTCCATAATGGAAATGGGAGGTCATTTCCATGGATTTAATTACTATTCTTTCGAGGACATCGAGAAAACATGATTTTATCATGGTTGTAGTATATAGGTTGAGCAAGGTAGCTCACTTCTTTCCAGTAAAGACTGCATATTCATCTAGTAAGGTAGCATAGGTCTTCACCAGGGAGATCGTGATATTTCATGGTGTTCCAATGAAGATTGTGTCAGACAAGGATGCCAAGTTCACTTCTAAGTTTTGGAAGGAGTTGCTTGCAGGATTGGGGACAAAGTTTTCCTCTAGTACAACTTATCATCCATAGACATATCGACAGACAGAGAGGGTCAACAAGATACTAGAGGATATGTTGAGGATGCATGTCATGCATCAACAAAGGAGATGGGAGGAGTACCTTCCATTGGTCGAGTTCTCTTACAATAAAGATTATTTGGAGTCATTGAGGATGAGTATGTTTGTGGCATTGTATGGGTGGAGTTGTAACACTCCCATCAACTCGAGTGAGCAAGCAAAAAGGTACTTATTGGCCATGACATGTTGGCAGACATGGAACAAGAAATGTAGGTTATAAAGAAGAATCTAAAGGTAGCACAAGACAGGAAGAAATGTTACGCAGACCAGCACAGGGCATCTAAGGAGTTTCAGGTTAGGGAGCACGTGTATTTATGCATCAAGCCCAAGAAGAGCTCCTTGATGATTGGATCATATGCCAAGTTGGCACCATGGTATTTTGGCATTTTGAGATCCTTGAGAGTATTGGACTAGTGACCTATAGAATTTCACTGCCTCCGATAGTGAAATTCCATGATGTTTTTCATGTTTCATTGCTTAAAATATATGTAAAGGATGTTGATCATGTTATTGATTGGTATGTATTACAAGTGGAGAAAGAAGGAGAATTCCATCTCGAACCACAATGCATATTACAACATAAACATCTCATGCTCCAAAACAGAGCACTCGAGCAGGGTAAAGTGAAGTGGAAGCTCTTTGGGCCCGATGAAGCTACATGGGAGATGGTTAATCAGATGCACGCTATGTATCCTTCATTGTTTTCCGGTGTAGGAAAAAGAGTCTTGGTATTTGTACATATTTATGTATGGTTTCTATTTTAAATACTGCAATGATCTATGTTATAAACCTCCAATAAGAGGTATGGTTGCTATGCCATGTTTTACATGATGGTTTTGCTTTTGATTAGGATGTTATTGTAAATATTGCAACAAGATGGGTTATAAAGATCAATAGGAAGAATGTTTTTTCTTTTCATCGCTTTTGCTGGATATAGGTTTGGTTTAACACTGAGGATGGTATTCCCCTAAGGGATAGGGGTTTGTAACAACCCCGAGTTAAAATTTCACGTAATAAAAGTCAATAAATGTAAAATAAGACCATGGGAAAGGGACACTTATTCCAAGCAGAATGTTGGGTAAAATATCCTAGTGGGCAACACTTGTTGTGTTTATGGCTAAGAGAAATTGGCAAAGGCAATGGCTAAGGGTTTGGGAAAGGAAAAAGGCATTTTGACACGTTATTTATGAAAATAATGGAAATTAGGAGAAAAGGAAGGTGAAAGGTGACATGTTGCATGTGAGGAGGAAAATGAAGGAAAATAATGGAAAACTAAAGAAATGATAGGCCTCATCAATAAAAAGACCTCAGAGCATCATGTGGTAGCTTTGGTCAGTGTTAGCTTTTTGTCAGTTCAATTTTAGAATTAGTCTTAGAGATCAGAAGAGCACCAAGAGGAGAAAGAATCTGGAAAGAAAAGTATGGAAAAGGAAAGGAAAGGAAAGGAAAGCAAATGAAAGGAAAGGAAGGAAATGATCAAGCAAATTTAGCGGGAATACTAGCAGGTAAAGTGTTGCATGTATTATTTCCTAGCTGGTTTTGACATGCATGGTAGGTGCATGCTGGTATTTGATTCTTTTTTTTTTTCATTGGAATTGGTCTTGCTAGGTTGGAAAGTGGATTTTAGCCTAGCCTTGCCATTCCCGGATAGCTATGGTGTGATGGGATTGTTCTCGGTTTGAGCTTTGGATTTCCGAAAGATTTTGGATCTAGGTGAGGTGGTATAAGGAAAATTCCCAAAGGCCTAGGAATACCTTGACCGGTAATGGTGGGATAAATGGTAAAGACTGAGGGTGGAGACAAGAAAATTCCTCAAGGTATTGGTGAAGAAATTTTGAGGCATCCAAGCTCGGTTCGGTTTTGTGATCTCGGCACCAGCTTAGGTGAGATCATGGTATGGAGAGGCTGGAGGTTGTCTAACTTCTAGGTTCCCTTGATTGTGTTTGGATTGGTTTATCCCATAAGATCCCACATTCATGCTTGGAATATGGCACGTAGGTGATCGGCTAAAAGAAATAATTGATTCATCCAATATATGGTAAGGTGGAACGTGGAAGTCCCAAAATTGGTGTCTGTTGCTTTGATGAGGAAATGTACTTGTTATTATGTGGCTTTACTAGTTTTTCTCTCATTGGTATTTATCTGGTTATATGTTGGTTATAAGCATGGTTATATGACATTTCGTAGTCATGGATATTTTCATGATTTTACTTGTAACTCAATGAATAATGAATGCAATACCTAATTTATGTTATGACAACTAATTTGAGAATGCATTGGCCTTTATTGTTAAACCTCGGATAATATTTTAGCACCTTATGATCGTACTTTCATTCATGGCATGTAGGTTGCATATTTACCAAGTGTTTGACATTATGTCAGTCTCGTTTGGAGATGGTCAGTTCAAGTCCTAGTTTCAGTTTTTAGTTTAGAAGCATTGTTTCTATGTCATTTATCTTTTCTAAAAGTTTCACTGGATTCTAGGCAGAGACCTAAGTCTCGGCCCTGAAAAAAGTGGCACAGGATTTGGGGTCGATGGGATAGAACTGAGCAGAAAAGTCCATAGTCGCATGGAAGCGACTCGGAACCCATAGTCGCATGGAGGCCTTGGCAAGGGAGTGAATGAGGATATATCTTAGGGAAAATTTGAGTTGTCTCATGGGATGGACACCATGTTGAGAAATCTAAGGCATTAGCATTAGGTGATTTCTCTTCGTTAGTGACTGTTTGTGAATGATTTTTACTTATTTAGATTAGGATATTCTTTATTATTATATTTTTAGTGTTCTTCTTCATCAAATAGTAACCAATGCATAAATAGAAATAGACAAGAGACACATCAAGTAGGCTATGAGCTAGGGCCAAAACCTCTCACCCTTTGAGAGGAAAACCTACACAAATTCTTCTTATAGAGATTCCAATTGACGAATACCAAGACCATGACCCTTGACCTATTTAGCCATTCCAAGACCAATATACAATCATCCTTCCTCCTTGATCTTCTTCTTCCACTTCTTCGATCCTCCTCAAACTGAGATCATTTGTTTATGGCACTGGAAGATGTCAATGTGAAGTCACCAAATCATGACCGATGTAGTAGCATCCAACCACAGTGATACATCACTGAATTGTGGCCTCTATACATACCACCGAACTATGGTTCCTTGTCCTTCCTGTGATATTCCACCGATACATCATAAAACTGTAGCACCATACATTTTAGCATCATTGTAGCACCAAGTAGCACCGAGCACCGAGATTCTCCTTGAAACAACACCAAAACCTTAACTTTGGAAGCACTGGAAACTATTGCAAATATGTCACCGAAATACATTGATATATTATGCCGAGACACTGAGGAAAATGCCACTGTAATGCCATCCCAAATTTAGTGCTACAATCCGCACTGTGATCAATGTGTTTCCTGAGATCACATCCAAACTCCTTGCTGTCTTGACTACCGAAAATCTTTGAATTATTTCGAGGAGATTATTGTGGTTTAGCTGAGTTCTATCACTGTTATACCCATCTGAAATCTCAGAGATGTACCGAACTGAGTTGTGGAAATGTGAGTTGCCTTGCCTCCTATTTATAGTAGTTCATCCATACATTTAAGTTGAACTAAGCATTCGAATGGGTGTGTCTCCTTATGTGAGCCGACATGAATTTTTTCACTCTTACTTGAAGTCGACATGAAGAGAAGGATTGTTCTTATCATTGGAAGGCTATTTAGAAATTTTCATTGACTCATATATAATGACACATGCTCAATAGGATCTCTTCATACATACATGACATTAATTCTTTGACTTAAATGATAAATCCTAATGTTCTAAAATTACTTTCTCATGAAACCCATGAGGAAAGACTTCCAAAATTATTTTATTACATCTTTATACAAGTCAAAATGTCATTATGAAGACCAAACCTAGTTACATTTTATAACATTATAGCCAACACCGCAGGAAACACAACCGCACTGACTAGGACAACAATCACAACCACCACCGCTTGCAACATTGTCGCAAAAACAAACCCCTGCTGCCATTCGAACGCTCGCGACGCTCTTACTCTCAATTTATTCTGTTGAATCTTTGATGGGAATTATATGGGCATCGCCAGTCTCTCGACACCTAAAATTTTCATTGCCTATATTACCTTGCACCCCCTCAATTTTGCAGGCTACCGCCATTGTTTTCATACCAATCATTGCCTCAACAGAACTACCATTTGTACCACATATCCTTACGAATTTCATAACGCCAATCGTTTCCGATCGTACAGTCACATAATATTTAGAAGTGTGATTAAAGAAAGTAGAAACTCTTCTGATGCACAGGTTTCCACACCAGATGAAATCGGCATAATATGTCCTCATATGGAATATGAGGTGATTGTATATTATCAAGGAGTTGCACATTGGAATTTCCTGAGAATGAAATAAAACTGTGTGAAGAAAGAAAAGGGAAGAGATCATGGGAAGTAAAACCATGGAAAGAAGTAGTCAACATCCAAGGAAGCCAAGAAGACTTGACTAGAAAAATCTCTTGGGAAGATATGTAGACTGTGATAGAAGTCTAGAAAATATGGAGACCCTTGACAATACATATCTTTAGGATATGTGTTAATCTAGGATGTCGATGCCTATAAGAAGATGTCACGGTGAAAGATAATCACTAAGGTAACTTTTGATTTAAAAGTTCATATTTATAATTAATCAATATCTGATGAACTTATGCATGGATGCCAAAGGGAAGTATATGTCTTCCACAATTGATAACCATATGGTAGGATAAAATATCCTTGAAAGAAATATGGCCCGAAGAAGAGTAATATGACATGAAGTTAGACCAGATTAGAATATTTATGGATCAATTTCTGAAGATATGACTCATGGATGACAGTGATGGATGATCTGTTCCCTACGAAGATGTAGAATTTTTTCATACAATTCTGTATTTTCGGATTCTCTTGATCTAACAATTATATGCCATTGTTAAATACAGAATCCTTCTACTTAAATCTTTGCAGAAATTTAATCACCAATTGAAAACACATGAAGAAAGATAAATCACACATAACACAGATTTTTTTACCAGGAAAGCATAAAGCTAAAAACCCCACTATCATATATTATGTATATATCATAGATCATGAAACAATCACATACAAAACTCTAATCCAAGAGCTCTCAGTACAATATACAATTGTCTCACACTATCATACAAAAATTGGCATGATCATGCACCAATTTAATGCCTCCTGACAGCATGCCTCCACTGCGCAATCCCTACTGATCACAATCCCTGAATGAATTTGATCTTGCCTTGCCTTGACTGCGCAATCCTCATTGGCATCTCCAATGTGTGTTTGGTTGCACTGTGCACCCACTATATTCACAACTGATAGTCAAACTGTCCCTTTCACCTATCTCTCAACTGGGTCTCCACTGGATCTGACATGCATGCAGTTAACAGTAGTAAATATTCAGTTGCATGTGAGATCACTCCATGTGAATTAATTTAATATTTAATTCATTGATCTCTCACCAGTGTATCTTTAGTTACAACAAGTTACAACTAGCACAACTGAGTTTAACTCACTTAATTGAGTTAAACTACTTTACAACTCACATAACTGCACATCCAACTCTATTACAAATTTGTATCACTCAGTTACAACGAAGTCCACTAGCATGTCCCACCAACCAACCTTTGAACTCGAAATTCCTTGAGTTAATTGGTTTTCCACATCAGTTAACTGAAATCAAGTGCTTCAAGAGAATAGATTATTATTTATTGTCTAATTATTGTTAAGGGCTAACAATAATCGACATGCATTCTATTTTTATACATGCATTCCACGAAACAACTTCGCACATGCATTCCAAAAATAGACGCCCATGCATCCTTATAATTTTATCAACCATCTATAAATAGATTACTGCTAAAAATAGACTTTGATCCAAATTCTAAAAATAGACATATCACCTAAAAATAGCCTGCAAGCGCCACCTAGTGTAGGTGCTTAATTTTTACTAGGATAATCATCTTGTTGAATCTAAACACTCCCTCTCAACAGGAAAGGGATTATCCTTCACCCCGATCTTGTCTCTATGGTATTAGAATTTTCTCCTGGAGAGTGCCTTTGTCAGAATATATGCATCCCAATCTTTCGTAGGAATGTACTGAATCAACATGAACTTCCACTACACACAATCTCTGATATGATGATACCAGATATCTATATGCTTAAATCTATCATGAAACACAAGATTAATCGAGAGTTTAATGCAACTCTGATTATCACAATGAATAATTGTAGGATATAAATGAGAACCAAACAAACCGACCAGGATCTTCCTCTTCCAGATAGCCTCACACGTAGCTTGACTTGCTGCCATGTATTTCGCTTCCGCTGAACTGAGTGCCACTGATCTTTGTTTCCTGTTGTACCAAGAAAAAACTATAGATACAATACTGAAAACCCCTCTTGATGTGCTCTTTCTGTCTGTTGGGCTGCCAGCCCAATCTGCATCCGTGAAGCCATGCAACTTCACCTCATCCATATGTCTGTACCATAAGCCATACTCAGATGTGCCCCTGAGATATCTTAGGACATGCTTGCTCGCCTTCCAAAAGAGCTTGGTAGGCTTAACCAACGCTTGACTAAGCTGGCTCACCGCATAACATATGTTCGGTCTTGTATTGACTAAATACAATAGCGAACCCACCAACTGTCGATAGACAGTAGCATCCACTACCTCTCCAGATGTAGCGTCCTCTTTCCTCTATTTTCCTGGAAGAGGAGTATCCATGGGTTTGCAGCCCTCTATGTGAAACTTACTGAGTATCTCCCTTGCATACTTGCCTTGCGACACAAACAGTTCACCTTCTTGCTACCATATTTCCAATCCAAGGAAATAGTGAAGGAGGCACATATCCTTCATCTCAAACTCCTTTGCAAGGTCCTCCTTGCATGAGTGTATCAGCTGCTTATCACCAGTCAGTATTAAATTATCAACATAAATAACAATGATTAAAAGCTTACCCTCCACCACAATCTAGTATAGGTTTGCATCCGCCTCACTCTTGGTGAAGCCAAGTCTAGTGAAATAGTTGTCGATCCGAGTGTACAAAGCACAGGGTGCTTGCTTCAGCCCATATAATGCTCTTTTGAGTTTGCACACATGCAACTCGCGGCTGAAGATCTCAAATCATTCACACTGCTCAATGTACACTTCTTCCTCAATGATCCCATTAAGGAATGCAGTCTTCACATCCATTTGATGAATGTGCCAACCCATCTGCGCTGAGAGAGCAAGGATGGTCCTTATGGAAGAATACCGTGTGACAGGTGCAAAGGTTTATACATAATCAATCCCCTCGAACTATGAGAAGCCCTAGGCGACAAATCTTGCCTTATACTTCTCAACACTCCCATCAGCAACTTGCTTTACCTTGTAGACCCATCTTGAACCTACCACTGATTTATCAACCGGCCTTGGAACAATTTCCCAAGCACTGTTTTTGACAATGGAGTCATACTCCTCCACCATTGCATCTACCCATGTGGGCTCCTACACTGCTTCCTGAAAGGAATATGGATCAGTCAAAATACATTTGCTCATGAGAGCCATGTATTTAGTGAAATGGTCAAGAGACTGTCTCTGTCTGCGCTGTGAAGTAGGGACTCCTACATTCTGTGCCGCATCAAGCTTCAACCTCTCAGCTTCTATGGTACGCCTTCTGCTAGTTTTGATGTTTGGCTCTGCATGATTGGAATCCTCCACTCCATGAACCTCCTCCTGTGGCTGATCCACATCTAGAGACTCATATTTGGGAACAAGCAGTTCCTCCTCTGCATACAAGTCTAGCTCCCTCTCAAGAGACAACTTCATGGATTTCTCCTCATTGAATTTTATATCTCATCGCACCACAGTCATTCATTTTTTGACAAATACACACGATAATTATGGAGTGTTTCTGTGTACCCCAAAAATAACCCAACTTCAGCAGTCGACTCTAGCTTCTTCCTGGCGTTCTTGGTCACATGCACATAAACAAATGAGCCAAAAATCTTAAAGTGAGAAACATCTGGTTTCTTGCCAATAAAAGCTTCTTTAGGTGTACTCATGCCAAGTAATCTATGAGGACAACGATTTTGCACATAAACTGCAGTGTTGCATGCTTTCACCCACACGTGCATTCGTAGGCCCTGATCATGCAACATAGCTCGTGCATCACCCATGATCGTTATGTTCTTCCTCTCCGTGACCCCATTTTTTTGTGGGTTATGAGGCGCTATGAGTTCTCTTCGAATGCCTTCTTTTCTATAGAAGTATTTGAACTCGTTCGAGATATATTCACCACCATTATCGCTTCGCAGAGCCTTCACATGCTTCCCTAACTCTTTCTCCACCAATTGTTTAAACTCATAGAACTTTGAGAATATTTGATCCTTCTTCTGCATGAAGAAGATATAGCATCTACGAGAATAGTCACCAAAAAAAATAACATAATACCTGTGTTTTTCTGTTGAAGCAACCGAGAATGGCCCACACACGTCTATGTGAACTCTCTCCAGGATCACCGAATCACGGTTCTCCTTTTCATGAAAAGTGGTCTTCACAAAATTACCCATAGTACATCCCTTGCACTGATCTAATTGTGCAAGTTTACCCTTAGGAAGTCCAGTAGAAATCTGCTGCAAAATTTTCAGGGCACCATGGTGAAGATGGCCCAATCGCTTGTGCCATAATTCACCCTCCTCCCGGCTCACCACTTCTTCTTATTTTCCCACCATTGCAGCACAGCCATATACCTCTAGCTTGTAGAGATTATTAACTCGAATCCCTATCCTCTTGGTTTGACCCATTGTTTTATGTCGCAGGAAAGATTTTCCATCGCTGAAAACAATGTCATAACCTCTGTCGTCCAACATCGCAACTGAGACCAAGTTTTTCTTCAGACCTAGAACATGCATAACATATTTCAACATAAATGGTTTACCTGAATCCCTCCCAAAGGTAATGGTACCAATTTCGGTCGCACTATATCGTCCATCATCGCCCATCTCTATATGCATTTGGAGATCTTTCTCCTCCAAGTCACTAAAAAGATCCTTATCTCTTGTCATGTGGAAGGAAGAACCACTATCAAGATACCACACTGATCCCATTGTGATTGAAACCAAGCATGCGATCAAAGAGAAATAAATTTCAAATTGTGAGGCAAGGACCTCACCAGCTGCAGCTCTAGCAGCCTTCTTGTTCTTCTTTTTCTGTGGGCAGTTAGTGGCGAGATGCCCATGTTCGTGACAGTGAAAACACTTCACCTTGGACAAATCCATCTTCTTGCCTTTAGCCTCAGATTTTGAGTGGAATTTCTTCCCCTTCCCTTTCCTTCCTTTGGCAGCCAAAGCACAATCCTCTTCATCATCATGCTTTGATTAAGATCCATATCTAGTGTTCTGTCTGAAATCCTCCTGCACTAGATCCGACCACAGTCATTCCCAATTCGACAGTTTTTCCCGTCCGTTGACAGAGTCTTGATAACTGTGCCAACTCTTAGGAAGTCCCAAGAGAGCCAAAATCACCAAATCATCATCAACAACCGTGATTCCCACACTCCCCAGTTCATCCCAAGATTGGACAAACTTTGTGAGATACTTAGGAATATTGTCGCCACTTTCCATTTTGATCTTTCTGAGTTTATCCTTCAATGCCAATTTCCTATGGTCGCTGATCCTTTGGAAAATATCCGTTAAAGCCTTCCACATTGCAAATGGAGTGGCTTTCCCATGAAGGCTTGAGACAATATAGTCTCGCACACCTTCCAACAGAATCCTTACCTTATTTTTCCAGGCATCAAGTAATGCAACATCCGTCGAAGTGGGCTTAGGAACATCACTGTCAATGAATTCCTTCAAGCCATTATCTTCAACCACTGCCTCCATCCTATACTTCCATGCAATGTAGTTCGAGTTACCCTCGAGTGCATACTCTAACCGCAAACCATTGAAATCCATTTGATGTTTACTCAACTGTCACACCAAGAAATTCTTGCATCAAATTCGAATTGTTTCCACCAACAAACTCAGCTACTGCTTCAATGTTGCAATCTTCTTTTCTCTGATACCATGTAGAGAATTTTTAATACAATTACGTATTTTCATATTCTCCTGATCTAACAATTATATGCCACTGTTAAATACATAATCCTTCTACTGAAATATTTGCAGAAATTTAATCGCCAATTGAAAACACATGAAGAAAAATCAATCACACATAACACAAATGTTTTTACTGGGAAAGCATCAAGCTAAAAACCCCACTATCATATATTATGTATATATCATGGATCATGAAACAATCTCATACAAAACTCTAATCCAAGAGCTCTCAGTACAATATACAATCGTCTCACACTGTCATACAAAAATTGGCATAAGCATGCACCAATTTATTGCCTCCTGACAGCCTGCCTCCACTGCACAATCCCTGCTGATCAAAATCCCTGAATGAATTCGATATTCCCTTACCTTGACTATGAAATCCTCATTGGCATCTCCAATGTGTGTTTGGTTGCACTTGTGCACCCACTGTATTCACTGCTGATAGTAAAACTATCCCTTTCACCTATCTCTCAACTAAGTCTCCATTAGATCTGACATGCATGTAGTCAACAATAGTAAATATTTAGTTGCATGTGAGATCACTCCATGTGAATTAATTAATATTTAATTCACTGATCTCTCACTAGTGTTAGAATTTACAGCAGAAATAATAAACAATTTATCTAGAGGAATAAACATAAAAATCCAGCAATAGATCATTAACATAAACACATATGTTTATCCAGGAAAACCCCAAATCCAGGGTAAAAATCAACCAATGAAATTTCATTAAGCATTGGCGAAAACCCTGGCCAATCTGGCCAAGTGAGCCTTCACCGTTCACCTCCAGGCCTACCTTACAATGAAGTCTTCCCGGCCTTTTATAGGCTCCATTACATGCAATACCATGGACCGAAAAACCATGGGTGCATAATACCATGTACCCCAACACTACCCGATTGTTTAACCTGGTCAACCTTGACTCTAAAACTGAGTCAATTTACCTAACATTCCCCCCTTAAAATTTACTTGGGGTTTCTTGACTAAATCCAGCCAAAACTGCTAAGTGAGACAACACCGCTCACTCTAGCCCTTCCCCCCCTCAAAGTATTACCCAGGGTAGCTATTAACTTGACATCCCCCCTATCACCTAGGTCTAACCCAGGCTTTACCGGTGATTACCCAGGGGTACGCATGCCATACCAGGTCTTACAATGGTATGCCTATTTACATGTAATAAAATTTGACTCCATTACAGTATTTTTTTTTCATTGTTGCAACTTTAGTACATCCTCAATCACTTTACACTTTAACATAATCTTGTTAAAATCATGCTTTGGTATGCCATTACACACTAGACATGATTCTTCACATGTTCTACCTCCGTGCACTAGCTCTGTCCAGCACCACGACTCCATCACGCAATACACAACTAATGCAACTTCTACGCAATCATATCCTCGAATATGCACACCTGCTGGCAGTAATATTTGTAGCATCATCCACCACTTGGGTAGTGGATTACGTAGTCTTCCACGACTCCACGAAAATTACTGTATGCCTCGTTCATGTCCTCAACATGTTCTCCTCCTCCATATTAAGAGCGGATGATTCACTATATTTCCTTGGGCCCGCATGCACCAAACCCATATCTAGCACTACCACTTGTATTCCACAACCCATATTTAATTTCCATGAACTTATCTAAAGTATATAGCTTGCTCACGAACATGCTTCGGATCCATAAGAACTTTGTGCATTATCTACGCAGGGATCCAGCCTCCCCGCCCTTTGATAATTTGCAGCATTCCCTTGTGTATTTCCTCTTTCCTCTCCATGGAATCCAATAGATAAAAAAAAAACCTTTTCTGTTGGTGCAACAAGCTCTCCAACAGCTCACAAAAATCGTCCAGGTCCATTGCCAAGAGGCCTCTGGGCATATTTTTTCTCCACTTCCTAGCAGGGGACCCACTGCCGCCACCTTCTGAGGCTTGAGAGATAGCAGTGGGTCTAGTTAGTCAAAGGTCTTTCCTGACACATAGCCTGTCACTATCTGATCCTTACAAACCATGCACTACCATGCTACATTTTTTCTGCTAGCCTTCATGACGTACATGCCCTCGATTTTTGATGCCCATCTACAATATCTCAGCAAATTCTTTTCCTCTTTGAGCTTCTAGCTACACCGAAAATTTCATTAGTCATGCCACTGTTGAAAGGAATATTTCCATCTCCTTGAAATCGATGTCCACCCAACCTTAGAGCAACCTTGTTATGAATTATAGATCCACAGATCCATAACAGATCTATGCAGATCCAACATCTTCACAAGCAGATCTTGAAATTTTTCCACTGCCTCCACGTATTTCCTTGCTCACCACACCATGCAAAATATCCTCTCCTGACACTTTTGTGTTCTTGCTTACATTATTACACACAACAATGTACCTCTTATGAATCTTCTGGTTCAAATAATCCATCGATCCATACACAAAAATGCATGGCATTCATGACTCACCATTTCTGATAGTAATGTCACGCGCTGCACCCAGATCAGATCTTTTGGACACCCAAATTACGTCAGGGTAGGTCTCACATTCAAATGCTCCAAGCACAACGCTCCTGAACCTCATCGCTTCCTCAACACTTCCTGGATTGCTTTCGCACGCTCAGCCGCAACTTGTTTCTCAGCTATGGGGATCTAGCCATTTGGTTTGAGATCCAGATATGTATTAGTAAAATAGATCATATCATCATTGATATCCATTCACAGGCCAATAAAACCATTGGCAACATAAGCGTCCCTTTGAAGTCAAATATGGATCTGATACCATTTGTTAGAATTTACAGCAGAAATAATAAACAATTTATCAAGAGGAATAAACATAAAAATCCAACAACAGATCATTAACATAAACACAGATGTTTATCTGAGAAAACCCCAAATCTGGGGCAAAACTCAACCAATGAAATTTCATTAAGCATTGGTCAAAACCTGGCCAATCCAGCCAAGTGAGCCTTCACCGCTCACCTCTAGGCCTACCTTACAATGAAGTCTTCTTAGCCTTTTATAGGCTCCATTACATGCAATACCATGGACCGAAAAACCATGGGTGCACAATACCATGTGCCCCAACACTACCTGATTGTTTAACCTAGTAAACCTTGACTCTAACCCCAAGACAATTTACCTAACAACTAGTGTATCTTTAGTTACAACAAGTTACAACAAGTTACAACTAGCACAACTAAGTTTAACTCACTTAACTGAGTTAAACTACTTTACAACTCACATAACTACACATCCAACTCTGTTACAACTTTGTATCACTCAGTTACAATGAAGTCCACTTGCACGTCCCACTAACCAACCTTTGAACGCGAAATTCCTTCAGTTAACTGGTTTTCCACATCAGTTAACTGAAATCAAGTGCTTCAAGAGAATATATTATTATTTATTGTCTAATTATTGTTAAGGGCTAACAATAATCGACATGCATTCTATTTTTAGACATGCATTCCACGAAACAAATTCGTACATGCATTCCAAAAATAGATTCCCATCCATCCATATAATTTTCTCAACCATCTATAAATAGATTACTGCTAAAAATAGACTTTGATCCAAATTCTAAAAATAGACATATCACCTAAAAATAGCCTGCGGGCCCCACTTAGTGTAGGTGTTTAATTTTCACTAGGATCATCATCTTGTTGAATCCCAACAGAATAGATACCAAATTTTAAGGCTCCTCAATTCATGGCATCAACAGAAGGAGTCCTTCATGAGCAGCTGGATGTTTTAATCATTGTTGCTACAAGTCCCTTATTAAGAGGGAGTCTAGTAATAAGTTTCTTACTTGGAAGAAAATCCGTAATTCCTAAGCCAAGAAAAAAGCTTAGGTACATTATTTGTAAGTACGTTCCTTTGTGGAATATGTTCTCCCTAGTTGAGAGGGAGAAATAGACACATCATTATGGTCTTCACCTGGAAGACATAATGCGGGATTGGGTAATCATTTAGAATCCGATACTCTTTTGGGATCTATTAGAGAATCTATGGAAAGATTAGTTGTGAAAGGATGGATATTATTTGAGGATTAGCTATCCCAATAAGAATAGTCCTTATAGGTCATACTTGGTGAACATCCGGGTGGAGTATGTACCTTGGAGGCAATGATGAAGGTGTCTATAGTCATTGGTATCATCAACATTGTAGCTCATAGTCTCGTGGAGAGATGGAGTTGTTAGTCAAGGCCTTGCACTGTGTAAATGCTAGATAATATGATGCTATAACAGATGATTACCAATCAAATTATTCTTATGATATTATTCATATTGAGAGTGACCATGTACCATTATGAATACCTCCCTAGTTAAGAGGGAGTCTTGGAAAGTGTAACTAGGTTTGGTATTCATAATGACTTGTAATTATGAATTTATGTAATGAAGAAGACAAAGATAATAGAATGTATTTTGTAATATTTGCATCATGGGTTTCATGAGCAAGGAAGTTTTTATTATAGGTCAAAGAATTCTTCTTGATGTCTTTAGGGTTTCTCATCTTGTCATAAATGTATAATTTAGAGTCATGTATATGAAAGATTGTTACAATTTTAAAGGACATTCATTGACGTAAAAGTATGCCTCAAGACCTTGTCAATATGCTCATGGAAGTTGGCTTAATATGATGCAAATACCCTTGAAACAAGTCAGCTCACTAAAAGTTGATCATGTGGGCCTAGAGAGGGTAAGACTGTCCCTACAAATAAGACAGGTCTGCGACCTCATTGTACACAATCAATTTCAGATTAAGCTCTGTGATTAATTGAAATTTAAGGTCTGAAATGGATGCATAGAAGGGTCTTATTATAGTGCAAATAAAGGGCTCACATAGTACTTGGTCTTGGGTCTATCTACCTCAACAAAGGATCTGCAATCTTAGAAATAGTAAGGACTGTAATCAGTGCGAGAATAAGGTAATGAAAGGTTCACTTTAGGACTGTTATCAAGTGTTGTAATAAAGTGTGGAACAAGAGTATCACACAATAAGGACAAAGGGTCTGAAAGGTTGGTAAGATCTTGGGCTAATATACTTTGGATATCTTTAAAGGAAATACACAACATAAACAAGGAGACTCTACAACAAGACAAGGGATATCGGTCTAAGGTATATACAGTGTGAAGGAAAGGCGTAGTCTAGGGCTTCAAGATAGAAGGATGAGAAGTCATCCCTAGGAGACCGAGAATGGATCAAGGAAGGCAGTAACTTATCTAGGGACTGAGTTCCTTAATGTTGGTGCAGAATGGTGCAGAACGGTGCAGAAAGGGAGATCAACATAAGGAGCCAAGAAAGAGCAGTGATAAGGGCTTGGAGGCATAATAGTGTCTAGGTTTTGTGTCATTTCCATGGAACTTTTGAATTGAATATCTAGAAGAAGAATTACTTTCGGGTTTTCCTCTCCAAGAAGGAGGGGTTTTGGCTTTGGCTTGAAGAGCTAAAATTTTGTGTCTCTTATGTTTTGATAATTGAATTGATGAAAGACATATTAAGTTAATGAAGATAAGATATAAGGAATAGAAGCATAAAAAGTATAACACAAGAAGTTATCAAGTAAGAGAATTGAATTAAACTCCGCCCTACTAAATTATCAACACTACATTCAATTCTAAAGAGGCAGTTTGCAGAAATTGGACAGCCATCTTAAGAAGATAAACAACCTTATTCAAAGGACCTAAACATAAAGAATATAATATTTACCATCAAATATTCTAAGGATATCTAAAGTATCTCATGAATAAATTCAATTCAACATTTTTCCGAAGTCATCATCAAGTATTTAAGGTGATCTAGCTCTCATACACCTCTATTGAAAAATTTAATCTAAGAGGGAGCTCCTGCTGCTATCTACATCATCATCAATAAGGAATATGATAGAATAAGAAAGGAATCTAATCAAGTAAGTATGTTTATGACTTCATCTGAATATGTCAAAATGTATTTTTGCAAAGAAAGAAACAAATTGGTTGGGGTTTCAAACTTTCTTGCATGGAAGAAAAGGACAAATCTAAATAATGAAGTCATGGACTATATCAAAAGGTCGGTAAATTCAAAAGAAGACACTCAAGGGAGATATAAGAGCCCTGAAGGATCCTTATAGAATCCATAAATGAATCTCTCATCCCTTATGTATCAAATCTACAATCCTCAAAATAAATATATGATAAATTGGTGGAGTTATTCTCGGTGAGTAATATAGGAGAAGTAATGTCTCTGAGATAAGAACTATACAGGTTGAAGATATCAAGAGAAGGAATAGCTTCATACTTTATGAAGTACGAGATCAACTGCGAGAATTGGGAAAGTAATACAATGGTGATGAATTCTCTACTGGAGGGATGGGGGAAACTTCACTTCAAGTATATCTAGGAAGAAAGAAGCAACACCATTCCATGATCTATTATCTCTTTGTAAGATAGAAGAGACAAGGTTAAAAGCTAAAGTGGATATAGGATCAAATGAAAAGAATCAAGTCTATGCTGCCATGCCAAGGAGAAAGAGAAGATTCGGTAAGTTTTGTCCTCAGAAGAAAGGGAGAAACATGGATAAGGTAATATGCTATGGATGTAATGAAATATTGTCCCAAATCTAATGAGGACAAGAGGAAAAAGGAAGAAGCCCATATCATCAGAAAAATGGTAGAACCAGATTCAAAGAAGCCTAAGAAATAAGAAGTGAAAGATATCCATTATGATTGAGATCATCTTCCTCTTTAAAAGGTATCTATCAGGTTCTAAAATAGTATGTTAGGAATATTTGTATATTAGATAGATGCATATCTTTAGAATTGACATCATGATGGAAGTGTTGTAGTAGGAGAACTCGTCATAGGAGGATGTCTAAAACATTTATGTGACATCTATGCTATGAGATAAAATAGGCTCCTGGGAACCTCACTAAAAAAAACATTTATGGAAGGCAATCATCTAAGATCAAGGATAATCATTCAATAATAATTATGGAAATAGGTGTTAACATTTTCTAATGGAATCCTCTTTGGATTCACTGGTTAGAATTACAGCAAAAGGTTTCATTGAGAATTTTAGCTTGTAGAATTTTAGGATTAGAATATGATGACATATTGATAAATCATGTCAAGGGAATGGAATTATTCATTCTAAGGAAACTTGCTGCAAGGTGACTCAAAAGGAAAAGAATGAGGTACATGTATATATATGCTGACATTGGATTCTATGTAGTCATGTCATGTGGTTGCAAGTAGTATACTTCTATCTTTAGAAGTATGATCAAAGAAATTAGAAACTCTTCCGATGCACATGTTGCCACACTAGATGAAATCAACATAATATGCCCTCATATGGAATATGAGGTGATTGTATATTATCAAGGAGCTACACATTGGAATTTCCTGGGAATGAAATTAAATTTTTTGGAGAAAGAAAATGGAAGAGATCATGGGAAGTACAACCATGGAAATAAGTAGTCAACATCCAAGGAAGCCAGGAAAATATATCTCCTGGGAAGATATGTAGACTCTAATAGAAGTCCGGAAAAGATGGAGACCCTTGAAAATACATATCTTTAGGAGATGTCTAAATCTAAGATGTTGATGCCTACAATAAGATTTCATGGTGAAAGATCATCAATAAGGTAATTTTGATTTAAAAGTTAATATTTATAATTAATAAATATCTAGTGAGCTTATGCAGGGCTTCCAAAATGAAGTACATGTCTTCCACAATGGATAACCATATGGTAGGATACAAGATCCTTGAAAGAAATATGGTATGAATAAGGCAACATGACATGTAGCGAGACCAGATGAGAGGATTTATGGATGAATTTTTGAAGATATGACTCATGGATGATATGTGGCCTATTAAAATATCCCAAAATTGAAGGCCTTTCAATTCATGACATAAATGGAAGGAGTACTTCATGAGCAGTTGGATGTTTTCATCTTTGCTGCTACAAGTCCCTGATTAAGAGGGATTTTGGTAATAAGTTTCTTACTTGGAAGAAACTATGTAATTCCTAATCCAAGAAGAAAGCGTAGGTACATTCTTTATAGGTAAGTTCCTTTGTGGAATATGTTCCCCCCAGTTGAGAGGGAGAAATAGACACATCATTCTAGTCTTCACTTGGAAGACAAAATGCAGTATTGGGTAATCATTTGGAATCCAATACTCTTTTGGGATGTATTAGAGCATATATGGAAAGAGTAGTAGTGAAAGGATGGATATTATTTGAGGATTAGCTATCCTGATAAGAATATTCCTTAGAGGTCATACTTGGTGAACATCTGGTTGGAGTATGTACCTTGGAGACAATAATGAAGGTATCTATAATCATTGGTCTCACCATCATTGTAGCTCATGGTCTTATGGAGAGATGTAGTTGTTAGTCAAGGCCTTGCACTATGACAATGTTGGATAATATGATGTTATAATACATGATTACCAATAAAATTATTCTTATGAGATTCTTCATATTGAGAGTGACCATGTACCATTATGAATAACTCCCTAGTTAAGAGGGAGTGATGGAAAGTGTAACTAGGTTCTGTCTTCATAAATACTTGTAATTATGAATTTATGAAATGAAGAAGACAAAGATAATTTTTGTAAATGCTTGACTTATGGGTTTCATGAGCAAGGAGTTTTTATTATAGGTCAAAGACTTCTTCTTGATGTATTTAGGGGTTTTCACCTTGTCATAAATATATAATTCAGAGTCATGTATATGAAGTGTTTTTACACTTATAAAGGACAATCATTAACGTAATTCTATGCTCTAAATACCTTGTCAATGTACTCCTTGAAGACGGCCTATAAGATGCTAGAGATGCTCGTTGTAAAGTCAGATCAAATATGTTGAAGATATTCCTTGGTAAGGTCGGCCTACCCTTAGATGACTATATCGGACTAGGACAGAGGAGATAGCCTCGATAAATGGAGAGACTACGGCCTCATTTGTAGACCATCTGTTAGCAACCTATAATATGGGGGTCATAATTTTGACTTGACTGTTGATAATCTTGTAAATCTTTACATACTTTGCCTTCTGCAAGTTGTATTCACATATTTTGTAAAAAATCAAAACAAATAAAAAAATAAAAAAGAGGGTAAAAAGTCCTAAAAGAAAAATCAAAGGACTTAGAAAAAATAAAAGACCTCAAAAGAAAAATGAATAAAAGATGAAAGTGTGCAAGCATAAGTGCCACTACTTTTTACTTTTTGACTATGGTAGAGTGTCAATAAATGCCATAGTCCATGATGAGTTAAACAGTTTAATCTGGACTTGTCAAGTTTCAATTTCACTTGTTGTAGATAGAGAATGATGAATTGTCATACAGTTTAATCATGATAATTTAGTAGTTAGGTAGAGAAATAAAGTGAATCCAACAGTTTAATCTGGATTCATGGATGAAATAAGTGTAGAATTAAATAGTTTTACTTGCTTTCAGAAAGAATAAATGCTGTGAAGGTTGCTAGCTCAAATGCACCTTACTACAAAGGAAGAAAAAATGTTAGCATGGTAAGCTGGGTAGGTAGAAGAAGGTGAAAAGTCTCAATGTAAATATCATTCATCAGGGCTGCCAAATAACTAACTTCCCCTTCCCATAGTCATGAAACATTCTAAACTATCAGTCAGAAAGGCTCAAGGCATTTAATAGACTTTTGTTGGGACTAGACCCAAGGCTCTATGACTGATCAGTTGAAAGTGTGAAATGTCTATATTAATCCCTAAAATCATATCATTATTCCATTTCATGCATTCATCCCCCTGAATAATCCTAAGTAAAATTCCATTTTTTACTTAAAGGCATTATAATTCCCATTTGATTAACTTCCTACATCATTTGAAAACATTAAGCCCTCAAAATAACATTATATCATAAGTTAAGTGATAAGATTAATGCAAATTATCTTTTAAACTTCACTTTACTTAGTTATGTTTATGTGTTTTGAGTATACCTTGTCCTATTTCCATATTAATTTTGACTTATGTATTAATTCACTATAGAAATAACCTTCTCCTATTATATATAACTCTTTTTTTATAATAAACCCAAAAACCTACTTATTATAACTTTAGCCAAAGTTATTTTATCCCCACATGTTTAAATAAAACACCCACATTACAACCTCTTTGGCTAAAACATATCCTTATGTATAATCCCGCCCCCTATGGTAACTAAATCACCTTGGTTTAATTAACCATATAATAAAAATATATGAAAAAAAACCTTTAAACATGTTTTATATGTGTTTGAAACAAAAATTTCCCAAAGTTTCATTTAAACTAAACTTCATTCAAGCCCTATCTCCTTGTATATTTTCCCTTGCCTGACTCCCTAACCTAAGGTTAAAACCATAATCCGAGTTAAAATCAACCATACATATCCCATATCCCCTAACTGCCAGTCCTAACCCCGGTTAAATCCCAATTTAAAACCCCTCTCGATCATTTTTTCATTGGAAAAGTAGGTTTTCTATATAAAACTTAACCAAATCCCTTTCATTATCAGGGTTAATGCCAGCCCTCCGATCCCCTCGATCCATTTAATCCAACGGTTAAAAAATCAACGCGACCGTGTAATACAATTCTATCCCTCCCCCATCGCGTAGCATGACAACTGTTGGATTTTCCATCAGGTCCAGATTAGATGATCCATATGCAACCCGATTTTCCGACCCCACTACCTTTCCCCGCACCTTTTCAATTGATTTGGGCCCTTCGCTTTTAAAAACTAAATCCAACGGCGCTAGTTCATTTTCGCACTTTTAAAGTGCCTGACCGATGTTTTGGAAAAGTCGCGCGATATGGGTGGTTTTCCCAAACCACCCTGCATTGACGTGTCACAAAATAATTCGATCGCGTTCGAAAAGTAATTTACCACTTACTGCTTTGGAGCTGCGCGAATACCACCTAGTGGTATTCCGAAACCACTTCCGCCCAACCTATGGTTAAATATGATTTAACTGTGGTTTAAAGCGTGGTTTATTCATAAAACTTATAATTTTCATTGAGTTTTCACCTATTCGCGCTTGTAAGCTTTGAAACCTCCGCAGAGTCTAATTTTCATCCTTTTCACCATTTAAACCCTTGAAAACCTCCGCGAGCCCGTTACGAAGCTTCCCAATGCCATTTTCGAACCTACCAGTGAACCAGTGATCAGTTAATAAACCATTTTCCCTGCAATTTAACCACGGAGAGCCACCATATCCTCTGGTAGACCAAATTTCCAGAAATTGAAGATTTTCAAAGCACCTGTAACTCAAACGACCACAATTATACCTGTAAAAGTATTTTTCGTCAATCTCATCTATAAAAGCTTCAATTTTCAAAGGAAAAACACCAATTTATCAGTTATTTCCTGTAATCATCCTAATTTCCCATACAGAGCTCGCAAAAAACATCTAAAGTACAGGGGAAATTTTGTCAAATTTTCCCCAGAATCCCTCATTTCCGTTTTAGCAAGTTTCACCCACTCCTTGATCATTTTTCACTGTTGAAATTGATCATAGCCTTCTTCAGAGCAAGAACTTTATTTTACCAAAGAAATTCTCCAAAAGTCCCTTGTTTCCTACAAAATAACTCAGCAAACAGTCTAAGCTTGCTCTGTTCAATTAAAAAATGACAAAGAAACAAGTAACCCCCAAATCAGGAGGCCCAAAACCTCAGAAGAAAGCCTCTGCTAAAATCCCTCAGCTTGAGTCTTTTAAACTTGATAAACCCACCCCTGCACTCATTGCTGATTCCACAGAAGTTGTCAGGCCTGTCCAACCTCCAGTTACTTCACAAGAAAATAGTCCTCTAGTTGACCTTGACTACAGAATATTGGACCCTTCAGTAGAGTTCAATTTACTTGATGTTTATAACTGGTGTTTTTGAAAATATGTAGAGAAAAGTGATAAAGATATACCAGTTTGGGATTCCAATCTGCCAAAGTACATTGTCCCTCTGACTCATTCAGCCCCTGATTTTGTTAGCTTGTGTTAGTCCTATTATCTTACAGAACATAGGTGCATTGTCAATAAATATAGAGAGGTCATATTTTACATCAATGCAGAATCAATAAACTCTATGATGCAACTAAACCCTGACCCCAATGCTGCTTCATTGTTAATAGAGGATTTATCTCAGCTTTACTTAGACCTAGATTTTGCTTCCAAGTTCAAAATCTTCCAGACTTTTTGTCCTAAATAGGTTGATATCCCTAAGCTCAATCCTCCATTTGATACATTTGATTTTCCAAACGAAACCGGACAGATTGTCTCCATGCTATCATTCATACTGGGATATAATAGTGATGAATTCACTGATGTTGCAATCTTAGGTTTTCTATCTACTTTGAGTCCTGGCCAGCCTCCATCCATTGTGTACAATTTTGCCAAGTTCATTGCAAAAAACATGCACTACCAATTGTCCAGATTACCAGAAGAAGGAGTCTTTACATATACTTCATATCTACTTCATCTCTTTTTGTATTATCAAGCAGACAAGTTTCCTATTGAGTTTCAAAAGATAGATCCAGAAGGGAATGTACTTTCAGTTGTGTTTTGGTCATCAATTTTGAGAAAATGGAATAGGGAATACAACTATGCAGACTTCAATGACTTGTTTTTAGTGCCTGCTATGAATTTGTTGAATAAAGAACAGACCCCTAGAATTAATGAAGAAACAAAGAGAATCTTACAGTTATCTGAGAGCTGTAAAACAGGGGATTGGTACTTATACAAGAATTACACAAAGATTAGAGTATATGGTGCACTCTTGGCCCCATATAAATTGCCTAGATTTGTGACAATAAGGATATTTGCTTTAGAATATTTGAGGCAACTGTTGAATGCAGATGAAGTCAATTTCATAACCTCTAGAAAAAATACTCAGTTCAAACTGAGAAATCAAGTTGGGCGATTCATTGTGAACAACAGAAAAGCAACAAATGAAATTAATGTCAAGTTGAAAGAATATAAATTCCCATACAGCTTTATGTGGAATTATGATCCTCAAGGTATTTTAAATCAAATCAGATTGAAATGCAAATTGTCTGCTTTCTTGCATGATCCCAAGCCCCAAATTGAAAAATATGCCAATAAACTTGAGTGGGAGCCAAGTACTTTGATTGATGATGATACATAGGGTATGCAGGCAGGTAATATACAGGAAAAATAGGTTGATCAAGCATAGGCTCTTACAGTTGATAAAAAGGCTGAAGTTTCTCATAAAAGAAGTGGAGAAGATGTCAATTATATTGCAGAAACCATTTTAGGTAGGAAATTTAAAACCTCCTATAGCAAGAGAACTAAATTGACTGATGAAGAAAGGGATGAAGCTATTAATATTGAAGATAAAAATGGTCATGAAACTGATGATGAGGCAACAAGGATAGTAACTGAAACTCTTAAAGAGCTTCAAAATGTCAAACTTGGAGCAGAGCAAAAAGACACAGTCATGGTGGATAAACAAACAAAAGTTGATATGCCATCTTCTTCTAAAGAACCTAACAACACAGAGTCAGATATTCAAATCAAGTTCAGACAAATAAGAGAAAATAATGAAGAAATTAAAAGTGAAGTATATTCCAAGTTCCTTAAAGAAAATCCTGGGAATAAAGATAGACTCCTCTCAGCTTTTGATTATTCTTCAAACAAATTGGTAATGTCATTTCTCAAGCCCACAGTGGCTGATCCAAAAACAATTGCAGATTATTCAAAGACAGACTTGGAAGTTGATGCAGATGCTGTCCATGAATTAGACAAAATAGAATTCCACAGGAGCAATACAGAGATGCTGTATTCTAAAATAGTCAATAAGACCATGAATTCTATTAGGCTTGAGAAAACACTAATAAACCTTCAGAATCAAATGAAATTGGATAAAGCCTCATTATATGCCAATAACTTAAGAATCAAAGCATTGGAGGATATAGTAATTGAAGCAGGAGCTGACCCAGCAAAAATTGAAGGGGAAAAGGTTATAATCAAACAGAAAAATGAAGACATAGCTGCTCTCAGAAAGCAACTAAAATTGCCTCAAAGTGAAAATCCCCAGGCAAAAGAAATCCTTCAGCAGAAGACAGAAAATGATGAACTAAAACAACTTGTTCTAAAGATGACAGCCCAGATAAAGGAAATGGATAGCCAAATAGAAGCTTTCATGCAAGAAAATGAAAATCTGAAGAAATCTCAACAGGTTTTCATTCCTATAGTGATCCCAACTGTAAGTACAGCTGTTCCTTCTACATTGGCAGAACACTTGGCACCGCAAGGAGTATTGGCAACTGCAGTGCAAATCACTTCTAATGACATCTCTGCCTCTTCTTCATCGACCTCACAGATAAACACAGTAGAGGAAAAAGCTGCAATGATCAGAGCCATGGAAGATCCATATATAAAAGATAAAGAAATACTCAGTTTGAAAGGCATCATTAAAAATTTGGAAACATCTAAAAGAGATGCCTTAATTACTTCCAAAGGACATGAACAGAGGGCTGACAGATTACAGGGACAGGTGAAAATTCTTCAACAATAGGTAAATCTTACTGAACATGTTGCCTACATAAAGAATCATTTGTGGACAAAAATCACTCAAGGCATTCACTTACAATGGCATTCTATCCAAATTAAATATGAGCAAAAAGATCTGCTACAAGCTGCCTTAGCAGAAATTGATAAAACGAAGAAGGAACTTGGCAACAAACCACCTCAAGTAGTTCAACTCATATAATTCTTGAACAGTAAAAACAAAGAAGAACTAGCTGAATTAAAAATTCCAGACAAGGCAGAGGCTATCCTGGAAATCAAAAAGGTCCTAACAAAAAGAAACATCATGAATAATCTGGAAGAGAAGTGTGATAATATGAACATATCAATCAACAAATTCAAAACTAAGTATGACTTGCTACTTGAAGCAGAACTTCCAGACATTCATGCATTGAATGAAAAATTGATGCCTCAAAGGGACTATGACCAGAAAATCAGAATTCATGCTAAGGAGCAGGCTAAAAATCTTTTGCCACAAGGATCTCCATGTGGCAAAATACTACTTCAATATTTTGAAAATTTGTTCTTTTTGGAAAATGAAATCAAGCATATGTTCATAGTAAAACCAAAATTTTCTAAATATACAGAGTCTGATGAAAGCTACAGGAAACTAAAGAGTATAAAGATCCCAACAACCCAACAATGGCAAGAATTCACAGATCTGATGTGAATTTGACAAGTAAAAGATGCAGGAAAATCACATGAAAGATCATATTTTACTGTTACCTTAGGGTAAAAATTCAGGGTTAAAGTGTATCAGATTGTCAAAGAGTATCAGTAAAAAGATTGTTACTGCTGGTCATTTTTCAATTACAATAGTAAAATAGTGAAAATCAGATGATAAAGAGTATCAGAGTCGAAAGTGAAAAGAAAGAGTGATCTACAAGCTATCTTCTACTAGATAATGCATCCAATGCCAGAAATGCTTACAGTACATCATAAAACCTTTTTAATTAGAATAATCAGTTCTATATTTCCTTGTAAAAGAGAACAGCTTGCAAACTGTTTTGCTGCTATCCCTCTTCTTATGTTACATTTCCTATTTTTCCTTAAAACATTATCTCAAACTTTGAGATATTTTGTAAACAATTTATTTTTATAAATACTTCGTTATTCAAAGTATTCAGTGTGGAATAAAATTTCTCAAGACTACTATAGTTATTTTGCTGGATATATTGAAGTTGGTGTGAGTCAATTAGCGAAGCAGAAGACTAGAAACGAGATTAGAGACATCATTCTCGTGGTGACAAGATAAGTCTCATCTTTTTCCTGTTTTCAGTATTTTTCTTTAAAAGTTTACATACATTCATTTAATGTGTTTCTATTCTTAAATGATCAACTAAGGAGAATTTAAACAGGATTAGTGATAATAAGCTCCCTGTTTTAAACTAGTTGGCATTTTTATGTTTTCTGCTTGATAACCGGACCATAGAATTCTTAATTTCTCTAGGTCCCAGTTTGATCCCATCCTTCAATCCTATTTTCTGTAACTTAAGGATTATTAAGTGCCCTTTTGTTTAGACTTCACCCATTCCATCAACAAAGCCTATTCAAAGCCTTTGAAGGTCATCTACCCTGCCCTTAGTACATTTGCATCTTTAAGTCTTATTTCCTAGCTCTGCTTGCCTAGAAAGTTGACTCCATAGCCCTATGTTCTGGTAGATCCTTTTGGTTTACCTTGAAACACTTTTTATTCCCACCACTCTTACAAAACAAGTTCCGCTGCCCACTCATAGCTATCTTAAAACCCTTTACCAAAACAAAGCTAAATTTTAAGGAGAGATCCATCTCTAGAACTCAGGAAGGCTAGATCCTAAATTCTAAAAGCGGTTCTTGGTTACCCCTGGTTTTATTAACTACAAAAATCCCCATCCCACAACCTGAGAATTACTAGGGTGATAACACCATCAATTCGGATCATGGTTTGAGATTAAAGTGTGAATTAAGGGCTATAGTTGGAGCGATTCTAGAAAGATAAAACAACGGAAAAAATAAGGATAATATACCTCTATCTCAAGTCTATTACATCTCGATCAAGTTCTATGGAAGAAGTGTGAAGTATAATTTGCAATCCAATGCAAGGAAGGTCAAGGGATGTTATAGTATGAAACAAGTCTACACTCTAGTGCTGAAATCAGTGCGAAGTAAGAATTCTATACAACACACGGAAAGGGACTGCAAGGTGTGCAAAGAGAGACAATCCAAGTCTCTCTCTTGATCTCAAATAGCTTAGAAAAGGGTCAAAGTTATACACAGCATAAAGGATGGTTTCCACTATAAGAAAGAGACATCAATATGGTGTATCAAGTGTGTATAAAGAAGAACCAAAATAGGATGTCTAGGAGGCCAAGTATAGATATGAAGAAGGTATAAATGAACATATTTTCAAGGGTTGTTAGACTAGGGATCGAGTTCCCTAGTGTAGGTATAGAAAAGGAGATCAGGATAAGGAGCCAAGAAAGAGTAGTGACAAGGTCTTGGAGGCATACTGGTGTCAAGGGTTTGTGTCATGGTCATGGTAATTTCCAATTGAAGATATAGAAGAAGAATTACTTTCGGTTTTTCCTGTCCAAGAGGGAGAGTTTTTGGCCCTAACTTGAAAATCCAAAATTCTGTGTCTCTTGTGTTTTGATAATTGACTTGATGAAAGAAATAATAAGCTAATGAAGGTAAGAGCTAAGTAATAGAAGCATAAAAAGTATATCACAAGTAGTTATCAATTAAGAGAATTGAATTAAACTCTTCCCTACCAAATTATAAACATGGTTTCAAAGCTAAGGTGCTATAAATTTCTATTTGAAAAGAAGACACTCAAGTACCAAGAAATCAAGGATTAGTTTTCAGGAAGGAAAAAAAGCAAAAGCCATAGATGTACATTTAGTTCTAATGAGGCGGTTTGTAGAAATTGGAAAGCCATCAAGATCAAGGACCTATACATCAAGAGGGACATAGTGTAGAAGCCATCAACAACAATTTGGTGTTGAAATCAAATCAACATTGTTGAAGTCATCATCAAGCCATCCTTGATCATCATCACCATCATCAAGGATTCAAGGTGATATAGCTCTCATTCACCACTATTGAAGAAGATAATCTAAGAGGGAGATTTTTCTACTATCTACATCATCGTCAATAAAGAAGTTGGTAGAAGACTCAGAAGCATCTACTCAAGTAAGCATTTTTTATGACTTCATCTGAATCTTTCAAAATGTATTTTTGCAAATAAAGCAACAAACTGGTTGGGATTTCAAATTTTCTTGCACGGAAGAAAATGAAATATCTAAATCTTATTAAGAATGAAGTCATGAAAAATACATGAAGGGAGACATACAATCCTAGAGGATTCTTAGATAATCCATAAAGGAATCTCTCATCCTCTATTTATCAAAACTAGAATATTCAAAAGAAATACATGAAAATTTGATGGAGCTATTATAGGTAAGTACTACAGGAGAAGTAATATCTCTAAGATAAGAACTATAGAGGTTGAAGATGTCAAGAGAATGAGTAACTTCATACTCTATGAAGTACGAGATCAATTGTAGGAATTGAGAGAGGTAATGTATGATAAGGAAATGACTATAATGGTGCTGAATGCTCTACCGAAGGGATGGGAAAACTTCACTTAAAGTATCTATTGAAAGAAATAAGCAACATCGTTCTAGGATCTATTGTCTCTTTGTAAGATAGAAGAGATAAGGTTAAAAGATAAAAGTGGACATAGGATCAAATGAAGAGAATCAAACCTATGTTTCCATGTCAAGGAGAAAGGGAAGATTCAATAAGTTTGGTCCTTAGAAGAAAAGGAGAAACATGGGTAAGATGCGATGTTATGGATGTAATAAAATATTGTCCCAAATCTAATGAGGACAAGAGGAAAAAGGAAGAAGCCCATATCGTCGGAAAAATGGAAGAAAACGACTTGAAGAATCTTAAGAAAGAAGAAGTGAAAGATTTCTATTATGGTTGAGATCATCTTCCTCTTTAAGAGGTATCTGTCAAGTTGAAAATAGTATGTTAGGAAGCATTGTATATTAGATATATGCATATCTTTAGAATTGGCATCATGATGGAAGCATTGAAGGAGGAGCACTCGTCATAGGAGGATGTCTAAAACATCTATGTGACATATATGTTATAAAAATGGCTCTTGGGAACTCACTGAAAACAACATTTATGTAAGGCAATCATCTAGATCAAGGGTCATCATTCAATAATCAATGTGGAAACAAGTGCTGAATTTTTCTAATGGAATCCTCTTTGGATTCACTGGTTAGAAGTACAACAAAAGGTTTCATCAAGAATTTTAACTTGTATAATTCTAGGATTAGAATATGATAACATATTGATAAAGCATGTCAAGGGAATGACATTCTTCATTCTAAGGAAAAATACTGCTGGATGACTCAAAAGGAAAAGAATGAGGTACATGTATATATATGCCAACACTGGATGCTATGTAGTCATGTCATGTGGTTGCAGGTAGTATACTTCTATCTTTAGAAGTATGATCAAAGAAAGTAGAAAATATTTGAATGAATAAGTTTCCACATGAGATGAAATCAACATAATATGTCCTCATATGGAATATGAGGGGATTGTATATTAGAAAGGAGCTACACATTGGAAGTTCTTGGGAATGAAATAAAAGTGTGTGGAGAAATAAAAGGGAAGAGATCATGGGAAGTACAACCATGGAAAGAAGCAATCAACATCCAAGGAAGCCAAGAATACTTGACTAGAAAAATATATAGGGAAGATATGTAGACTCTGATAGAAGTCTGGAAAAGATGGAAACCCTAGACAATACATAGATTTAGGAGACGTGTCAATCTAGCTTGTTGATGCCTACAAGAATATGTCATGGTGAAAGATCATCACTAAGGTAACTTTTGATTTAAAAGTTCATATTTATAATTAATAAATATCTGATGAGCTTATGCAGGGATGCTGAAGGGAAGTACATGTCTTCCACAATTGATAACCATATGGCAGGATGAAAGATCCTTGAAAGAAATATGGTTCGAAGAAGAGCAACATGACATGAAGCTAGACCAGATGAGAATATTGATGGATCACTTTCTGAAGATATGACTCATGGATGAAAGTGATGGATGATCTGTTCCCTATGAATAGTTCCCAAAGTTGAGGGCTCCTCAATTCATGACATCAAAAGAAGGAGTCTTTCATGAGCAGCTAGATGTTTTCATCATTGCTGCTACAAGTCCCTGATTAATAGGCAGTCTGGTAATAAGTTTCTTACTAGGAATAAAATCCATAATTCCTAATCTAAGAAGAAATTATAGGTACATTATTTATAAGTACATTCCTCTGTGGAATATGTTCTCCCCAATTGAGAGGGAGAAATATACACATCATTCTCATCTTCACCTGGAAGACAAAATGCAGGATTGGGTAATCATCTGGATCCAATACTCTTATAGGATGTATTAGATCATATATGGAAAGAGTAGTTGTGAAAGGATGGATATTATTTGAGAATTAGCCATCCCGATAAGAATAGTCCTTAGATGTCATACTTGGTGAACATCCGGGTGGAGTATGTACCTTGGAGACAATGATGAAGGTGTCTATAATCATTGGTCTCATCAACATTGTAGCTCATGGACTCGTGGAGAGATGAAATTGCTAGTCAAGGCCTTGCACTGTGAAAATGCAGGATAATATGATGCTATAATAGATGATTACCAATAAAATAATTCTTATGAGATTCTTCAGATTGAGAGTGGCCATGTACCATTATGAATACCTCCCTACTTAAGAGGGAGTGTTGGAAAGTGTAACTAGGTTTAGTCTTCATAATGACTTGTAATTATGAATTTATGCAATGAATAAGACAAAGATAATTTTTGTAAATGCTTGACTCATGGGTTTCATGAGCAAGGAGTTTTTATTATATGTTAAAGACTTCTTCTTGATGTGTTTAGGGGTTATTCACCTTGTCATAAATATATAATTCAGAGTCATGTATATGAAGTGTTGTTGCACTTATAAAGGACAATCATTGATGTAATTGTATGCTCCAAATAACTTGTCAAAGTACTCCTTAAAGATGACCTAGAATATGCTAGAGATGCTCCTTGTAAAGTTGGCTCAAATATGTTGAAGATATTCCTTGGTAAGGTTAGGATACCCTCAGATGATTATGTCGACCTAGGACAAAGGAGATAACCTCTATAAATGGAGAGATTGTGGTTGTTGGGTGATAAAAGGTGCTTTTTAAACTCCTAATTATCCTCACATTAATTATCAGTCCGGGAAATTCCTTCTATTTCAAGAGTGTACATAGTATGTGGCTGCTATTTAAATCAGAGAGTAATGTTTCATAGATTGCAGTATAGATATTTTAATACAAGAGTAAATAGATGCAGCAAGTAAATTCTAATTGCAATTAAATGAAAACCCAATCCTCTAATGAAATCAAATCCTATAGAATTTCAAGTAACAACAATATCAGTGAAGAGTACAGTAGTGATAACTCTTCTCTTCGAAACTGATTGAATCTAAATCAAATGCATTCTTCAGTAAAACAACAATAATATCAATCTGAAAGCCTAACAGAAGTAGTTAATACTCGTTACAGTTGATCACATTGAGCATAATAATTATCTAAGAAACTCAATCTGCAAGCGGAAGTAAACTGAATAGATAATAATACTGTAAATTATACAAAACAAAAATATTCGGTTAACACAAGAAAATAATGAACATCAAAGGAAATAAAATCACAGAAAGAGATAATACTATCAAACCATCACACTTGCGATAATCATAAATGTATGACACAGATGAAGCAGTGAATTCCACCTGAAGCCGGGCCCTTAGCCACCAGCAGGCACTGCTAGATTACTTCAGATGATGCGAATGAAAACAGTAACTTCAATTATTCATCGAACTTGAGTAGCATTACAATGTAATTTCATTCTTCAACTATACAGTCTGCAATTAAGCTTACAATTTGGAAAAACAACAGGCATCCCCTTCTTCCTACAATCGTTTCCTTTTATAATTAGAAAGGGTAAAAAGTAAATAGTAAATGCGATCCCTCAGGATCGGGATTCACAACCAATTTCTATCTTTAAAACATCTTCCTCTATTATGTGCTATCCCTCTTATTCATTCTTAGCCTTGTTTGCAACCAACTCATTCCTTTCTTTGCTTGTCGGATTTGGTTGTGCCAACAGCAGGGAACAACAATCGTTCCTTGTCCATTTTCCTGCATGAAGAAGGGTAAACGTTAGTTAAATCACAACTGCAATCATTCCTCATTTCTTACCATGATTCCTTAATAGATTAGCGCATTAAGACATGAAAAAGATAAGAATTAAGGATAACGAGGATGAACTTACTAGAAAATACATACCCATTTCGCAACCCAACATACCCCCCCTACTTACTCTGTTTCATATCCTCATGAAAATAAGTAATTCCGATGGAGTGCAGTTAAAGAGTAGGCTGGAGAAGGGGCATCAAAGATTGGTCTGAAACCATGATGTTGAGCTAACAGTGCAAAAGCGGTCCTTTCCTCTCCTTCAAGCAATTCATAGGTGGCCCGGTAACCTTCGGGAGGATACCAAATGATAGGGCTATGAAACCGACAGCCTAACCAGTAAGGTCCCTCTCTTAATATGAGGTTGCTACAGGTGATAAAACGGGCTGCAGCTGCTTTAAAATTTCTATAATGAAATGGCTCTCTATCCTGCACACTACCAGCAGAGACCGCCCACCTAAGCTTGGATGCAATCATAGAAATTTATTGAATGAATTGAAAATATGACACTCCAGTTTGTACAATGCCTTTATGAATAGGCCCTAAGACTTGAATTACCCCTTCCCGTTTCATCAAACTCTTTTGGTTGGCAAGCATTTTCAAAGGATGCTTGGGTTCACTTCTTACCATAAGATCCAACCCATGCTCTTGTTTTTGGAAGGCGTTATGAGCTTTGAACCATTTAACTTGATTAACTGCAAACGAAATAAAGGCCCGGAACTGAATATCCCCTATGAAAGAGTTGGGATTATTTTCCACTTCATCTGCTAATATAAGTTTGTGCAAGTAAAATTCGCATAGCAACCTTTGAACCTTTACACCATACAGTTTGCAACAACGTATAAAATCTTCGACTGTGTTTAATTCAATTGGTTTCCCAACTCTTGTGGATTTAATTTTTAACAGCAGGTATCGTTCTAGCAGAAACAAGGCGTAATTAGTAGCGGGAGCCCTGCATGCCAAGACATCTGTATATAATGAGAAGATAGTATCTGTGTGAGCTAGGACCTTATTCAATCTAAGCTTGATTTTCTATATTTTCTCTTCTGACTTTTTGTATTTGTTGAAGGTCTCGTTCTCTGTTTCATTCATCTCCCGAAGATGCTTCTGCAACGCTTGATACTTTTTCTAGGGAATAGTTTCTTGTTCAAGCCATTCTATCATGAGTCGAGCCTGTGCTAATTCTTTTTGAAGATTCAGAATAGTGGGATCATTGTGTGTCGTGTTGTCTTCAGCTGGTGTACTTGTCTGGGTCTCTTTTTCATGAGAGGTCCATGCCTTCGTCTGAGTAGCTATATCTGCAAAAATTTCATGTTGTTCTCTTTTTATGATGATTGGTTGTATGGGCTCAGTTTGATGCTATTATTATTTGATGATGACTGGTTGAGTGGATATGAGCTCTGTTTGAGCTGCGTTTGCTGTCTCTGGGGTTTTTTCCGGGACCTTCCCCACTGTAATTTTATTTACTTTCCTTCTGAGCTTCCTTATTGTTTTACGCAGCTTCTGTTGTTCCTTCCTAATCTTTTTCAATTTGGCTCTATATTTTTTCGAAGGAGCCACTACTCTGCTGACAGTATCATTAATATTTTCTACCTCCAGAGAGCCTGGTTGCTCATCCTGGCTCTTTCCTAATAGAACCGTGTCTCCGAATTGAGTATCGGCTTCCTGAATTATCCCTGTCTCTACTTATTCTCCTTGGCCTATGTTTTCTGTGCTTAGGCTTACGTGGCTATTTTCCACGGGAAGCGTGTCACCGGATTGGTGTTCTGCTTCACGACTTGCACCTCTCAAGGGATATGGACATTTGGTGTTGCCAGCATTCTTGGGAGATTGGATTGCTTCTTAATTAAAATTGAGTGGGATTTGGGACTGCATATAATTACTCATATTGGCCAGGACCTGGGCAAGGTCGAAATCATGCAACAAATCCTCTTGGGGGCCCATGCTTGGTGTTGGGGGGAGTCCCGATTCATTTCTTTGTTCGTCTGAATTCTCTGCTTCTTCCTCATGATTTGATTCAGGAACACCCTGGTCCTGCGGTTCTAGTTGCAAGAATTGTTGTCTTACTGGGCTAGATAATTCTATCAGTTGGCTGGTACTACCTTGAGGTTTTTCGGCCACTCCTGCTCCTGACCTCAACCTTGCGGACCGTTTGCACTTTTGAGGGATAATATTGTCCTGAGAATTTTAAGCCATTCCTGTCCTCGACCTTAGCCTTGCGGACTGTTTGCGCTCTTGAGGTATGTCCCTTGAAAGGGGAGTCCTTTTCCTTTTTTTCAACCTGGTTAGGTGCAGGGGGGGCTAAAACTCCTTCCGGAGCTGAAAGTAAATCATCCCAGCTTGATTGCTGCTGGGCAAGGTTATGGCTGACTACTAGCCTGATCAAACAGTGATGGCTTACCACAGTTTCTACATGTTGGGATTGTTTTAGCCTCTTCGTAGTGTCACACAATAAAGAGTTTAACAATGCAGGTAAATTAACAGGGAATTTTTGTTTTAAAACTGCTAAAAGTTTCAATTGACGCGGCCTTACCACATATTTTCGCCCATCACATGTAATGTAATTCTACACGATTTTTGCTAGCTCCCTCCATGGTTCTCCAAGAGAGGATGGCCGAACGCCCTTACCCTTTTTGACCAGCTCCTGTCCTTCGTCTCTGAAAACTTCTATAGCGTCCTGCAGCTTCAACCATTTGCCAGACTACACAGGTCCCTCTGCAGGTAACCCGCATGCTTCTGCTATCACTGCATCTGATACTGTGATTTGGCTTCCCCTTACCACAGAATGTCCATTCTATAAATTTTGTAAAAACTCAATGTCAATTTTCTCGCTGGGTGGTTGGAATATTGTAAAGAACGTTATCCACCCGACCTGAGCTAAAATTTCCCTAGCTGCATCAGAGACAACCAATATCAATGGTTCTCTGCATACTACTCTTCCTCCCATAGTGCTATAAATTTGCAAACGATAAGTGTAACAACAAAACACAACGACGTACAGAGCTGAGAAATGGAACAACAAATGGTTATATGATGTTTTATAAGTATAAATATCGTTATTGAGGCTGTTATCATACCACATGCGCTGTAATCATGGAATGTTGTATTATTCGGCACAATCAAATGAGAGAACGAAAACACACTCATAAGTACACTGGGGGTCCCTGCCTCCCTTCAAAATGATAGGTCGTCCTCGTCTGAATGAAATGAAAAGGGTAAGGTGCTGGTGGCAAGGTACAAAAGTAATGGATTGGTAAGGCATGCACATTAATGACAAGATCATAAAGAGTATGGGCGGAGTGAAATCAAGGCTTGTACCATGAATTCTAAATGATAAGATGCCGTGATGTGATATAATAAAGAAAAAGGGAACAACAACAAAAACACAAGAAATAAAACTTTTAATGCCATTATTCCACTTAAACCATTATGATTGACTTTAAAAATATTCATGCATATAGGTTCAATGGGATGTTAGGACCATAATCTATCCATAGAAAAGATTATAAGAAGAGGATATTATAATAATTATTGATGTAAAATAAAGCTTCAATATCATCAGCAGAGCTTCTGCTGCCTGTAGGCATCCATAGCCTCGACAGAGTTGCTTTTCAACCCTTGAGAACCATGGTCCTCTATGTATAACTGGGGAAATGTCTTATGATGTTCTATAGTGGAGACCAATGTGCTGGCTTGGTGACCAGGTAAGCACATTGCCATTCACTGGGAAGTAGCGAGAGTGGTCAGGCTAGCTTGTGATGAGACCTCTTGTTTCCAAGGACTGCATTTGTTCATGCATCCTTTGGATCATATCCTTGGTGTGGTGGCCATAGTGGGAATTCCATTTTGCTTCTTCCTTATGATAATGGTTGGCTGGCTCATGATGAGACCCCCTATCCTCCCCTGTGGAAAATCATAAAATCATTAGTAAATGTATATATATATTTTTATCTCCTTTTATTTTATACTGTTTTTATTTTTTAATCCCCATTTTATACATAGAGGGTGGCTCATCACTCCTTAATAGTAGGGATGGCGAAAGAAGTTTGACATATCAATATAAAATAAGAATATACCCATAATATTATTAATAATATATAAAGAGAGTTATACATACAAGGGAGAACCAACATGATACAGATAATCAATCAATTTAATTTATAGTGGAAATGAAGACAATAAACTGAGAGAGATAACTGTGTCTTTTTCTTTTTATGGATCATCACTAAGAAATCTTGTTAAAGATGATAATATTCACGGTATTTTCCTGTTCCACTATACCTCCATACATATTGTACTTTTCATGTCATTAAGAGGATCAGACAAAGTGAAACTGGGGTGGTTGAGGGATAAAAATAGGATGTTATTCAAAAATATTTACAAAGTGTTGTTCTTTGAAAGAAAATGGCAAAAGCAACATTCAAAAAAAATGTTGTTCCTTAAAGGGAACAACAACTGTTCCCTGTAAGGAACAAAAAAGCAAGCTATACTGAAAATTTTTTGTTGTTCCATAGAGGGAACAACAGCTATTCCCTATAGGGAACAACAAAACAAAATTCACATGAAATTTTTTTGTTTTTGTAGGGGACAACAAAGCGAAATACACACAAAAATTGATGTTCCTTATAGGGAACAACAGTTTTTTCCTGTAGGGAACAACAAAATTCACACAAAAATTGTTGTTCCTTATAGGGAACAACAACTATTCCTTATAGGGAAAAACAAAGCAAAATATATATGAAAATTGCTGTTCCTTAGAGGGAATAGTAGTTGTTCCCTGTAGGGAACAACAAAGAAAATAGATACAAAAATTGTTGTTCCTTAGAGGGAACAACAGTTGTTCCTTGTAGGGAACAACAAAGAAAATAGATACAAAAATTGATGTTCCTTAGAGGGAACAACAACTATTCCCTATAGGGAACATCAAAGAAAATAGATACAAAAATTGCTGTTCCTTATAGGGAACAACAGGTGTTCCCTGTAGGGAAAAGCAAAGAAAATAGAGGAAAGAATAAAAAATAACACACAATCAAATCCAATCAAAAATAAAAAGGCAAACTTATGTACAAGTTCTGAAAAAAAGTATATTCTTTCATTGAACTGGTGCTGTGGAAGGGTTGCCCTCCTCAGCAAGAATTTGTATAGTGGAATCTTCCCGTAGCTGTTGGCAAAAGGACTCCCTGGTAAGCGGTTTGTGATAGAGGCATACTCGATGTCCATTTTCTTTAAAAGAGTAGCCAGACCCATCAATGGTGGCTAATGTGAGGGTGCCATTATCATGCACCTTTTGTATCTCATAGGGGCCTAACCATTTGGTCTGGAGTTTTCCTGGGAAATATTGGAACCTAGAATCATATCGAAGTGCCCAATCACCTTCATGGAATGTCTTATTCTTGATGAGGGAATCATGCCATTTCACTCTTTGTTGTTGGATTAGTGCAGTATGCTGAAGAGCTGATAGGTGGATTTCATCCAATTCATTGATTTGATGTAGTCTATTAATCTGTGCTTCATTCAGATCCAAGCCTACTTCTTGAGCTATCCTCAATGTCTGAATTTCAAATTCTATTGGGAAGATGGGATCTTTGCCAAAAACTAGCTGATATGGGGAATATCTCGTGGTATTTCTCCATGTCGTGCGGTATGCCCACAGGGCTTCTGGAAATCGGGTAGCCCAGTCACGTCTATGTGATGCGATTGTTTTTGTGAGTATTGCCTCGATTACTTTATTGGTGCTTTCTACCTGGCCATTTGCCTGCGGGTGGTATGGAGTTGTGATTCTATGCAATATATGGTGATTTTTTAATGTCGCAACAATCTTATGGCCTATAAATTGTGGTCCTCCATCTGTGTTTATTTCTCTAGGTAAGCCATATCGCACGAAAAGTTGAAAAATAAAGTGAATTACCGAGTCCTCCGTTGCCCTTGGTAATGATTCTGCCTCCACCCATTTAGTCACATACTCTGTTGCAACTAATATATATGTATTTTGATTAGATAATGGGTTTATTGGACCAATGAAATATAATTCCCATCGCTCAAAAGGTTCGATGACTAATTGCGGATGCAGGGGCATCTCATTAGACTGCCCAGGGCATCCCATTTTTTGGCAACTATCACATGCATGGAAAAATTTCTTGGCGTCTTTAAGAATGGTGGGCCAATAATAGCCCATCTCTAAGAATTTGTGACCAGTCCTGCAGTCTACAAAATTTCCGCCACAAGGCCCATCATGGCAGGATTTTAGGATGTCAAAGATTTCGTCTTCCCTGATACATCTTCGAATGTGCATATCAACCCCTGTATGAAATAAATAACGTCTGATCCAGGAGAACTGCATGCTATGTTGTACTATTTGTTTTCTTTCATTAGGCGTTAGGTGTTTGGGTAACTTATCCATTGCTAAGTAGTTTGCGACATCCGCGTACCACGATGTTTTCAAGGTTACCGCAAATAAGTGTTCATCAGGGAACCAATCTTCTACTGCTGTTGAGTCATCTATCTTTGGCATACGTGAAAGGAAGTCTGCTACTGGATTTTCCTTTCCTGGTCGATCTTTGATTGTTATGTCGAATTCCTACAAAATAATCAACCATCTTGTCACTCTTCCATTTGTAACAGGTTTATTAGCTAGATTTTTAATAGCAGAGTGATCCGTATAAAAAACCACAGGGTATCCTGTTATATAATGTCTAAATTTATTAATAGCATAGATTACAACCAGAAAGTCCTTTTCAGTCACAGTGTAGTTCAATTCAGCAGGAGATAGATTTTTGCTGATGTAGTATATCGCATATGGATTCTTATCTTCCTCCTAGCTGAGAACTGCTCCAATAGCCATGTCTGATGTGTCGGATGAGATTTGAAATGGCAAATCCCAATTTGGGCCCCTTAGCACTGGGGCTGTTGATACAAGTCGTTTTAAATATTCAAAAGCATTGTCACATTTGTCAGCCCAAATAAAATCAATATTTCCTGTTAATGCATATAAGGGTGCAACAATTTGAGAGAAATTATTTATAAATCTCCTATAATATCCAAAAAATCCCAAGAAATTGTGTACCTCAGTTTGTGTGGAAGGGGTAGGTATTAAAAGAATTATCTGAATTTTTGCTGGATCTACCTGGATTCCAGCTGCTGAAATATAATGGCTCAGGATGAGGCCCTCAGTCATCATCATGTGGCATTTTTCATGGCTTAAACAGAGCCTAGTAGCAATGCATCGTTGCAAAACTTTCTCTAGTGTTTGTAATACTGGCTCAAATTCATCTCGTAAGGTGTAAATTCATCCATGTACACCTTGAGCCCTTAATTTATTAGATCTGAAAAAATGCTGAGTATAGCCCTCTTGAATGTAGCAAGTGCATTGCACAGTCCAAAAGGTAAGACCCTGTAAGCAAAGGTTCCCCATGGGTAGGTGAAAGTAGTTTTATCCTGGTCTTCAGGGGAAATTTGAGTTTGGTTGTAGCCACTAAAGCCGTCTAGGAAAGAAAATAATTTTTTTCCTGCCAATGTGTCCAAAACATGGTCAATGAACGGAAGGGGAAAGTGATATTTTTGGGTTGCTTTATTAAGCTCTCTATAGTCAACACATATACGCCACTTTCCATTCTTCTTAGGCACTATTACTAATGGGGAGACCCATTTTCTATCGGATATAGGATAGATGAAATTCACATCCAACAGTTTTTGTAGTTCATATTTCACAATATCTTTAAGATGAGGGTTTAACCTTTGTTGAGGTTGTCTAATGGGCCTCACATAATTCTCTATATAGATGTGGTGCATGCATAGCTGGGGATCAATCCCTTTCATGTCTGAGTAATCCCAAGCGAAGGCTTCTTTATATTTTCTCAGAAGTTGGACAAGCCTCTATGCCTGGTCCTCAGTCATGTTTTTATTGATATTTAAGGTTTTCCCTGGATCAATTTCTACGGTTTTGATATTTTTTTTTTTTTTTTTTACAAGAACGGATATGAGTTTGTATTAAGAAGTGGGCAACTGCCTTCAAAGGTTACAATAAGTAGACTTAGCCTGTAGTCTTTCTACCCTGGTCTTCTCGTAGACCCCAAGTTTTGAGAATCTACAATTCTTACACGAGACTAAAGAGTCAATCTTTGTTATTTTTCCTAGTTTAAATACACACACAAACTGATGCAGAAGGATGCAGAAAAACATTTCAGAATTATGGAATAGAATCCCACGCCTCAGTTTCATCTACCAGAAGAGAGCCTTCCGGAAGGGAAACTGCCCTATTGGCTTCCAGATCTGCATCTTTATTATTTTCTCGTAGTACATGGAGGAAGCTTGCTGTACGAAAGGATTTCACCATGTTTCTAATTCTTAATACTGCTCTTGCCAGTCTAAGATCTACCGGAGAGGAAACCTCCACTAGGATTTTGATGATTGACTGAGAATCTCCAATAACACTTAATTCAGATGCGCCGATGTTCTTTGCTTGCTTAAGCCCCTGTAGTAGTGCCATGGCTTTAGCTTGAATGCTGGTGGAATGTCCAAGACCCCAGGCATACTTGGTCACAATTATGCCCTCTTTGTTCTTTATAATTCCTCCTGCGCCCGCCCAACCGGGGTTGCCTTTCGCAGCCCCATCGAAAAATAAACAATATCTGGCATGTTTGGTGAGCAGATCTGATAAATCCTGTTCCTTCCCTCTGAATTGCCACTCTTTTTTGTTCTTATGTTGCCTTGCTTCCCCAGCGATGTGTAGGCCCAACGAGCCACCCCAATCTAGATCAGATTGAGATAAGTTCGCATCCGACATGTACTCACCCAAATTTTCTTTCCATAGGATTTTAACTTTGATGGAGATGCGCTGAGGAGTTGATTTTTCATCTCTAAACACTCTTCTATTTCGCTCCAACCAGATTTGCCAGCATATGAATTTTGGCAAAGTGCACCATGCTGCTTTAAAATTCTCGTTTTTTGGAAGAGTTCCTGGGTAGCATGTCTGCCAGTGAGAAAATATGTCAGAAATGCATGCAGGGAGAGAGAACTCTGTTTTCCAGTAACTCAGCAGGATCTGCCAGAGTTCTTTTGCAAATTTGCAGTCTAGGATGATGTGCTGGGCACTTTCTTCATTTTCGCAGCACAAATGACATCTCGATGGGCCATGAAAGCCTTTTTTCTTCAATTTATCCTCTGTTAGGATGCCTCTGTGACAGAGTAACCAACAAAACATGTCTACCTTGGGCATCGTTTTGTATTTCCACAGCCCCTTCCAAACTGCTGGATCGGGGGCGACATATGGACGCTCCTGCAGACTTCTGTAACCTTGTGCGACTGTGTAATTGCCAGGGGCGGCTCCCCATCCCCGTGTGTCTTTTCTGTCTGCACGAAGAGGCGCTTTGCCATTGAGAAGTGTTAACAGCGATTGGCTGTCCTACGCTAAGTTTGGTGGCACGGGGGGGAGGTTCCAACGCTGCCAACAGCGTTCTGCCCACAACGAAATATCCCATAAAGAGACACAGCCTGCGCTGTCAAGCCACTGTCGCAGAGTATGAAGGGATCTGTGCGATGATATGGGGGGGTGCTGCATTATGCTGTCATCCCATATACTTATTGCCTTTCCATTGCCCGGTATCCAGTAGGCTTGATCCTTGATAAGAGAGACTGCCTTGTGGCAGCGTTTGACCAGGTGCGAGCCAGATAATGGAAGAGAAGAGTCCAGAGATCTCATCCTTTTCCCTGTGAGGTATTTCCTCCAAATGGCTTTTTGTGCCCAGCCTGGTTGCGGTGCTATGAGGCGCCAGAAGAGCTTGGCCCCCATGGCAATATTTTGCAGGCCAAAATCTTTGAAGTTGAGGCCTCCTTCCAACAGAGGCTTGCCAATTTTCTCCCAACTAACCAGCGACATTTTCTTATCATTGAGATTGCCCCCTTTCCAGAAAAACCTACGGACAAAGGCTTCCAGTTTTTTTATAACTCCAGAGGGTGCTAGGAGCACAGAAAATTGAAAAATGGGTAGACTGCAGAGCACTGATTTGATTAGGACAGTTTTGCCTACAAGGTTTAACCAAGAGAAACCCCAGGCCTGTATTTTTGCCTTAAATTTGTCCAATAAAGGAGTCCAGTCTTTACTGTAGACAAGGTTACGGAAGATGGGAAGGCCAAGATAGTTAAAGGATGACCAACTGAGGGTGGCATTGAAGCCCAATATTCTGGATATGGCAGCTAGTGTGTGGACAGAAGTGTTCCAACAGAAAGCTTTGCATTTTCCTTTATTTAAGCTGCTTCCTGAATCTTCACTAAAATCATCTAACATCTCCTTAAATCTTAGAGCAGACCTTGCCGAGGCTGCCCCTAGAAGGAGAGTATCGTCTGCGAAGAGAGTATGATTTACATTTTTCACCCCTCGGGCTATATTAAGTCCCAGGATCTCCTGATCTGCCAATTTCTGCTCTAGGAAGTAGCTTAGAGCAGAAGCTTGAAGAACGAAAAGAAGGGGAGAGAGGGGGCAGCCTTGCCTGAGGCCTCTTGAGGCTTTGAAGAAGCCAGCTGCCCGCCCATTAACCAAGGGAGATATCCAAGGGTCAGCTATACAAGCTCTTATCCAATTTACAAACCCCTGACCAAAGCCACACTTTTTCAAGGCTTCCCAAAGGAAACTTTGCCTTACCCGATCAAAGGCATTTGCCAGGTCTAATTTGATCACCATACCCTTCTCCTTGCGAAGCTGGCTTGAATGTATCGCCTCTTGCACCAGTATGTAGTTGTCGACAATCTGTCTCCCCTGTACAAATCCTCCTTGATTCTCAGGTATAATTGTTGGAAGGATGCCTTTTAACCTATTTGCAATTACCTTTGTAATTAGCTTGTATCCAATGTTGCAAAGGGAGATTGGGCGAAACCGATTGAATTCCTTTGCGCCCTTTTCCTTGGGAATGAGGGCAAGAAAGGCAGAGTTGGTGCTGCCTCCAATTTTTTGGCAGTTTTGTGATTTCAGGATCATCTTGTAGAGATCTTTCTCCACTATCTGCCAGCAAGTTTGAAGAAATCTGGCCGTGAAGCCATCCGGGCCTGGGGCTTTGTCAGGCTCCATACTGTCTAGGGCCTCTTTTATTTCTTGGATGGAGATCGTTACTTCGAGTTGCTGATTTGTATATGGGGAGATCCTTGAAGGAATTCCCTCCAAAAATTTGGAATTTGAATTAGCCTCTCCCTCTTCTTTGTAGAGATTTTGAAAGTGATTGAATGCTGCCTTTTTTATGCTCTCATTGTCCTTGTGGATCAAGTTGCCATCCTTGATTTCAGCTATGGAATTAAAACTTTTTCTTGCTTGAGCTTGTTTGTGGAAGAAGGCAGAATTTCTATCACCCGCTTTGAGCCATAGACTCCTGGATTTTTGTCTCCAGTATTCTTCCTCTGTGAGGCAGGCTTTGTGATAGATTTGCTAGAGCGCCTCTTCCTTGTCTAAGACTTCAGCTGTGATCTCAACATCCTCACTTTGGGCTTGATGTTGAATAAGATTGACTTGGGCTTGCTTTCTCTCTTGAGCAGGGATGGGAAGAGCTTTGGCCCATGATTTGAGGGCACCTTTCAATCTTCTAAGCTTTTCTTCCCAGATGAAGAAGGGAGAGCCTTTCACTGGCATTTTCCAACTGTCCTGGACCAGATTCAAAAACTCAGGCTCCTTAACCCATAGGGCATTGAACCTGAAAGGAATGGGACCCAGATCCTTTTGGCCTGACATCTCTAACATAATGGGCTTGTGGTCTGAAACACTGCAAGGAAGGATGTGCAACCTAGATTCTATTCCAAGCAAAAGAAAAGAACTCTGCACCAAACATCTATCAAGTCTAGCAGCAATATGACCAGGGCCTATTCTTTTATTGGTCCAGGTGTACTTACCGTTATCTGGAGGGATATCGAGCAGATCCCAGTCATGCATGAGATCTTCCACCCACTCCCTTGCTGGGTCCCTTACGATTGTGCCTCCTCGCTTTTCATCCAAGCGTAGAGTGATGTTTAGGTCACCGGCAATAATGAGGTTTCCCAGGTTCTCAGTCTCCGCCAGATGTCTAATGGAGTCCCAGCACTCCTTTTTCTCCCCTATATTATTAGGTACATAGACATTGAACAAGCAAATATCCTCCCTTGTTTCTGCAGAGTGTAGCTTCAAGAATAGCCAATGGCTGTTGCACACCTCTTTGACTAGTCTGAACTTGAGGGGATTCCAGAGAGAGCCCAATCCCCCAGAGGCTCCTCTTGATGATACTGCTAGTCCGCTGCTTCCTTTCCAAAACTTTTTGCTGATTTGGAGAAACTCTTTATCCTCCATCTTTGTCTCCTGAATCAGAAGAATGTCCGGGGCTTCTCTTCTTATTAAACTTCTCACTGCTTCTTCTTTTACTTTACTCCCCATTCCTCTGCAGTTCCAGGAGATGGTCTTCATCATTTATTTCTTTGATGGGAGGCTCCCCTGGAGCCATGGGGTTGATTTTTAGATGTCTTCGTATTCTTGCTGAGAAGTTTTTCCAACGTGGGCTGACTGCCCTGGAGCTTGTCTTTATAGGTTTCCTGATCTCTCTTCTCTCTTGCAGTTTTTCGGCCCCTTGCCGATCTTCTGACCGAAGTCTGCATGTCTCTGATTTCTCCTTCTTCCTCAGACTCCTCTGAATCTTGTTCCTCCTCGGAGGCTTCTGTTTGCTTTTCTTTATCCCTTACCATGGTGCTCTCTTCGGGTCTTGTTCCTGCTGAAGCCGACTTTTCTGCTGGTTTATCGGGCCTCTCTCCTTCCCTTGGAGCTTCTTCCGCAGAGCTGAGGATCTCGTACCTATTTTCTTGACTTCTTGACTGGGCTACATTTTGTGCAGCAGCAGATTGAGATCCTTGTGCCCCAGGTTTCTTATAGTTAGTCTTTGGCCTCTTGACTTGGTTCCATCCTTCCTCCTTTCCTTTTTCTGCTTCGCTGTTATTCGGGCATCCTCTAGCAAAATGGCCGTAGATGTGGCATTTGCGACATTTGAATGGGAGCTGTTCGTAGTCCAGAACTTGTACATGCGTCCAGCTTCCCACTTTTAGTTTGATGGCCTCCGGGAGACCCACCTCTAGATCTACCTCAACACAGATCCGGGCGCAATCGTATTGATCATTGTTGTTGGCTCTGTCGATGAACTTGCCCAATGTGTTGCCAATATGTTTGAGGGAGTCCCAGTTCCAGCAGTGTACCGGAAGATTAGGAAGCCGAACCCAAACGGGGACTGCCGACGGGACATCCGCAGCCGGATCAAAGTCCGGGGTCCATTTATTGAGGTAGAGACCCTGAGGACCCATGAAATAGGGTCCATTTCTGAAGATCAGGTCTTTATCCTCCTTGGTATTGAATTCGAACAGGAAGTAACCTCTTCCAAGAAAGTACGAGGTGACTTTGTTCTTGATTAACGGGATCCAGTTCTTGACGACCCAGTTTTCAGTTGATTTTGGTGAGGGCCAGAGGCTCGTAAATTGACCCACCAGGGCCCGATCTGCAAGCGATAAGGCGACCTGGATCGGTCCCTCAGGGGGTAGGTTTACCTCTGGTACATCATTGAGCTTCTTAACGAACTTTGAGACGTCAGGCTTCTTCTTCATAGGCAGCGAAGCGATCAGGGAAGAGAACGCAGCAGAGTCATCCGTAGGAGAGGACTGAGAGGGCCCGAGAGGCGAGCCTTGGGTCTCCATAGTCTAAATCAGAAGCACTCCTTTCCTTCTCCAGCTGAGAAAGGCATCGTCGAGGTCAAGCAGAAACTGAGGCACAACAAAGGTGAGCAGCAGATCCGAGCGAGACACAGATCCGGAGAGCGCAGATCTGGAAGGTCGGAGGCGGAATCTGAGTCTTAGAGAGCGGATCCGAACTGATCCGGGTGGATCGAATGCTCCAAGGGCCGTGGGGGCCGAAGCAGTGGCCCGGATGGCCGTGAGGGCAGCGCCCAAACGCTGGTTGCGCAGACCAGGCAGGCGCAGAGCAGAGTCGATTCGACCTACTTTCTTCCCCCCAGTATTTTTTCAGTTAATGTTAAGGTTTCTTGATGTTGCAAGGTTGATTGTTATTTTTTATTGCTTGTTGTGCTTCTACGGTTTTGATATTATAAATAGAAGTTTTTGGGATTTATTGGTCGCTAAAATCTTTTAAGGGATCCTCTTCGATTTCGTTATCTAGGGCTACTTTGATCATGTGACATTTTGGATGAGATACGACATCTGGTTGGTTAATATAAGTGTTAATGATGTCATCTTCTGTTTGAACCTTGAATTCAAGAGCATCTTCTATGGTTAGTGGCGATCTAATGTTTTCAGTTAAATATGATACAGGTTGTTTCCTCGTTTTTATTGTTGTTAGACTTGGCTGAGTTGGAGGATATAAGGCTAAATTATTCACATCTTTTCCTCTTTCTATAGTTATGCTGCCTGTCCGACAGCTTATGTAAGCATCTACGGTTGCTAGCCAAGGTCTTCCTAGAATTAGGGGATGTCCATCTAGTCAGTTTCTAGGATTGATGATCAGAAAATCTGCTGGGTATTCCCAAGAATCTACAGACACCATTACGTCGTGTAATGTCCCCTCTGGTTTGACTATTGATCGGTCAGCAAGTTCCAAGAGGGTCGTGATTGGGTCCAAGGATGTAATGCCAAGCTTTTGACAAGTTTTTGTTGTGAGAATATTGATTGCTGCTCCTAGGTCAACTAATGCATTGGGAAAGGAGCACCTGTTTATTTGCACTGTGACTATAGGTTTTCCTGGGTCCTCATATTTTACTGGTGTTTCTCTGCCTAATAATAAATCAGACAGAGTACCGACGACATGGACAATTGGAGTTGTTTTTGTTTTCCTCTTTGGCTTTTTCATACATAATTCCTTGATAGTTTTCGCATAAATTGGAATGTCTTGAATAGGTTGGAGGAGAGGTATTTTTACACACAAATTTTTCAATTCTCCCAGAAGATCAAAATCTGGATATGCGATTGAATTAATATTTCTGGGAATGGTGGAGAAGAGGTAATAGTTTGATCGTGATTTTTCTGTTTATCTGGATTCTCCACTTGTGGTGCTTGTTCTATAGGTAACCGATTTTCACTTTGTATATTTTTATCCTCCTCTGACTCTATTATCCTCCCAAACCTTAATTACGGCTCATTACACTCCCTTAACTCAGTTTCTGGCTCGGGTCCTTCAATAATTTGCACAGATTGGATCGGTCTATTGTTGGGGTTCGGGTTGGGCTGGGAGCTGTGGTCGTAGGTTGGTTTGAGGGTTCTGTTGCAATGTGTAGGGTGCTGGCAGTGTAGGTTGAGGTAGGGGGATTGTTCCTGCTAGCTGATTTGTAGGTCGTTGCCAGCTTGACTGCCATCTCTGGTTTTGTGAAGTAGAGGATGGCCATTGGAATGGATATGTGGAGGATGGCCAAAATGGTGGAAAACAAGGAAAATTTGGCCAACTATTATTTTGGTTTGATTGGTTGGACCAAGGTGGCATAGAGAATGGTTTCTGTGACCAATTGGGAAAAGGTGTCTGGTTTTGCCACATAGCTCCTGTGTATTGTTGAGCATTATATTACGAGGGCTGAAAGGAAGAAGATGGGTCGGTTGGCGTACCTGTTTGTCGTGGTTTCCATTGGCGACACTGATTTAGCAGGTAGACTGGTTCTGTTTGTTCTTTTGCCTCTTTAGAGACTGATTTTAACCCTGGAAGTGATGGGCAGCTTTCTGTGGCGCGATCTTTAGTACATATGGCATAGGTTTGTACCATATCTAGCGGACACTCTTTGTGACTATGCTTCTTTCTGCATCTCAGGAAAAATATCACCAGGTTCTATTTTGCTTCTGCCTGCTTCTGCTTGGCCTGCATGATGTCTAATTGCGTCGTCAAAGTTCCTAAGATATCTATTTTAAAATCCTCTAGCAGATTGCCAATTTCTGTACGAGTAATGGTTTTGCCAGAGATTTTGCTGTCCCTGGTGGCCATATCGCGTTATGTTGATTTCAATCTTGTACTACCCCTTGAGCACCTGATACACAATTTAATAATATCAGCATAATCTTCTTGATATATATCACCTTTACCCATAATATTTAATGTCTCTATCCATTGTTCTTTCATCCCTTTAATTAGTGTAGTTTTCAACACATTATCAGGAAGGGTTAGATTTACATAGGGGGATCTTTGGAGGTTTTATTGGAAGTGCTCTACATACTCTTCCAATTTTTCACTGGGTCTAGCTACCATTTGGAATATTTCGTCTTTCAATTCCCTAGATTTTCAATAATCCTGGTATTTTTTAAGGAAGGCATTTTTCATTTGATCCCAATCATTTATTGTTCCCCCACCTAGCCCCATGAACCAATGCAAGGCTGCGCCTTTTAATTTAGAGGGAAACAACTTTAGTTTTTAGGGGTCGGTGGTATAATCATTGTAGAAATTTGCTGAATAATAATTAATTATCCACCGAGAATATCTTGATCACATAAAATTCGAATTTATATGCAACACATAATCTCTTCCACTCAGATCATCACACATGCGGAAATAAAACAAGCGATAACACATCAAATCATCATACACATTAACACAGTATGTATGGGGAAAGCTTATAGCTAAAAACCCCGCAGCTATTGTGTATATTATAATGGAGAAATTATGTAACAAACTCAGTACAATACTCCTCACAAGTACTCAGTACTTTCTCATAAAGTTACACACAAACTAGCTCAGTTTTGAACAGGTTACTGGTTCAAAACTCACCGCCAATTGCCTTGCCTCTATTGCGCAATCCAGGCCTATCTATATAGAGATCCAAGGTTCAAATCTCCTTGGCTTGATAGCGTAATCATCATGGGAAATTCCTCCAAGTGTGGTGCAAATCTCATGCACAACTGATGTCGCCACTGATAGCTAACTCCACCCTTTCATCTACCTCTTTCACTGGTCTCCACTGAACTGATCATGCACTGTAGTGAACGGATGTGTTCTTGAGTTGAATAATGAGTTACTAATTAATGAATTAAATAATATTTAATTCACTCCACTCATAACTAATTGATTAGCTAGTTAAACTAATCTCAACTAGTTCAACTAAGTTAAACCGAACACAACTCCACTAGCTGTCTCATTAACTCCACCAAACTTCTTCCACTGAAGTCCTAACTGAAGTCAACCATGCATGAGCTCACCAAACCCTTAGGAATAGCGTAATTCCTCTGTCAGATGCATGAGCCACTTCCAAGGCTCGAACTGAAGTGCTCCAAGAGAGTAAACTAAAGTTTAGAGTCCAAATATTATTAAGGGTAAATAATATTTGACTTCTCTATTTTAAGGAGAGGCAGTCTAAAAATAGACTTCGACCTATAGGTCCAAAAAATAGAGTCCCATCTATTTTTACCAACATGACCAATACTCCAAGAATAACATACTGCAATCCCCGGACCATGCTCCATATGTCTAAAAATAGACATAGTCTAAAAATAGACTTTGCGCGAGAATTTGCCTGCGGGCCCACTTAGTGAAGGCGACTTCATTTCACTAAGCTCCATCATCTTGCTGCATTCTCAACACTCCCTCTCAGCAAGATATGGATTATCTGCAATCCCTATCCTGCCTCTGTGGAATTCGAACTTGCTCCTGGTGAGCGCCTTCGTCAGGATGTCGGCATCCCGATCCTCCGTGGGAACATATGAAAGCATCATGATTCTCCGCTGAACACAATCTCTGATATGATGGTACCTGATGTCGATGTGTTTGGACCTATCATGAAATACTAGATTAGCTGAGAGTTTAATGCAACTCTGGTTATCACAGTAGATCACTGTAGGCTCCAAATGCAACCTGAACAATCCTGCAAGGATCTTCCTCATCCAAATAGCCTCGCATGCAGCCAAGCTAGCTGCCATGTACTCGGCCTCTGCTGAACTGAGTGCCACGGATCTCTTCTTCCTGCTGTACCAGGAAACTGCTGACGACCCAATGCTGAAAACTCCTCCAGAAGTGCTCTTTCGGTCCGTTGGACTCCCTGCCCAATCTGCATCAGTGAAGCCAGAAAGCTTCGCTCCATCCTCCTGTCTGTACCATAGACCATATCCCGATGTGCCTATGATATAGCGCAATACATGCTTTCCTGCCTTCCAAAAGAGCTTGGTAGGCTTAACCATAGCTTGCAAAAGCTGGTTAACTACATAGCATATATCGGGTCGTGTATTGACCAGATACATAAGCGACCCCACCAACTGTCGATAGACAGTGGCATCCACTACCTCCGCTGAAGTAACATCCTCCTTCCTCCAACCACCAGGAAGAGGAGTGTCAACAGGCTTGCAGCCTTGCATGTTGAACCTCTCCAGAATCTCCCGGGCATACTTGCCCTGAGAAACAAACAGTCCTCCGCTGCGCTGCCAAATCTCCAATCCCAGGAAATAATGAAGGATGCCCAAGTCCTTCATCTCAAACTCGCGTGCAAGATCCTCCTTGCATGAAAGTATCAACTGCTCATCGCCAGTCAAAATCAGATCATCTACATACAGTACGATGATCAACAGCTTCCCCTCCACCACAATCTGGTACAGGTTAGGATCCGCCTCACTCTTGGAGAATCCAAGCCCGGTGAAGTAGCTGTCTATGCGAGTGTACCAAGCACGAGGTGCTGGCTTCAGCCCATAAAACACTCTTTTGAGCCTGCACACATGCGACTCGCTACTGAAGATCTTGAAACCTTCGGGCTGCTATATGTACACCTCCTCCTCAATGACTCTATTGAGGAACGCAGTCTTCACATCCATCCGATGAATGTGCCACCCCATCTGTGCTGAGAGAGCAAGGATCGCCGTATGGAAATACCTTACATGTGTGCAAAGGTCTCTATGAAGGTAAATCCCCGGACGAAAGTTTTCACGGAGAGCTGCACCGCCTTGTACCCCCTCCCTACACCCCGCCGCCCGCCCGCCCGCTCAGAGATCCATCGCGAACCCACCACCGATTTCCCCACCGGTCTTGGGACAATCTCCCATGCACTGTTCCTGACGATCGAATCATATTCTTCGATCATGGCATCAACCCATGCGGGTTCCTCCACAGCTTCCTCAAAAGAGGATGGCTCCGTCACAACACATTGACTCACAAGAGCCATGTATCCAGTGTACCGATCCGGTGACTGCCTCTGTCTGCGCTGTGCTGTAGGTGGTCCTACAACATTCTCTGCATCTCGAGCCAGTCGCTCAGCTTCTGTAGTGCGCTTGCGCCCTCTGATGGTTGGCGCTGCATGGGTGGTCTCTTCCACCTCCTGAACTTCCTTCAGGCTGATCCACATCCGAAGCTCCTCCCTGGGGAACTAACAGTTTCCTCATCCGCATGCGTAGCTCCCTCTGCCGTGGTAAAGCATGGCTTTTCTCCTCCTTGGGAATTTTATATCCCGTCGCACAACAGTATTGCGACTGTCTGACAAATACACCCGGTAGTTGTGAGGTGTATCAGTGTACCCCACAAATATTCCAACCTCAGCAGTTGGATCCAGCTTCCTTCTCGCATCCTTCGTCATATGCATGTAGACAGGAGAACCAAAGATCCGCAAATGGGAAATATCAGGCCTCTTGCCAGAATAAGCCTCCTCCGGTGTACTCATGCCAAGAACCTTGTGAGGACAACGGTTCTTCACATACACTGTTGTATTGCATGCCTCAGCCCACAAGTGAAGGGGTAGGCCCTGATCATGCAACATCGCCCGTGGAGCACCCACGATCGTTCTGTTCTTCCGCTCAGCCACCCCGTTCTGCTGTGGGTTATGGGGTGCGATGAGCTCTCTCCGAATCCCTTCTGCGCTGCAGAACTCCTTGAATTCAGCCGAGATGAATTCACCACCGTTATCACTCCCTAGAGCAATCACCTTCTTCCCCGACTCCTTCTCGACCAGTGCTTTAAACTCACAGAACTTCGCGAATGTATCGCTCTTCTTCTGCATGAAGAAGATCCAGCACTTTCGAGAGAAATCATCAACAAAGATCACATAATACCTGTGCTTTGCTGTCGAAGCAACTTAGAAAGGACCACACACGTCTGTGTGAACTCTCTCAAGGATCGTCGTGGCGCGACTATCCTTCTCGTGAAAGGTGGCTTTCACATACTTCCCTAAAGTACACCCCTTGCACTGATCTGACTGCGCAAGGGTGCCCTTAGGAAGCCCAGTAGAAATCTGATGCAGAATCTTCAAAGCTCCATGGTGAAGGTGGCCCAATCTCCTGTGCCACAGTTCGCCCTCATCATCCCGGCTCACCACTTCTCTCGCCTTGCATGCCATAGCTGCGCAGCCATCTACCTGCAACTGATAAAGGTTCTTGGTTCGAACCCCTATCTTCCGGGTCTCTCCAGTAGTCTTACTACGCAGGAAGGCTTTTCCTTCGCTGAAGACCACATCATACCCCTTATCCTCCAACATCGCTACTGAAATCAGGTTCTTCTTCAATCCATGTACATGCATGACATCCTTTAAGACAAAGGGTTTACCAGACTCCCTCTGAAAGGATACGGTACCGATACCAGTCGCACTGTATCTACCGTCATCGCCCATCTCGATGTGCACACCCAAATCTTTGTCCTCCAGATCTGAGAACAACTCCCGATCTCCCGTCATATGAAATGACGCATCGCTGTCCAAGAACCATACCGATCCCAACACACTTGAAACCAAGCATGCGATCAGTGAAAATTCAAGCTCGAACTGTGAAGCCAAAGCTTCTCCATCTGCAGATCTTCCCGCTTGCTTGTTCTTCTTCTTCTTTGGACAATTGGTAGCATAATGTCCGTGATCATGGCAGTGAAAACACTTCACTTTCTCCATATCCTGCTTCTTGCCCTTAGCTCCAGAATGAGAGGTTTTCTTACCCTTCCCTTTCTTAGCTTTGGACACCAAAGCGCAGTTTTCTTCATCAGCTCCCTTTGATGAAGATCCATCTCGAGTAGTCCTCCTTATCTCCTCCCGCATGAGATCCGCCCAAAGGCGCTCCCATCCCGGCAGCTTCTCCCGACCATTGACACTATCTTGATATGAGTGCCAAGCCTTCGGAAGACCAAGGAGAGCCAGGTCGACTATGTCCTCGTCTTCGACAGTCACCCCCACACTTCCCAGCTCATCTCTGCACTGAGTGAACTTCGTGAGGTATTTGGCGATACTGTCGCCCTTCTCCATCTTGATGTTCCTGAGCTTATCTTTGAGCGCCAGCTTCCTTTGGTCGCTCTTACTTTGGAATAGATCCGTCAAGGCTTTCCACATTAAATATGGAGTAGTCTTTCCATGCAGGCTGGATACAATATGATCCTTGACGCCCTCCAACAAGATCCTTCGACACTTCGCCATCTTCTTTTGCCATGCTTCGACTTCAGCAGGATCAGTGGGCTTTTGGACATCCGTATCTACGAACTCCTTCAGACCATTATCTTCTAATACTGCCTCCATGCGATCCTTCCATGCAACATAATTCGAATTGCCTTCAAGAGCATATTCGAGTCGCAAACCGTTGAAAGACATTTTCAACACCGGCACCAAGAAAACAAAACTGCTGCAAAATTTCGAATTCCACCTCAAAGCTCAACCGCTCTAGATCGTGAGAACAAATTATTTCTAGCACAGAGATCGACTGCAAGGGGCGTTTACCATACCTTTCACTTTCCGAAGAAAGATGAATCTGGAGGCTACCTGGCCCGCATGCAGACTCTGTCTACCGAAATAAGTTTGTAATCACTGTGATGATCAATCTCTGCTTCAATAGCTCTGATACCATGTAGAAATTTTCTGAATAATGATTAATTATCCACCGAGACTATCCTGATCACATACAATTCGAATTTATATGCAACACATAATCTCTTCCATTCAGATCATCAAACATGCGGAAATAAAATCAAGCGATAACACATCAAATCATCATACACATTAACACAGTATGTATGGGGAAAGCTTATAGCTGAAAACCCCACAGATATTGTGTATATTATAATGGAGAAATCATGTAACAACTCAGTACAATACTCCTCACAAGTACTCAGTACTTTCTCATGAAGTTACACACAAACTAGCTTGGTTTTGAACAGGTTACTGGTTCAAAACTCACCGCCAATTGCCTTGCCTCTATTGCGCAATCCAAGCCTGTCGATATAGAGATCCAAGGTTCGAATCTCCTTGGCTTGACAGCGCAATCATCATGGGAAATTCCTCCAAGTGTGGTGCAAATCTCATGCACAACTGATGTCGCCACTGATAGCTAACTCCACCCTTTCATCTATCTCTTTCACTGGTCTCCACTGAACTGTCCATGCACTGTAGTGAACTGATGTGTTCTTGAGTTGAATAATGAGTTACTAATTAATGAATTAAATAATATTTAATTCACTCCACTCATAACTAATTTATTAGCTAGTTAAACTAATCTCAACCAGTTCAACTAAAATAAACAGAACACAACTCCACTAGTTGTCTCATTAACTCCACCAAACTTCTGCCACTGAAGTCCTAACTAAAGTCAACCATGCATGATGCCATCAAACCCTTGGGAATAGCGTAATTCCTCTGTCAGATGCATGAGCCACTTCTGTAGCTCGAACTGAAGTGCTCCAAGAGATTAAACTGTTGTTTAGAGTCCAAATATTATTAAGGGTAAATAATATTTGACTTCCCTATTTTTAGGATGTGTGCAAGCCTGTGGTCAGATTTCAATTTATCGACCTATCGACCTAGGTCACAAAATAGAGTCCCATCTATTTTTACCAACATGACCAATACTCCAAGAATAACATACTGCAACCCCTGGACCATGCTCCATATGTCTAAAAATAGACTTTGCGCCAGAATTTGCCTGCGGGCCCACTTAGTGAAGGCGACTTCATTTCACTAAGCTCCATCATCTTGCTGCATTTTCAACAATCATAACCCCGACATAATACATCAAATTCAAACAGAAATGCATCTGGATCCTCTGATGTGAGCCCATGAAAGGTGGGAATATTTCATAAAGGGATAGCTTTCATAGGCGCGTTGGCAGCTGTGTCAACGATGGGGTACTGCAATGTGGAAGTTTGGGGTGCTTGTGGATAATTAGCCATTTGATCAAATATATGCCAGTATCCATTCAGGATCTATGGAGCTAGGGAGTTATCCCTAGGGTGTCCCAAGGGGGTGGAAATAATATTAACAACACTCCCTCTTTCTGGGATACCGGGTATTCCTTGCTTAATTACTACCTGAGGGGATCTTGGTTATTCCCCTGTTTCTCCTCCTCCTTCACAAATATTACAAGAATTCCCTTCTTGTGAGGAAATTGGGCACGAATTTTCAATTTCTTGAAAAATCTGCTCAGTTCCTACAGTTTTGCTGTGGACCTCAGTGTAGGCTATAGATAGTGAGCCTGTGGCTCGAAGGGAGACAATAGGTTGTCTGGAAGCAACGTTTCGAGGACCTATTAATGGCTAAGATTCAACTTTCTTTAATATTTCGTCTATGAAAGTTGATCGTCCAAGGGTCATTGGTCCCTTAGATTTTTCGGGTTTGGGTAGTGGAATTGGATTGATTTCTGGTCTTTTCTTCTTAGTCATTCATACAAACAATTCAAATGTTTACCTCTACCCTAAATTTCTAACAACTCTGCTGGAAAGCAGGCGAGGGAGCAAGCATTTTGCATACTCCATACGTAGGTTCTTACCTTCCGTTTTTAATACCCATTTCTCTCTCAATGGGAATCTATCAGATATACATCACTCTTCGTAAATGGCTTACACTCTCCCCAGAAATGGCACCAAAATGTTGGGTGATAAAAGGTGCTTTTTAAACTCCTAATTATCCTCACATTAATTATTAATCCGGGCAAGTCCTTCTATTTCAAGAGTGTACACAATATGTGGCTGCTATTTAAATCAGAGAGTAATGTTTCATAGATTGCAGTATAGATCTTTTACTACAAGAGTAAACAGATGCAGCAAGTAAATTCTAATTGCAATTATACGAAAACCCAATCTTCTAATGAATTCAAATCCTATAGCATTTCAAGTAACAACAATATCAATGAAGAGTACAATAGTGATAACTCTTCTCTTCGAAACTAATTGAATCTAAATCAAATGCATTCTTCAGTAAAACAACAATAATATCAATCTAAGAACCTAACAACAGTAGTTAATACTCATTACAGTTGATCACATCGAGCAAAATAATTATCTAAGAAACTCAATCCACAAGCGGAAGTAAACTGAATAGATAATAATACTGTAAATTATACAAAACAGAACTATTCGGTTAACACAAGAAAATAATGAACAAAAAAGGAAATAAAATCATAGAAAGCGATAATACTATCAAACCATCACACTTGCGATAATCGAAAATGTATGACACAGATGAAGCAGTGAATTCCACCAGAAGCTGGGCCCTTAGCCACCAGCAGGCACTTCTATATTACTTCAGATGATGTGAATGAAAATAACAACTTCAATTAATCATCGAAATTGAGTAGCATTACAATGTAATTTCGTTCTTCAACTATACAGTCTGAAATTAAGCTTACAATTTGGAAAAACATGAGGCATCCCCTTCTTCCTACAATCGTTTCCTTTTATAATCAGAAAGGGTAAAAGTAAATAGTAAATTCGATCCCTTAGGATTGGGATATCCTGAGGGATTCGCAACCAATTTCTATCTTTAATACATCTTCCTCTATTCCGCGTTGATCCCTCTTATTCGTTCTTAGCCTTGTCCGCAACCGACTCATTCCTTTCTTTGCTTGTCGGATTTGGTTGTGCCAACAACAGAGAACAACAATCGTTCCTTTTCTATTTTCCTGCATGAAGAAGGGTAAACGTTAGTTAAATCACAACTGCAATCATTCCTCATTTCTTACCATGATTCCTTAATAGATTAGCGCATTAAGACATGAAAAATATAAGAATTAAGGATAACGAGGATGAACTTACTAGCAAATACATACCCATTTCGCAACCCAACAATGGCCTCATTTGTAGACCATCAATTCTGATCATGGTATGGGATTAAAGTGAGAATTAAAGGCTATAGTTGGTACGAATCTAGTAGGATAAAACAACGAAGAAAATAAGGATACTATACCTCTGCCTTGGGTCTATTACATCTTGGTCAAGTCCTGTGGAAGAAGTGTGAAGTATAGTCTGCAATCTAGTGCGAGGAAGGTCAAGGGTTGTTACAATATGAAACAAGTCTACACTCTAGTGTTGAAATGAGTCCGAAGTAAGAGGAATATACAACATAAGGAAAGGGAATACAAGGTGACATGCAAAGAGAGATAATATAAGTCTTTGTCTTGATCTCAGATAGCTCAGAAAAGGGTCAAAGTTATACACAGGGTAAAGGATTCTTTCCACTATAAGAAAGATACATTGATATGGTGTATCAAGTGTGTATAAAGAAGAACCAAAAGAAGATCTCTAGGAGGAAAAGTATAGATCTGAAGAAGGCATAAAGGAACATATTGTCAATGGTTGTTAGAATAGGGACCGAGTTACCTAGTGTTGGTGCAGACTGGTGCAGAAAAGGAGATCAACATAAGGAGCCAAGAAACAACAGTGACAAGTTCTTGGAGCCATACTGGTGTCAAGGGTCTGTGTCATGGTCATGGTACTTTCCAATTGAAGATCTAGAATAATTAATTTCGGGTTTTCCTCTCCAAGAGGGAGAGGCTTTGGCCCTGGCTTGAAAAGCCAAAATTATGTGTCTCTTGTGTTTTGATAATTGACTTGATGAAAGAAATCATAAGCTAATGAAGATAATATCTAAGTAATAAAAGCATAACAATTATATCATAAGTAGTTACCAAGTAAGAGAATTGAATTAAACTATGCCCTACCAAATTCTCAACATGTGGCACCTAAGGGAAGTCAGTAAGGTATTATGTTGTCGACTCCATTTCCTTAAGGTCACATAGGAGGTGGAGTCATGTTTTAGTAGCCCCTCATCTCATGTTTACCATGGGTAAGCCAGTGAAAGTGGGTAGATATGAGAGGAGGCATCACTACAACTTCGACCCTTTAGAGGATATAACCCTGGTCAAAATTCCATGTAATAAGTTAATAAAGGAAAAATAATACCATGGTCATGGGACACATATTCCAAGTTGAATGTTAGGCAAAACATCATAGCGTGGGTGTTCATTTGGTTTATTTTGGCTAAGGAAATTGGCAAAGGAAACGACAAAGGCTTTGGAAAGGCAAGAGGCATTAATTGGCATTTTATTTAGGAAAATAATATAAATTAGGATTAAAGGAAGGTGAAAGGTCACAGGTTGCATGTGAGGAGGAAAATGAAGGAAAAAAAAGGCCTCATTGATAAACAGGCTTATGAGGATGCACACTTAGAGTTTTCTTGGAGCACTCTAGTATTGGATCAAGGAAAGAAAAGGAAGGACAAATAAGGTAAAGGAAAGCAAATATCAGGCAAGGAATATCGGGATCAAGCGGCTACATCGGGATTACTTGCAGGTATCAATTTGCATGTGTGATTTCCTTTCTAGATTTGGCATGCATGGAAAATTCATATGTGTATTTGGTTCTCTTGTTTTCATTGCCATGGGTCTTTCCAAGTGTGATAGTGGATTTCATCCTTCTCTTTCCATTTTTGGATAACAATAGTGTGATGGGGTTCTCTTGTATTTGGTTGAGCTGGATTGTCGGGTGGTATCGAATTTGAGTGGGGTAGTCTCAGGAAAAATCACAAGGAGTAGGAATCCCTTGATAGGTAATGGAGGGATACACGATAAATCCTGATTGTGAACCTCCTCGTTAGGCCTAGTAATCCCGTGACCAGTAATGGCGGGATACACGGTAAATCCTAGAGGATGGAGCCTTGTTAGGCCGAGGAATCCCTTGATCGATAATGACAACATACATGGTAAATACTAAACGTGTATGCTCTCGTTAGGCCTAGGAATCCATTGACTAGTTATGACGGGATACATGGTAAATCCTAGAGAGTGGAGACCGAAAAATTCCTCACGATTTAGGTGGATATATCTGGAGGAATCCATGCTTGTTTAGGGCCTAGTGATCCCTTGATCGGTATATGGTGAGATTGTAGTAAATCCTGTATTGTATGTTTGTTGTTTGGGCCTAAGAATCCCTTGATGGTATTGTGCTAAAGCCTAAGGAAGCCTTGATTGGTTTTTTTGTGAGTCCCACATTCATGCTTGGAATATGGCACGAGGGTGATCGGCTAAAAGAAAGATTTGGTTCACCCCAATATGATATGAATTTGAATGTTAGTTTTATTGTGCTTATTTCATGTTCATAACTATAAATAAGTTTCTGATCTTTTGCTTCATGTGCGTAGGTTTCTTGAGGTATTTGAGAGTGTTAAACAGGTAAATGAATTGAATTTATGTGAAATTCATGAGCATAAAAACATTAAAAAACAAATGTTGAACAAAAACAATAACATGTACAACAAACCATGACAATGATCCATTAACACAATGTTTTGATGAAGGAGTTCACCCCTCCTGGGCTACATCTCCTTGGTCTGGCTTCCATGGCTTGGGCCTCTGTATTAACTCAAATTTGCTAAAAGTGTTGTTTATATTTATCTTGATCCGGGTCCGTCAGCGACCAAATTTACCCATGATATTTTAATTATATGATGTATTAGAATTTCATTTTTAAATAACATAAAAGAACACATGTGTAGATATAATTAAGAGGAAAACATGTCAACAATCACACAACAAAACACAAGAAGTTTAATAATGGAGTTCGTCTAGTGTGGACTACGTCTCCGTGCCTCGGTGTCTCGATGGTGTTGGAAACTTCATTTGGTGCTGGAAAATGTGATGATGTACATGGACGTTGTTTACTTTGTCCTACAAGGAAGTGTGCCCTTGACATGAATGGCAAAGTATCTCCACGAGACGTTCCGCTACAAGGAACTCCCACTCATAACAAACTTCCTATCAGCATGATAACCTCACACATGGTGACAAAGAGTATCCTGCCATCAAGGAAAAAAAGGGATCTCAGAAAATAACTAACCATTCATGATGAATACATATCACGTGACGTAAAAATCAAGATTCCGCATCACACATCAAGCAGGAATCGACATGACATAAAACATCTCTCAACAATAATCGATGAAGTACATGGCAACAACACTACATATACTTCAACTCTGATTTGGCTGAAGAATAGGCTGCTCAACTTCTGGATCTAAACACACCATTGAAGTCATGGAGTCGAATGGCATGAAATCGACTGTCCACACTCTGAAATTCGACACCATTATCTCAATATGGAAAATGGACGAGAAATATATGGCCCATATGGAAAATCTGACTACACCTTTGGCTTTGTGTCATCGAGAGGTGTAGGATCGACTGTCAATTTTCTAAATTCTGACATTGTCGAAATTTGGGCCGTAGGGAATCTTTTAGATTCCCCCTAAATTCCTCCAATGTGCTGCTCCACGGTTGACTAGAAAATCTGCAACTCAAAATAGGAATATGATATCACAGTTGATATTCTTGCTAAATTCTGAGAAGAATGAGTATAAAGTTGACCTCATTCTGACTCCGGTGAATTTCAGCCTCTAGGGAATCTAAAATATTCCCTCAAGATTCTCGAAGATTCTCTTCCACTTGGGCGAATCCGACCTCGCCATTGCATTCCCTGCAAAAATATGAGAAAAATGATTGTCAACTTGAATGTATTTGGACAAAGAGAAATTTTACCTCCCAAAGAATCTTTAGGCATCAAAGAAATTCTTTGTCTTGAACTGCGTGCCATCATTCTGCCTCCTAGAACTGTGTCATGGTTCCACTGTACGGAAAGCCGTTCCCCATTTTGTTCTTGGGCTCCTCCATCTCGTTTTGTTCTGCCTCCATCCTCCGTTCTGCCCCCAGATGCACTGTAACTGAGCGTTTATATTATTGTGGGGGCAGATTCTTCAATGAACAACACATGGGTTGTTGGTGGCGGTGGAAAATTTGAGACAGGTAGGTTGGGGGTTCCGACCCTGCCGACCTCCCGTATTGGAAACTTGTTATGGCGAGGTTATGGTTTGAACGTTGGCGCATTTAACATATAACGGTTTGCATTTTTTAATTGGTGTAGTTTGTAATGTTGTTGGAGTATGCGGTTCTTTTGTTTCATTTGGGTTGACTCTCATGGAGCTGCTGCATGGGCGGGGCCGATCTGCCAGCTATGCGTTTAACTTTCACTGGCTCTAGCCTGTATTATAAATATGGTGTTTTTTTCTTGGGTGGGCGAGGTCTGCATCCCACGGCCCTGACCCAACCCATATTATGTTGTAATGTATTTAATATGTGTGGTGTTTTTGGCCATGGGGTTCGATGGGGGTCACGACCCATCGAACCTTATCATATATATTTTTTTGCTATGCAATATGGTCATGCGTTGGGGTGGCGGGGGTGGTGGCCTACCACCCCCATTTATATATATATATACACACACACACACACACACACACACACACACACACACACACACACACACATATATATATATATATATATTTTAAATTTAAATTTAAATTTTTTAATTTTTAATTTTCTTTTTAAAACACAATTGTGCGTTTTTTATTTTAACGAAAATAAGGGTCATTAGGAAAATTAACGAGGCCACAATTTCACCCATTTTAGGGAGCTGGGTTCCCTACCGGTTGATGGTGAATTTGTGGGACAGTTAAACCTAGCCCCTGCCCAAATTTGACCAAAACTTTGACTCGCTCTAACTTCTCCATACAGGCTCGGATTGGAGATCTGTTCACACCGTTGGAATAAGGCGACGAGTACTTCAACTTGAACCTGGTTCGATAGCTATCCGACCACTTTGAATTTTGACCTATCATCAACCCTCTTGGTCTCCTGAGGGTGTCTAGAGCCACCTGCATCAATCATCCCCACTTAGGATCTTTTGGTCCTCCAAAAGAATGAAAATAATTTGCAGCTGCTTTGTACCTTGTCTACGCCACAAGTGTCCTAAAAGGTCACCCTTCATTCTCCTTCACCTTTGTCCTTCAGAGCCATAAGAGATGAGCCGACACCTGCATCCTCTGCAAACCTGTAGTACAATACTTGGCAAATTACATGCTTAACTAAGTGAACAATCTATGAACCAAGCATCCCATACACTTTCCACGAGTTTATAACCATACTTGGTGGTTAAGTTTACATCAAATGGAATTAATACCCCAGCTATCAATACAAGGGCAAAACATCATTGCTTCTTAACAAGTGATGGAAAACACATCATCACTTTTAAATTTTAACATGCAACATATGATTTACAAAGTAAGGCCAAACATGCTACCAAACTAGAAAAACCATCTCTTACTTATCAAAGTGAATGGGTCATCTCTCTGTGGCACTTTTGCTTGTCGAACAATTGTTTCAACTGGTTCCTGCACAAATGCTTTGTCCTTAAGGCGTTGCTTTGGATGGGGCCTCCAACACGTGGCTCTCTGATGGCCACTTTTGTCGCAATGACTTCAATGAGTCTTCTTCCTCTAGACCTAATTTACCTTCTTCTTTTTCTGCAATGGTGAAGGCCTTTCACGCCTCATCCTCTTTTGTGCTACCATTCTCTCCCAACACTCAGCAATGAGATGGTTATGTAAATCACAAAAATGACAAGTTTTTCTACACCATGACTTCTGTCCATGATTATCAACATGATTATAATCAAAATGAACTTGAGAATATTGATACTTGTTATACCTTTCCTGGTGGTCTTTGGTGCGATCATGGTGACGAGTGCTTGCCTTATCTCTTTCACTACAACATGCACTTCCATGGGATGATGTTGAAGTGTTCCCATTAATATTTTCCCTCGACGATTTCACCAATGTCATGGAAGCTTCTGACACATTTGAGCATTCTCCTTCAGTGTACCCCAAACCTGCATATCGAGGTCTCTGCACAACCTCCAATGGTTGAGTTATGCCTTGGCCATTAACACCAAGTCCTCCTCCTTTGTACCCCATCTTGGTAAGGAGTCTCATGCTGGTTCTTGTAATGGGTATCTCCACACTTCAAGTAGAAATGATATCATATGAAGATGATACTGAAGAGAAATCAAAATTGTTTACCTCAATTGTCGATTTCGAAATTAGTGATGATTGCTGCTTCAAGCCTTTGTTGTGCTTAAATTTTTCCAAAGCCTCTTCTGCGACTCGCAACTGAAGTTGCAATCTCTGCTTCTCTGCTTTCTCTTCTTGGAGAAGACTCCTTAATTCAGCATCATTTTCTTGAAGGCTCTGGTCATTGCGCTTCATTTCTTCAAAGGCTGCCTCTGTGGCTTGCAACTGAAGCTGCACTCGTTGCTTGTCCTCCTTCTCCTCTTGTAGAAGTGTTTCCAACTCAAAGCTATCTGCTGCTTGATTCTTATAAGCTTAGTACAACATGTCCACCCTTTTGGACGTCCTCAGCATGGCCTCATACATGTCTTTGAAAACCTCCATTGCTGCATGTTCAATGGTTCACGCTTGCAATTCACATCAGCAAGAAGACTGCTCTGATACCACTTGATCCAGGTCCGTTAGCGAGTGGATTTACCCATGATATTTTACTTCTATGATTTATTAGAATTTCATTTTGAAATAGCATAAAAAACACATGTGCATATATAATTAAGAGGAAAACATGTCAACAATCACAAAAAAAAATGCAAGACGTTTAATAACAGAGTTCGTCCAGTGTGGACTACGTCTATGGGCCTTGGTGTCTCGATGGTGTTGGTCACTTAATTTGGTGCTGGAAAATGTGATGATGTACATGGATGTTGTTTACTTTTTCATACAAGGAACCGTGCCCTTGACATGAGTGGAAAAGTCTCTCCACGATATGTTCCACTACAAGGAACTCTCACTCATAACAAACCTCCTATCAGCATGACAACCTCAGACATGGTGACAAAGAGGATCCCTCCATCAAGGAAACAAAGGGATATTAGAGCGTAAATGACCATCCATGATGAATACATATCACGTGATGTAAACATCAAGATTCCACATCATACATCAAGCAGGAATTGACATGACATAAAATATCTCTAAAAAATAATCGATGAAGTACATGGAAACACCACTACATATACCTCAACTCTGATGTTGGCTGAAGAATAGGCTACTTAGCTACTAGATTTGAATACACCATCAAAGTCGTGGATTCGAATTGCATGAAATCAACTATCCACACTCTGAAATCCAACACCAGTATCCCAATCTGGAAAATGGCTGAAAAATATATGGCTCATATGGAAAATCTGACTGCACTGCTGGATTCGTGTCACAGAGAGGTGTAGGATCGACTGTCAATTTTCTAAACTATGACACTGTCGAAATTTGGCCCATAGGGAATCTTTTAGATTCCCCCTAGATTCTTTTAATATGCTTCTCCACGGCTGATTGGAAAATCTGCAACACAAAACAGGAATCTAGTCTCACTGTTGACATCCTTGTGAAATTCTAAGAAGAATGAATATAAATTTGACCTCATTCCGACTCTGGTGAATTTCAACCTCTAAGGAATATGGAAGATTCCCTCAAGATTCTCGAATATTCTCTTCTGCTGGAAATCTGCAAATCCACTGTTGAAAAGGTGAATCCGACCTTGCCATTGTGTTCCCAACGAAAATTTGAAAAACATGACTGTAAACTTGAATGTATTGGGACAAAGAGAAATTTTACCTCCCAAAGGATCTTTAGGCATCAAAGGAATATTCCTTGGCTCGAACTGCGTGCCATCATTCTGCCTCCTGGAACTGTGTCATGGTTCCACTGTATGGAACCACGTTCCCCGTTCCGTTCTCGGGCTCCTCTGTCCCGTTCCGTTCTGCCTTCATCCTCCGTTCTGCCCTCAGATGCACTGTAACTGAGCGTTTATATTATTGAGGGGGCAGATTCTTCAATGAACAACACGTGGGTTGTTCATGGTGGTGGAAAATTTGAGGCAGGCAGGTCAGGGGTTCCAACCCTGCCGACCTCCCATATTGGAAACTTTTTATGGCACAGTTATGGTTTGAACGTTGGCACATTTTACATATAATGTTTGCATTTTTTAATTGGTGCGGTTTGTAATGTTGTTGGAGTATGCAGTTTTGTCGTTCCATTTGCGTTGAATCTTGTGGAGCCACCGCGTGGGCGGGGCCAGTTCATCGGTCATGGGTTCAACTCGTACAAGCTCCGATCTGTATTATAAATATGGTGTTGTTTTGTTGGGTGGGGGGGGGGGTCCGCATCCCATGGCCCCGACCCAACCCATATTACGTTGTAATGTATTTAATATGTACGGTGTTTTTGGCCATGGGGTTCGGCGGGGGTCACTACCCATCGAACCTTATCATATATGTTTCTTTTTTATGCAATATTGTCATGCATTGGGGTGGCGGGGGTGGTGGCCCGCCACCCCCATTTTTATATATTTTTTTTCATTATTGAAAAAAAAATTGTGCATTTTTTATTTTAACAAAAATAAGGGTCACTGGGAAAATTAACGAGGCCACAATTTCACCCATTTTTGGGGGTTGGTTTCCCTTCCCGTTGACGGTGAATTTGTGGGACAGTTAAACCTATCCCCTGCCTAACTTTGACCAAAACTTTGACTCGCTCTAACTTCTCCATACGGGCTCGGATTGGAGATCTGTTTACATTTTTGGAATCAAGGTGATGAGTACTTCAACCTAAACCTGATTCGAGAGAAATCCAATCACTTTGAATTTTGACCTATCATCAGCCCTCTTGGTCTCCTGAGGGTGTCTACTGCCACTTAGAGCACATCTATTGCTCTTGAAACCTACTTCAATGTGTTCATAATGTCCAAATCATCCAGAGTAGACTCTTCTTGCTCCCAATTTGGTCGAATTTTGCAAAAGTTATGGCCAAAACAGTTTTGCTTAGCAAATCTCCACTAAATCTGGAGATAACTCTAGTTAAGGCTTTTGAATTTGGGGTTGGCGCCGAATTTGGTGGCTTTGCCGAATATGCCACCGAATTAAACTGCAGTTTAATTAATTGTTAAGTGATATTAAATACGTTAAGCACATTTTTAATTTAATCTGCATTAAAGATAAGGATTAGCACTAACCATACTTATGGGGCTAATTAAACCTATTTAAACTTTTAACTCCGCCCATATCTTAAGCGCTCCTCTCGGTTGTAGTGGAAGGTCATTTGGGGATGGGGCTAGCACGCGGGGTTGCCCCCTCCTTACCCCTGACGATGCAAACCATTTAATTTAAATATATGTCGCAAGCATATATGGTTAAGAATCGAAGTCGTGGTGTATTGGTAAGTTGAGCGCGTCGTGTGGGGGAGGTTGTGGGGTCGAGCCCCCACCTCTGCCCAGCCTCTGTGTAAAATAACATATGTAACAGAAATTTGAATATTTAAATTCGACCATAGCTTAAAATTTCAATTCGGACTTTGGATATAATGCCCAATACAATATGAAATTCAGACTTTGGATATAATAAAATGCCCCAACCTTTAAAATGCAGCCATACCTTGGTCCACTAGAGGGGGCACGTGGCGGCCCCTGGCTGCACCACGTGTCCGCTCCTGGTTGGACTGTTCCAACCATATAATAAAAATTATCCAACCATTAAAATTCAAAATTGACCTTACGAGATAGCACGTAAAATAATTTCACCTTCCAAACCATTTGACAAATCCTGTAGTGAAACTTGTCACAGTGTCATTGGACAAAAATGATATAATATTCTTAGAATATCCTTTCTCTGCTGACCGGACTACCATCTCACCATTCTGTCATGTTTTGCAATTTTTTTAGCTGTTTAGGAAAATGAACAACAGGCCCTATCTTCCTCATCCGGACTTCATTTTCGACGAAGCGAATTGCGCTAGATTCCTAGCGACGAGATATTCACTGTCGGTAAGTTTCCATTCAATTTTGAGCACTTTAATTTTTGAGCTTTAACACTGATCACCTGATCATTCCTCCCCAATATAAGACTTTTGGATCCCAAAATATATTTTATTACTGAACATGTGGATGAGGGTATAGTTCCCTCACCCTTCCAGTCTCAATCCATTGAAATTTTCCCATTTTCATAAACTGTATCTTTTCACAAAAACTAAGCTTTTTCCTTGACTCTTGAGACCGTCTCTTGCTATTGTTGACACCCTCATGCTACAATTTCCCTAAATATGTAGAGAAGACAGATGTTCTTGCAGAAACCAACTTGTTCCTACCTCGGTCATCAATCAAAGGAAACTTAAAAATTGTCTCCCCTCTCACACTATCATCATGGCGATTCTTAGTTGCCCTTGCTTTGTACTTGCATCAAAATTTGACCAAGTATTTTAGCCATTGCCATGTATCTTTTGGAAACCAAAAACAAGCACTTGTGGAACCCATGTTGTTGGCTTGAGGGTTCCTGACCCAGGTTCAGAGTTATAAGTAAACCAACAAAACCTCCAACTACTGGCCCTTTCGGCAGTGATCTACTTGCGCAAACCAAAGTCTCACTCGAAGCAGTATGGGGGGGGGGGGTGTTGAAACTAGGTTTCTGAATCCTGAGGGAGGAATTGGTGAGTGGTCATCGGTAAAGCCCTCAACACGCTTATATAGATGCGTGCTCAAAGAATGCGTAAATACTAATAGAATGCCATAGAAGTGCTATCACCTTGGCACAAACAAACAGAACAGAAGCCGATCCAAATCACAACACACAAGGACTTAATAGATATATTATGTACCTGTAGATAATTTATCCAAGATATTTCACAACAACTTATAACATAACACATAGATATTATCACAGAATTAGGGTTCGCTTAGTGCAGATAACAGATCAGAACCAGATCTCGCTCTTTCTTAACAAAAGTTAGCATTCACACATAAACATATCAATTAGCTCTGCGCATTCATAAGTAAGAAAATAGATAGTGTGATCCCATCAAAGCATAACAATAAGCATAAACAATAATTAGACACATAACACATAGCTTCCACAAAAACTATTCCTTATATTAATCCTTTAGATCTGTCAATACATCTGCTTTTCCTTCAAAACCCTTACAAACGCTACTATCCCTTCGATGCACATAGCTAATGGAGTCCGCACACAGCCAGGACGAGGTCTCCACGCACACATCCAACAGGAGCCTTTTACCCAACCAAAAAACCCTTACAGACGTAGATATTATCCGAATATCACTATCTCAAAGCTTAATTGAACTACTTATCTTAGACAAAATGCTACCTATTTATAATATGCCCAGCGCACATATACTATGGTCTCAAATCATGGTTTGAGACCCACAGTTTACATTTAAGTCCATTTACACAAAAATAGGGGACTTTGACCACCCCAAAGCCCCTTTGACTCCCTTTTCGTAGTGCGCACATACAATATTACCCAAAATGGAGCTTTGAAACTTGTGCCTTAGGGGACCCTGCTCCAACAGGCCCCTAACACAAACATGTGACTCGTCTTGAGTCACTGAGGCGCTGCAGTTGTATCGTTGGTATTTTCTTGGAGCGTTTTGACAGAAGTTTGGAGAGTTAGCACTAACTCCAGGCTCTGTGCTACTACACCCTGTGCCCGCTGAACCATCTTGTTGGTCGTGGGCCCTTCAACGACCATCTCCATAATGCGTTGGGTTTGCTGGATGATCTTGAGCATGTTGTCCAATGTTTGCGAGAGTTGCAGTGCTTCCTCTGCCCATGGTTCCATTATTTTTGTGAGAACTTATTCTTTTCAGTGAAAATATGCAATTTCACTCTGGAGTCTATGACCTTCTTTTAGACGAGAAAGTATTTGTTGAACCACTAGTGTGGGCATAATATGCATATCTCTTCGACCTAATTCTCTTTGGTGCTAAGTGTGTCGCACAGCTATTGTACGACTGAATCATTCTGGACAGATGCCCAAATATCCATGGCTTCGGCCAGAGACTAGTCACACTCAGTGACTACGGCGAAAATACTTTCTTGGGCCTATTTCACCTCTGTAGCTCTCTTGGCGCGGACCTCTGGTGGTGTCTTCGGCTGAAGCTTGGTCTGAAAGTCCACAATTTTCTGCTCATACTTGGCTCGAATGGTTTGAGCTTCCGTGTGTGCAGTCTTGATTGGAACAACTAGTACGTCTAAATTTTCTGTAGGTGCAGCGGTGGCCACGACCGCTGGAATGTCCCAACATACTTGGTCGATCTTGGCTTCCAGCGCAGCGCGTTGGGCTTCTGCTGCTTGATATGCCGCCTTTGCTTGACGCTGCTTCTCATGTGCTTGTGTGACCTATCTCTAAGCATCCTCGGTCCATTTCTACGCGGTCACTTCTTGATACTGCAACTCATCAGGAATAATAGAGTGAAGTAAATGGAGTTTCCCTGCAGGCAACACAGCAAGATTAATATGCACATCACTTGTACCGGTAAATTGAGTGCACTGGCTTGCATCCATTTGAAATTCTGGTAGGGGGATATGGATAAATCGCCCCTCCCCAGATGATGGCAGGGCGACGTCCAAAGGTTATGCACTGATAACAGGTGCACTGGTCTGGCTTGTTTGAATCACGCTCACTTGGATTTGGGTCGCTTGCATTTTTAACTCTTGTAGGCCAATCTGGAAAACCTCCAATGTATATTTATACTGGACCTCCATGTCTATCCAATGATCCCCCTGCGCAATGGTGACTATGTTTTCGATCTCACTGAGATCATCCTCCATCAGTGTCAGGACCTCCTATCCTATTTTCTTCGATCCCTTTTTCTTTTTCTGTGACCCAACCTTGGTCTGTGCACTGTGCTTCATGCCTTTGAATGTGGCTGCTTCAGTTTATTTGGGCGCAAAGCCATTATTTTCTGTCACTGTGGTGGTCACAATAGTTTCCCCTGTAGTGGTCGGTGTAGGCTCTTTTTAACCAGGTTTGTATGTCACTATTGGTGGTATCATGTATGCAAGATTTTCTGTGGCCTTCTCTGTGGATTTTCATGTTGGGGTGCGTGACTATGTTGGTGGATTCAACCACGCCGGTGGCCATTATGTGTGACCCTGATCAAATCATCCTCAGTCACCAAATAAGGCAACTCGTACCAGACACCCTCCACAGTGCCCTTCGCGTGGATGTGGATATTATGGAATGTAGCCTTAAAGTATACTACCATTTTGTACTGCTCATAAAGAGTGGGAGATAAGCACGACTTTGAATGTACCACCTGGTTTAAGCTCACATCATATAAGACCCGAAATACCTTGTTTTATTGTGCTCACACAGGGTCAGAAGAGTGCCAGAGGGTCGCGTAATGCGCAGCTTCGCACATTAGTTTTGCAAGTTCTGGGAATTAGGTATCTTTAGGGGTTTTCCATCCAATCAGCATGATTAATAATAAGAGCCAAGAAAAATAAAAATGCTTGCGCTCCTCCTGGGTTTTGTGCATGTTTTCAAGGAATTATTTGCAGAGGTATGCACACCAATTGTAGATGAACCCTTTTTCACATCTCTCAGCGAACACAATCACATGCACGGGCACTTCCTTTGGCCTACATTTTCACATCATTTTGCAATCCAAGATTATAGTTTGAAAATGGACTACTGGGTCGTTTATTTCCTCTACCAAAAATCCCCGCAATTTGCATGTAACATCGTACTTCTTCTTAATTTTTTCTGCCAACGCTTTCTCTCCGAAATCGGCCATAGGGTCAGCCCCCCTGTTCGAAAATTCTATGATCCTATGAATTAGATCTGCATCGATTGCGATGCACTCTCCCAGTCAGAGCACATCGTCATGCACCAGTGCCAACAACTTCCTGATGCAGATATGATTAAAGGGGTTGCATCCAAATGAGGGATCTGCAAAAGGTTGAGCATGCCTACCTTGTGCAGACCTAGGATTTATTTCTTCGGCTCAAGGCGGACCAAACATCCTACATATGGAACTGGATCAAGGTAAAGCTTTGGCGTGAGTTACGGAAATTTCTCCACATCTACAATGTCCTAGTCATTGAATCACGACTGAGGATTTTGGCCATCATGTCCCCCTCCATTGGAATGTTATTTGGGATCAACTGTAATATCCCAAAAGGGAGAATGCAGTAATACTGAAACACAATATAAGAACTGCATCAAAGTAAACAATCAATATAAATACATAGCATAATGCACATAAATAGTTGAGCCATTTTATTATATGGAAGGTGAACAACAAGTACAACAATGATCAAAATATGAGACACTTAAGCCAAAAAGATGGCCTAGAATGACCCTAAAATCATCCCACAAGAGGGAGTGTGTAACTCTTGAACTGCTGAAAGGTAAATTGCGCTGTCCCTGCTGCAACTGTTGGGACTACAATTGCCAAAAATATAGAAAGTTAGATGTAGGTAGTATGGGAGCTCTGATGATGCTGAAATTGTAGATCCGAGCTCTATGATGGATACCCAAGATAACCCAGAAAGGGTTCCTCAGATCTGTGAATCTAAGAAAACCACCCTCTTAGGGCTTCACATATACACTGCTATGCATGCATATTTGCTGCATAATATGATGATATGATGGCTGCAATGATGCACAATCAGATCTATGCAAGAAGGGATGATCCCTTTTCTAGATTCTTGGGTTGAAAGCTCAAGATCTAGCTCCTAGCTCCTCCAATATCCTCCAATGAAAATAGTTGCTAGATGATCAACAACTTCAGAAAACTGCCCTGTAAGAGAGAGATGCTCAATAGCATGCTGCTAGATATGTCAAATCATCTCCTGAGTGATGGAAACAATAGATCCAATGTGAGGAGATGATCCCTCACATGATTTCCAGCTGAAATACTAGAAACTTCCTTCCTCCAATAGATCTATAGGATTGGACTGCGCAATCCTTGAAGGGACTGCTGCTGCATGGAGATAACACCCAATGGCCTGAATGCTGGATATAGATATGCTTCTCTTGGAAGACTGGATGTGAAGAACAAAGTGGTAGGATGAATCTTCCACCGGTTTCCTAGCTGAATGCTAGAAACAACCTCCTGAAGATGGCACCAATGCCTGATAAGGAATAGAGCTCAATAGAAGACCTTCCCAGAGTAGGCACACAAGTCCTCTATGGGTAAGGGTGGGATTCTCGCTCGGGAACACCCTGTGCTAAATAACACTGAAAACTTAGATAAACAACATAAGAGTATCCAAGTATCCAAATCTGCCTTCTATTGTGCCTTCACCTTCATTATATAGAATGTGAGCCTTCCATAGCCTAGGCCCTCTACATAACTTCACTGTGCATGTGGACATAAGTCCCCTTGGTTGACTATGATGTTTCTCCATGTCCTCCATCATGTCTACATGTGGTGATCACGCTATCCATCATGTGTGCATTAAATGCATCACTTCCTCCCACTACTTTATCATAAGTGCTTTATGATCTTACTTTGAATGCATTATGATCTCAGTTTACCTTATCAAAGATCCTCATGATTTTACATTTAACATCCATTATCTTATTTGATTGTTTCATCCTCCATGATCTATCTCATAAATGAGACATGATCTCCATTAATGGAGCTGCTCCACTAATCCATGATTTTAGATCTAGATCTAGAATGTCCACATATACACAGAAAAAGTGGATTTTATTCATATTTGAGGATTATTGGTCCCTCCACCCTTTTATTTACTTCATTAATTTTATTAAGAACTTTAATATTCCAAATATCATGTGAAAATTTGGGAATATTATAGTCCTCCCTGGCAAAATGTTGCTTGTCCTCAAGCAACTACAAAAGTAGATTCAAAGCCATCTATTCCCCTCCAAATGGCATCCACATAAGGAAGGCCTCCTCCATTTGTTGCAATGTGTTATGCATGTTTGGTTCCAAAGTTGCCTCTTAAGAATGCATAGAATGACCACCAACTATATAGTTAGATGTCCTCCTTTCTCCAAGAAGTACCAGGTGACAACCATATGATGTCCAACATCATCATCAATACATGATATACATAAAATAAAGTGGTTCTCCTCGCAAAGGAAAAGTCCCATCTCACAAAGCATTTCTACCTCCCATGTTACATGAAGTACATTGAGCATTGACATGCCCTCATCTTTAGCCCTGTTGGCCTTGTTGGATCCAAGCATCATTCGAACGTTATGAAAAAGAAGAAATAGAGACATATGGGTAGACAAAGATGTCAAACCATATTCTCCCAATAGTAACCACCGAAGTAGGGCTTCTTGCTGCCATCCTCCATCTCCCCCATGCAAGATGGACAAGCCAAAATCCCACAAAAGAAACCAAAGCAATAAGAGATCTTGCTACATGTTTTACCTCCTCATGTGCATCATGGAGTAAAAACATATTGATAGACATGTGGAATGTCACTTCAGCCCAATACAAACAAACACCATCAATACACATCATGAGAGTACCATGCCAAGTTTTACACAATATAAAACACATAGACATAGGAGATGTCATGTGATGGCCAAACTCTCTTAAGGACAACCATAATGAACATGCCTTTCTTTGCTGCATACTATCATTGATACACAAGGCATGAGTTAAGAAAATATGAGCTATTGGGTGGTAACCATACTCACCCAAGAGTAGCCAGCGCAACCATGCCTCCTTCTTCATTACATGAGTGTTTTTCAAGGCATGGATCAAATAAATAGAAGCCTTTGGGTGGTAACAAAACTCACCCAAGAGAAACCAGTGTAACCAAGCTTCTTGCTGGCCCATGTCATATATCTGCAAGTGGTCATGCAACCCCTTGCTTATCATCCTCACCCACTCAGGCCAATGTGGAGGATGAATGATGTCCTGTATAAACATGGTATCCTCCCTTTGTAGAATACCATCCTCCTCAAACTGATGAAGAAATTTTCACTCCATGATATGTTGAAGTGCACCTCCAATGAGACCTCTCCATGGGATCTTCTTCTCATCAATGGCCCTCCAAAACCAATGAGGTTATGGATTTGCTGTAGGTAGAAGTTTCTCTTTGAGCTGTGAGATAATCATTGAGAAAGTCTTATCAAGAAAGGAGAAAATATTCCTCATCTCAAGATGTCTACCATCTATCATCTTAACCTCCATTGCTTCATGAGTGAAACTACCTTCAGAATGCTCCAAGAATAATGGGGCCCTTTCATTATCACTGCTACTAAGTGACAGCACTGTAGATCTGCATGGTGGTACATACGCTGTCTCATGGCAAGGCATGATGCTAAACTCAAAGCCAACCATTTTACGTAAAATCATGCTTATCCCATCTTCTAAAACTATACACTTCAACTCAAAGGGTTGAATGTAGCTCAACAATGATGAGCTGGGATAGCTCTTCATCTCCTCCTTGATTAGATCAAGGGTCCTCTGTGTTGTGATATGTTGCTACTTCAAATCAACATTTTGTTCTAACCGTTGGTTATGCATTGGCCCTGATGGCATGTCCCCATAAGTTTCAATAAGATCTACTGAAACAATATGTGATGAAAGTGCATGCATACCTTGGATCAGTTGATGTGTGGGAACCTCTTGTAAGGACACAAGAGTTCCTCCAACCGGGAAAATGGTGTCTCCAACTACTGGTAAGAGTGATGGATGATCTTCTCCAAGTGTACTAACGCTGGAACCTACCTCCTCTTCCTCATGCATCTCCTAAATCATGCATGGGACTCTATGTTTCAAGAGCTCAAGACTATCTTGCAAAGTTGCAAGTGTCTCTTCTCCAAATGCGAGTACTTCTGCAGCTGGTGGTGACTGTAGTGACCCCTTGTCTAGAGTGACAAAAATGACATCCTCCCTTGTTTCCTTAGGAAATTTCTCTTTGTGACACATCAAACTGCCTTCTCAAATTGTGAAAGAAATCTGAATATTTAGTCACCTTTGCATGCTCCATGTGACCAAACCACCAATCAGTGGCTTCACCATAAAGATGAAGTGCTGCAATATGAACAATCTCTCCTTCAACTATAGGATGTAGCCTGAAAAATGTATCTAACTCTTTCCTCCAAGCCTTAATAGTACTTGAGGAAGATCCATAAAATGTAGGCAAATAGAATCTATTGTGCCTCTTTCTTCTATTGCTTCTATAAGATCCTCTTTCTTCTTTGTTTTTGAAGAATTGTTGGAGAGTTAGCTTCTTCTTGAATGCTTTAGATTGTGATTTATACTCTTCAAGATATAGACTGAGGGTCTCATGAGTCTCAGGTTCCATGTTCCTTCTTTCTTCATGACTATACCATTCACCTTCTTCAAAGAAAGTGGGCATAGTAGATCTATGAGGAGATCTATGATTCTCCGGTTTTATTTTTAGTTGATAGGAAGTGCTTGGACCTTCCTCATCAAATATTCTTCTTGGATCCTCCTTTTTACTTTCCCTCTTCATTTGATTGACCTCTTGGAGAGATATTGCATGGATCTAAAGAGAGGAGTGACAAAAATACAATCCTCCTTCATGATATATCATATGTATCTTCTTCTTCTTTTGATGCAAAAGATGAAGTGTCCACAAGCTAAGCCAAAGATCATGCTCTGATACCACTGTAATATCCCTAAAAGGAGAATGCAGTGATACTGAAACACAATATAAGAACTACAACAAAGTAAACAATAAATCTAAATACATAGCAGAATGCACAAAAATAGCTGAGCCATTTTATTATATGGGAGGTGAAGAACAAGCACAACAATGCTCAAAATCTGATACACTCAAGCCAAAAAGATGGCCTAGAATGACCCTGAAATGATCCCACAAGAGGGATTGCGTAATTGCTGAACTGCTGGAAGGTAAATTGCATTGTCCCTGCTACAACTGTTGGGACTACAACTACCAAAAATATATAAATTCAGATCTAGGCAGTATGGGAGCTTCGGTGATGCTGAAATTGTAGATCTAGGCTCTATGATGGATACCCAAGATAACCCAGAAAGGGTTCCTCAGATTTGTCAATATAAGAAAACCACCCTCTTAGGGATTCACATATACACTGCTGGGTATGCAGATCTAGTGCATAATCTGATGATATGATGGATGCAATGATGCACAATCAGATCTCTGCAAGAAGGGATGATCCCTTTCCTAGATTCTTGGGCTGAAAGCTCAAGATCTAGCTCCTCCAATCTCCTCCAGTGAAAATAGCTGTGGGATGATCAAAAGCTTCAGAAAAATACGCTGTAAGAGAGGGAGGCTCACCTACTTCTAGATATGTCAAATCAGCTCCTAAGTGATGGAAACAATAGATCCAATGTGAGGAGATGATCCCTCACAGGATTTCTAGCTGAAATACTGGAAACTTCCTTCCTCCAATAGATCTACAGGACTGGACTGCGCAATCCTTGAAGGGACTGATGCTGCATAGAGGTATAACCCAATGGCCTAAATGCCAGATATAGATCTTCTACTCCTGGAAGACTGAATGTGAAGAAAAAAGTGGTAGGATGAATCCTCCATCGGTTTCCTAGCTGAATGCTAGAAACAACCTCCTGAAGATGGCACTATTGCCTAATAAGGAATAGAGCTCAATAGAAGACCTTCCTAGAGTAGGCACACAAGTCCTCTATGGGTAAGGGTGGGATTCTCACTCGGGAACACCCTATGCTAAAAAAAACTGCAAAATTAGCTAAAAAAAATACGAGTACATGGAATTGTCACCTGACAAATCAAAATCTAAATAGATCAAGAAAAATCCAAGTATCCAAATCTGCCTTCTTTTGTGGCTTCACCTTCATTATATAGAATGTGAGCCTTCCATAGCCTAGGCCCTCTCCATAACTGCATTTTTCATGTGGACACAAGTCCCCATGGTTGAATATGCTGTTTCTTTGTGTCCTGCATCATGTCTACAAGTGGTGATCACCCTCTCCATCATGTGTGCATTAAATGCATCACTTCCTCCACAAATTTATCATAAGTGCTTTATGATCTTACTTTGAATGCACTATGATCTTAGTTGACCTTATTAAAGATCCTCATGATTTTTCATTTAAGATCCATGATCTTATTTGACTATTTCATCCTCCATGATCTATCTCATAAATGAGACATGATCTCCATTAATGGAGCTGCTCCACTACTCCATGATTTTAGATTTAGATCTAGAATGTCCACATATGCGCATAAAAAGTGGATTTTATTCATATTTGAGGATTATGGGTCCCTCCACCCTTTTATTTACTTACTTAATTAATTTTATTAAGAACTCTAATATTCCAAATATCATGTGAAAATTTGGGAATTTTACATCAACGACACTAGGATACTGGTGCACACCTTATCCAAGTCTTTTAGCACTTTCACTGTAGGTTTGTGTGGCATAATGTAACCAGGCAGCCACGAGAATGGTGCCACTTCTATGATGCCATCATCCCCTTCTTCGATATTTTCTGGGAGTTCAGGCATGGGCTTCTTCATCTTCTCTCCGACAGGATTGCGAGGTCTGGGGGTATTTTATCTCAAAGACTTGCGCATCCCAGAAGTTTGTCCCTTCTTTGTTTTAGATGGCACAGGGGTCCTACCTCAAGCACCTCTTGCATGGTAAGGTCCTCTCTGGGTCTAGTGGCAAGCATTCTACTCTGAATTACGTATCCTAAACCTGCTTGGCACATAGATTCCTCAAACATAGGATCCAATCCGGACATAGACATAGAAAAAACAAAGACAAATAAACAACTCAGAGCATAAAAATTGATCAGAATGCAAAGGGAACTATTGCAACCCCATGACGCATATTTATACTTGTGGCACATCTGCAATGACTCCTTAGGCATTAATGAGGTTCCATTACTGACAAAATGGTCCTAAATCTGGAAAAATCCCCTCATTAAATGCATCTTGGACGCTCCTAAAAATGGTAATAATTATGTCTTATCTAGTTTTATTGTTCTAACGACTAGTTTTTGACACCTTTGCGCACCATTCAAACCCCTGGGGCAGATATCGCACACGTGCCATACCTTACTATGCATGTGATACATAGCTAAGTATACCCATTGAAATAACACCCCCCCCCAACACAGGCTTGTTGACCCGGTAGTTCAAATAAGATCGCGTCATATCCGTCATATCCCTTAGTAATTGCAAAATTCTCTAACATTCATCATTCCAATGGAATGTCACACCTTCGCGAAGAAATCTGGTCATGGGCACAATTATCAATTCGTACTAGGGAATGAACTCTCTGTAGTATCCCACAAGACCCAGCATGGAGCGCAGTTGTATGAAGTTCAAGGGGATGGAGGGTCCTGTGAGCACGCACAGGTCTCGAACATCTACTAGTTCCAAGTGTCAACAAGACATCATCTCCCTGATCGGCCCATCAATGATCAACGCTTCACCAATGATATCGATTCCACTTTCAAAGTTGAAAGTAATAAGAAATCTATATATCAGCACCGACCAATCACTAGAGCCTATGCACAGCTCTGTCTCCAAGTACCATTCAGTAGACACATTTCACAGGGTATGAATAAAAATGTGAACCCATTCAGGCCTTGGTTCGATACCCCATACCTGATTCCATTTTTCCAGATGTCTGTGCAGATCCTCTTTGCCAGAGTATAAGTCCTCTTATTTAATGACTGGTCATTCAAATATTAGCTGCATCATCTGTGTGCATTCCTCCCAATATCCAATATTATCCTTATGTCTTTTCCACCATCTCGTTGGAGTAGCGTGTAAGCCAATCTCTAAAGCATGGAACCTTTGTGCTGCTAGCACAATTCTTTCCAGTTTTCTCAAGAACATGTCTACATTAGTTGAGCCATCATAACGTGGGAAGACACATACCTCAGATGTTATACATCGCAGATATCTAGTCACATGATTACACCACAGAACAGACACCTCATGCAATCTGTTCTGCCAATTATTGATTTCCTCATCAGATTTTGTTGGCTCGAGGGCTCTTGACCCAGGTTCGGAGGTTAAGGTTTGCCAATGAACCCCTATACTATTGGTCCTTTCAGCAGTGACCTGCTTGTGTAGGTCAAATTTTTTCCCGAAATAGTATGAGTGGGTGTTGGAACCAGGTTTCCGCACCCTAAGAGAGGATAGGTAAGCTAAGCAGAGCTGCATCCGGCTTTATAATGACCAAATCGCCTATCTTAGAACTGGATCTATAGATCTCCTTTGCATCCACGTGTGCAAGGTCAACTATACTTACTGTACTCAACAAATCATATTATCCTAAAACAATAGTGCAACATTACAGTTATTCTTTGCATAAAACATAACAGAACAGACCCAGATGCAGAAGATACACTTAACACAGTAGCTATCAAAGATTCGCATCAACATTACAAATATATTCAGTTACGCAACACCCTTTCTCATTCATTAATCCTTCAGTTCCTTCTTACAATACCCAAACCCGACCTGTACACACAGCAGTAGGGTCCGCACACAGCAGGACTTGGGATCTCCGCGCACATAGCCAACAGGAGTCCTTTCCCCCAAAACCCAAACAGATCTACTAAGCCACAATTCACATCAAGATCTCATCATCTTTCTTGCCTTATAATTCAAAACGTCCCTCTATTTATAACAATCTAGCCTAATCTTTCCTCTAGTCCAAAAACTATGGTTTGCGGACTCTAGGTCTACCCTTTGACCCATTACAATCTTTCAGGGCTTTTCCCCACCCCAAAACCCCTGCGCTAGACTAAATATAATAAAAAATATGCAAAATTGGACCAGTTTCGCAGCTTGTATGAGACCCTATTCCAATAGTCCCCCAACACAATCTTGTGACTTGTCTCGAGTCACTTGGGTGGTGCAGTCTCAACCTGCGCACGTAGGGCATTGATGGCTGCGATTAGTGGAGGCAATACTTTTTGACTCTGAGCGACAGCACTCTGTGCGATGTCTACAAGCTTCTGGGAGGTCAGTCCTTCAGTAGCCGTGGTAACCCGCTCTAATATCTGGTTGAGTCGCTGGATCATGCCGTTGGTATCCTGTGATAGCTGGAGGGCGGCGTCAGCCCATGGCTTCAAGCGTTTTGTGATGGCATGCTTCGTTCATCAGAGATCCTCAATCGTATCTCGGAGTGCATTGCTAGCCTTCAAGCGTGCCAGACGTTGCGCAGGGACTAAGGAGGGCAAGGTAGCTTTGATCTGATCGAAAGCACCGTCCTTCTGTCGTTCTGAAGAACCGAATTGAATTGGACCGCTGTCCAGAGCTGCATGGCCAACTCGAGCAATTGAGTACCCTGAGTAAGCTGTCCCGTAATGATGTCCGTAGCTTCTGTTACCAGCGCAACACACTGGGCTTGTACCTTCGGAGGTGTGGCAGGCTGTTTTTGGGCCTGTAATGCTGTGAGTTGCCAGTCCATTTCGGTCTTGAGGGTCTTTATTTCGGTTCTGGATGCCTGTAGTGCTACAACCAAGCCTTCTACTGTAGCCTGGAGCGGAGCTGTAGCCGGGAGCTTATCTAGGAACTCTGTGCCAAGCTGGTGGACCAATATTTCGAGCTGCACCGTCTACGAGATAGCAAGGGAGACATTTGCGGTCTGTCGTGTGATGATCAGCATGGCCACATCGAGCTATTGCTGCACGGTCCAGTCGCGATGATGGATCTCTTGAAGCACATCGGTGTGTAAACCTTGTAACACATCACGGGGTAGCTGCGCCAAGTCCAATTGTAATCTCGTATCCACTGGAAGGTGCGTGTTGACCAGGATAGAGCTAGGCAACGAATAGGCATGACTTTCGTTTGCAGGTAGCCCGATACTGCTGGTAGGGTGCAACGTATCCGTCTTTGTCTAGAGGTCTCAAAGCTCAACCCGCATGGCGTCGATTGCAACCTTTTGTCGTGCTTTTATGGCTGCCCACTAATCCTCTATAGCTAGAGTAAGTGCATCCGTGATTTGCTCGAGATCACCATCAGTTAGTGTGATCGTTGCATAATATTTTGGGCGTTGGGCGTGCTGCTTTTTCTGGGGTCCCTTTGCAAGCTCCCAGTGCCGCTTCGTACCCCGGGGGGATGTAGTATCCTTGTTAGTCAGCCATTTCGTTCGCAGGACTAGCTACGAGTTGACCGTGTTAGCTCTCACAGTGATCTGCAGAAGTTACGTAACATCTTTCGTGGCTACTTCCCAACCCGTCTCGTTGGATCCTGTGATCATCCTAGGTTTGGAAGGGGTGTTAACTTCTGTCATATAGCTTTGATGCCAATCCGTGTAGGGTTCGAAGTTAATTTTCCTTGCAGGGAACCAAAGGGAAATTAGCTTATCAATTTTGGTGTCCCCAAACCCCCTCAACGTAATGTCCGCAGGGTCTGGACTGGTAAGTGCCAAAGCGTCCACGGGGTTAGGGGCTGCCATATTAACGTAAGGAGGGGATCCTGAATTTGGAGACTCATAGGCAGCGGAAGTGAGTTGATTGGGTATAAACAGAACGCTAAAGGTCCAAACAATCATGCAGTAGAACAATACATGCAGATCACAGAGATGATATGGAACCTTGGTCGGAGTTATCCTTTCTCCTTTATAGTGCCCGTGGCTGTCCAACGGTAAGGTGAATCTTACTTGGAACTTACCATCAAGCAAATGGTAAAAAATCACAAGAAATTGCCTCATTAATTTCTAGACGCCTGTTTTCTGTAATGGTAATATTCCCTTTTTACCAGAGTTCAATGTTCTGACTGTCATCGTTCGCACCCTATGGCCTTCCCACGGATCTACTGACCTCGGATGAAGCATCCGTGCTGCTTGTGCATCCTTAATTATAGCTGAAGTAGGGTGTGATGTAATGCGATTCAGGTGCAACCTAAACAACTTGGCAACCATGCACATCCTATCCTGTTCCGAGTTTGTAATAGTACGGGGATCATCATTTCATTCCATTGGGCTAAGGTTGCATTATTCAACCATGTGTGGTACCTGCATTCCCCATGATTCGGATGTGATGTACAGGCGTGGTCTACCCTGAGTCAAGGCGTCAGTGTTCTGCAGAGCTGCGTCGAGCGCTCCTGTGACATCCACCACCCTAAATGTTCGCAGAAACTCATCCCACAAAGTCTCCCAATGGCAAGTGCGCTGATGTAGCTCCGCGTCTAAATACCATGCAGCTGGATGCAATCCTAGAGCATGGATAAACAGGTGGACCCATTCTTTTGGGGTTCTGTCGCACCACTGCGTTTCCCATGCGAGCAAATATCTACGTGGATCTTTTGACCCAAGGAAATTTTTGATCTGTCTCACAGTTGGAGCTTCAAATCACAGGATCATCTTATCCTGAAATTCCTCCCAATCGTGGAATACCTTCCCATGCGTATCCCACCAATGTGCAGGTGTTCCACGCAGGGCTAACTTAAGGGCCCATAGCCTACGTCCCTTGGGAACTTTTTCTTCGAATGGGCGTAAAAATTCCTTAATGTTACCCGAATCCCAAAAGTACGGTAGGTTTCTTACCTCAGAGGAGATGTAGTGGAAGTTCCTTGTGACCCGAAGACATTGCAACGCCGAAACCTCATGCAACCGGCCTTGCAAATTCTCTAGTTCCCCATTGGAGTCGGAAAAGCATTCACTGTATTTTTCTCGGCAGAGTACTCCTTCCGCCGTGGGGTTAATCCAATCTTCGTCCCGTGTAGTCAACTTGTAAATGTGATCCACTTCCTCCTCATCTCGCACTGGCTCTGTATACCATGCACCTTCCGCGGGGTCCAACGGTACTATTACTCGTATACCGTTATTTTCAAACACCATGCTTCGCTTTTTGAGATTGTTAACACCCCCCATATCTATAGCCCAGTCCAGCCCTAGCAGCGCAGGGTAGGGGTCCGCATCTTCTACGATTTCTATTACCTCAAAGTCAGCTTGGGTCTTTACTCCTGCGATATCTACCATGATTTTTGGTAGCCTTCCCAAAGGGATGATCTTCTGTTGATTCGCCATTCACAGCTGGATGGTGGACCATTCCAACATAGGTTCTCCCATTCATTGCCATGTTTGTTTAGGTAAAACGTTCGCATTTGATCCAAGGTCCAAAATAACCTGATCCATCTCGTAGTCACCAATTTGTGTAGTCAGCTGCATTTCTCTTCCGGTGCGTTTTTTATACCTGTATAATTTGTGTACATCCTTGGTCCCTGGGGTTGGATCGGGCCATGTTGCACAACTATTCATTAATGCCTCAAGGTTCTCTATAGCCTTTGGGTTATGTAGAAGCTTCATACATGCCTACAGAAAGGGCTCGACCCCCTCATCTATCTTGGGGTGTGTCGGTACTTGCACAGTAGCTGCTTCTTCCTGAGCGAAGTCCTGGCCAGCTGCGACCATTGTTTCTTGTCCCCTTTTCATGTTCAATCCTTCTTGACAGGTCAGAGGATCCCTGGCAGCCTTTTCCTTTGGTCCCCAGGTGGCCATCCCACTACGTGTTATGAATTTCACACTTGAGTCCATGTTCCTTAGCTCGGCTTTAACTCTCTGCACATTCTGCGTAGGGTGGGTTGCTTTTCCTACATTTTTGCTATTAAAATTGGGCAATATTTGATCACATGGTCCAACTGTCTGCAATATCGGCAGGATTTCTGTGTAGGATTTGGGCAGTCCCTAGCAAAGTACCTTGCTTCTCTTTAATTATAACAGATTAGCTGTCTGCGTCCTCGACCTGCGCTTCCTCCTCGACCTCCTCCCCTGCCCCTTACTGGAGAGCCACCAAAGTTCGCTGGAGATCTGGGTGACGTAGGGTCTGATTGTACCCTATACAAGTTTCCTTGATTTATCATCTGATCATAAGTTCGAAAGTTCTGCTCATCTTGTCCTACCGACCGGCAGAGCCTGCACCAATGTTGCTTCAGTTCTGGGACATATGCTCCTAGTCGGGGGAAATGGTTCGTATCATGTAGCCCTGCGATGTGGCAGTCATCGCACCATAATGCAAATCTGCTTGAGCCTGGATGCACTAGGTTAGGTTCTCTTGCCTATACATAATCTGTCAATAGTGGGCACTGATCCTTTGTATGGCCAGATACCCGACATCGTATGCACCATAGATCTGTGCTGGCTCCTTTTCCTCATTCCTTTTGCAGGTTCTGAATTTCCACGTGCATAGCTCTGAGCTGCTCCAGAATTTGCTGTACTCCTAATGAAGTATCTTCTTTGGGCACAGCTTCTAGTTTCATAGCGACTTCCACAGCTTTTTATTGTGACTCAAAGGTTTGGTGAATCATTGGTGTGCACAGGTGAGGCAACAACATAGCAATGAACCATTCCGTATGTTGTCTATCTTCATACGCAAATCCTCCTTCCCTGATTGCTCTTTTCAGTCACTGATCAACCTCCCATACAGACTCAGACGCTCCTTGCTTAAAGTCCTTCACATCTGCTACTAACTAAGAGTAATATTTTGGCTTTCGAAACTGTTGCTTCAGAGCATCCTTAATATCTTTAATAGATGCATTCCCATTCTGAGATATGTATCGCATATACCAGTCCAAAGATCTTTCTTCGAATGCCAGGGAAAGTTGTGCCCTCTTCACCATATCGTTTGTCACATTTTGCGCAGTCCATACGGAATCTACAAAAAACTAAAATCGGTCCATATCCTCATCTCCTACCCCCTTGAAGGTAGGTAGTTTTAGGTGCGTAGCCATATCACTGTCCGGCAGAGGTGGTGGTATGGGCGAATTCTTACCTTTGCACGACTTGGACAATGGTGTAGCCGGGGGGCTCTGCGCAACCGTCTCTCACAGAGGGCTATAGATATATCTTCCCCCTTCCAGGTTGGTTAGATAGTATTTACCACTACGTGTCCTACTCTCGTCTGGATCCAAGGTCATTCACTCGGTATGACTATACAAAATACTCTTCTCACACAGTAATATCTTAATCAGAAGGGGTAATGTCTTTAGAAACTTGCTCGGAAACCTTTAAATAATCTCTTCTCTACTTCGGAGTAGGAGACGAATTGATCAATGGCAAATTATGTCACAAATCCTCCTAGCACACTATCCACCCAGTGATCCACCGTGCGAGTGATGGTATTATTAGTTCTTTCCAGCTACTGGATCAGCCTTGGAGTCCACTGAGTGACTTGTTTGTATTTCCAACACTTTCGGAACTCTACGAGCCTTGCTAGCCACTCCTGAAGCTCGATTGCAAATGTCACAAAGAAAATTTTGTATCTTTTTGTAAGAATGTACCTATCTTTCCAATTTTCCGTCGTTAACCTCGTGCTGCGATTCTCTTTTATCGCAAATTCCTGAATCTGCTTTTTGAACCACTCTTCAATTTCCTTCGTCTCAAGCTTCCAGTACTCTCTTGTCATTACCCGATCCCTCTCTCAAAATGATCCTAGTCCCGACAATGAAACCATTCTTTGGCTTGAGGGGTCCTAACCCAGGTTCGGAGGTTAAGGTTTGCCAAAAAACCCCTCTACTACTGGCCCTTTCGGTAGTGAGCTGCTTACGCAGGTCAAAGTCTCACCCGAAGCAGTATGGGTGGGTGCTGGAACCAGGTTTCTGCACCCTGAGAGAGGATAGGTAAGCCAAGCAGAGCTGCGTCCGGATTTATAATGACCAAATCGCCTATCTCAAAACCAGATCTATAGATCTCCTTCGCATCCACATGCACAAGGTCAACTATACTTACTGTACTCAACAAATCATATTCTCCTAAAAGAGTAGTGCAGCATAACAATTATTATTTGCATAAAACATAACAGAACAGACCCAGATGTAGAAGAGACACTTAACACAGTACTTTCACAACTATCAAAGATTCGCATCAACAGTAAAAATATATTCAGTTACACAACAACCTTTCTCATTCATTAATCCTTCAGTTCCTTCTTACAATACCCAAACCCGACCTGCGCACACAGTAGCAGGGTCCACACACAGCAGGACTTGGGATCTCCGCACACACAGCTAGCAGGAGTCCTTTCCCCAAAAACCAAAACAGATCTACTAAGCTACAATTTGCATCAAGATCTCATCATCTTTCTTGCCTTATAATTCAAAACGTCCCTCTATTTATAACAATCTAGCCTAATCTTTCCTATGGTCCGCAAACCATGGTTTGCAGACTCTAGGTCTACCCTTTGACCCATTACAATGCTTTCGGGGCTTTTCCCTACCTAAAAACCCCTGTGCTAGACTAAATATAATGAAAAATATGCAAAACTAGACCATTTTCACAGCTTGCAGGAGACCCTGTTCCAACAGACTCTGAAAACAAGAAATTTCCTTCTCCCACTTAAGAGTTCCATCCGCTGTTGGGTTGATCCAATCCTCTTCGTGCAAGCTCAACTTATTGATTTGGTCAATGTCATCTCCAACGCGCACGGGCTCCATATATCGGTGTCCTTCGGCAGGGTCTAGAGGGATGATAATTCAGACTCCATTATTCACAAAATCCATCCTTATTTTCTTAAAGTCTATGACACCATCCATGTCAATAACCCAATCCAATCCCAGCAATAGAGGATAGGGATTCGTATCATCCATGATCTCTATCACTTCAAAGTCAGCTTTCATATTAATGCCTTGAATACTGACTATCACTTGAGGCAACCACCTAAGAGGAATGATACTCTACTGATTGGCTATGCGCAGTTGCATTGTGGACCATTCCAGCCTGGGTTCGCCCATGCGCTTCCATGTCTATTTTAGTAGAACATCATCATCTAACCCTAGATCAAGAATTACCTGGTCCATCTCATACACTCATATCTGTGCAGTCAGGCACATCTCTCTACCCATTCTTTTCTTGTTTTTGTAGATTTTATTGACGACACATTGTTCTACCATTGGTGGTACCTTCTCCACACAATTATCTATCAATTCTTGCAGATTTTCCACTGCCTTCTTGTTGCGTAGTAATTTCATACATGCATGTAGGAAGGGTTTAATCTCTTCATCTCCTTCAACGCCTTGAAATGGTCTACCTGATGTTGATACACCACCCTCGGTGAATTCTTTCTGTGTCTCAATAAAGGTTTCTTTTACGCATTGGAGATCAAATCCTATTTTACGCTCTTGCACCTTACGGATCCAGATATATGTAGCTAATTTATTTCCCTTATCTTCATTGGTAGTTATGCCTCTCCTTGTTACAATATTTACTCCAGGATCCTCCCCTCGGGGCTCAATGTGCACCATCTGCAGATTTTGTGTTGGGGTCTACGCCTTTCTTTCCTGCGTCTTAGAAATTAAGATAGGGAAATATTCAAGCACATGATCAAGTTGCCTACAATCCCTGCAAGACTGGCGCGTAGGATTTGGACAATCACATGCATAATGGCCAAGATCCCCACAATTATAACAAATGACCTTTCCTCTTCCTTCCCCAACTGATCCACATCCTCGACCCCTACCTCTGCCCGAAAATCCTCCACGCCCAGAAGGAGATGCTAGTAAGAAGGACTCAATCTGCACCCTGTATATTTTAGATTTATCCATCATCATCTCATAGGTGCGACAATGTTGCTCATCATGCCATAATGATGAGCATAACCTGAAAAACAACTACTTTAGGTCAAGCTGATACTTCCAAATCCTTGGACAGGAATATTTGTCATGAAATCCAAAAACTTGACAGACTGTACACTAGATAGGGCTCTTCAAGGGGCTAGGACCTCCAACATTCAAATAATTAGTGAAAATAGGACACTGATCCTTGTGGTGTCTGGAAGATTTGCATTTTATACACCAGATATTTGTGCACACTTCCTTACCCTTATTGTTGAGTAGGATTTGAATTTCCAAGTGCATGGATTCCAGTTGATTCTATATCTGTTGAGTCCCAAGCGCAATGGGTGTTGGTTTAGCTTCTAATTTCATTGCGACCTCTACCGCCTTAGCTAACATGTCAATATTTATTGTCCAATGGCTAGCGTAGATGGGGGAGCAACATAGCAATGATCCATTCCTTATGCTGAGCATTGTCAATGATGAACCATCCATCCCTGATGACACGCTTCAACCATTGGTCTACTTCCCATATAGATTCATTAACCTCCTGGTGGAATTCTTTCATCTCAATTACTAGCTATGAGTATGATTTAGGATTTTTGAACTGATCTTTTAGGGTTGTAATTATCTATTGCAAGGTAGCATCAGGGTTATCCTGAACATAACTCATATACCAATCCAATGCTCTCTCCTGGAAAGCAGTATTGAGTTGCACTTTCTTGATATCATTACTGTGAACTTGCTGTGCCTGCCACACAGTCTCAGTCACAAACTAGAAGTGTTTGGTGTCCTCATTCCCGATACCCTTGAAATTAGGTAGCTTCATTGACGTGAACATTGCTACTTCTAGGGGAGAAGGAGGAGATGGACTGTGCGGTGGAGTAGGTGGTCTCTGGTGCGATGAAAAAAGTGGAGTGGATGGGGTAGGAAACATAATTAAAGGTCTTTGCTGGAAAAAATATTTCTTTGTCAGAATCACTTGAGCTAGTGGTTTCTGGTTCAAGCTCACTATCAGATCTAAGCTTCAGAGGGCTATAAGGGACTTCTTTAGAATCTTTGCAGTGAATTTTTCCATTGTGCATAACTGAACCCTTCTGATGCATTCAAGCAGCCTGTTCGCACAAACAACCATTTTCACACAATAACATCTTCAGCGATAATTTCAATGAGCGCAGGAACTCACCTCTAGGGCCTTTGAAAAATATTATTTCTTCTTCAGAGAAGGACACAAAATGATCAATGGAAAATTCAGTCACAAAGCTGCCCAAGAGCCGGTCGATGCAATGATCTACCAGACAAGTGATCTTATTATCAAATTTCTCTACTTTTTGGATCAATTCAGATGTCCAATTAGTGACTGGGTCATCTCTTATATAGCGATGGAATTGAGCTAAGCATAAAAATCACTCCTAAAGCTCATATGCAAAGGAACTAAATAAAATTTCATGCACTTCTGTATAAATATATTTTCAGATCCACTATTCAGTAAATAGATTATTTCTTTGATTCTCTTGAAGCGCAAATTCCAGGATCTTTCTATCTAGCGAATCTTGTAATTTGTTTCGTGAGGGCTGCCACAACATCAAATCTCCCTCAAAATGACAATCCCGGTCTCGAAAATGGAACCATTTGTTGGTTTGAGGGGTCCTAACCCAAGTTCATAGTTATAGGTAAACTAACAAACCCTCCAACTACTGGCCCTTTCGACAGTGATCTGCTTGCGTAGAACAAAGTCTCACCCAAAGCAGTATGGGGGGTGCTGGAACTAAGTTTCCGCACCCTGAGGGAGGAATTGATGAGTGGTCCTCGGTAAAACCCTCAACACACTTATACAGATGCGTGCTTAGAGACTGAAAAAATACTAACAGAAAGCCACAAAAGCGCTATCACCTTGGCGCAGAAAAACATGAACATAAGTCGATCCAAATCACAACACACCATGAATTAATAGATCTATTATGTACTCGCAGATAAGTTATCCAAGATCTTGCACAATAGATTATAACATAACACATAGATATTATCACAGAATTAGGGTTTTCTTAGCGCATATAACAGATCAGAACCAGATCTCACTCTTTCTTAACAAAAGCCAGTATTCATGCATAAATATATCAATTAACTCTGTGCATTCATAAGTAAGAAAAAAGATAGTGCGATCTCATCAAAGCATAACAATAAGCATAAACAACAATTATACACATAACACATAGATTCTGCAAAAAATGTTTCTTCTATTAATCCTTTAGATCTATAAATACATCATCTTTTTATTTAGAACCCTTACAAACCCTTACTATCCCTTCAATGCACACAACCAGTGGAGTCTGCACACATCCAGGACTAGGTCTCCACACACATAGCCAACAGGAGCCTTTTACCCAACCCAAAAACCCTTACAGACGCAGATATTATCTGAATGTCACTATCTCATAGCTTAATTGAACTACTTATCTCAAACAAAATTCTACCTATTTATAATATGCTTAGTGCATATATACTATGGTCTCAAACCATGGTTTGAGACCCACAATTTACATTTAAGCCCATTTACACAAAAATAGGGGACTTTGACCACCCCAAAGCCCCTTTGAATCCCTTTTCGTAGCGTGCACATACAATATTACCCAAAATGGAGCTTTGAAACTTGTGCCTCAGGGGACCCCGCTCCAACACATGCCTTCTTTGTCAAATTTCTTTATCGCTTTCTCTTTGAACTTTACACTCTCTTGCATCGGCATCTCGTTTCAAACACTGCTCAAAAATATTGTTGATTGCTGCAAATCTCTCACATCTTGTTTACCTCCTTTCAAAGGCAATCTGTTAGAGTCCTGAAACATCTTATTACAAGCATAAGAAACTTTAATGAAATCAAATTGTTCATTCGATGCATATTTTTGAAAGGTTTGATTCAAAACATATCTATTCTTGATCATTAACAATGTCAAATTTTGACTTGCATTCACTATCCTCTTCATTTCTGCTGCATGTATAAGTAACAAACTTGTCTTCTTCTTATGTGCTCTAACTATGTACTCAATTCCATCTTTAAACAAGTGATACTTATTCTCATGGTGATGAAATACTGCTTTCCTATCTTAAAGATAAGGACTTACCAAAACAATACCTGATATCTCAAGTGGCACCACATCAACTTCATGAAGAAAGCTTGAATTGATTGCAAACCTTAGTACGCATTTTCTTGTTACCTGCAAGTTTGCATTCTTGTATATCCACCCTAAAGGATAAGGTCTTGGATGTCTAATAGTTTCAAGGTTTAGCTTCTTAACTAAGTCTTAGGAAATCAAATTAGCTTGAGAATCACTATCAAATAGTGTGTCTATCTTGGCATGTTTAGAAATGACCCTAATATGGAAAAGTTTAATTCTTGTATCTTCATCTTGAGTGACATTGGAACAACTTGAAAACTAGTGCTTGCTATGTGCTTACCTTTCAAATCCACTGCTGTAATCTTGGTTGCATTTCTTGAATCTAAACCTAAGTCATGTTCAATTATTGCAACAGTTTTCCTCTTCTCTTTCGCTTTGAGTTTGTTTGGTTTCAACTATGGATGAATGATCAGAACTCGATCATGGACCAGAATGATAGCTCAAAATGCAAATTTCTTAGAAGAGAGCCAAACCTAAACGACCAGAAAGGTCTCGTCGTTGCAATTCTGGCATCGTAAATGGTTCTCAAAACCGAGGTCGTATGAAAAAGTTATTGAGGTTTGAAATCTCTAGTAAACTCAAAAATTTAGTTGACCATGTTTGACTTTTATGAATTTGGAAAAATTAAAAAAAAGAATATTTCAAGAATATTCCTTAGAATATTCCTCAAAATATTCCTTGGAGGGAACATCTGTGTTTAACAAGTGGCATATGCTCATTGGGTATTGGTTTGACTTCGTTTGGGGTGAACCAATTAGGGGCTGCCACATGGCAGGCCTGGAGGCCACCACGTGGCCCCAGGCCAAGGAGCAGATTTTGGTATATTAAAATTTTTGTAACTTATGAGGTTTGAACCGTGGACCTCTTTCCCACAAGTAGCACAGGTTACCATTGCACCATACATTTGTTTCTTGACTATATGGGAAACCAATACATAATTAAGGTTTAAAGTTTTCACAAGTGGAAAATTAAAGGGGCTAGCCCCTTAGGGCTAGCACGATCCCATACGATCATACTTGCAACCGTATGCCAAACACTCCGGCGGTTTTCATAACTATTTCATCTGCGGCTAAGGCGGGGCATGTGGTCAACACCATTCAAACATTTATTCTGTGGTTATGAAACTTTTATTACACGGTTTCAGAGGTGGTTAAGGTGGAGGTGCATGTGACCCGCCCACCTCCAACATTTAATTTAACGGTTAGAAGTTTCCACTAACTTTGGGCAGAGTCCAAAATTTTCAGGGTTTGGCCAACTTTGGCACCCTTAACTGCAGTTATCCCACTTTTAGTGGGGTTTTTGGGGGACATTGGGTGTTTTTCTTGTAGAAGTCATAACTTCCTCATTATTGAACAAAATTGAGTGCAAAAATAGTCAATTTTGTGTCTCTTCGACCTTTTGAGAAATTTTTCATAGGTTTCAGGTTGAACAGAGGTCATCTACATCAGATTTTTCTTTGAGGAAGATGAAGGAGCCATTAGGGCCATCATGGAGAAGGCACTGTATTGGGTTATATTTCACTCTCTAGTGTGAAACAAAAGCTATTTATAGCTATTTTCTATCTTCTGAAGTTGAATTTACTACTGTTTTTTCCTATTGAGGCATATTTTTACCTGTATAACCATTTCGAGCAAATTAATAGAGCAAGGACATGCCATTAGGGAGCCTTGGACCAGAAGATGTAGCCCAGGAGGGGTGAACTACCTCAACAATTTGTTGTGTTCTGTGATGGTGAATTTTACTTGCTGTGTATTTCTGTTGTGATATGTTAAACAATAAAATTACTTAACTAATCCTCACACTGAAAACTCAAATACATAATGAAAACTACTTTGTTTAATTTGCAATATCATGGAGAAAACTTTGCACACTTTATTATATCAGAATGGATACTTTTCATAGTGTAACAAATACAAATCCATTTCAGATCAGGTTGGTATCAGAGCACTTGGTTGCTTGATTGTATAGCATGAAAGGTGTTTAAACAGTGTAAAATATTGACTGTTTTATTGCTTGCAAACTGACAGTTGTTTGAGCTTGCTAGAGGTGAAGGGATAGCTACTGATTAGCTAAGTCCTGGAGAGGACAAAAAGGATGAAAAGGCATGAAGGCATCTTCCTTACCCCAAAGGACCTCAAGGTCACCCTTGGAAAACAAACCTTCTTGACGATTTTTTGTTAAGATGCTCTTGGAGTTTGTTTGTTGTTTGGCTTCTTGAATAAGAGTCTGTCTTTACAACCATTTGGTTAAAAAAAAAATCTTTTTCATTTGTTTTGAAAGCTTTGAGAACTTTGTTGAAGTCAATTTGTTCATTGAAATCACAATGATGACTTCTACAAGTGAGGTTTCCTCCTTCACAAGATTCTTCGATGAAGATATGAAGTGCGACTTTATTATATTGAAGGACATGGTGCAAATTTTGTTTGAAGATAAAAGAGAAAGCACTAAACTTCATGAACATTTGTTTTCCATGAAGGAAGAGAAGGAAGAAATTCTTCAAAAATTTCATGATATGGAGATACAGCTCCAACAAGCTGAAGAGGCTTTGATCAAGAAAATGCGTGAGGAAGAGGTAATCCATTCTAATTTGTCTTTTGTTTCCTCATTAGAAAGATGTGTTGGTTATTTCAAAAAACATACGAGAGGTATAAGGTCCAAATTAATGATTAAAATGGGCTATGAAGGCAAGGGATTAGGCAAGCATGCACAAGGCATGGTTGATCCTATTTCGGTTGAGGAACGACCCAAGAATCTTGGTCTTGGTTATGTGTAATTTAATGGTGAAGACTCCAAAACCATGAAAGCATGTGAGGCTACTTTAAAGAGAACCATTGTTCCAAGTTATAAGATGAAAATATGTAAAATTTGTTTCAAATATGATTGCCATTGCTTTAAGCCTTTGTTGCAGCAAGAAGATGGTAGACATGCAGCTTATGGTGAGCAGGAAAGTTCATACAGTTTTCAAGACAAGAACGATGATGTTAGTTTGCAAATGGAAGCTATAGCCTCTACTAGTTCATATTCTCAAGAAGGCAAAAAGGATGAACATTCAAAGCAGTACAAGAGGTATAAATCTTCCCATGATCAATTTGATTGTGTTTCTGCAAAGCATGATAATTTTACATGCTTAAATGGAAGAAAGATTTGCTATACACATTGTGGTCGATTTAACCATGATGTTTCGAGATGCTGGATGAGGAAGAAAGCATACAAGAAGCAGATGAGGCAAAGGAAACTTTCAAATAAGGTGCATAATATTTGCACATATTGCCAAAAGAGGGGACATGTTGTTTCCCATTGTTGGACTTTGCATCCAACTAGTTGTCCAAAGCACATGCAGCAAGAGGACAAAAATATTGGCGAAGATGGAACCAAGGATTCCATTATTGACGTGAAAACAGAAGTTTCACATGAAGAAGAGTTGCAGCAGCAAAAGTTGCCATGGATGTGGCTTGGTAATAAGTGGATGGGCTTCTTAGCACAGTAAGACGTACTCATTTTGTACATATGAAAATTTCGGTTGTATGCATGTATTTTATGTTGTAATCTATCGTTTGTTTGAGCCACCTTGGATCATTGATCAAGGCAGCGATGTTTAGTTTCCTTTTGCAAATTTCTCGCCAAAAATTTTCTGAGTGAGTGCAAGAAAGAAAGTTCTTAACAGGAGGACAAGTGCATCGAGGAAGGGAAGTGTGAATTGCTTTCTAGTTGTGGTTCAAAGTCACTAGCCATGCAAGGCAAGTGTTTGGAGGCTGAAGAGAAGAGGGTGCAATACTCTCATTTACTGTACAGATCAATATATCAGTCTTTTGGGGTCCAAAAGATTCCCAGTGTGGAGGTGTGATCAGAACTGGATCATGGACTAGAATGATAGCTCAAAATTCAAAGTTCTCGGAAGAGTGCCAAACCTAAACAATCAGAAAGGTCTCATCGCTGTGATTATGGCACTGTGAACGGTTTTGAAAACCGAGGTCGTATGCAAAAGTTATTGAGGTTTGAAATCTCCAGTAAACTCCAAAATTTAGTGACCAAGTTTGACTTTTATGAATTTGGAAAAATAAAAAAAATAATATTCTAGGAATATTCCTTAGAATATTCCCTAGAGGGTGAATCTTTGTTTGACAAGTGGTATATGCTCATTGGGTATTGGTTTGACTTCGTTTGGGGTGGACCAATCAGGGGCTGCCACGTGGCAGGCTCGGAGGCCGCCACGTGGCCCCAGGCCGAGAAGCAGGTTTTGGTATATTAATTTCTTTTTGACTTATGAGGTTTGAACCGTGGACCTCGTTCCCGCAAGCAACACGGGTTACCATTGCACCATACATTTGTTTCTTGACTATATGGGAAACCGATACATAATTAAGGTTTAAAGTTTTCACTAGTGGAAAATTAAAGGGGCTAGCCCCTTAGGGCTAGCCTGATCCCATACGACCATACTCACAACCGTATGCCAAACACTCTGATAGTTTTCATAACTGTTTCATCCGCGGGTAAGGCGGGGCATGTGGCCAACACCATTCAAACGTTTATCGCGTGGTTATGAAACTTGTATTACGCGGTTTTGGAGGTGATTAAGGTAGAGGTGCATGTGACCTGCCCACCTCCAAAATTTAATTTAATGGTTAGCAGTTTCTGCTAACTTTGGGCTGAGTCTAACATTTTCAGGGTTTGGCCAACTTTGGTGCCCTTACCTGCAGTTCTCCCACTTTTAGTGGGGTTTTTGGGGGGACATTGGGCATTTTTCTTGCAGAAGTCATAACTTCCTCATTATTGAATGAAATTGAGTGCAAAAATAGTCAATTTTGGGTCTCTTTGACCTTATGAGTAGTTTTCATAGGTTTCAGGTCAAACAAAGGTCATATTCAACATTTTTTTCTTCGAGGAAGATGAAGGGGCCATTAGGGCCACCAGGAGGCAGAATTAGTTTGAGGCCTATCCAAGGGAGCTAGAGTCCTTTTCTAGACTTTCAATAGTCTAAATTGGATATTTCATATGTTATGAATCTGATGAGATGGTTTTAAGACACTGTAGAGAACGTTTGAAGGCCGAAAAAGCTTCAGTAAAGTTCCAGGGGCCATTAGTGCCAGCTTTTGCCAGCAACAGTGCAGGGCTTAGCCAGTGCTGCTTGAGACCATATGCAGTGAAAAAATGGTCATTATTGACTGAAAAGATCATTTTGAATCTAATGAAATAGGTTTCAGAAAGTTTTGAAGAATTATAGAGGTTGAAAACTCAACAGAGAATTTTTCATTGACCCTAGTGCCAGGGGGTGCTGATAGGTGATTGAGGTGAAACCGGAGCAGCCGGAGGCCATTTTTGATGAATGAAAAGTCTATCTTGAATATTTCAGACATTTTGGAACCAATGGAACTAGTTTCAGAACATTTTTAATACTTATAGAGCTTGACAAGCTGATGTGAAGTTTTTGGCAGCCCTGGGCAAACCGTGGAGAATAACCTTTTTTTCGGATGCAGTGCTCGATTTGAGCAATTTATTAGTTGATATTTGGTGTCTGATGTGTGTTGAATAAAATAGGAGTGGTTTCATTAATAAAAAAATAATTCTGAGGGAGTTTGTGCCATTTAGAAGGTCAAAGTAGCTTAGTGCACCGACAGAAGGAATCGTGTCAACAAGAGCCTAAAGCTGTTTGCAGGGTTTGGACAGCCATTAGAGGGATATTGATGGTATTTTCAGTCCTTTGGATCATTTTTGTATTCATTGGAATTAAGTATTTACTTGTAAAAAAAACTTACCATAATCCCAAAGAGCCGAGTCAAGATGACCAAGCTCAAAGGAGACATAGCCCACGAGATTTTGGGTGAACTCCTAGATTAAGTTTGTTGTTGTGATTAAATATTTATTTTCTTCATTATGTTGCTGTTATACATGTTAAATTTCAGCAAGAACAAATGAAATTAATACACATAAAAAATAAAAATTCAGACACCACTTTCAGGTAAATAATTCCGCAACATTTTCAAGTACAAGCTAGATCATTTAATTTAAACTGAGTGGTAGGTTCTTGAAATACATACAAGTTATCCAGACCATTTTCAGATCAATGAAGTTTCCAATAATGGTATTCATCATTTCCATTCTTCGAACAATGTTTACATGTGAGTTTCGTTTTATTTATTTATAGAGATATTTCTCTTTCCTCTTCCATTAAACTTGCCCTTTCCTTTACCCTCATACTCAAAGAAACTTTCACTTTTCTCATCTATATTTTGTTTCCCTCTTGCTTCTAAATGTGTGGCTTGAACACAAACCTCATCTAAGTTTGTGGGATTGAACATGAGAATAGTGTGCCTAAGGTAACTTTGCAAACCCCCAATATACTTTAACAAAGTTTATTGAGAACACAAATTAATACCCAAAATAAGAGCTCTTCTCCTAAATTCACGAGTATAATCTTGCACACTTTTCCCTTTCAATTGTCTAAAATTCTGCCTGACCATAATGGAATTTTTCATGTAATCTAGAGGATTAAATTTCCTTTTAATGGCAGCAATAAAACTTGACCAATACATTGAGATCTTACTGTGGTTTTTCATCTCTTCTTGAGTCCTTGCTTCCCACCATACAAGTGAAGATCCTTCCATCCTCAAGGAAGCCAATTGAATCTTTATGTCATCTTCATGAAGTTTTTGAAATCTGCAATAAACCTCCAATTGACGAATCCAATTATCCAACCTCTCTACATTTACCTCACCATTATGCTTTGGAAGCTCAAATTTGACATCAAGTTTGAGTAAGGGAGTTTTTCCTCTTGGGGTTTTTAAGTGAGTATGAGTAGTTTTGGATGTGGAAGTGGAAGATGATGCTGATGGAGATGATGAGGATGGTGATGACTATGGTGGAGATGGAGGAGGATTTCCTCCAATTCCCTTTGAATCCTTCTCTTCATCCTTCTTTCCTTTTGAGGTTCCCTCTCCATGTGGAGACTTAGAATTCTCTCCAACCATCTTGGTGTCCCTCTCTTAAAAGAGGATCCTAACCATTTTAGTCAGTTCATAGGAAGCCTTCTTGTATGCTTCCTCTTCTGAAAGACCTTCAGTCTCTCCAAAACCTAACATGATTGCTATGGATTCAAGCTTAGCTTCTGGTGCAACTTGTACCTCTTCAATCTCAGCTTCTGGAGATAAAAATTGAGGTGCTTCAAGTGCAGCTGTGGGTGAAACTTTGGGTGGATATAGTGCCCTTGTGGCTCTCCTTCTTATGGTCCTAACCTTAGGAATTGAAACCAATAGTTTCCCTTCTCCTCTCAGCAACCTTAACCTTGTAAGCATCACAAATTTGCAACCATTAAAACCCTACTTGCAAAAAACTCAATAAAATCAAGCAATAACCTTTCAACCTTTGCTTTGATACCACCTTAATCTGAATTTGAATGTTAGTTTTGCTGTGCTAATTTCATCTTCATAATTATGAATAATTTGCTGATCTTTTGCTGCATGTGCATAGGTTTCTTGAGGTGTTTGAGAGTGTTAAACATGTAAATGAACTGAATTTTATGTTAAATTCATGAGCATAAAAAACATTAAAAAGAAAATTCTCAACAACATCAATAACATGTACATCAAACCATCACAATGATCCATTAACAACATGTTTTGATGAAGGAGTTGACCCCCCCTGGGCTACATCTCCTTGGTCTAGATTCCATGGCTTAGGCATCTATATTATCTCAAATGTGAAAAAAATTCTATTTACTTTCATCTACTACTCCTAAAACCTGCTTCAACGTGTTCAGAATTTCCAAATCATCCAGAATAAACTCTTCTTGCTCCTAATTTGGTCGAATTTTGCAAACGTTATGGCTAAAACAGTTTGGCCTAGGAAATTTCCACTAAATCTGGAGATAACTCCAGTTAAGGCCATTAAATTTGGGGTTGGCGCCGAATTTAGTGGCTCCACCGAATATGCCATCGAATTAAACTACAGTTTAATTAAATTTTAAGCGAGATTAAATGCGCTAAGCATGTTTTTAATTTAATCCGCATTAGAGATGAGGATTAGCGCTAACCATAATTATGGGGCTAATTAAACGTGTTTAAACTTTTAACTCTGCCCATATCTTAAGTGCTCCGCTCGGTCATAGCGGAAGGTCATGTATGGAGGGGGCTGGCCCCCTCCTTACCCTCGAGGATGCAAACCATTGAATTTAAATATATTTCGCAAGCATATATGGTTAAGAATCGAAGTAGTGGTGTATTGGTAAGTTGAGTGCGTTGTGTGGGGGAGGTCACAGGGTTGAGCCCCGATCTACGCCCAAACTCCATGTAAAAATTTTGCACCACCAAATAACGTATGTAATGGACCTTTGAATATTTAGATTCAACCATAGTTTAAAATTTCAATTCGAACTTTGGATACAATGCCAAATACAATATGAAATTCGGACTTCGGATATAATAAAATGTGCCAACTTTTGAAACGCAGCCATACCTTGATCCAGTAGAGGGGGCATGTGGCGGCCCCTGGATGCACAACGTGTCCGCCTCTCGTTGGACTGTTCCAACCATATAATAAAAATGATCTAACCATTAAAATTCAAAATTGACATTAGTAGATAACACATAAGAAATTTTCACCTTCCAAACTATCCGGGGAATCCTATAGTGACACTTGTCACAGTGTCATTGGACAAAAATGATAGAATATTCGCAGAATATCCATTTTCTATTGATTGGGCTACCATGTCACCATTCTGTCCTATTTCACAATTTTTTTAGCTGTTTATGAAAACAAACATTAGCCCCTATCTTCCTCATACGGACTCCGTTTTTGACAAAATGAATTGCGCTGGATTCTTGGTGATGAGATCTTTGCTATCATTTAGTTTCCATTCGATTATGAGAACTTTCATTTTTGAACTTTAACATTGAGCACCTTATCACAATATATGGTCGCGTGGTGCATAGAAGTCCTAGACCTAGTTGCATTTTGCATATGCTAATAAGAGCTCTTTTCCCCTTGTGTTTTATGGGAAAACACACTTTTTATTATGTGATCTTAATGGTTGTTCTATCATTGTGTTTATGTTGGTTATAAGCATGGTTTTATGATAGACATTAGTCATGGCTCTCATTATGTTTTTTTAGAAAATGAATGAGCAATGAATGTATGACCTAATGGATGGTAATGAAGTTATTATGAGAGGACATCGATCCTTCTTGGCATTTCTCATGTAAGTATGAAGTCCCTACGCTTAGATATGTTTATATGACCTATAGATTATATGTTTATGATGTGTTTGAAGGAATGTTTGTCATGGATAGTCCTTTTCAGATTAGGTCCTTGTTCAATTTTTTCATTATAGGCCTTGTCATCATGTTATTTATAATTTCTATAAGTTTCATGAAGTTATGGGTAGTGGCCTGAGTCCTTGCCCTAAAAAAGTGGCTTAGAATTTGGGGTCTTAGGCACAGAACTGCCTGCAAAATTCTGCAGCCGCATGGATGAAAGATTGTGCATGTGACTAGAGGGATTCAACCGCATGGAGGGCTTGTCATCAGTGCAGCTAGGGCTCTATATTAGTCAAACAGAAAGTTATCTCAGGAGTTGAGCACCTGGAAGGGTTGGTTGGCTCCTTAAGGTCTTGTAGCATCTGAGGAAGGTTATATTGGTCTTGTTTTGTTGGTTCCACTTCCTTAATTGTACTTGGGAATTCGAATCATATAATAGCAACTCTTCATCACATGTTTACCCCGATGGAACAATTAGCTTGGGTAAATGTGGGAGGAGGGTGTTATAGAGTGGTATCAGATCATGGTTCACACCTTGGACTGGATGGGCGAAATATGACCGTCATGCATGCATGCATGTTGTGCATGTTATTGTTATGTATACATGGCAATGTTCATTGTTGTAGTTGTGTTTTCATGTAGCAGTGGATTATGTTGTTGTTGGAATGTGTTCTTTGTGGATGCATGCTAGTTGACTATGCATTTGTTGAGAATGTTTGTTGTCGAAGTGGATGTGTTCATTCTGTGTCACGACTATAGTTGTATTGCATGACGTCATGGTATGTCATTGGTACTTTCATGCATGGTGACTGGATAAATATTGAGATGATATTTATATATTGATTAAGATTATGATTATACATGTATCATTATAATCTAGTTGATCTTGTAGACGAGATATCCTGCCCTGAAACTATACTGGGGTATGATGGTTATGTTTATGTTTTGGTTTAGCTGACATGGCATACCTGCAGGAATAAGATCAAAATGGATACCAAGATGGTAGACTATAGTTCACAAGATTTTCCCTATGGATCTGTTGATCAACATGGTGATAGGTACTCCCCTCATATAACAAACACATTGAAAACTGTTGTCTAGGTAAATTCTCTCTGCGGACAGGGATGATCCCTCTAGCCCTAGGGTGGGTTTAGCAACAAACAAGACAAACAAGCATCTGCTTTCCTAGATTACATTCAATTGGAAACAAACGATAGGAGTACCTACCTTAAACTTGTGCCGACTACTTGTTCCCTTGGAGTGCATCCACTTATATTTTGCTCCAGATCACGTTCCTTGATCATTTTTTACGATAAATATATATGGGAAGAGATCGAAGAAAATACAGAACAAGATGGAACAAATAATACTTATATTGCATGAAATCCATCTAACAGATCAAGGATATTAGAATTTTCATCATAATAACAAATAAAAATGGAAAGTAAAAACCATGTGTATTCTATTAATGATCATAAAGGGGAGTTACAACCTACGCCTTGATGTCGAATCTCTCCTTCAATGTGTTTGAATCTGGGCACGTCTCCAAAGCACTCTTTTCCAACTCAACGCGAGAAGGCTAAGGGTATCAACTCTCTCCTTCTATGCCTATGACAATCTTCAAACCTTTCTCTACTATTATTCTCTTCTATTCTGTTATATTCTCTTCTAAATAACAGAGGCATTGGAGGGTGATCAATTTATAGTGATGGAGGAGGGGACATGGATCCACTTATGATGGGAGAAAGGCTTATCTCCTTGGGTGGTTCCTCTTTTGTATGAATAAGAGGCCGAAAGGAGGAAACTCAACCATATCATGATCAAAAAACATTCAGCTCTCTACCCTCGAAGCTTCTAGGCCATGAAGCTTCATTTTCATTTTTAAAAATCTTCCATAAGTAGATCGACATAGCTATGGGGTTCATACCAGCGCTAGTCACAGGCTAAGGATTTTCCATAAGCACTGGTGAGACATTGAAGGGTCGTGCTGCTCCAAAAAAGTGGGTTTTTAGGGAGCTATTCCAGGAATGATTAAAAGAGAGATTGATCTTCAGACTGTAAGGGATCCAAAGGAATGTTTTCATGATGGAAAAATTACACAGGGATCATTGTAGGGGTTCTCCAATATTTATGAGTAGGAAGTACAAGGATAGTGAAAAAATGTTGTGTAAAGGATGCCCCCTAAAGCATGAAGGCAAAATGAGAGTGAGGGGTGAAATGGTTTACGAGTACGTACTAGGACAAAGACGCTGTCGTGGGAAAACTTGCAAATCAAGTACATATATACAACTAAAATATCTGATATAAGTACATGAGCATAAGGCATGGAAGAAACCATACGTAAAAGAGATCATGTAATAGAATCCATGCTATGGACACAACCATCGAACTATAAGAAGGATCACAAATATGGACTCAGGTATGGTCGCAGCCATCCATCGAAAAGAGTCATGTATACAATCATGAAAAACTTATATCGCCTCGCAATATGGATTTTATAAGACAAAATCCAGGGTCTTGCGCTCCATCACGACCCAATCAAGTAAAAATTCAGGCATGTGAATGAGTGAGCTGAAGTCGAACATGCAAGAAAATCTCCTGATTACCAGTCAATGATGTAAAATTTTAACGGGCATGAGAGAGACCAACAATAATAACAATGGCCTTCAAGGTACTAGAAGTACAATCCACGAGATGTGAATAAGGAATTGAAGTTGAACACTCGTGAAATCATTCGATTAAAGGTCAATGATGTGAACTTGTCGTCGAATGCGAACAACCTGCCATTAGGGCATGCAAGCTCTAAGGTATTGGAAAGGAGTCTCTAGATCAATTTCCCGGATAATGAGCTGAAGTCAACAGGAAGCTATTCATCGAAGGAGGGCCATGATGTATCCTACATCATCGATGCAAGATAGAGGAAACAAGATGGTTGTGAATCAAGATTGAACATAGAATTAGGTAATGAAAAAAATGTATAAGAAATTTCTCTTGAACATATAGGCGACACGAACAGAGGATGGAAACATTCGACTCAAGTAGGATCAGAGGTCATGTTGAAAGAATTGGTAATCAAATGAGAGGCAAATGGATTTCCCAAACACGTGGAGGAAAAGTGACGAATGTAGGATGTCCCCAACTTGGCACGAAATAGAGGATGTGTGATGTTCAAGAGCGACATAATACCGACACAAATGATAAATAGTTCTATTTTTTTTCCCACCATTTCAGGTGAGTACCCCAATTATTTTTGAATACAAGCTTGAAGGGGATAGCATATGATTGTAATATAAGTTTTTCCTTCAGATAAATCCATCCTAGTACATTTCACGAGCCCTAGGAAGGAGGAAATCAGTATCATCATGGTGATGAGTCTAATGTCGTTAAATTTTAACGAGTCTGACAAAGGTGAAACTCAACTCATTTTCATGTTTAGAGAGTTTGAAAAGAGGATGACAAGAAAACTACATAGGGCCCTTTTCATAGATAGTACCTCGAATCTGAAAAGGTAGAAAACAAAGATCGAGAGAACCTCTTAGTCGTAATTGACTAAGGTATTACTTTTTTGAAAATAGTTTATCCCAGCCCGAAAAAGGGGTAAACGTATATAGGGGAAATGAAATTTCGTTTACTTTAACGAGTTCAAAACGACAAATACTCAACAATATTTCCATGTTTTGAGAGTCAAAAAAGAGCTTAAAGTGACTCCTTCTAGAAGAACGAGTGGTATAAGGGGTAGCAATTAGTTCCGGTTATGGTGGGACTTCTCAAAACAAGTAAAGGTTAAGAGGCTGACTAACAAGACAACTCATCACAACGGTTCCTCAGGAGAGGGTAAGACATCCAAGTGAGAGTGTATCATCGACCAAGTAGATGGTGACAACGAAATGAGAAAACCAGGGCTTATTTGGAAAAAAAGGCCGATAAAATGGCAATCACAAGAGGCAGGATCAGAATGGTTTCATTTTTACACAAGATTGAAATAAGGGAAACTCTGCTTGAAAATGGTTTCATTTTTACACAAGATTGAAACAGAGACAAACTATGCTTGAGATAAGTTTGCATGCCCCCAACATGGTGACTCAATTCGAGGTACATGACCCCCAAGCTTCAACTCACTCACCTAAGTAGACTACTGGTTACTAACAGGTGGATGGAATGAAGGTTCAATTACAAGATCAAGTGAAAGAATCAACTGGAATTTTACAAGATCTAACCAAAGACTCGAATTGAAAGGGGATTTGTTTCATTTTTTTAACGAGGTTGACATAGTAAAAGAACTATCCTCATGACACCTTGTTTCATTTTTTAATGAGATCGACACAAGAAAATAACTCTTATCCAGAGAGCTTGTTTCATTTTTTAAGGAGCTTGACACAAGAAAAGGAACTCTACTCCAAAGAGCTTGACATAAGAAAAGGAATTATGCTCCGAAGAGCTTGATTCATTTTTTAAGGAGTTTTACACAAGAAAAGGAACTATGTTCTAAAGGCCTGATAAGGGCCCATAATAAGTCATGGCTTCCAAGATATTCTTGTCAAATGGGAAAAAAACCCTCTGGAAATCAGAGTCCAATGCCCCTAGTACATCATGCACTATATCACTGACTAAATCATTTATTGACGCGGGCATGGAACATGTGGTCACATAGTTAACCTGTGGTGGGGAAGATACCACTGGCATATAAGAAGCATTTAGGGACGATGGCATACTAGGAGCCACATTAGGACCAATGAAAGACATCTGATCAATGTTCATAATGGCTCCTTCATGTGGAAAACATATCACATGAAAGAAAGAAGAGACAAGAGTTCCCATGACATAAGTGTAGTCATGCCCAAGGAGTAAGTTAAAATCCAAAGGGCCTTGGACAACCATCACATCTATATAGACAATCTCTCCTACCAAAGTAATGGGAAACCTAGGAAGGATCCCTAGTGGTTGAATCATTCCTCTATTAAAAGCCAACTAATTTTGGGTAACAGGCATAAGTTATGGAGAACTGAAATCTTGCCAGGTAGTTGAGTACAAAATACTAACAGATGCGCATTCATCTATTATTTTTCTAGGTACAAACGCATTATAGGTCTGTATCATGATCTCAAAGGGCATGCAAGAAGGAAGACAATATCCCTTCAGTCGACTCCAATCAAAATAAGCGATCAAAATACTTGGAGGGGGTGCCATGGGAATGGGAGAACTACCCCTTGTGTTACGGGAATGGGAGGATCGCCCTCTTGTATCGTGGGAATGGAAGGATTTCCCTAGGAATCTGAAGAAACAAAAATAAAAAGAGTGGTATGAGATTCACTCTCAATAGGAAATCCCTGAACAACTACAAGTGGAATCATGTCGATCATTTTCTCAACCAATGGTTGGTCGGGAATGGAATCATGAGATTGAATTTCGGAGAGAGTGGAATTTACTAGGGATGAACTTTGATCAATCACATGCTCAACTAGTGGAGGATTAGGGGAAAAATTCTGGTAACCAACCAGAAGGCAGGGCTGAGACACTGCAAGGGTATCCAAAACTTTGGAGGCTTCATTCATATGAGGACAAAGGTGAGTGGAATGATTCCCTTCACATAACCTACATGGAAATTTGACTTTATCCTTTTTCCTATGAATCTTATTATCACTAGTTGAGAGTTCACCGCCAACATGATCTCCATAGGTTGATGACAAAGGTTGATTTGGGCCAGTGGACCACACCTCTAACACCTTGGGTATATCGGGACAATCTTTGAGAAGGTTGTCACCCTTACATAGCTTGCAAGGGAATTTGAATTTGTGGGACTTATTGGAATGCTTTTCAACACGAGTTGCATCAGTGGCGATGGTTTCTTGGTTTCCCCCTTGCTTATTTGGCTTCTTCTTCTTCGTACTTTTCTTCTTCTTCTTAGCTTCCTCGTTACTAGAATCCATACATTCACTAGGTGAAGAAATGGGTGAAGAAGGAAAGGGGTCAAATTTAGGGTCAACATGAGGTTGACACTGTTCAGGTGGAGGTGAACTTAGTCAAGAACCATCTTGGTCATTTAGAACCACGGGAGTTAAAAATAACCAAACAGACAAACCAATGGTAAATCCCTGGAGGGAAAACGTTGCCATATAGGGAGCACCAACGTTTCCAAAAGAAGGAAACAGACCAGGATTCCCATCTAAGGGGGTTCCTTGATTAGGAGACTCAGGAACTGTTGCCATTAGTCCCAACCTAAGATCTGCTAAGGAGATGAGCAAGGGTAAAATGTTATTGTGGATGATAAATTTTAGAAATTAAACACAAAATAAATAAAAAAGGGGTAATCTAGGCAAGAGGGTTTACCAAGTATCCATGAACTGCAGAATACCTCCTGGAGAACCAAGAAGTATGGGCAGGCAATCTCCTCGAATGATGTATTCAATGTATCATGTTTAAGAGGTGGCATACTCGATTACCTATGGCTAAAGGATAGAAACATATTGGGGTCTCCCGTTATATACTCGATGGTACGGGGAGAAAAAGTCTGTGTTGGCGTTGTCTAATGTGTAATCGTTCAGTGAAAGTGTCCCCATATACTTATTATACATGCCTAAAGTGCTATATACTTCAGTACGAGGGACGAGTTTTCACTCTCGGAATGCAACACAGGCTGTTAGCGACAACTTCCAGGTTCATAGACGTCGGAACACATCTCTAGCTTAGACCCCTAAATGTTTTGTGTTGAGTTCCAAATGCTCCTTAGATTCATTGAATAAATTTTAAAGTTTATCTTGAATTTAAGTCTTGGTTTTAAGGCCTTACCGATGTCACCTGAATCCCTAAAATGCAACTATATGAGAAAAAGACAACTGTTCATTTCGATGAAAAACTACACTAATTGAGAGGAAGAGGTTCACACAATCAATGCATCTGTCAAGAAAATGCACTAGATAACAATTTTCACTACTTATTTAAGTGCGTAATCCAAAGCAAAATGAAAGTCTCTTTCACTTTCTTAGTTTTCACTACATGCACTAGAAGCAATCGAAATGAAGTTTTTCATTTTAGATGAAAAATGAATGCAATTTTTGTTTTTCTTTTTGTTTTTTAATACAAACCCAATGCAAAAGATGTGGAACACACTTCAAATGTAATCACTTGCTTTGATTACTTATCTAATGAAATTCCTCAAAATGCTACAATATGCAATAATCAAAATACCAAAGAGAAATCCCAAGTCATTTACTCAAAACAAAACATTCTTCAATTTTCATACTGACTGTCACAAAAAGAAAAATGTTTCAGCTAAATACAAGTAATGTAATCTATGCTTGTGGATGGAAGAGAGAACCAAATGCACACGGAATGGACACTTGAAAACTCTAATCACAGAAATCAACCGAAAAAAAACAACCAAACCAAAAGGTTCAAAATAGATGACAAAACTGACTCAACAACAGGTCTGGTATTCGGCGAAGCATGCAACCATTCAAATGACACAAAGCACCTAGAAACCATAGGATGATGATGATGCATAATTCCAAAAGAAAATATACCAAATACGAACTAATTGAGACAATCAAGTCACTAAAAAGAAGAGAACAAGAGAAATCTGAACAGAGAAGGAAGCCTAGAAGGGTAAGACACATAGGAAACTAATGAAAGGAAGCCCTAAAAAATTTACACAGAAATCAGCATGCCTATGAGGCTGCACCTCATGATGGATGGGGATAAGCGCTTCTGTTTTAAAACATCTAGCGCCAATCATCGCTTCTGTAAGGGAATTAGCAGCGCTCATCATGGAAAATGACAAAAACAAAAGGGTTTAATAAAAAAAAATCCAAGCTTATCACTTCAGAAAGGAGATTGATGACTATAATTAATCACAGAATTCAAAAACAAAGGAGAGATAGTCATTCGATGAAAGTGGACAAAAAATCAAAAGCTCAAAGAGTTGAAAGAGGCTAGAAAAAGGAATTCCCTAGTGGAGTCGCCATTTTTTTGTCTAGGTAAATCCTCTCTACGGAGAGAGATGATCCCTCTAGCCTGAGGGTGTGTCTAACAAAAAACAATACAAACAAGCATCTACTTCCCTAGATTACATTCAATCGGAAAAAAATGATAGGAGTACCTACCTTAAACTTGTGCCGATTAATTGTTCCCTTGGAGTGGATCCACTTATCTTTCGCTCCAAATCACGTTCCTTGCTCATTTTTTACGATCAATACCTGTGGTAAGAGAAAAAAGACAATACAGAACGAGATAGAACAAATAATACTTATATTGAATGAAATCTATCTAACAGATCAAAGAATATTAGAATTTTCATCATAATAACAAACGAAACTGGAAAGTAAAAACCAGTTGTATTCTATTAATGATCAGAAAGGGGAGTTACAACCTACGCCTTGATGTCGAAGCTCTCTTTTGACGGGTCTAAATCCAGGCACGTCTCCAAAGCACTCTTTTCCAACTCAACGTGAGAAGACTAAGGGTATCAACTCTCTCTTTCTATGCCTATGACAATCTTCAAGCCTTTCTCTGATATTCTTCTCTTCTTTTCTATTATATTATCTTCTAACTATGAGAGGCATTGGAAGGTGATTAATTTATAGTGATGGAGGAGGGGACACGGATCCACTTATGATGGGCGAAAGGCTTATCTGCTTGGGTGGTTCCTCTTTTGTAGGAACAAGAGGTCCAAAGGAGGAAGCTCGGCCATATCTTGATCAACAAACATCCAGATCTCTGCCCTCGAAGCTTCTAGGCCATGAAGTTTCGTTTACATTTTTCTAAAATATTTCAGAAGTACATCAACATGGCTACAGGGTTCATACCAGTGCCGATCCGCGCTAGTTATAGGCTAAGGATTTTTCATAAGCGCTGGTGAGAGACTAAAGGGTCGCGCTGGTCCAAAAAAGTGGGTTTTTAGGGAGCTATTCCAGGAATGATTAAAAGAGATATTGATCTTCAGAAAATAAGGGATCCAAAGGCACATTTTCATGGTGGAAAAAGTACACATGGATCACTGTAGGGGTTCTCCAAGATTATAGAATAGACAGGGACAATGACAAAATGTTGTGTAACAAGAAGTTTGAAGAAAGAAATAAGAATTTGCACGGAAGATAATGATAGGATCATTCAGGCATAGGGGAAAAAAGTAGAGGTTAATGTAGTTATCCTTCAGAGTTTTTCAAACTTGTAGAGACAGGTACTGCTTAGGATTAGTTGTGGACAGGAGGAAAAAAAACCTCTTTGGCTGTCCACTTTCAATCTTTGACAAGCAAGAATAGATGCTTTTCAACCCCATAAATTCCCCCCTCAAGGCGCTACATCTCCTTCAAGACCACAAATTCAGCTGCTTTGATAACATATGATCCATAAAAATTAGGCCTATGGCCTGTTTATCTCATCAACATGGATCATTGTGAATATAAATATAAAGAAAAGAATGATGTCTCTAAAACTCAATGATTGTTTCCAATGCAATTCATTAATCAATTGTCGATGCAATTAATTTACAAAACCAAATCTTTGTCAAGTCGAGTTTAAGGATCCTTTGTTAGTTCAAGTGAGTTAAAGGATCCTACCCATGATGCATGGTTGTAATTCATGTATCCAATTCTCAGCCTTCAACTTGTATACAATTGACCAAAAAAAACATTTGTTGGGATCAATCCTCTTGATCCACAAAGGCCATAATCAACTACATTTACATCAGGATTCATTCCTAATTCAAAATGGATTCCAACACCATTATAATTCATCAATAAGAGGTTATTTGATAATGAATTTTGATTTATTTAGTTGAAAATTGTTACAAATTCTGAAATTTGTAGGTTCTCCAGTGAATAGAGTTACATCATGCCAAATCTATGAAGCGACCAATGTCAATTCGTAGATTCCAAATATTATTTTGATTTTTAATTTGACCCCCAATTACTAGCCCTAGAAAACTATACCTTGAAAACTTGCTCAAACTCTTAGGCAAGCACAAATAATTTGCAACGATCATCTATATGGAAATTGTATACCTCGTAGAAGTTGCAATGAACAATCAGCTTACAGTTTTGGTGCATACCTCTAGTATCCCTTTAGGATAGATGTACGTCACCTCTAAGACACCTTCCTTGCCTTCATTCTTAGACTAAAGTCAAGTTTTTTCGTCCTCCCACAAGTCATTGACTTGTTTTGACCTCTAAACCTAAGCCTAGGGTGGAATGATCCCTGTATCTTGTATCCATTCTACAAGTGAGCTTCAAATACAACCACTTCTCCAAGAAGTGACATATACAAAGGGAAGAACCCTTTCACCACTTCTTGCAACTAGAGAGTTAGCGCTACCAGTTGCAATTGCACTTGTGCCATTCCTACTGATCCTTTTTCTCCACTTGGAGTTGACTCTAGTCTCATTCCCCATAACCATTTCATCTTCAACACCTTTACCACATCTATCTACTCAACATTGAAAGGAAACATTGACCATCCCTTTACTTGAGTGTGGAAATGTGGTGTACATATAACACAAAATGGATAGGGTTTGTACTTACACTTATGTAATAGAAATTACAATTGATAGTTAAATTGTATAACAATTTTTTTAATGATCTTTACTAACATTTATTAGAATTGTTGAATGTTTTACATCATTGGAATGGAATCTTAGTTGTAACTTATTTGAAATTTTATTATCTTATATGCACTTTGATATAATTTAATATGATTATCATTTCATTTCATATGTTGTAATATTAGATATATAACATAGAAATTAATTATTGCATGAAATAAATAATAGCTTTTCATTCTAAGTGTTTTTTTTTTGCAGAACAAGGATCTTTTAGAAGATATGAATGATCCTCATCACGTAGATCCAATGCCGAGATCCAATGTTAGATGCAATGTTGAGATGGTAGATGATGCTCATGATGACACATATACAAATGACATCGAGGTTGATTCCGATACAGAAGACAACGAGGCTGATGTCGATACATATGACAATGACGATGATGAGCCAGTTGTTCGTAGCATCCAATGACATTCATGATCATATAGAATTCATCATGGATCACTTTTTATATATTTTTGTGGTGTCGATTTTCATGGTTACTATCACATGTATCATTTTCACGACCTCCAATGCCATATTATTGAGTTGTATCTTTTTGACATGTATCTATTTTGACGTATATCATTTGGACATGATGTATCATATTGACTTCTATAATTTTGACTTAAATAATTTATAATTTTATTTATATCATATGTACATGATGTATCATTTTGACTTATGTCAATTTTTGGATATGTATCATTTTCACATGTTATTGATCTACTAGTAAATGTGAATTTCACTTTTTTTTTAGTTATGATGATGATGATATTATAAGTATTGACTCATCAGTTTGTATATATTGAAAGTGGTTGATGATTTGGAGGCATATTTATTATGTATGATGCTTTTGATTTACTGCTCATGATGGATGTTTTCAAAATCACTTAAATTATAGATATTTGACTCACTTGTTTTAATTATAGATGGTGATCATGTTACAATAATTTTCTTGTCATTTTATATATAATGGATGTTGTAGATTCTATTTTGATGGAGATTTAATAATTATAATGATGTTTTTAATTTGTATGGATGTTTGTTTCCATAAAAATTCCTTATAAATGTTATCCTATAAAATATTTCAAATGCATTCATATGACTACTATATGATCATATAACTTATTTAAGAGACATGATATATTTAACTAATTATACTGAAATAAAACATTTTAATTTAACTGTATGAAAACAATAATAATTTTTGGAAACAAAAAAATAAGCAACAATGGAATCCAAATTGGAAGAAAAATTGGAAGCCACACTAGAAGAAAAAAGGGAAGAAAAACTAGAAGAAAAATGGGAAGCAAAAAGGGAAGCAAAACGGAAAGCAAAACTGGAGGCAAAATTGGAATAAAAACGGGAATAAAAAAGGGAAGCAAAACTAGAAGCAAAATGAAAAGCAAAACTGGAAGCAAAATTGGAAGAAAAACAGGAAGGAAAACTGGAAGCCAAATCAGAAGCCAAACTGGAAGAAAATCCTGGTGCTAAACCTGACACTATTCCTGACGCTTGGAAGCAAAATAAGAAGCAAGAATGGAAGCAAAATTGGAAGCCACAATAGAAGCAAAACTGGAAACAAAACGAGAAGCAAAATTGGACATAAAACTGAAGCCAAATTGGAAGCAAATCTTGGTACTAATTTTGGCGCTATTTCTGACTCTATTATCAACGCTACTCCCAGTGTTCTACCTACCGCTATTCCTGACACTAAAATTGGTGCTATTCGTGGTGCTAAAACTGGCATTATTCCCAACGCTAAATCTGGGGTTATTTTTCTAACTCTATTTCTAGTATTATTTTCGGCATAGTTTCTGACATTGCGATTGTTAGCCATCCATAATTTTTGACATATGAAAAGATGGCTAAAAAAGGTATTTAATCTTCAAGAAACAAATTTCATGCAAATCTGTGACTTCTTGAAGCCTTGCTGGGTCCATTTGACCAAAAGGATCCATCTCACTGATATCTTCACAAAGCCCCGCTGTTGCCTTGAAGAAAACTGCTTTGAACCCCTCTTCCATTCATATTTTCCTATTAAAAAATCCCCCACTTCCTCCAAATTCCCTTTAAGACCATATGAATCCCTTTTTGGTTTTAATCCCTTCTTCATGTCTATCAAAACCTTTAAAAAACCTTAAAAAACCTCTTTTCGGCCTAAAAAATCATTTTTTTCATTAAGTTAGACTTAAGCCCCTGCGGACTTAAGTCCTCAGCCCTTCCTCCATGTAACCACGATCGTCGGCTCAGTATTTAGCTCCTTTCGCGCTATCGGACTTTGCTTCCGCCCCTTTTCCTTTATTTCTTCATTATTTCCTCCACACGATGGTTTCCCCGCTAATGGGATCTGAGCTATCGATCTCATAGATCAGACGGTCCACCCTCAATCACCCATCGCTAATCGCCCTTTCCTGGTTCCGCTTCCCTTTCCCCTTTTCCGCCAATGCGATCCCCCAATTCCATCTCAACCGTCCATTTCCCTTGAGATTCAAGAACCATCGCTCCCCTCCATCGCGTCAACACATCGCAATCGCTCCTTCCACAATCCCTCATACCGCCTGCCTAGATCGCCGATATGTGAAGCTCCGACCACGTCTCCACCGTCGATCTCGATCCCGATCCGACGGTCCTCTGTCCATTGCACCCCCCCATCGGCCATCGGCCATCGCAACTTCCAAATTATTCCTCCCCGGACCTTCTCCTCTGCCGAAGTTAATCATGACCGTCCATCTCACAGATCCGACGACTTGCATTGATTCCCATTATTTTCACCCGCGGAGACTTTCAGTACAAAGATTAACAATTTGAGTGCCCCTGCAGTTGACTCTTTGACCACATAATATCTTCATCCGACGGTCCAGATTTACTACAGAGGCACCGGGCCCACAAATCCATCCATACCTCAAGTGCCCCCGCTATACATATTTTCTTCAGTTTTCCATATAATCTCGTTGGTCCCACCTGACCATGCTAGGGCCTTTCCATCATGTTTCCTCGTGATCTCCACTGTTGCTTTGCCCCCCCCCCCCCCCCAAATCTAACGACCCACAGGCATTTTCGCACCTGTTCCTCCATAACGTTCTAAAACCTGTTTTTAACACAAAAGGGCAGTTTTTTCTCCCGAGGCATGCATCAGCCAGGCCCCACCATCTCCTCCCACCGTGCTACTCTCATCCCTCCGCGCTCATTCTCAACCGTAGATCTGCAACCCCTAGATCTGATGGCCCAGATCCCATTTCGTGTCCATTTTTCTCCCCCTCCCCTCCATGCACTTTGAACACGAAATGGGTGGTTTTCAGGAGCATACATGTCAACCATTGGCGTGTATTGCGTTCATTTGGCCCAATACCATCTACTGCCTTTGCCCTGTGCGAATACCACCTCCGGTATTCCCTGAAATCGCTTTTCCAGTTCTTCGTGCCAGACTCAGTTTTGACACTGGTTTTTGTGGTTTTGCACCATGAAACCCTTCCCCACTACATTCACCTTGCCTCCTCGCTGCTCCGTAACCCCCGTCGAACCCTCTGAAGCAGTTTTATCCCCCATCGCAGGTTTTATTTCAACAATTTGTGTTTGTTGCAGGTTTAATGGTGGTCCTAAGATAAAGATCCGTCCCACAACAATTTAGTTGCAGAGCCCGAGGATGACAATCCTCTGTGGCCAAAATTCAGTGTAGAAAAGGGACATAAGGGTCGAATTTCCAAGTTTTAAATCAATGCGTCATGGGCATTGGTTACATAGCAAACCCTCCGGCGCAACCACCTGTACACAAAGGAAAAATAAGAAGATCAGTGAAAGTTAAAGGTTAAAGAATAAATCCGAAGATCAAAGGCTTAACCAACAAGGTAAGGATAAAGACAAAAACACAATTTAAAGCTAAATATCAGTGTTTAAAGAGATAAAGTCAAAGAAAAATCAGCGAGAGATGACTTAAGAATTCCAGATCATTAAAGTATTTATTTCTCCAAAGGACCAAAAGGACACCTGTAGTCTACTTTTCCTCTCAAAGCCACCATGACATCCATCTTGATGGCAAAAACTCTTTAAACTGTCAGAACAGTTATTGCATAATCATGGAGGTCTCAGAACCGAAATATGACAGTTACTTGTCATAGAGGTCAAATAGGGTACTTCAGACCAAGAAATATTCAAAGGACACACTTCAGAGTTATTACCGACCTACCAGATATGCATCAAAACAAGAAAAACTACCAAAATGGTACAATCAGTTAATGCAATGGTCATTAAGCAGAATGGGCATTCGGATACCTCTCCCCCTTTGTCTTAACTGATATTTATGATTTTTCCTGCAACACTCTTCTCCATTCACCTATAAGTCTTCATAGAAATTTCATTGTAAAGGGTTGGGAAATTGTTAATAGTTTGAACTGTTATTGAGTAAAAGTGGCTGAGTAGTTGTAATATAGTAGGCTAGGAAGAAAAGCATTGGAATGTAAAAAGCTATTGGACTCAAAGTATGTAACTGGTTTTGGACATCAAATAGACAAGCAGATTCACTGGATCCTGATCTAAATCATTGGTGATGTTGTTCTTACTGTAATTGTTATTCTCCTCATGTTTCCACTGTGTTCATATTCTCTGATAAAGAACAACAAAAAATAGATTAGGATTTACTTCTAAGGTACCCTAATTCTTACTGATAAGCTTTATCTTTATGTTTTCTTCTAAATGTGTATTTGGGAATGATTTCAATAGAGTATAACCAGTCAAGGAATGTTGGTGAGCCCATGTCTTGCTGAGTAAAACTTGAGATGTTGTTTTTGAATGAAATTTTCATTGCATGCTAAGTAGAGTCCTAATTAAGGAAGTTTATCATTTAGCCCTGTCCCTTGTTTAGTCTTAAACAGCTGTTTTGAAGATTTCGCTTAAGAGTATGCCAAAAGCAAGATAGGTTAAAAGTCCTTACTTGTTCTTAAGTTGCTTTTTATGTTTATCTTAAATGTTTCCCTTGAGTGCATGCGAAAGCAGGCTAGGTTAAAAGTCCTTACCTGATCTTAGGATGCCCTTTGTTTTCTTAGCTTTTCTTCTTTCATCACACTCCTTAATGTTCCATACCACAAACTCAACTTAAAAGATCTTTTGATATAGATGATTTTCCCTATGGAAACCCTTGTATAGTTTTTTGTGAAAGTAAACCCCTTTATGACTCCATAACCCAATGGTTTAGCACTGTTTTTGACCTATCTTCCCATGTTGAAACATTCTTCCACTTATTGCCTCCTTCACTTCACATGACCTTCTCATTTAATGATCCCCAACCAACAAAAGAACAAACCCCTTGTACTTCATAGCTAGCCTAATACCATATCACAAGTCTTAAAGATATATCCTTTGAAAACGCATATAGAGAGATCCCTCTCTGAATCCAAGGGGGCTAGACCCTAGTATTCCAAAGTGGTTCTGATGTTGTCTTGTCATTTATTATGCCAATTTGCTAAATGATAGGACTCCAACATAATGGCAACCATACTGGGGAACCTATGAGTAAATTGCATCTTAGACATCCTTAAGAGCTCAGAAGACCCACAACATCCTTAGATTGGTAGTTAATTACTGATGGTGGACAACAAATCATCTTAAAACATTTGAAATCATCCACCTGGCAACTCCACAACTCCTAAAATATCAAAAGACTCCACTGGTTATTAGTAGGCCTGCTGATTATTCCTGGTTTCACAAATATTCCACTGGGGCAGCCCACACTACCATTAAAACATCGTGCACACCCATGATTATGAAACTTTGAGGATTAAGCTTTCTTTGTTAAAGACTATTTTTCCTCTACAAGATTGTCATATCTGGCAAACTTTCTTTTCTTTGGGTCTAAATCTTAACATACCAGCTTAAAAAAGAATTCATACCAGAGCCTATCCTGACCCAAATCCTCCTGAAATAGTTGATAATCTAGAAATAATTCTTAGGAAGTCTCCTGTATCTAAGGATCCAACTATTATCAGTTCAATTCATAGAGCTAATTCTGTCCCTAAAAACCTTTCAGCTCTTCAAGAGATCCAAGTTGACTTATATTTTCCAAGTAATTTACCAAGAACTAAATCACTTAGTGGTATAGATCAGACAGACTTTGAGCCTCCAAGTTCACCACAACATAGTGGCCAGCATATTGGCAACAGAGAAACCCCTCCATCCACACCCCTTGATCTTCATTTCATTCACAACTTTGGTTTCTCCCACCCCAAATATGCTCAACAGTCTCTTGCTGGTACAAGCACTTTTTTCATCCATATACCCACTATTAAACCACTCCATTCCTCCCACAAAATCCTATCATGGCAGCATGGTATGCTCCACTAGTGTTACTGCAACCTCTGGTTCCTTTACCCAATGAATATCAGTCCAAAATTCCCCATTTCACCGGAAATGAACCCACTACTACTCAACAACACGTAGACAAGATGAATGATGCATTTGATTATATGGAAATAGAATATGAGACCATTAAGATGAGAATATTTGCCCAAAGTTTAGGAGGAGAAGCCAAGAAATGGTTTAAGGGTTTAACTCCTAATAGTATAAATGATATCCCTTATTTACATCAAACATTCATAAACAAATGGGAAATTAGGAAGAACCCTCTACAAATAGTTTTAGATTACAACAACCTCAAGAGAAACCCTGGTGAAAGTTTTCAAAATTATTGCACCAGATTCAATACTGTTTATAACGCACTACCACCAGATTTGAAACCTCCACAAGGCTCAGCTTTGGCCAAATTCCCTGAAGGATTTGATCTCGAAATGGCCTATCAGCTAAGAGAAAGGGATCCCTTGACTCTAGAAGACATGCAGAAGGGAGCTCTTAGTGTGGAAGCAAATTTGATTGAGAAGAGAGCTAGGATGAGAACTGAAAAGAAAGTAACATGTAGGGAAGACATTGCACCTTCCACATCTGACTCAAAATTAGACCATCTAGCCAAGAACATGAATAGGTTGGAAATAATGATGGAGAGGTTGGCTGTCCAAACAAATGCCCAGAATAGGAACCAGCCTCAAAATCAGAACCAGAACTCTAGGAGAACCCCCCCCCCCCAGATTAGACAAAGAGACACTGATCAATAAATCAGACCTCCATTCCAAGAAAATTATGTTGATGAAGATGAGGGAGTGATAGAAGAGCCAGAGGGAATTGTTATAAACATGTTGGGAGTAAGTAATTAAGACCCTGCCTTTTTCACAGAGGATGACCAGACCACATATACATATTATGATAATGAAGGCTTAGAATCTGAAGACTATAGGCAAGGTTTTGAAAATGCTATCATGGAGGTCCATAAACAATATGACCTCAGGAGAAAAAAGAACCCAGAAACTCCCCAAACAAAGACCTCTGAAACTACTGCTAAAAATAGGTCTGAAAAAGTGATTAGAAAGGCTGCTGAAAACAAAAAAACAACAATTGAAAGTTTTGGTAAAAACAAGGGGAAAAGCACTCAAACCACTGAAAAACAGAGTGTGAACCCTAACAGCACTAGCACTTCAGCTAGTACCCCTGTAAAAACAGTTTTAATTGATGTACATAGTAAAAACTAGCAAGCTGATTTTGCTGATAAGTCAGTCACTAACAAGACAGATTTGAGCCTTTCAAAGAATCAGTTCCCTTTCAATTTGGAAAGTGAAATTTCTAAAATCAAGATCTCTGTCCCCCTCATTGAGTTAGTCACTCAAGATGTATATAAATTTCAGGTGTTAAAAGATTTGAACATAGAAGAAAATAATGACCTTGTCAACTTAAATGATGATCAGCCAACCCTTTTATTTGGTCCTAAAATTGAAGGAAAGTTCCAAGAGGGAGTGGTCCCTCCTTTCTATGTTAGTTTGAATATCCATGATAAGATTTTACACAATGCTATGCATGATTTAGGGGCTTCTCATAACCTCATGCCCAAAGTAATCATGGAGAGATTAGGCCTTGAGATAACTAGACCATATAAATATTTTTATTCTTTTGACTCTAGTAGAGTAAAATTCTTAGGCCTGATCAAGGATTTTTGTGTAAACTTGACCCAAATCCTAGCCAAATGCATAGTGATGGATGTGGTAGTGGCTGATGTGCCCCCCAAATATGGCATGCTTCTTTCAAGATAATGGGCTGCTAAGCTTCAAGGTACCATGAAAATGGACATGACATATGCCACCATCCCTGTCTTCAGTCAACTTAGAAGACTTTATAGGGAATCACACATGAAATTTATGGTGAGTAGTCAAGAAAAATCAGAAAATTACCCTCTTTATTCTATCCATATAGACCTAGACTCATTCATTCTTTGCAATGATGAAAGCTTTGGTGAACTAGAGTTGGATAGTGAGCAATCACCTAACATAACAAAGAATATGGAAGGAGGAAACAAGGAGGGAGAGGCTCTCAAACATTTTTTTGAATCTAAAAACTACGACAAACAAAATAGAGAGTATGAACCACCCACTGTCCATCAACTTAGTGCAAATCACGAAAGTCAAGAAGAAAGGCCTCAACTCCATGAAAACTTTAAGGAACAAGACCAACATAGACATGCTGCAGAACCCATAAAACTGCATGATGATAGTCGAATAATACAGGGGGGGGGGGGGGGTAAACTAGCCCTCTTTGGAGTATGAGTTTTGATGGGTCTTATAATAGAACTGGTGCAGGAGCAGGTGTGTGGCTTCACAACACAGAGAATAATCACGCTGAAATCCATTCATACAAGTTAAACTTCCAATGCAAAAATAACATAGCAGAATATGAAGCACTCCTCTTAGGACTACATTTACTGAAGAAATTAGGAGCCCGGAGGATAGCTATTCATGGAGATTCTTAACTGATCATTAGACAAATAAATGGAGAGTACATTGCAAAAAATCCAAGACTAAGAGCCTAGAGAAATGATGCTATGGACCTTTTGAAAATTTTTGAGGAATATGAAATTTTTTTTGTCCCTAGAGACCAAAACATTCTTTCCAATGGATTAGCTTGTGTTGCCATTTCATGCCAAAGACCCTATGACAAAAAACAGTTCACAGTCCAAGTAAAATATAGACCAGCTGTCCCAGACAATGAAAATTATTGGCAGGTCTTTGAGGGAGATAAACAGATAGAAGACTTTCTGCAGTTCAGAAATGAGTTTGAATTTCCAAATTCAGACTCAAAGTATGATAAATACTGTCTTAATGAGGAACAACCCGTTGAAAAAGAACCTTCTCCCATTGCAGAAATTAATCTGCTAACTAGAGAGTTTGAAAATCAAATAGAAGAGTACATAAACTCAGGAAAGGAATACATAGAGGTACTACAGTCTAAAGACAAAGGCTTACCCAAAGGACTAGCACCTCTAGAAGACTTGTTTGATTTTAATGACGTTGCCAAGAAACCAACAATAGAACCCACTGAATATGATATTGAGGAATGCAATATAGGCAGTAAAGACAAGCCTAAAATGATAAAGTTATCCAAAACATTGCCAGCTCACATGAAGCTGAAATATATTGAGTTGTTTAAAGATTTTTTTGACATATTTGCTTGGAGCTATGAGGATTTAAATGCATATGATACAGAGACCATTCAACACAAGATACCACTTAAAGAAAACCAGAAACCATTTAGGCAAAAATTACGCAGAATAAACCCTGTGCAGTTACCTCTGGTTGAGAAAGAAATTAGGAAAATGTATGATGTTGGAATTATTGTCCCTGTGAGATACTTAGAGTGGGTATCTAATCTTGTAGCTGTAAGAAAGAAAACAGGAGAAATAAGGCTATGTATTGACTTTAGGAACTTAAACAGAGCCTCCTTAAAGGACAAATATACCTTGCCTAAAATGGAGTACATCTTACAAAGGGTAGTTGGTTCCAAGAGGATTTATTTGCTAGATGGATTTTTAGGATATAATCAGATATTTGTACTCCCTGAAGACCAACTGAAAACAACATTCACTACTCCTTGGGGCACTTTCATGTATGTGAAAATGCCTTTTGGATTAATGAATGCCGGTTCCACCTTTCAAAGAGCCATGGACATTGCTTTCTCAGAAGAAATAGGCCACTTCATTGTGATTTATTTAGATGACATTACAGTCTATTCCAAAACAGATGAAGAACACCTAGTACACCTAAGAAAGGTCTTTGAGAAATGCAGAAAGTATGGGCTATCCTTGAATCCCAAGAAGACATTGTTTGGTCTCCAAGAAGGTAAACTTCTTGGTCATATCATATCTGAAAAAGGGATCAAAATAGACCCAAAAAGGGTTGAAGGTATATTGCAGATCACTCACCCCAGAAACATCAAAAAACTTCAATCTTTCATTGGAAAGATTAATTTATTGAGAAGGTTCATACCCAACTTGGCATAACTCCTTAGGAACATGAAAAACATGTTAAATAAAGATATAGGAGTTAAATGGACCTTAGAAGCAAAGAAATCCTTTGAACTAGTCAAACATGCCCTCACCCAAGTGCTAGTCCTTATCAGTCTTGAGTTCACCAAGGACTTCCTCATATTTTCCTTTGCATCAGAACATGCTCTGGCTATTGTCCTATTACAGAAAAACCCAGAAGGACAAGAGCATCCAATTGCATTTTTCAGCAAGGCATTAAGAGATGCACCTCTGAAATATAATATCATGGAAAAACAAGCCTATGCTTTGGTCAAAGCCTTGAAGGATTTCAGAGTTTATATCTTACACTCCCACATTATTGCATTTGTGCCTCATATAGTATTAAAAGACATTTTGTCACAAGACCCTGATGGAAAAAGAGGAAAGTGGATTGCTGTGATATTGGAATATGATTTGGAAATTAAACCCACTAAACTCATCAAGGGTCAAGGATTAGCATAATTAATGGCTAAATCTAACTTGAAAGCACTTGATATAAACATGATAGATGCATTAGATGAACAGGAATAATTAACAACCCCACTTATTGAAGATCATTTCCTCAATTCATCCTAGTATGCTGATATTTTGTATGTGCTTACTAATATCAATGCCCCTCCTGGTTTGTCTAAAACAAAGGCAAGATTCTTGAAGTTAAAAGCTGTTAATTACTGCATTTTAGATAAATGTTTGTATTGGAAGAATGCCAGTGGTTTATTGCTTAAATGTTTGCCTGAGGTTGATGCAGATAGAATCAAGCATGAGTTTCATGAAGGAGAATGTGGAGGCCACCTAAATTGGAAAACCACTGATAATAAGATACTTAGAGCTGGTTATTACTGGCCCACCATTTTTCAAGATTTCCACAAAATGATAGTCGCCTGCCACAAATGCCAAATCTTTGAAGGAAAGAGAAAACTGCTTCCCTTACCCCTACAACCAATCACTGTTGAAGCCCCTTTTCAATAGTGGGGACTAGACTTCATTGGGGAAATCCATCTTGCCTCATCTTCCCAACATAGATGGATACTCACAACCACTCATTATTTCACCAAATGGATAGAAGCCATCCCTTCTAGGAATGCCACAGACTCAGTTATCATAAAATTCCTTGAAGACCATATCCTATCTAGATTTGGCTGTCCTAGGAAAATTATCACTGACAATGCTGCTGCATTTGGTTCTAAAAATATGGTTGATTTCTGTCACAGATATCGAATTGTGCTTGTTCATTCTACAGCTTATTACCCTCAAGGTAATGGGCTATAAGAATCTTCCAATAAGAGCCTGATAAACATAATAAAGAAGCTGCTGGAAGAAAATCAGAGGTCATGGCACAACAAGCTGGTACATGCTTTATGGGCAAATAGATTGACAACAAAGAAATCAATTGGAATGTCTCCCTATCAGCTGGTTCATGGAGCAGATGCAGTTTTTCCTACCAGTTTAGGAGTGCCAGTGATGAAGTTGGTCCAAGAAATACAATAAGAGGAAGATAACGTAGTGAGAGGGATAAATTAGACCATACATCTTCAGCAAACCAGGGAAGAAGTTTATAACAGAGCACATACAGTACAAGAGAATATCAAAAAGCTGTTTGATAAGAGGACAAAGGCAAGTGATTTCAAAATTAGTGACAAAGTACTCAAATGGGATTCCAGGAGAGAAGACAAGGGCAAACATAGCAAGTTTGACAATTTATGGAAGGGTCCTTACATAATTCAATCTACCATTGGTCATAATGCATTTTTTCTACAAGACATGAATGGTACAGACCTGTTTGGGGGTCCTGTCAATGGCAGGATGCTCAAACATTATTTCTGCTGAAACCTCTATTCAAAGCTTTCATTCTTCATTGTGAATATCATTGCTTTGTTTTGTTTTGAAAAGAGAAAAATACAAATATATATATATATATATATATATATATATATATATATAGAAAAAAGAAAAATACAAAAACAATAGAAAAGAGAAAAGAGGGCAGATATCAAAGAAGAAAGGTACAACCCCATACCAAAAAAAGAAAGAAAGAAAGTCTGAAAGTGTGCAAGCCTAAATGCCACTACTTGAAAGAGTACTGCTATCTAGTCATACAGCCTAATCATGGCTAGATAGATTTCAATTTACTGTTGATAGGTTAGTGAATCAGATTTTCCAAACAATGTAATCTTGGCTTATCAGTAGATTAGATTAGGATAGAAAAAGAATTGGTTCTAATATGCTCAAAACCTGAGCCGAAGAAAGGAAAAGACTGGTTCTAACATGCTGAAAAATTGAGCCAGGTAGAGAAGAAGAAGATAGCTCAAAGAGATCAAAATCAGAGCTGAAATAAAGAAGGAAGGACTCTCATTGTTTTCAGATCTTAAGCCTTCCAAGTTTTGTTAATTTTCTGCAAATAAAGGTCTATGAACAGTTTTTTTTGATGTCATAGCCATCACAGCAAATCAGACAACTTAATCCTGGTTTGCCTATGTTTTCAATTTTTGTTTTAGAATGTAGAGAATGAAATCTATCAGACAACTTAATCCTGGCAGATAGTAGATTAGGTAGAGAATTTATGAGTTCAACTGTTTAATCTGAGCTCATGGAGAAATAAGGGTAGATTTAGATTATTTTTTCATGCTTTCAAAAGAATAAAATGTTGGTGTCAAAGGTTTGCAATTCCAAGTGCGCCTTATGAAGAAAAAATGTTAGGAAAGTAGGCTGTGTAGGTAGAATGTTTGGGAGAAATCATCTGGTTGTAATAAATACTAATAAGTTTTTCAAGCAGCATGATCAAAGAAGAAAAGTTTGTCAAGGATAAAGCACAGGTCTACAATTCAGAGATAAAGTTTTCGAGGTTCTTAACACCTCCAAGGAGCTGCCATCCCCAAGTTGGAGCGTCTGTTAGCCATCCATAATTTTTGACATATGCAAAGATGGCTAAAAAAGGTCTTTAGTCTTCAAGAAACAAATTTCATGCAAATCTGTGACTTCTTGAAGCCTTGCTGGGTCCATTTGACCAAAAGGATCCATCTCACTGATATCTTCACAAAGCCCCGTTGTTGCCTTGAAGAAAACTACTTTGAACCCCTCTTCCATTCATATTTTCCTGTTAAAAAATCCCCCACTTCCTCCAAATTCCCTTTAATACCATATGAATCCCTTTTTGGTTTTAATACTTTCTTCATGTCTATTGGAACCTTTAAAAAACCTTAAAACACCTCTTTTTGGTCTAAAAACTCATTTGTTTCATTAATTCAGACTTAAGCCCCTACAAGCTTAAGTCCTCAGCCCTTCCTCCATGTAACCGCGACCGTCGGCTCAGTATTTAGCTCCTTTCGCGCTATCAGACTTCGCTTCCGCCCCTTTTCCTTTATTTCTTCATTATTTCCTCTGTGCGATGGTTTCCCCGCTGATGGGATCTGAGTCGTCGATCTCATAGATCAGATGGTCCATGCTCAATCGCCCATCGCAAATCGCCCTTTCTCGGTTCCGCTTCCCTTTCCCCTTTTCCGCCGGTGCGATCCCCCAATTCAATCTCAACCGTCCATTTCCCTCGAGATCTGATAGCCATTTATCCCCTCCATCGCGTCGGCACATCGCAATCTCTCCTTCCACAATCCCTGATACCACCTGCCTGGATCACTGATATGCGAAGCTCCGACCACGTCTCCACCGTCGATCTTGATCCCGATCCGACGACCCTCTGTCCATTGAATCCCCCCATTGACCATCAACCATCGCAACTTCCAAATTCTTCCTCCCCGGACCTTCTCCTTTGCCGATCTCTGATCCGCCAAAGTTAATCATGACCGTCCATCTCACAGATTCGATGGCTCGCATTGATTCCCCTTCTTTTCACCCTCGGGCACTTTCAACACAAAGATTAACAATATGAGTGCCCCCGCAGTTGACTCTTTAACCACAGAAGATCTTCATCCGACGGTCCAGATTTACTACAGAGGCACCGGGCCCAGTGTAGAGTCCCACCCGACCATCATGTTTCCTCATGATCTCCACTGTTGATCTGCCCCCCCAGATCCAACGGCCCACAGGCATTTTCGCACATGTTCCTCCATAACGCTCTAAAACCTGTTTTTAACACAAAAGGGTAGTTTTTTCTCCTGAGGCACGCATTAGCTCGGCCCCACCATCTCCTCCTTCCGTGCTACTCTCATCCCTCCACGCTCATTCTCAACCGTAGATCTGCAACCCCCAGATCTAATGGCCCAGATCCCATTTCGCGTCCATTTCCACCCCCCCCCCCCTCCGTGCACTTTTAATGCGAAATGGGCGGTTTTCAAGAGCATACATGTCAACTATTGGCATGTATCGCGTTCATTTGGCCCAATACCATTTACCGCCTTTGCCCCACGCGAATACCACCTCCGGTATTCCCCGAACCATTTTTCCAGTTCTTCGCGCCAGAATTAGTTTTGACCCTGGTTTTTGTGGTTTTGCGCCATGAAACCCTTCCCCGCTGCATTCACCTTGCCTCCTCACTGCTCCATAACCCCCACTGAACCCTCTGAAGTAGTTTTATCCCCCATCGCAGGTTTTGTTTCAACAATTTGTGTTTGTTGCAAGTTTAATGGCGGTCCTAAGATAAAGAGTCGTCTCACAACAATTTAGTTGCAGAGGCCGAGGATGACGATCCTTTGTGGCCGAAATTCAGTGCAGAAAAGGGACATAAGGGTCGAATTTCCAGGTTTTAAATCAATGTGTCATGGGCATTGGTTACACAGAAAAACCTCCAGCGCAACCACCTGTACACAAAGGAAAACTAAGAAGATCAGTGAAATTTAAAGGTTAAAGCATAAATCCGAAGATCAAAGGCTTAACCAACAAGTTAAGGATAAAGACAAAAACACAATTTAAAGCTAAATATCAGTGTTTAAAGAGATAAAGTCAAAGACAAATCAGCGAGAGATGACTTCAGAATGCCAGATCATTAAAGTATTTATTTCTCCAAAGGACCAAAAGGAAACTTGTAGTCTACTTTTCCTCTCAAAGCCACCGTGACAGCCATCCTGATGGTAGAAGCTCTTTGAACTTTCAGAACAGTTATTGCATAGTCATGGAGGTCTTAGAACTGAAATATGACAGTTACTTGTCATAGAGGTCAAATAGGGTACTTCAGACCAAGATATCTTCAAAGAACACACTTTGGAGTTATTACTGGCCTACCAGATATGCATCAAAATAGGAAAAACTACCAAAATGGTACAATCAGTTAATGCAATGGTCATTAAGCAGAATGGGCATTCAGATACCTCTCCCCCTATGTCTTAACTGATATTTATGATTTTTCCTGCAACACTCTTCTCCATTCACCTATAAGTATTCACATAAATTTCATTGTAAAGGGTTGGGAAATTGTTAATAGTTTGAACTGTTATTGAGTAAAAGCGGCTAAGTAGTTGTAATATAGTACGCTGGGAAGAAAAGAATTGGATTGTAAAAAGCTGTTAGACTCAAAGTATGTAACTGGTTTAGGACATCAAATAGACAAGCAGATTCATTGGATCCTGATTTAAATCATTGGTGATGTTGTTCTTACTGTAATTGTTATTCTCCTCATGTTTCCACTGTGTTCATATTCTCTGATAAAGAACAATAAAAAATAGATTAGGATTTACTTCTAAAGTACCCTAATTTTGACTAATAAGCTTGATCTTTATGTTTTCTTCTAAATGTGTATTTGGGAATGATTTCAATAGAGTATAACCAGTCAAGGAATGTTGGTGAGCCCATGTCTTGCTGAGTAAAACTTGAGATGTTGTTTTTGAATGATATTTTCGCTGCATGCTAAGTAGAGTCCTAATCAAGGAAGTTTATGGTTAGCCTTGTCCCTTGTTTAGTCTTAAACAACTGTTTTGAAGATTTCCCTTAAGAGTATGCCAAAAGCAAGATAGGTTAAAATTCCTTGATCTTAGGTTGCTTTTTATGTTTATCTTAAATGTTTCCCTTGAGTGCATGCCAAAGCAGGCTAGGTTAAAATTCCTTACCTTATCTTAGGATGCCCTTTGTTTTCTTAGCTTTGCTTCTTTCATCACACTCCTTAATGTTCCATACCACAAACTCAACTTAAAATATCTTTTGATATAGATGACTTGCCCTATGGAAACCCTTGTATATTTTGTTGTGAAAGTAAACCCTTTTATGACTCCATAGCCCAATGGTTTAGCATTGTTTTTTGACCTATCTTCCCATGCTGAAACATCCTTCCACTTATCACCTCTTTCACTTCACATGAACTTCTCATTTAATGATCCCTTGTACTTCATAACTAGCCTAATACCATATCATAAGTCTTAAAGATATATCCTTTGAAAATGCATATAGAGAGATCCCTCTCTGAATCCAGGGGGTCTAGATCCTAGGATTCCAAAGTGGTTTTGATGTTGCCTTGTCATTTAGTATGCCAATCTGCTAAATCACAGGACCCCAACAACGATAACATACCTAGTGGACTGAAATACACTAAATTTTGGCGCTATTTTCTTGTTCCATTGTAGTTCCTTTTGATCTGAAATGAATGAACAAAATATTTCTTATACAGAGATAGACAGTAGGGGCTTTTACTGGTTATTTCACCTTTACTAGAAAGGATGAAACCATAAGCTTCTGGCCCTCTTACTGGCTCTGCCTAAAGAAATATGAAGTAAACACTAAATCGATTTGGAAATGAAATTATTTGTTTATGTTTTCAAAGTATTCATTAACCAAATTTTATGTGTGAATAAGCAAGTTCAAGTATTCTGCAATGGAAGTAATGTGGTTTGAAGTGAAAAAAATGAGTTTTGATCAGTGTATAAGTCTCATTGTGAAAAATGGACTTATTAAAAATTACTGTTTAATGTAGTAAACTCTGGAAAATAGCAGCAAAAATGCACAGCATAATAGTAAGCATTTGTTTAAGTAGTTCACCCCTCTCTTGGGCTACCTCTACTGGGTCCAAAAGCCTCCAAATAGGCTTTTCCCTCTTTCATTAATGCTCAAAATAAGTATTATACTTTGAAGAAAGCCTCAGAAGGCTAAAATAGCTGCAAATTCAGAAACAAAGTGCTGGAAATAGTAAAAATTGACTATTCATTCACCTCAAATGGATGAGTATAGTCCAATACAACTGATCTTTCACCAAACCCTAGTGGCTCCACAAGCAAATTCGCTGATAAAATCATTGACAGAGTGCCCTGATGGCTCTGCAACCTATCCCAATAGCTCCAGAATGCTTCAATACCCCCAAATAAAAAAAAAATCCGCTTCAATTGGACTTCCCTAGCCAAAATTATGACTCAAACAACTTTTGCCCAGTTAGGGCTAGGAAAGCTCCACCAAATGTGGTGGAACTCCAGTTAAGCCCGACAATTTAGGGGCGAGTGCCTAAATAAGCGGAATCTGCCATATCGACCACCAGTTGGAAGGTGCTAAAGAATAGGCCCCTGGGACTGCACCGTTCGGGAATCGTTGAATTACTTTGCATTATTTGCGGGTTTTATTAAATTTTGAACCATATGATATTAATAATCTTCACACCTTCCGCCGGTCCTTGTGACCATGACCCGATGTATATGCGCGCCAATTGACTTGGCTCTTGGTTCCCGGAGTATGGTTTTATGTAGAGGGTCTGGCCCCTTTAGGACCCCGCCCAAACAAACCGTAAGTTTAAATATAAGTCGGGGAGCATGGTTTAACAAGAACCACCATTGTGACTCAACGGTTGAGCCGCCCGGTTGCTACCGCTCCGACCCGGGGTCAAACCCGTCCGCGACCATAATAAAAATTTTGAACGCCATTTCATTCGACCTTGGGGCCACGTGGCAGCCTCCGGTCTGGCCATGTGGCGCCCTTTGATTAGCTGGCCAGAGGAATATTCTGCAGAATATTCTGTGGAATATTCCACGGAATATTCCCAGAATATTATGTGGAATATTCTTTTTTTAATAAAATATTTTTGTAAAGTCCATTTGGCCATTTTTTTTACTGAAATTGAGAAAATTCAAAGTTGAATAACTTTCTCATACAACGTCAGTTTTCAGTTCCATTCGCATCTACAGGATCGTTTTTCCGAGCTCTTTCCAGTCGTTCTAGTTTGGACCAATTATGAGCAACTAAATTTTTGAGCATTTTTCCACAAAGGACTTGATCTCATGATCACACCTCCCAAATGGGAAGCTTTTGGACCCCAAAATCTCTCTAATTAGTGAAACTGATAATGTGGAGACTGATTCTCCACTCTTCCACCCTTGAATAACTAAAATCTACCCGATTTCATCAAATGGAGCTTTTGAGAAAATGATAAACTGTCTCTGGAATCAACTGATCGACCATTGCTAAGATTGACGGAGTCATGATGCAAATGATTAAAATTTGCAGAAAACAAAATTTTTCTACACTGTTCAAACTTCCCAGAAGACTTAAAATAACTTTCACCTTGCAAATTGTTCCCATGGCGAATTCTACCATTCTGAAACCAACTTTTTCCCATGCTGAATTGTGTGTCCTCCTTGCTTGCACTACTTTGCTTTGACACTTCATTCAGTGCATTGGCTGACCCAAAAGGTAATTTGTGCAACATAACATCATCTTATTTCAAAGACAAACTGTTATTAAACTGAGACATGTTATTAGCAACATCATAAAAAGGCAAATGCTCAAAATCTGGTCATTTCAACATTAACAAAGTTAGACTTTGACTTGCATTAACCAGTCTTTTCAATTGACTTGCATGAAGTAAAGAAGATTCCAGCTTCTTCTTGTGAGCTCTCACAATGTACTCTTTACCATATTTGAACAAGTGATACTTTTTTTCATGGCGATGAAAGATAGCCTTCCTGTTAAATAAGTAAGTACTTCCCAAAACAATACCTGAGATATCAAGCGGCACCACATCAAGTTCAACTGTGTCAGTAAAGTGTGCAGTTATTGCAAACCGCAATATGCACTTCCTTGAGACTTGAAAATTTGCATCCTTGCATATCCATCCAAGTGGATAAGGCTTCAGATGTGGAATGGTCTCAAGTTTAAGCTGCTTGACCAAGTCTTCAGATATGAGATTCGCTTGTGACCCACTATCAAACAGTGTGTCAATTTTGGTATGTTTTGAAATTACCCTCACATGGAAGAGCTCTATCCTCCTCTTTTCTTCGTGAGTATCTTTGTGGCAATTCAAAGAGCTAGAACTGGGAGTTGTGTCTTGCACCACTTCTTTCCCCTTAATGTTCTTTAAAACCATGGCGATGATTTTTGTCTCATCTCCTGAGTCTGACCCTAAGTCTTGCTCAATTGTTGCTACAGTTTTCTCCTTTTCTTTGGTCCTGTTTTTGTTCTTGTATTTTTCTGGTTTCAGTTCAGGATTAAGCTTCCAACAATGATCTTCATCATGATTTGTCTTTGAACAGTTCTTGCAAAAGAACCTTCCTTTGTCTTTTCCTGAATTTGCAACTCTTTTCTTTCCTTTGTTTTTGAAATTACTATCCTCATCAAAAGTATTCTTTCCTCTAGCTTCTAAATGTGTAGCCTGCACACAGACTTCATCTAAGCTGGTAGGATTAAACATTAGAATAGTATGTTGAAGGTAATTGTGCAAAACTCCTATGTATTTCAACATGTTGTCTTGACTTTGTAAGTCTACTCCAAGTAGAAGTGCTCTCCTTATAAACTCTTGGGTATAATCTTGCACATTTTGACCCTTAAGTTGCCTAAAATTTTGCCAATTCATGATTGCTTTCTGAATATGAGCAAGAGGATAAATTTTTTTCTTAATAGTAGTAATAAACTCAATCCATGTTAGAGTTATCTTACCATGCTTTTTAATCTCCTCTCTGGTCTTGGCTTCCCACCAAACCAAAGCTGCACCATCCATTCTCAATGAGGCTAATTGGATTTTTGTGTCATCATCATGCAAATTCTGAATTCTTAGATAGACTTCCAGTTGTCTAATCCAGTTATCCAATTTTTCTGCATTCACATCACCATTAAACATAGGCAACTCAAACTTTACATCGAGCTTTAAAAAAGGATTTTTAAGAGATGTTTTTGTTTTGTGTGACTGATTAACAGAAGTTGAAGAGGATGATGTGGAGGAAGAGGATGACGATGGAGATGAAGGATCACCATTTCCTCCATTCCATTTCTTAGACTCATCCTTGTCTTTCTTCCCTCCTGAAGAATCTCCTTCTTCTCTTTGGTTTCTAGACCATTCTCCAGCAATCCTATCATTTCTCTCCTGGTATAGGATCCTAACCATCTCAGTCATGTCCAAGAAAGCTTTTCTAAAGAATCTTTCTTCTTCCTTGGGATCCATTTCCTCATGTACTTATCCTTCTCTGGAAGACATGTTTGTGGCTGATTCTAAAGCTAATGAGGATGAAAATGGAAGGTGGAGATAATGGCACTCTAGCCCTCCTTGGTTGAGGATTATCTTGTTCTCTAACCAATTGTCCTTCCCCTCTTTTCAATTTCAGCCTAGTAAGCATCAAATTTACAGAACAACACAATTTTCTTGCAAAAATTTCACAAAATCTTAAGCAAAACCTAGAGCTTTGATACCAATCTGATCTGAAATGTGTGAACAGAATATTTCTTATACAGAGATAGACAGTAGGGGCTTTTACTGGTTATTTCACTGTTACTAGAAAGGATGAAACCAGAAGCTTCTGGCCCTCTTACTGGCTCTGCCTAAAGAAATATGAATTAAACACTAAATCGATCTGGCAATGAAAGTATTTGTTTATGTTTTCAAAGTATTCATTAACCAAATTTTATGTGTGAATAAGCAAGTTCAAGTATTCTGCAATGGAAGTAATGTGGTTTGAAGTGAAACAAATGCATTTTGATCACTGTATAAGTCTCATTGTGAAAAGTGGACTTATTAAAAATTACTGTTTAATGTAGTAAACTCTGGAAAATAGCAGCAAAAATGCACAACATAACAGTAAGAATTTGTTTAAGCAGTTCACCCCTCTCTTGGGCTACCTCTGCTGGGTCCAAAAGCCTCCAAATAGGATTTTCCCTCTTTCATTAATGCTCAAAATAAGTATTATACTATGAAGAAAGCCTCAAAAGGCTAAAATAGCTGCAAATTCAGAAACAGAGTGCTGGAAATAGTAAAAATTGACTATTCATTCACCTCAAATGGATGAGTATAGTCCAATACAACTGATATTTCACCAAGCCCTGGTGGCTCCACAAGAAAATTCGCTGATAAAATCACTGACAAAGTGCCCTGATGGCTCTGCAGCCTATCCTAACAGCTCCAGAATGCTTCAATACCCCCAAATCAAAAAAAAAAAATCGCTTCAATTGGACTTCCCTAGCCAAAATTATGACTCAAACAAATTTTGCCCAGTTAGGGCTAAGAAAGCTCCACCAAATGTGGTGGAACTCCAGTTAAGCCTGACAATTTAGGGGCGAGCGCCTAAATAAGCGGAATCTGCCATATCGACCGCCAGTTGGAAGGTGCTAAAGAATAGGCCCATGGGACTGCACCGTTCGGGAATCGTTGAACTACTTTGCGTTATGTGCGGGTTTTATAAAAGTTTGAACCATATGATATTAATAATCTCCGCACCTTCCGCCGGTCCTTGTGACCATGACCCGACGTATATGCACGCCAATTGACTTGGATCTCGGTTTCCGGAGTATGGTTTTATGTAGAGGGGCTGGCCCCTTTACGGCCCCGCCCAAACAAACCGTAAGTTTAAATATAAGTCAGGGAGCATGGTTTAACAAGAACCACCGTCGTGACCCAACGGTCGGGCCGCCCAGTTGCTACCGCTCCGACCTAGGGTAGAACCCGTCCGCGACCATAATAAAAATTTTGAATGCCATTTCATTCGACCTTGGGGCCACGTGGCGGCCTCTGAGCTGGCCACGTGGCGCCCTTTGATTGGCTGGCCAGAGGAATATTTTGCAGAATATTCTATGGAATATTCCATGAATATTTTGTGGAATGTTCTTTTTTTAATAAAATATTTTGTAAAGTCCATTTGGCCATTTTTTTTACTGAAATTGAGAAAATTCAAAGTTGAATAACTTTCTCATACGACGTCGGTTTTCAGTGTTGTTCGCGTCTACAGGATTGTTTTTCCGAGCTCTTTCCAGTTGTTCTGGTTTGGAAAAATTCTGAGCAACTAAATTTTTGAGAATTTTTCCACAAAGGACTTGATCTCCTAATCACCTTTAAACCATCATTTGAGAGCTTCCATTTCACAAAAGACATCAAATTCTAGCTAAATTAGGAATTTTCTTAGGCATTTCTTCCAGCTATGTTCTAGAGTTGTGGTCAACTAAGCTTTAAACCACCATTTAGTGGAAGACTTTGGGTTATGCTACCCATTTGGTTTGTGGTATTTCTTAATCAACCATATTCAAAGATCACATTTAGACGTTGGTTTCCATCCACTTTAATATTTAAGCTTTCTTCTCAGAATCATGTAAAATCATTTAAATTAAAAAGGGGAATGTTGGAAACCTAATCCTTAGGAATTATCGTGAATGTATTATTCTTTCGAGAATGAACGTGAAAGGCCTCAAGAGAATGTGAAGAGTCATAAGAAGTCCAATAGACCTATTGGAACATGAAACCAAGGGTCATAACATAATGCATTTACGTATATCATTCTAATGAGGAATGCATCTCATGATTATCTCTTCATCTTCTAACATAGAGATATAAAGAAATACACTCTAAAAACAAATATAGTATTTATCCTCTCTTAGAAACTTAATATTATTATTATGTGAAACATTGGTTATGCACATAGTAGATCAAGCTAAGGCATTGGAGAAGAACTACTTATTTGAATTGAGCAATAAGAACTAGAAATTACATCTCGTATATAGGTATTAAGATGTTATTTTTTACCACTATAAAGTATTAAATTTTAGCATTTAGATAATCAAATATCCATTTGGAGATTGGATGAAAAAGTGATTTTTTCTATTGTAATATTCAAATGACTGGACCTATTTGTGAATGCATCATAGTGCATAAGATTTGGTCCTTTTCATGTGTTTTAGGTAACTCCACATATCTCCAAGCCCGAAGGAATAAATGCAACCAAACAATATCCACAATTATTATATCTACCCTTCAAAACAAAGAAAGAAGTTTTTCCACATTCAATTTTTATATGTGACGTTTGGCCTTGTATTTAAGAGTTTGCAAAGGTAATTCCCATGCTTAAAATTAAATATTTTTCCCAAATTTTCATTTATACCTCCATTATGCACACAACATTGTAGAAGGCAAGCAATAAATGCAAAAGAAAATGTTTTTTTTAACAAAAATGAGAAGAATTTATATTAAAATATGTGCCTGGTCGCATCAGTTGCTCGGAAAAATGAATTACAATATGTTATCCTTCTTGTGAGCCCCTCTTACTAGCTTAGACTAATTTCACTTTTACGAAAAAACTAAGAGATCAACCTCCTCCCAATAAGAGCAGGGAGGGAAAAGTTCGAAAACTAAGACTTTTGATTTTTACTCCTACTGCTTCATGAGAGCTTGAGTAAATGCTAACAATTTTCTTGCACAAGAAAAAGAAAAACATAACATCTATGTAGATTTATAGAATATGGATCGCCGCTTGGCCTACGAGAGTCTAGGAAAAAGTTCTTTTGACTATGATCTTTCCTGCTTCTAGTTATCGGCGGGGAGGAGCGCTGGCTTTTAAGTACATGTCAATAGGAAGGGGGAGAAGAGGAGGACTTATTCTTAGCCACCTTACCATCTTCTTCATCTTTTAAAGTAGGGGATACCTTTGGGGGAATATTTCCCACTACTATAGTTTTCCTTGGAGGGTCCTGATCTAGTTATTCTTCATCAATTGAATCAGGAGGGGCTTTTGGAATAAGATTATTAGGCTGATGCACTTGGGCCTCAATATTCTCACCTTCTTCCTCATAATTTTCTCCTTTATAAGGAACATTCAAAACTTAAAAGATATTTTTAGAATGGGGTTGTTGTTGAGAGTCAACATTATATGGTTGTTGCTTCTTGTGTTTCCTTTTAACTGGAGTGAATCTTTGTTTATTTTTACCTTGCTTTTCTAGAGGCAATGTGTTAGTGGAGCTTCAATAAATTGAATCTTTTGGACAAATGTTTTCAAAGTGTCTATACTCACGACACATATTGTGTTTAAAAGGATTTGGTTCATATTCCAAAGCCTAAAGGTGAGACCATCCTTCCAGATTTAGCCGAATCACCTCTTGGAGGCCTTTTGAAAAAATCATTTCCATGCAAATTCTGGCACACGAAAATTTGTTCCCATGTTTCATATCATTGGAATTAAATCTACCTAGTTTATCTCGTGTAGCCTTAAAAATTTCTTCACCCCAGCAAAGAACAGGGATGAATGGAAATCCAATCCACACAAGTGCAGATGAAATTTCCATCATGGGATTAAGTTCCAGAGAGAAATGAGTGAGAAAAAAACCTTTGGCACCCATGAAATAAGGACCTGATTTATATATATGGTCTCTATCTTCCTGGTTTTCAAAAATAAATGCATAGTACCCATTTCCATAATAGAGGATGTGTTGGGGTTCATGAATTTCCCAGTTGTCAAAAGCCCAATATTCAATGAATTCATAACTTTGCCACATGAAAGTAAACTTTCCCAATAACCCTCTTTCCTAAATATTTCCACATTATTCTTCCCTGATGTGGAGAACCACGGGTCCAAATAAGGGTTTGATTCTGCCTTATTTAAGCTTTTTTTTGGAGGAGTCATTATGTATGCATTAAATCACATATAAAACAAAAAACCCATTGAAATATCTTAAGGATTTTCCATGAAAAATATTTCACACTAACTACAAACATGTTGTCATGACCATGGGGTGATCTGTAACAAAGGCAATGAGACTACTTCAATAGAAGCTCAAATATACAAGGTGGCGACACCCTGAGCATGGAGGCATCAATGGCTTCAAAAGGGGCTTGGATGTTACTTGAAATGTGGCAGAAGACTAAACATACTCAAGAAATTCAAATGGCCACATACTTTGTTGAACTAGTTCTTAGGAGAGTAGATAATTGTTGCATCAAGCAACTAGGGAAACCCTAGTTGTAATGGAGTAGGTTTGTAGGGCTCCATTTGATATTAAATGCAAATTTTTTATCAAAATATCAAAATATTTTACTTAAAACATATAAATATTTAAAAATGTTATGTACTATTTTTAGTTTAAGCTCAATAACAAATAGTTTCCATTTTTTCTTTTGTAATGCATGGTGCTTTTTTCTACCATGTTATGTTGAATAAGCCATTTTCTCATCTATGGGATTCTTATGTGTTTGTTTGTTTATTTTTTAGTTTAATTTTTTTTGTTCAAACTTTTTTGGTTGCTATTATTACACAAAATACAACTATTTCATAAATTCCATAAACAAGCTAGTCACAACAAGTTTTCTGAGACTTGAACCCATGTAGATGGGGAAACAAATTGTTCACCAAACCACTCGAGTTAAGATCCTTTAACTAATATTATAAAAGGGAGGACATGGGGGTGGGATTTGATCCACTTATGTGTGCATGGGTCATGAAACTATTTAATATGGTCTCTTAGGGTGCAACCACATATTTGACCACTACCTCAAGGTGCCTAATGTCTCTAGGGAATCCCTCGTGGGAATTGAACCTGTCCCAGTGATGAAAATGTCCTCAATTTCCACCATTGGATCAAATCCCTTTTGGATACTAAAAGGATGACATGAGAGTAGTATTTGATCTACTTATGTGTGCACAAGTCACAAAACCATTTAATATGACTTCTTCTATGTTGCAACTTAAAATTTTCTACATTAACTCTACTTCATCTTTAACTCTTCCTTTCTCATCCGCAACACATTTTGAACTTCGTTTCATTGTTCATTGGTACATGCTATGTTAATATAAAATTTCTAATGGGATAAATGAAACCAAGGAATTGGGAAAGTTCTGAGCATTCAATATTCATAGATATCATGTGTATCCTTCAAAACAAATAAAGAGGTTCCATGACATTGGGTTTATAGAATTACCCATACCTAAAAAATTAGTTGCAAAGGTATTTCTCATGCCTATGATAAAATATGTTTCCAAAATTTGTATTTCTATGTCCATCATGCACACAACAATATACATTAAAAATAATAATATGCAATTTTTTTTTTTGGGTCAAAGTATTGAAATATTTCGCTTCAAGAGATAAGACTTTTAAATTTAAATTGTTGTGTGCTACATCTTTATTGAAGTTGTAGTCGTTGGTTTTTTTCAATGCGTAGTGCCTTTCTTATCCTTTGTTATGTTAAATTACTCATTTACACATCTATGGACTTCTTAAATATTGTTATCTAGAGCATGCTACATAAATCCTACATCTTCTTTAGTTATTCCTTTCATTTAAGCGACACGTTTTAAACTTCATGTTGTTGTTCATTGTTTCATGTTATGTTAGGCACCATTATTTTGAGCATATTTTATGATATTTGGTTACCTCACTCATCGACATTTTTCTTATGAATCTTGCAATCAATTGTTATTATTTTCCCCTTCACATGCTAAACACGTATAATCCATAATTTCCTAACATATTAAGACAATGCCATTTGTTGTCGTTTTCACAATAAAACCACTGAGGGATTATACTTTACATTATTTCTTTGTTCTACTTCCCTAGTTGTCCTTGAAAATATTAATATTTTTTATTTTGTTTTAACTATTGTTGGCCATTTTGTAGATTTATCAATACCCATGTATTGCATATACAAAATAGAGGGATGTCAACATAGCTGTTATAATTAGAATGCTTTAGGATACAAATATTTTTAATGGTAGATTAATATGATCCTCTTCTACTACATGTTACACAAAGGTTGAAACACAACTCTATGTCAATTTATAACATTTAACTTAGTTTCCTAGCATATAAATATTCTTCTCCATGTTTTGTACGTATGCTGCTTTAGATTTTTATTTATCAAGGATGGCATGATTTATACATAACCTAGTAGAAATCAACTCAAATAACTTAGATTTATTTTGGATAACAACGTTATATAATTTATTTTTCTTCTTCTTTGTGTTTATTTAACAATGTTTTGCTTCCCTTTTATATAGCCTATCAATTCTAAATCTACCACTTTCTCAATAGGAGCTGGTATATTTTCTATCTCCTCGGGACAACGTATTATCCAATATACTAAGTGTAGTCACTTGCTCCATCAATATATATATCCTTGATATGGAATAATTAAATCTCCCATAATGAAGTTAATGAAACTACTTGAAGAAGGGTTAGTTTGTTGTATAGGTTACTCAAATGATTCATTTTTACAGTGTTGTCCCTAATTATATTCTTCTTTTTTGTAGCCTCTTCTTGCTCCTTTTTCAATTTATATTTTCTCTCCTATTTAGTTTTCTCCTCATTTGATTTATTTTCTAGTTTCATTGCTACTAACCCCTCGTTCTCCTTTATTTCAAGTCTTACCTTGTTAGTTTTCTCTCCAAATATTTTCTCTTTCTTCTTAACTTTCTTTCTCATCCTCTTCTCCAATCCTCTGTGTCTCTTCTTATCATGTCTTTTCCTCTTCAACTTTGACTCCATATTATTCCCCTTTCTTCATTAATATTTCTACTTAAATAAAATTCTATTTTATTCTTTCTATATGTTCATCCAAATTCATGCCATGTATAGTTGTTGAATCTTTGGACTTCATTCTCGAAAGCACTTTTTCCCATGTCATTGCACTCTCATAAGGTACTTCATGATCTCAATGCTTTTCTCTGTAAGTACATGTGATATAAACAAACACACTATTTTTTTCAACTAATCCATGAGGGTCGTACCTTTTCATTTTCCCTTTGAGGAAAACTATACTCTCACACGACATTGGCTTCATATCTAGTGTAAATGCCTCCCCACCCTAACCTTGATGGAATATATTCAATTTCTAATCCAATCTACCTCGTAACTAGTTAGAGAGATGGGATGCTAATTTATTTTTTCTCTAGGACTAGAAATAAGCCTCACCATTGCCTTCGTCTCACCAAGACGAATATGGTGATATAAATCTTTACCCCAATTTGACCCATGGATAAAAAATTATGATCCTTCGACTTTTCAATAAATCAGAAGGTGCCATGTTATCAACCCCACCACATGGACCCACATGGCCATGTTGTGTAGCCAACCTTCCAGCGCCACATGGCAGTTCGTTAATGGTTTTCAATCTAGTCATTACATGTTGGATCCTAGCTCCGATCCCTGACTATAACACCTAGTGCACCTCTGTTACTTTCCTTTAGGGTGGACCTTCCGGGTTCAAGCCTCCAGTAACCCTGGCTCCATTTCTCCAAAAATACTCCCGAGCTACCTTGGTTGTTTCTTTCGATGCAAATTTGGTGATTTCCTCTGGGGTGGACCTTCTGGGGCCAAACCTCCACGACACCTCCCCCGTTTCATTACTCGTAAAATACTCTCGGGCATACCACGATTGTTTCTTCTGGTATGCTTCTATTGTTTTCCTCTGGGGTCTAGCTTCTGCTATTCTCGACTCTGCTTCCGTGATAGAAAATTCCAGCATACCCTGACCATGTCTTCCGTGCACTTCTGATGTTTTCCTTTAGGGAAATATTTATTCGATGTACGACATCCTTTATCTCATCCTCTTAGGGATAGGCATAATTCGACCTTTAATCTTTCCTTTTCTACATAGAGGTCATGCAAATAGGGTTGATTTTCCAAGACTATAAGTATAAGTCTAAGCTTGAGGTCGCAACCATGACGCTCACAAAAAAACTTTTCAATGGCATGAATTAAGGAGGATTTTCCATATCTTCAGAAACACACTCAATCTTGAATCTAGTGGTTTTTCATAAGGATTTTCTCCCTTATTTCATTGCGTTTCATTCAAAATGAAGTCCTACCTTGGCTTGGTTGTGGTGATTCTATCAATGTCTGGACTTTCACCAAAATTCCACCATGGCCATTAGAGTTTGATAGGGCACCCGCTAGTGCTATCCATCCCGACCTTACCACAGGTTTCTTCTTCTGGGATCCATTGGTTTCACAAGGTACCAAGAAGGACACAAGGAGACCAATATCCCTTGAAAATACATAGACCAAGGTGAACCCTGAGGCTTGCAGTGACCTGGCCAACAACACTGCGACGCTTGTCAAGAATCTCCAAGACATTTGGCTATTAGCAGGGACAAGATGTTTATTACTACAAACAAGGGACATTCCATATAACAGTACCATGGCTATCACCAACCGTTCAAGCTATAAGATTCCATTAAGTATAGATAGAATGAGAATGTATTATGCCAATAATGCAAGGTTGGAAAATAAATTCAACCCATCTTATAAAGTGAAGCCCTGCTCATGAGAGCTCACAAATCCTATGAACCAAGTCCCGTTTCTAGTGAATGTGTATACCCATCAGTAGGGAACACATTGTAGCTGGCTATAGATACCCCTCATGTAAATCATAGGTTAATATGAATAAAAGAGGAGGAAATACCTCGGCATTATCACATTATAACTTTCGCCATGCCAATGCATACTACATCAATGTAACACCATATTGTAACAAGAAGAAGTATTCTTCTATGTATTATTGCAATCAATTCAAGCCTCTTATGGGTTATTCCAATGCCTTTATATTCTGCATTGTCCATCTGTTAGTTGTGTAATAGTAAGAATAAAATCATGTATTTTCCTTGCGCATAGCAACACCATTTCAACCAGAAATGCAACATACAATCATGTATTTTCCTTATGCATAAAAAGACCATTTCAACCATAAATTCAACATATAATCATGTATTTTCCTTGTGCATAACAATACCATTTTAGCCATAAATGAAAAATACAATAATAATCATGTAAAGGATACATAAGAGTACTTATATTGTGATATTTCATGGAAACTGAGTCAGGGAATATGAATCTCCACGCAACCGTAGGTAGTTGTAACCATTCCTCACTTGCAACTATCACCCCTGAGCTGGATTCCAGAGACTGAGATGTATTTATCATGGGAGTGTGTACCAACTTCTAGTTGAAATGGGAACTCCAAAAGTCCACAATTTTCACAGGGATTTGAGATGTCTACTGCCTCCACCCTTCAGTTTTTCAACAACCAGAGAACTCTAGGGAATCTAGAGGCTTCACCTCCACCCTTAAACATAACCTACAAGGAATCCAGAGGCTTCACCTCCACCTTGAAACATATCCAAGGAATCCATATGCTTCACCTCCACCCTGAAACATAACCTCCAGGTAATCAAGAGGCCTCACCTCCACCCTGAAACATAAACTCCAAGGAATACATAGGATTTTACCTCCACCTTAAGACATATAACACAGTGGTTCCACCCACTAAGGGAATCCAAAACCCACTATCGATCAGGAAAACAAGCAAAGGAAACTCCAAAACTTCCTACTAGGAATCCAAGAGCTAAACCTCTACCCAGGTTGTCAAGTGATTCTATAGAAGACACATATCCATGCTCCAACCCCTTGGGTGTCCCGAGGTTTACCCTAAATTAAAGAAGCTTCTCTCATTCTTTATTTCTCAACCAGAAAACAAGACAACTCCTTTGGGAGCCCTAGAATAGACAAAGAGTGCCTCTCTACGTGTGCTTCTCCATAGTGATCTTCTCTATGAATTCTCGTCCATGGTGGTTCTTCTCTTGTGTGTTATTTTCCCCGATATACAACTGCATAACCCTCTTCATGTCATCCCTTTTCCTTTTCTCTCTGCACGTTTCTCCATGCTTATTTGTTTAATTTTGTGTGTCCTCCTTCTCTCGATGTGATCAAGTCCCCCACTAGCTTCCTTTTCTAACCTAGGCCATGTGTTGCATGAGTTTTTCATTAAATATTTTCCTTTTTTGCCTTGTTCCTTGCTCCAAGAAACATGGGCTATGTACTCATTTTTTTTTCCATAAATTTGTTGGAAATGTTGTCATTGATGGCAAAAGGGATGGCAAAGGAGGAGTACCTGAACCAGCAAACTTTGAAGCAGAGAGGCAGCAGAGGAATCAAGGACAGACCTGTACAGACCTACTCAGACTAAACAAAAATCCGTGGTTGGATTATGTGTATATAGTCCATTTGAACACTCTCTATGGGAGTACGGGTTCATAATTCAGGACTTGTGAGCAATTGTTATTTAATTGTGGAGAATGCCTTGCGTCTTTGAGCAATCATATGAGATTTGGAATTTGGCTTCTGTATGGAAATTGAAACGCGTATACCCTGTAATTGGTTTAATGATGTACTGTGCATAATTGGGGAGACTCTCTGTATAGATGGAGTAAGGTTGAATTCATGTTTGGGCACTGTGTTTATAATATAGGAATACAGTAAAATGGTCCTATTCCTCGACCGAGTATGGGAGGAGAAGCGAAACTATAACTTGGTGCAGCATTGGTTCGAAACTGACTGAACCAACTGGGCTGAGGAAATGGTGAATGCACGAATGATGATGGAATGAAAAGCTGGATGGAATCTGGAGTAAAGTAACGGAACCACGAGGAGGAACGGGGAACAGTAATGGCAGTTTCTGGTATTTTTCGCACCACTCTTATACGGAAAGTGGTATTGAAAATTTCAGAGCTATTCCATAGAAGGGCTGACACGTGGCTCCAAAGGCTCGGGGAAAACCACTTTCACTGTGCGCCTTCGCACGTTAATCATCGACCAAAGACCCCGCGTGAAATCGATACAAGCCGTTGATCTGGAGGCTCGATATCTAACGGTGATCGCTTGCAGGATTTGCACGAAGTTTAATTAAAGAACGTCAACGTTATAAATGCTGCTCCTACCTTAAGGCTGGACAAGTCCGTATTAGCATTGGTAATTCATTCTAAACTCCAGTAAAATGAACGGAGGCGGTACATATATCTTGAGATATTATATGTGTATGATGTTTGAATATACGACGTGGGTGTCATATGAATTGTGGATGGCTAAGTGCGTTGGTTCCATTTTTGACAAAGGACTTGTTATATTGGGAGATATAAGGATTACCTTTAGGCCTATGAAAATTATCAAGGTATTCATCAATCAAATCCTAGGAATTCGATAAATGGATTGAAGAAAGGGTTAAGAAGACTCTAATTGAAGAAACAAATAGGAACTGGGCATTGCGAGATTGTCAGGATGGTGCACAGCTTTACAAAAAGTATGGGTCTGACAGAGATACACAAAGATTACAGGTTTGACAGATATACATACTCAGATGCACACTATAACAGTGAACCAAAGTATATAAAACAATTTCTTGACAGCAGCAGGAAAAGACAAATCCAGAAAAGGAGCTGAGTGAAATTGAGATATATAACTGAAAAATGTAAATGTTGTAATTATTTTTATTGTGTGTGATGCAAAGGCAAGTATCCTAAGGAAAAGACAAAATCCCACTGTAGCATGGAAATTTGTACATATTGTAGTAATTCTAAAAATGAGTTGAAAAAGGAATAAGAAGACAGAAGCCAAAGAGTCATGACTGTTCACTCCAAATTCCTTGTGAAATACGAACAGTCATGTGAGAATTTCTATATATAATTTCAATTTAATAAGCTCAAAAAAAAAAAAAGGAGGGATGAGAGAGAGAAAATATAGAGAATGCAGAATATAGAAGAATAAAGCAGAGAAGATTAAGAGAAGAAGAGCAGATACAGAACAGAGCTGATATCTGGAGTAAATCAACAAACATTCAGCTTAATAGCTGTCAGTTGTAGCTGACAAAGGTTGAAGCCTCCTGTAGGTTGGTGCCTACAGAAAATTGAAGGGAGTTGGTGCTTCCTTGCAAGTTGTAGCTTGCAGAATTGAGGTTCGAGCCTCCTGTAGGTTGGTGCCTGCAGAAAAACAGTGGTGAGAGGGAGTTGGAGCTTGCCTTTGCATCACAACAATAATAAGATGTGGTTTTCTCCCTTTATGGGTTTTCACTCATAGCTGGTGTCTCTGTGCATGATATTTATGTGTTGATCTGAATTATATCATCTGCTTAATACCTGCTGCTCTCATATTAAGTCTACTGTTATATTATATTAATGCTTGCTGCTTACATTCTAAGATTACTCATATATTAAATAGGATATGAAATGAAGGTATAAATAGGTTTAATGAAAAGTTTTAAAAGGTTCAGGAATATGTTAAACTGATTCACCCCCCCCCTCTCAGTTTAACTAAAGGTGCAACAAAATTAAGAGAAATGAAGCTATTAAACACACAACAACCAACCTTCAATGGTTGTCCCCAAAAAATCTAATTTCTCTTGAAGCAAGTAAACCGAACATCTCAAGAAATCAAACACTGAGTCTATGGAATTCGTGTCCCATAACTCAACCCATAATTCATTTATGAAAAATATTTACATTGCAAAATGAGATTAAGAATTTGGGATTGTCACAAACCCCTCCCCTTTGGGGGAACAACGTCCTCGATTTTATTTACTGATATGCAATAAAAGACATGCTTAAGAAAACACATACTACTTTTGGAGCTTATATGTACATCTCTATACAATGTTTACACATATATACATTTTCTTCAACTAGAAAACAAAAAAGGATATGTTTCCCTCATCGAGTCCATCATTTTCCAAGTGGTTTCCTTGGGCCCAAAGTGTCTCCACTGCACTTTGACTTTCTCTATTGCTCGATTCCAGAGCATGGTTCTCCTCTGATATAGGATGCATAGTGGCTCTTGCTAGAACTCTCCCTCTGGTTCCAACAATAGCATTGACCAATCAATCACATGATTAGAATCTTGTACAAATATTTTAAGAAAAGAAACATGGACAACACCATGTAATTTTACTGATGGAGGTAAGGCTAGCCTATAAACCACTGGTCTAATCCTCTCAAGGATCTCAAACGATCCACAATATTGTGGTGCTAACTTAACACATGAACCAGTCCTTAAGGAGCTTTTCTTGGGTTTAATCTGCAAATAAACATGTTCCCCATCTTGGAACTCTTTATGTATCCTATGTTCGTCCACATAAATTTTATGCCTGCATTGTGCCACCTTTAAATTGTGTCTTATATATGCATTCGATGCTCCATCTCCTTTAGCATATCAGGTCCAACAAGGACCCTATTCACTAGATCGTTCAAGCTGATAGGAGTATTGTAACTCCTCCCATATAGTGCCTCAAATGAGCTCATTTTTAGGGATTCCTAGTAGCCATTATAATATGTGAATTTTACAAGAGGAAGATACTTTCCTCACTTCTTTTGATGGTACATTACATACATCCTCAACAAGTATTTGAGGATTTGGTTCACCCTTTCAGTTTTTCCATCCATCTATGGATGATAAGCAGTACTAAAGGCCAATTCAGTCCCCAATTATGAAAATAGCTACTTCCAAAACTTGGAAATGAACTTAGCATCCCTATCTTAGATGATATTCTTGGGAACTGCATGCAACCTCATAATCTCTTTTATGAAATTTTGAGCTGCCTCACTAGCTAAGGTTGTGGATTTAACCACCAAAAAATGATCCACCTTTCTCAACTTGTCAATCACCACCATAATTGCATCATGTTGTTTGGAGGCTTTTGGTAAACCGGTAATGAAATCCATGGTGATCACCTCGCACCTCACACTTCCATTCTAGAATGGGAATGGGTTGCAACAAACTTGTTGGATGTTTACATACAACTTTTACTTGCTGACATTCTATCCATTTAGCCACAAAATTAGCCACTTATTTCTTCAAATTTGGCCAAAAAATAAACTTTTTAATGTTTCTGAGTGTCTTTTGGTATCCAGGATAGTCTGAATATGGATTTTCATGAAATTATATCACGATGAGCCTCTTCAATTCATCATTATTTAGCACATAGATTCTATTCTTGAATATGATAATACCATCACCCGTGAGATGGTACTCTTCATCCTCACCATCTCGTAGCAACTTTTCCCTTATTTGTTGGTACTTTTCATCATGTTGTCCTGCATTTTTTACCCTTTCCACCAAGTCTAATTCATAAATTCTTATGGAAACTATATGATTCAGTCGAATCCTTCTGCTAGGTGCATCGACCACTTTTTTTCTCTTTTCCCTTTATATATTTGATTTCAAAATAAAACTCACTGAGCATGATTAGCCATATTTCTTGCCTTGCATGTAACATGTGTTGTTCGAATATGTAATTCAACCCTCCATGATCGGCCATAAGTGTGAATTTTCTCCCAAGGAGATAATTCCTCCACATATTCAGTGTAAGAATGATGGCAACCAACTCTAGATCATGACTTACGTAATTTTACTCATGTTCATTTATCTTTCCGGACTCATAGAATACCACTTGACCTTCCTGCATTAAGACTCCACCGAGCTCCTCCTTGTAGGAATTTATGTGTACCTTGAAATCCTATCAAGATTCATAATCCTCAGCACTGGTGCATTCGTGAACAATTGTTTCAATTTGTCAAAGTTTGTTTCACTCTCAATTGATTGAATAAGTCATCAACCCATGTAAATAGATATTGGTTCTTAATAGTCACTTTATCCAATTTTCAGTAGTAAATACAAAGTCAGAGTGTCCCATCCTTTTTTTTCACAAATAATACTAGGGCTCCCCACAGTGACACACTTGGTCATATGTAACTTAATTAAGCATTTCTTCTAGCTGCAACTTCAACTCAACTAGTTCATGAGTTATCATCATGTATGGTGCTTTAGATGTTGGTGCTGCTCCAGGAACCAACTCATTCGAAAAGTCTACCTCTCTAAGAGGAGGAAATCCAGGAATATCCTCTGGAAATACATCCCTGAGTTATTATAGTACAAGATATTTCTGTAGTTGTTAGGCTTTCTTATCTTTCTGTGTGGCCATTGAAATTTATATTACTGGAAATTTTCACATCAAAAAATTGACAACCATTTCTATAGTTGTGCTTGGAATGTATGGTCGTAACATACCTCACCAAGGTGGGCTTTTACCTTCCCCGAAATACAATTTTCCTTCCTGCTTCATCTAGGAATTTCATTGCCTTCTCATAGTAATCCACCTTAGTATGGAGCCTATATATCCAATCCATACCCAATAGCATGTTTTACGCCCCCAAATGTAACACGTTTAGGTGCACTATTGTTGGCAAGCCTTGAATCTCAATCTCATATGACTTTACCCAATTGCTCACTCTCCTCTTCATTCTTGTGTCCAATTGAACCAACCATGGTTTTGCATGCAATTCCTAGGCCAAATCACATTTGTCCATAATATTTGGGCTAAAATAACTATAGTTAGAACAAATATCAATTAAAATGGAGACAAATTGGTTACACAACTTACCTTCCATATCAATGATGGATGCTTGGTGGTCCACCCGACGACTGTCCATTGTTGCATAGATTCTAGGAAAATTTTGAGCTACATCACCCACTGTGCGATCTTCTTGGGCGCTATAAATATTAGGCCACGTGTTCCCTTGAAGCAGGGAGTCCCTTTTTAAGTGTTTTTCACCACACATCTAACACTTTAGTGGTTGTTTAAATTAAAATTTTATTTTCTCTATCACTAGTTGTTGGGTATTTCCCTTAGCAACTTGGCTGGTTTTCCATTGTAACTAATTCATAGTAGTTTGGTGATTATTTCCCTTTTTATATATGACTTTCTTAGGCCATTTCCTTTTATTTCTATTTTTATCCTGATCCTTCTAGCCATTTTTATTTTTTAGCCTATGATTTGCTTGCTCATAGCATTGTTTTAACTTCTTAATGGCATCATTCAACGTTTGAGGTTCCAAAAATCTCAATCCGATCCTTGAAGGTTAGAGGTAGGGCATTGATAAATATTTCAATTTTTGCCTTCTCATCCTTGATATATGGCATGTATCTCAACAAATCTAGGAACTTATGGACATATTCCTCATCTGACATTTTTCTCATTTTGAGCTCATAAAATTCATTTTCCTTGATGTCATAATTGTTGATAAATCTAGAGGCAACCATATAAGTTATTTATCTTACTTATGATAACTGATTGAGAGGAATTTTGACTTTTATTACGTAAGTTATTATTTAGCTTGATTATTATTGTGTTATGTTCATAAAAAAACTACCAAAACATAATGAACAATGAGATAAATGAAACAAAATATAGGCTATCAGCCAAGGCCAAAAACTCACTAATCTTGAGAGGAAAACCCACTGAATTCTTATCCTTATAGAATCTTCAATTGAAGAATTCCAATAAATATACCCTTGAATTACAACCCCCCCCAAGATCAAGTCAAACCCTACTTCAAGTCAAATTAAATTTCTTCTCAGTGAACCCTCGTCCCTGCAATCTTGGTCTGAACCTTTTGGCCTTCCTTCCTATAATTCTCAGTCTTCTGCAATTTATTGTCGTTTTTGCATGTGTGACAAGATTAGGGTTATTTAATCCCTATTTCTCCTTCACTATATTTGTTCTATTTTCTTAGTAGAATTCATCCTTCCATATAGATAATTTCTTGCCTTCATTCGGTCTTCTTGAGTAGACTAGAATTATGATTTGCAACAATAGAATGTGCCCTAGTTTCCTCGCACATGTGGATAGAAAATAACCCAAAAACAATTCAGAAATTCATCCTTATCTTATCTTCATTCATCCTTATCTTCTTCTCTCCTTTTATCCTTCTTGTGATCGAGTTTCAAGTGTGATAAGTGTGTCTTTGACAGAGTTCGAGTGCTTCCTTATATAGGCTTATGGTCCCTTGAAATAAGGCTTATTTGCCACTAATTAAGGCTAACTTGTTGCTTGAGTATCCGACTTGATTGATAGCCCTTGAATTGATCTTGGAGGGTTATTTTGGCTCTTTCTTTTGACACAAATAATTTTCTTACAATATGTAACTTGCCCATGAAGGGTCTTTTGTACATGACAATGACTCCCTAGACTTGTAGACTCAATGAAAAAACCTAGAAGCTTTCAATGGGAGCTCAATCTAAAAATAATTTCTCTTGAGCATGAAACCCATGCCTTAAGATCAATAATAATAAATTTATTTTTCTTATTACATCAAATAAATAAAATCATGATTACATGCGTCATTATGAAGACTAAAACTAGTTACATTTTTCAACACTCCCTCTTATCTAGGTAGGTATTCATAATTCACACAAGGTACTTGGACATTCTCAATCTAAATAATTCTCATAATAAGAGTCATATTGGTAACCGATCTATATAACATCATATCATCTAGCATTGTCACATATCAAGGCCTTAACTAACATATCTATCTCTCCACAATATCAGAGCACAATGTCGGCGAGACCAATGATTTATAGACACCTTCATCATTGTCTCTTTAGGAGCATACCCCACCCGGATATTCATAGGGTATGTCCTTCTAGGAATATTATTATCTTGGATTCCCGGTCCTTAAATAATATAGATCCTATACGAATACTCTTAAATTGGATTCATGAACACATCCTCAAAGAGTATAGGATTCCATATGCTTACCCAATCCTCCATTCTTTTCTTCCCAAGTGAAGACAATAATGATGTGTTTATCTCTCCCTCTAAACTAGGGAGGATATACCCATTCAAATGAAGGAATGCTCCCTCTTATAAAGGGACTTGTCCAAGCTCCCTCTTAGCTAGGGAATTGCATCCAAGTTTCTTCTTAATTAGAAACTTGTTTTCAGACTCCCTCTTAATTAGGGACCTATTTCCAGCAACAACTCTTTCTTCAATGGTAGAGATCATGGGACCTTCAACTTCTTGTAGTGCTCCTCCATTTGATGTCATTAATTTTATTTTTAACATTATGGAGCCTTCATCATTGGGACTTCTTCACAGGGCATCATCCATTCATCACTTTCCTTCTCAAATCAGAGTAGTCATGTCTTTCTTCCTTTTAGTGGAAAGTGATCCATTAGAACATATCTGGCTTTTCCTCATACTTCTACCTTTTCCACATCATGTATCCTTCAAGATCTTTCATCCCATCACATGGGTACCAGTTATAGATGGAATCCACACCTTTCTTTTGGTATCCCTGTATTAGCCCATCCAAAAATTGTTAAAAAACCAGAAATGAACATCAGAACAAAAAATTACCTTTTGTGATGGCCCTTCATCATCACATTTGCCTGTTGCAACATCAACATCTTGCCTTCATATTGACACATCTCCAAGATATTCATTTTTCAAGGGTCTTATTTCTTTTTAGAATTTTTTAAGGTCTTCATATCTTCCCCATGGAGATATCATAGTCAATTATCCTAGTCAGAGGATGTAGATTTCCCTCTCCATAGTTGCATTTTTCACGGTCTCTCCTTTTCTTTGTTCAGATATTACTTCTTAGGAACTCCCAATCATAGTTTCTTCATTTTTTTCAACTACCTCATATTCCATATGAGGACATATTATGTTGATTTAATCTTGTTAATATGTGACCCATGCCTTTATACATATTGTTAATGAAAGATATCATTTTGCCTCGATCATGATCATGTGGTAGATCATGCATGCTTACTATCTACAACTATATAATTACATGACTTGACTCATTGAACATATGAATACATACCTCTTTTCTTCTTTGGTCATCTAGAAATTATTCAACATCTTATTGTCCTTGATTTAGAGTGCTTCATCTTTGACATGATGCATTCCTTTCTCATCATACCACAATTCTTCTAAACAATGAATCCAATCCCAAGAGGAATGCTTAGTGAGACATCTTTCAGGAGATGAACCTTGTAATGAAAATTCTAGCAGAGGATCCTGATTATCCTCATCTTGCAGATGCTCCTTCCAAATGATGTATGATGACTTACTTCTACCCACAAGTACTACTTATGCTTCTAGTGAGGTTACCAAGAGTTTCTTTCTTCTAATTTTTAGCCTTAGCTATCTTTCAAACTTCTCATGATGATGTCATGAGCTCTTGCTTTAATCTTATGCTCCTATGATGCCATATCCTAAAATGATGCATATTATCATGCTTCTAATGATTCTCATCATGATAGACATATTTCACAAAAAATGAAAATAACTAGGTGGAGAAGACTTATCTCAATAATAGTAGAGATATTTTACTTCCTCCTTCTTGGATTTCTTATTTTCAGCTTCTTCCATTTCTTCAGTGATATGGGATTTTTCCCTTCTTCGTTTGTTGTTTTCCTTCTTGAGATTAGAACATTCTCTCTTGTAGTGCCCATATTCTTGACATACATAACATTGGATTTGTGACATTGATATTCTTTTTCTTCTAAGGACCAAACTTTCCAAATTTCCCTTTTCTTCTTGTCATGACAACAAATGTTTGAACATGCTCATTTTATCCTACATCATTTTTTGCCTTCAACATTTTTTCTTCAATATTTCATAGTGGCTACAAATTAATGAATGGGGTATATTTCTTCTCTTCATAGGGCTTTGACACAAGGTTACCTTGCTTGTGAGTTAGTGCATTTAGAAAAATAGTAATCATTTCTTTATCATATATCATCTCTCCTAGATCTTGAATTTGATTCCTTATTTGTGATGGTTTCATAAGGCATGTAAATATCATTTCATTCTTGGATGATTTAAACTTGTATAGTTCAGATCTTAGTGATATGAATTTTCTTATCATATCATCTAGCATTGTCACATAGAAAGGCCTTACCAACAACTTTATCTCTTCACAATATCAGAGCACAATGTTGGTGAGACCAATGATTTATAAACACCACCATCATTGTCTCTCTAGGAGCATACCCCACCCTGGTGTTCACAGGGCATGTCCTTCCAGGACTATTCTTATCTTAGATTCTGAGTCCTTAAACAATATCAGCCCTCTACGACTACTCTTATCTTGGATGACTAACCACATCCTCAAAGAGTATAGGATGCCAGATGCTTACCCAATCCTCCATTATTTTCTTCCCAAGTGAAGACAAGAATGATATTTCTATCTCCTCCTTCATATGAAGTTAGTAAATGAAGTCTCCTTCTTGGCTTGGTTGGGTCATACAAGAAATAAATCTCGTGTGCCCTTGCCAATCCTATGCATGACAAATCAATATTCCCTGCTACAAAAATAAATCATGTTCATTGTCCAGTATTACACAAATTGCTGTGCGGATTTCAAAGAATAAAAATAGGGAAAGACTTTGAAGAATGATTCTGTGCATATATTCACTGATGAAATCAAGTTCGAAATGGAAAAATTCTTTCTTATTTATCCAATTAAACCCATGAAACTCAACAGACACTTCGAAATCCTTGAAGCTCTATCTAATTACGCCCCTTAAACATGATAGATGCTTCACTTGCTTTCTTTGATAGATACTACTGCTTATACCACGCTACAGAGACCCTCTAAACTAGGGAAGATATACCCATTTCAATGAAGGAATTCTCCCTCTTATCCAGGGACTTGTCCAAGCTCCCTATTATCTAGGGAATTTCTTCCAAGTTTCTTCTTAATTAGAAACTTTCTTTGAGGATCCCTCTTAATTAGGGACATGTTTCTAGCAACAACTCTTTCTTCAGCTAATTATAGTGCTCCTCCATGGGACCTTCAGCTAATTGTAATGCTCCTCCATTCGATGTCATGAATTTAATTTTTAACATTATGGAGCCTTGATATGTGTGAATTATTCATAGGGAATTGACCATTCATCACTTTCCTTCACAAATCATAGTAGTCATGTATTTCTTCCTTTTATTGGAAAGTGATCCATTAAACCATATCTCGCTTTTCCTCATACAACTACCTTTTCCATATCATGTATCCTTTAGGATATTTCATCCCAAAACATGAGTACTAGTTGTAGATGACATCCACACCTTTCTTTTGGTAGCCCTATATAATTAGCCCATCTAGACACTTATCAAAAATCAGAAATGAACATCAAATAAAAAAAAGTACCTTTTGTGATGGCCCTTCATCATGACATCTGCTTGTTGCAACATCAACATCATGCATTCATATTGACACATCTCCAAGATATTCATTTGTCAAGGGTCTTCTTTATTTTTAGACTTTTTCAAGGTATTCATATATTTCCCATGGAGAAATCATAGTCGATTCTTCTAGTCAGAGGATGTAGATTACCCTCTCTATAGTTGCATTTTTCACGATATCTTCTTTTCTTTGTTCACATATTACTTCTCAGGAACCCCCAATCATAGTTCCTTCATCTTTTTCAACCAACTCCTATTATTCCATACGAGAGCATATTATGTTGATTTCAGCTTGTTAATATGTGACCCATTCCTTAATGCATCTTTTTAATGAAAGAGATCGTTTTCCATCAATCATGATAATGAGGTAGAACATGCATACTTATTATTTTAAACTATATAATGACATGACTTGGCTCATTGAACATATGCATACATACTTCTTTTCTTCTTTGGTCATATAGAATTTCTTCAACAACTTCTTGTCCTTGATTGAGAGTGCTTCATCTTTGGCGTGCTGCATTCCTTTGTCATCATACCATCATTCTTCTAAACAATGAATCCCATCCCAAGTGGCATTCTTAGTGAGACATCTTTCAAGAGATGAACCTTCTAATGAAAATTCTAGCAAAGGATCCTGATTATCCTCATCTTTCAGATGCTCCTTCCCAATGATGTATGATGATTTCTATACTGGATGACTTACTTCTACCCACAAGTACTACTTATGCTTCTAGTGAGGTTACCGAGAGTTTATTTCTTCTAATTTTTAGCCTTAGCTATCTTTCAAACTTCTCATGATTATGTCACAAGCTATTCCTTTAATCATATGATTATATTATGCCATCTCCTAAAATGATGCATCCTATCATGCTTCTAATGATTCCTATCATCATATCCATATTTCACAAATACTGAAAATAACTAGGTGGAGAATACTTATCTCAACAATAGTAGGAGATCTTTTACTTCCTCCCTCTTGGATTTATTATTTTCAGCTTCTTCCACTTCTTCAGTGATATGAGCTTCTTCCCTTCTTCGTTTGTTGTTAACATAGTTACCGTTCAAATAAGTAATTGATCTGGTACCTACTTTTTTGATGTAGCAAAAAAAGCACCCGATTTTGAAAAGTGGTGATGCAAAATCACCCTTTTTTTTGGAGCATTTTTGACACTTTAAATTTTTTTATTTAAGAAGTATGAAAATTTGTTCTAAAATGTTAGTGATTTTGATGCTAATTTTGAAAAGTGTTGATGCAACATTAACCAATTTTGTTAGAGTGGTGATTTTTATGTTGGTAATAAAACAGAAAAATAAAATAAGAAAAACATGACAAAAAATACTCAAATATAAAAAAAATATATAAAAATAATAAAAAAACCAATAAAAATGTAAAAAAAAAACAAAATTAACTTGTAAAAATAAAAAATCTAAACAAAAAATAAATAAATAAAACAAAAAAACGAAAATTTTCGAAAATTAAATAAAGAAAATGGGAAAAAATTCAAAAAATAACATAATTTAAAGGAAAAAAATAAAAATTGAACAAATAAATAAAAAAAATATAAAAACATTCTTTTTTAAAAGTTATTAAGAAAAAACCATATAATTAAAAAAAGAAATGATAAATTAAGATAAAAAGTTTAAAAATAATTAAAATTAAAATACAAAAGTAAAAAATAATCAAAATAAAAAAATTAATAAGAAAATAAAAACAAAAAATTTAAAATAATAAAAAATTAGATTAAAATAAACAAAATTTAAATTAAAAAAGAAAATAAAAATTAAAATAAAAAAATAAAAAAATTAAGATTAAAAAACAAAAAAATGAAAAAAAAAACTTTTTCAAATAATTGAAAAAAAAATCTAATTTTTTTTTTAAAATTAAACCATTTTAAAAATTGAAAATTGAAAATAAAATAAAAGTAAGGCAAAAAACAAAAAACATTTTTCCAATTAAAATTAGAAAAAAAATTAATAAATAAATTAAAAATTGAAAATTAAAAAAAAACAAGTAACCTAAGAATATTAAATAATTAAAAAAAATTTAAAATATAAAAATTAAAATTTAAAATTAAATTAAAAAAAACAAATATTAAAATTAATAATAAAAAAATAAATTAAAATAAAATATTAAATTAAATTAAAAAAAAAACAAATGTCAAATTTAATTAAAACTAGCATTTGTCCCTAAAGATTCAAAAACACGCCGAAGGAAATAAATATTATATAAGATAATATTTAAAAAAAAATTAAGAAAACCCTGTTTTCAATTTTTCAAAATCTTCAAAATTTGTAAAGTGGTTTAAAAATACATATAAAAAAATTCAAGATATTTATATTATATGTAATATCCTTAAAAATATATATAAAAAATAAAATTAACATAAGAAAAAACACAATTAAAAAACAAGAAACACATACATAAACTAACCTACACATTTAAAAAAGATTTTTTTTTTTTTTTTTAAATTTTAAAAAGATCCCTCAACATTAAAGAAAGATTCCCACCATGATTTCGCAGATTTGCCTTTTGAATTTTTCATACCATTGAAATTACCTGCATAAAATAAACGAAAGAGAACGCCTTTCGGTGTAAAAATAAAATAAAAAATTCAAATTAAAAAAAAAAAATTAATTTGAAAAGAAAAATTCAATTGCGCCGCCCAGGGGGCGATGGGGGCTAGCTGTTGGGCGGGCGGGAGAGGAGGCTGCAAGTAGTCCCCGTTTGTCACCTGAGCAGTGCAACTGAATTTTTTTTCAAATTATTATTAATATTATTATTTTTTTCATTTTTTTTAAATTTTTATTTTATTAAGTTTTAATAATTTTTTTTAATATATATATATATATATATATATATATATATATATATATATATATATATATATATATATATATATATATATATATATATATATATATATATATATATATATATATATATATATTTATTATTATTATTATTATTATTATTATTTATTAAATTTAATATTTGTTTTGTTTTTTTTTTTAATTTAATTTAATATTTTATTTTAAATTTTAATTATTAAATTTAATATTTATTTTTTTAATAAAATTTAATAAATTTTTTAATTTTGTTTTGTTTTATGATTCAATAAACTTTTATATATATATATATATATATATATATATATTATAATTTATTTATTTTTTACATTTTCTATTTTTAATTAATTTTTTTAAAATTTCATTTTGAAAGTGTTTTTTATTTTTATTTTAAAATTTATTTATTAAAATTTAATATAATTTTTGTAATTTATATATATATATATATATATATATATATATATATATATATATATATATATATATATATATATATATATATATATATATATTTTTTTTTTTAATAGTTTAAATTTAGTTTATTTTTAAAAATCTATTTGTTATTTTAATAATTGTTTTTAATTTAATATTTTTATTTCATTTATTTTTATTTTTTTTTAAATTTTAATTTAAATAATGTTTTCTATTTATTTATTTATTTATTATTTTTTGTTTTAAAATTTACAATTTATTAAAATTTAATATATTTTTTTTAATTTAATTTATTTTTTAAAATTCAAATGTTTTTGTTTTTAATTTAAGAAAACCTTTTATTTTTTTAATTTAATTTGTATATTTTAAATTTATTTTATTTTTTAAAATTTATTTGTTTTTTTTAAAATTAAATATATATATATATATATATATATATATATATATATATATATATATATATATATATATATATATATATATATATATATATATATATATATATATATATATATATATATTAAAATTTTAATTTTTAAAATGTGTTTTTTAATTTTAATTTTAATTTTTTAGTTTTTAAGCTTTTAAAATTTTTAATTTAAAAAATTATAATGAATTTTGTTTTTTTTTCAATTATTTTAAAATGTTTTTTTGATTTTTTTTAATATAAATTTGTATTATTCTAAAATTTTTGTTTCAACACTTTTCGTTTTCGAGGTGTTTTTTGGACAAAAAAATGGCTTTTGCTTCTATTTTTAAAAAATGTTGAAAATTTATCTCGAAAAAAAAAGTTATTCCATAATACAAGTTTTCATTTTCGGGGTGTTTTTTGCACACAAAAATTGGCTTTTACTTCCATTTTTAAAAAATGTTAAAAATTTACCCCGGAAAAAAGAAGGTTATTCTAGAATACAACTTTTCGTTTTCGGGTTGTTTTTTCATGGTTTTTTGATGTTTTTTTGGTTAGACTTCTCATTTTGAGGTGATAGTTCCCGTTTGATCGGTAACTATGTTTGTTGTCCTTCTTGAGCTTATGACACTCTCTTGTAGTGCCCATATTATTGACATCCGTATCATTGGATTTGCGACATAATGGTTTTTTTTTTTTTTTTTTGAGGACCAAACTTTCCAAATTTCCATTTTCTTCTTGTCATGACAACAAATGTTTGAACATGCTCATTTGATCCTACATCACTTTTTTCCTTCAAATTGTTTTCTTCAATGTTGCATAGTGACTAGAAATTATTGAATGGGATAGATTTCTTCTCTTCATAGGCCTTTGACACAAGGTTACCTTGTTCATCAGTTAGTGCATTTAGAACAATGGTAATCATTTCTTTATCAAATATCATCTCCCCTAGATCTTGAAGTTGATTCCTTATACATGATGGTTTTGTAAGACATTGCTACACATTATTTTTTCAGCATGACACTTTATAGTTAAAATGGATCTCTCACCATCCATAAACATGTTTCAATGCACTCCCTTGCAATTCAAACATCTAAAACCCTTGAAAAAATTATTAATTTTGGGTAACATGGCCTTTTAACCTGTTTAGTATGACCCACGCGCTTTTCCTAGTCAGTTTTTGCGCATGCACAATTTCTTCCATTGAAACCTATGCAAAAATGCGTTGTGTATTCCACTATAGACCGCACACATAACTCAATGGAAAGTAAAAATAAAAATAAAGTTCTAGAAGCCTTGTTGGGGGAATATATCCCAACTAGAATCTTCTTGGTCATATCTATTCGAGCCTTCCCCTCACAACATGGAGCTAAGTCCCTTTCATCAAGGAAGGTTGATCCCACTATTAATGGATCTCATCCCTCTTTTGTGGGTTTGAAACTTCCTCTACTTGGCCTATAAATTGGGTAGAGGATATAGGGTTAGGGGAGTTCACAAAAGGCAGTCTTATGTTGTTGAATTTAGATTGGGAAGCTTATCATCCAAGGAGAGGGTTGGAGGTATTTGGGAGGAACATCATGACATCAAGGCACAGATTGAAAGGCTCTTCTTTATCTCCGAATTAATACCAATGAATCCTTTTTTTCCATTGTATTGTCTTACTGAAATGATGAATGATTTTTGTTCCTTTATGTATTCATTAAGATGATATCAATTTATAATCTCCTTGACCATTATATTAAACTTGTTTTAATCATTATATTGCATATGCCTTTGATTTCTTTTATGTCTGTGACTGCAGATCTTATCAAGCATTGAGGGGTTGCATCGAGATGGATCAAGGATCTCCATCAAGAATTTTGTAAATAGGCAAGGGAACCACTCTCCTTTTCTTGTTTTGATGATGTAAATGAAGTAGGCTTAGGGAAAGGGTTATTCAATTGCTTGTTTATTTCTAGTTTTCCCTTATGAATTTAGGGAGATCACTCATGTCTGCAAGAGGGATTTGTCTGTGTAAAAAATTGGCGACCATACTGGGGAATGTCATAGTTCTCTTCCTTTTCCTTGGTTTTTCTTTCCGATATTTTTGTTTGACTTTATATTAGTGTTGAAAAAGTAGTGACTTTTCATATCCTCTTGGTTTATTTCCTTGATTTTATTTTTTCTTTAACTTTCCTTGATCTGCGTGGTTTTTCTTCAGCAACAGAGCGCAAATTTGCACAATTTTCCTTCAGCAATAGTGCACATGTGCAGTGGACTTAACTGTCTACCTGTGCAAGTATTAGAAATTTTTGAAAAGATAGCTTTTCTCCTTATCAGAGTCTGGATTTTAATTTCTAAATGGTCATTATGTTTCTTTATATCTTCAGAGTCCTTTTGTGAGCTTGTTTGAATGCCATAGTGAAGTCTTGTTGAGAATCAATCCTTTTCACAATTTTGAGTAGGGTTTCATTTGGATTGTTTGTTGATTCATAAAAAAGAGATAGGTTGCTTCTTAGATTACTTTCTCCTTGTATTGTTCTGTCAAATATACCATATTCATTATTTATCTTACTTATTTGAGCAAAAAACTTTGCTTATTTGAGAAAGATCTTATAGATTAGTGAAGTTAGGGTTTTCTCAAAATTTACTATTTTGTGAAAGAGCGCTAACCGTCATCATTTTCACGTCCATAACCCTCTGAGTAAGTAAAAACCTAATAACACCGTGTTAATTAAAATCAATCTAGAATTTTTACTTTTTTAGGGCTCATTCCACCAACACAGATCAGGTTAGTGCTTTGGAATAGGGAAGTGAGTAAACTTTCCAAAGCTATAAACAATTATTAGAATCTTGTGGTAGGGAGTAAATCTAGTTATTACAATTTTTCTCTCGGCAACTCCTCTTACACATGAGTCAAGCACGAGGTCATATCGGACCTAGTGAATTAATCGTACCTGCTTCATTGGTTACGGTAGAAGACTTTCATGCATTAAAAACAGTGTTGAAAGGTACTAGGGGTCACTTGGAAGTAAACCTTGGATTTACCATGCCAAGGATATTTCAAGAGGATTGAGATTTCTTAATCTGCCCTTGTGTGTACGTCGAATCTGCGACTGTCTCCCCAGGTTGAAATTTTATAGTTGGTAACCTTAGTGACCATAATATTAGGGCTTTCTCCAGAGGTGATGGTAGAGGGAAGGTCTCTACTGTACTTGGAAGAAACGTTGACTAGAATCACTTGGACCTTTTGGAGGGTAATATTCACTCTAGATGGCATAAGTGGAGTTACTTGCACCAGATTGTTTCATTAAGAAGGTTGTCATGGTAATTGTTTCCATCCACTTTATCTATATAGTATTTTCACCTTGATTTCTGTGACATTGGATTTCATCACCAATTAGTGATTTCACTATGAAAAGGTTGTTTGTGTGGTTTGATTCCTAGATTTTCTAGCGTGTGTTATTTTTTTTAAAAACATTTTATAGACCTTAGGTGTGGATTGTGAATTTGAATTGTTAATATTGTTAAAATTGTTAATAAAATTCACTAAAGTTGAATCTAATGGCAACGGTTCCAGAATTCACCAACCAAGGAACCCTTCTCAATGGGAATCATAGTCCTTTTCCTTGCTTTGTAAATGTTAGTCCTCCTTACACTACAAGGAAAAGACCCTCTAGCGGATGTTTTTGAGGAACCCCTTATTAAAATAGCCTAGATATCCCTTTGTAGAGGAGGTCTCTAGAGGAGGATGGCGAGTGAAGGTTTTTGCAGATGTTTTTGTGCGGTATGTTTCTCATCATAAACCGCACCAGTGCATTTTACTCAAAATGCATCGGTGCATACTAAAAATTGGTACACCGAGACACCGTGCTCTCTGTAGAAAGCCTTCTAGTGCATCTAAGTACTATAGTGCACCGGTTATCTACGTATAAATAGGCCCGGTGAGTCTCAAAAAACCGCACACCTAAACAGGGTTAAATAAAAAGAATTACTAGCTGTGAAAAACATCATTTTTACTTCTTCAATGCTCTAGAAATCTCAAGCACCGGTGTGAATTTGTCTTGTGTGAGGCGCGCTGCCATCGGTGCTCCCATTACACGCACTGCTGTTGTCCATTTCCCACCCTGTGGAGTTCGAATTTTCGAAAATGGTGGGAAAATTTGGTTTCTTCAATTCCTCAGCAAATATGCCCCCTTGACGTGAAAATGTACAGGTATTTTACCTGTTTCTCAATAAGTAAACATTTTAGCAGATTAGAGTTTGAAAAAACCTTAAAATCAACCTTTTTTTTTTGTGCAGTGTGCTTGAGCCTTGCGGTGTTGCCTGTAAATTTACATGCCTCACCACAAACGGTGTTACTGGAAACTGCACCGGGTTCCAGTGTGGTACTGAAAAAATGCACACCATGACTAATTTTAAAAATAACATGGCAGTGTAGTCATTGAAACGACCGCATCATTGACTATGTACTAGTGTCGGGAGGGTGGTGCATTGACGAAACTATCTGCCGCATGGCAGATAGTTAGGTTAGCGCACCGCCCACCTGAAAACATTACATAGTCAATGGTGCGGTCGTTTACAGGACCACACCGTTGACCATGTACTGGTGTTGGGCAGTGCGTTGACCAAACTATCCACCTCGGGGCAGATAGTTAGGTCAACACACCACCCTCCCAACAACAAAACATGGTCAACAGTGTGGTTGTTTACAGGACCACACCATTAACCATGTAATAATTTTGGCGATGCCGTGACCTAACTATTCGGCCCGAGGTAAATACTTTCGTCAACGCACCGCAAAAATAATACTGTTATCTTTTGCGGTACGCAAAAAATTTCCATGCGTACCGAGAGCAATGCATGATAAAAATGTACACACTGATACTGGTGTGTGACTGTTGTTTTGGGTGCACAAAATATTTTGTTTTCAAAGAAAATGATATATATATATATATATACATTTCTTATTTAATAAAAAAATGCATTTAATATGTGAATCATTCAGCTACGTCAACGAAGAGAACAAAGGGAACAACAAGAACATATGGAGGACCAATATAACGTGATTCACCTTTGGGAGGCACGAGAGAGGGAGAGAATTATGTACCCTCGCCCTATTACAACAACCACGCAGTTGCTCCTAAGGGAGGTAGGCCTCCTAAATTTCTATGAGGAGGCTACATCCCTGAAGGGCCATAGTGGGCTATTGGGACAACTGATCTTCAGGTGGGATGCCCACCGACAGGCTTTTCGGGTCGGTCCTGGCCAGTGGTTCACACTCACTGAGGAGGACATATATTTTATTACTGGCCTATCTAGGAGAGGGCAGGATTTGCCCCAATTCCCATATGTCCCCTTCGGTTATGAAGCAAGGAGTTAGTTGGCGTACTCCCAAAGATACATTAGGGACGCTATAGTTTCTCCTGCAGATTTTCAGGTGTCCGATGGTCAATTACATATTTCTTCGTTTGGTGCAGAGGAGGTGAGGTGCCTCTCATTACTATTGAAAACCATTTCATACCATACCAATGACAGGCAATGCATTAGTTTCCCACTTTGATTTTATGTTGATTCTTTGTTCCAGGTGCCATGACTTGTGAGATGGTCTGCAATTTTTTGCAGAAGTTTTGTACAACATTAGATAGATGTCGTTCTTAGGCAGGTGGGAGGTCGACCTTCCCTTTTGCTTCAGAGTTATTTTGTTTATTTTTTGAGAGGTTTTGATCTAGGTGGATATTGGTGGCGACCCACCTATTCCATCTGGACCCGCACCATTCATTCTTTCAGTTTTTTAGTTTCAACACAACTTACTATTTTTAGCAGTTTTTTGGGTTATGAACTTCCGGAGCCGTTTTGAGACCCTAATGATCCAGGTGGATATTGGTGGCCACCCACCTATTCCATTTGAAACCCCACCATCGATTCTTTCAGTTTTTCAGTTTCAACACAATTTACTATTTTTAGTAGTTTTTTGGGTCCTGAACTTCCAAAGCCGTTTTGAAGCCCTAAACGATTTTTTTTCGAAAAACCGAGAGCAACATGGCTTGTAGACCTATGTTTCTCACTCAAAAGTTGTAGTCCTCGAATATATATTTCTAACTAGGTATTGAGCGTGTCAAACATAGATCATATGCCAAAGTTATGTCCCTGGGAAGTTGATGTATCAATTTACCCAAACGAGGCCCATTTTTTTGGCGCTTCATCTCCTAGGGTTAGGTTTTTGGATGTTTAGGGTTTTACATTGTTTCTCAACAATAAATAGGCTTTCGAGCCTCATTGTAACACATTTCAGAGGCCTATAGCCATCACATCTCTTCTTAGAGATAAGCCTACCAGTGCCCTAGTTGTTTATTTCCATTATGTCTGTAAGCATATTTCAGTCATTTTTTATTAATGAAATGAAGTTTTATTTCCATTGCATCTCTATGTTTATGTTTATTTCTGTATATTATTGCATTCCTTCATAAATCTGGATCAGTGATATCAGAGCAGTTTTCTCCTTCTCTATTTTTCTTTGCATCTCCTCAATGAGGTCAGGGTATAAGGAGTTAGGGCTCGATCTGGTTGAACCCTTGTAAGATCAACCTTGCAAACCCTGATGACCTCCCATGGCAGAAGAAAATAAAGACAAGGGAGCAGGAGATCCTATAAAAATATTTCTCAAGGAGGCCCTCGAGAAATAGAGGAATGCGATGATGGATAACTTTTCCCAGATCCTTCAACGACTGCCCACCAACGACGCATCTACATACTGCAGCCACTCTGGAGGCAACACTCCTTTCAAGGTACAAGTCAACTTTGAAATTCCTGTATTTGAAAGCCAGATAGATGTAGACATTGTAGTAGATGGTTGAATTTGATGGAAGGGTATTTATTGGTCCATGATTTCTTTGAATAAGAAAAGATTATTTTTGCACTCCTCAAAGTCACCCCCATGTCAAAGACTGGTGGGAAACCTACTGTGAGAAAAATGACGAGAGGGAACCCACTCTGTTCTCGACCACACCCACTTGGAATTCATTCCGAGACAACATCAAGGAAAATTATTACCCTGTGGGGAGCTATGAGGAGAAGTACATCCAATAGACCATGTTGCGGCAACAAAGGGATCAATATGTGCACGAACTGACGAATCTGTTCCATACCCTACGCACAAATTTGGGTATTAAAGATTCAGAGAGAGATTTGGTGCTCAAGTATTGCAGATGTTTGCACAGATACATTTGGGAGGAAATTTATTTCCTCGACATTACCTCGCTTGGAACGGAATATCGCTATGTCACCAAGATCGAGCAGAAATTTAAGCAGAAGAAGCGAGAATTTGGATCTATGAAATTGAATCCAGGGAAAGGTGCCCCTGAACCACAGAACAAAGGGCAACTCAGAACAACACCAAAAATCTAAAGAAGGACAAGGGGAAGTGGTGTGAATTTCATAATAGCCCCACTCACAACACAAACGAGTGTCGGGCCAAATAGTTGTTGGTGGCCCAAATAAAGGCACCTGAATCAGATGCATGTTATGATCTTGAGCTAGAACCAGACAAGGGCGATGAAAAAGGGAAGCAAATCATTGATGCAGATCCAAGTGCCATTTTCGCCACCACCAAGCTCTAGAGGGAGGATCCCGAGGATCTAGAGGAGGGGGAGCATCTCTTCCATTCGCAGATGTGGGTGAAGGGTTCTCCGCTACAATTCCTTGTCGATAGAGAAAGTCAAAAGAAATTCATTTTAGTAGAGGTCGTGAAGTAGCTTGGCTTACCGACCATAACCCACTCGCAGCCGTATACCATTGGGTGGCTTCACCAAGGAAGATATCTTCGCGTCCGTCAACAATGCCGCCTTCCATACAACATCAAGCCATTCACGGATGAGGTACTATGTGATGTTTCTCATCTTGATGTATTAGATGTATTATTGGGCCAACCATACTTGTGGAAGTGACATGATTTGTATGAGTCTAGGCCTTGTTCTGTTGTTACTACTTTGGGAAATAATTTGTACAGGATACAGGAGGTAGTACTGCCTCATGCCATCTCTTTGACTACTACAAAAAAACACAGTAAGATTGTTTCCCAAACCAGGAAATTTGTTTTCACTACAATTTTCCCATAGGACAAGAAGAATATTGTGGCCACAACCTCGAAACAGGGTTCCCCTGCACGACAAAAACACATGGAAAAAGTCATGGAGGAATATGAGGACATTTTCTCCTCATCCATAGAGGTTCCTCTACACTGTCATGTCAAGCACTCCATTGATCTGATCCCAGGTGCGCCGCCACCTGATGTTGCCATACCTCATGCGAACACACAGACATAATTCACACATGTAGTTTCAGAGGCTGATAAAGAAACCAAATTTATTGAATGCATCTAGCACGTCCGCCAACAGGTCAACGACATCTTCGACAAATCCAATACCAAGTTTAGCAGAATTTGCCTCATCTCATGGGGGAACTCAACGCAATGGGGACCATTGTTTCCTGAGGAGGGAGGAATGATACAGGTGGATATTGGTGGCCAGACACCTATTCCATTTGGACCCACACCATCCGTTTTTTCATTTTTTCAGTTTCAGCACAACTTACTAGTTTTAGCAGTTTTTTTAGGTCATGAACTTCCAGAGTCGTTTTGAGGCCTTAATGATCCAGGTGGATATTGGTGGCCACCCAAATATTCCATTTTAACCCCCGCCATCGGTTCTTTCAGTTTTTCAGTTTCAGCACAATTTACTATTTTTAGTAGTTTTTTGGGTCCTGAACTTCTAGCACTGTTTTGAGGCCCTAAACAAAGTTTTTTGGGAAAACCGGGAGTAACATGGGTCGTAGACCGATGTTTCTCACTCAAAATTTGTATTCCTTGAATATAGATTACTAACGAGGTATTGAGTGTGTCAAACGAAGATCATATGCCAAAGTTACATTCCCGGGAAGTTGAGGTACCAATTTACCCAAATAGGACCTATAGTTTTGGCGCTTCATCTCTTAGGGTTAGATTTTTGGATGTTTAGGGTTTTCCATTGTTTCTCAACAATAAATAGGCCTTTGAGTCTCATTGTAACATAGTTCAGAGGCCTGCAGCTGCCACATCTCTTCTCAGACATAAGCCCACCAACGCCCTAGCTGTCTATTTCCATTATGTTTGTAAGCATATTTTAGTCATTTGTTATTAATGAAATTAAGTTTTATTTCCACTGCATCTCCGTGTTTATGTTTTTTTCCGTATATTATTGTGTTCTTGTATAAATTTAGATCAGGTTTCTAGAGACGAGGTCTACTTTTGTTGCACAGTCTCGTAGGCCGATGCTGTATGTACGGATGCAGATGTGGGGCCTATTGGGTATGTGTTATATTCTTTCCACGATTAGTTGCATGCGTGCGGGGTAATAGAGGGGGTGAGAGCCCCCCCCCCTATACGTTGCACCAGGCGGAGTAGGGGGGTCACAAAGGGGGCGACAACCCCCCTTGTATGGGGGTTCGCAAGGGATGGGTAGCCCCCTACGCAGGGTCCAGGGCAGTGCCCCAAGAAATTTTTTTTGGACCCTATTTTTTGGTGGGGAGACCCGCCCATGGTTTTGTGCATGGGTTTGCACATGGTTTTGGGGCATGATGGTTTTCGGCCCCTGGAATTTTGTAGATCTAGTCAAGGGAACTACGGTTATGTTCTAATCCAAGGTTAATGGATTGGGGTTTATGAATGCTTCAGAATGTATATATATGTGTTGTAACACTAAAAGGAATATAATGAAAAATCAAGTTGGTAGTCACGATTTGGGATCTAGGGGAAAATATCTGTGTATATCTATTTTATGTTTTATGCTCTCGCTATTTTTTATTTTCTTTTTTTAAGATTCGTTTGCAAATAATTTTTATACCGGGTTAAAACCTACATTTGGTATCAAAGCTATTTCAGCTTCAAGGGGATGCCTTTTCTGCTTATGGGTTTTTTGCTCGGGCCTGTGGTAGACCCTGTTCAGTGGGAGATCTATGGGATAGGTTCTTGCGGTGAAAGAAGATGGCGAGCAATGGAAAGACAGAGATCAAGAAATTTAATAGTCATAGTTTTGAGCTGTGGAAGCTCAAGATGGAGGATCTGTTGGTGGATAAAGATCAGGGGATTGCGGTAGATCAGGGTACTAAACCAACGACAATGTCAAATGAAGATTGGAAGAAGTTGGATCGGAAGGAAAATAGCACAATACGGTTGTGTATCTTAGATTCAGTATTGTTGAATGTATCTGGGGAAGCTACGATGAAGACTTTGTGGGACAAGCTAGGGAATTTGTACCAATCTAAGTCTCTGGTGAATAAATTGTTCCTGCAAAAAAAATGTATAACTTGAGGATGAAGGATGGATACTCGGTAACAGAGCATTTGAACACCTTCAATACTGTGGTAAGTCTATTGTCATATGTTGATATTAAAATCTCATATGAATATACATGCACCAGTTAGTTGTGTTCGTGGGACAGTCTGGTTATTGCAATAGGTAGCAATACAACTACCTTGAATTTTGATGAAATTGTCTCAGCCTTGCCATCATAGGAAATGAGACAGAGAAATATATCTGTACGAGGAAGGTCCCAGAATAGAAAAAAAAAAAGTTTTTGAGTGGGAGATCTAAATCTAGAGGGAGATTTAAATCTCCAGGAAAGTTTGTAAAGGTGTGCTGGAAATGCAGAAAGGAAGGGAACTACAACAAGGAATGTAGATCTAAATATCATGAGAAAGGAAAGGGATCTGATGATGCTCCTTCTACATAGGCAAAAACCACCTCAGACGAAGGTGGGGATGTGTATCTGGATTCTTCTTCAAATAAACATGTAGATCATGAGGCATGGTTGATTGAATCAAGTTCATCCTTTCACTTCACTCCCCATAGGGAGTGGTTCTGTGGGATGAGAAGTATGATGGTGGTGATTTCTTATTAGGGGATAATATGAAGGAAAAAATTGCCGGACGTGGAAATTCAAGCTGAAGCTGCAAGGTGGAAGGATTAGAACACTTTCTGGTGTTTTGCATATTCCTGCATTGGCTAGAAATCTTATTTCTGTAAGCAAGATGGATGATGCAGGTGTAAAAATAGTGTTCGAGAAATATACCTGCAAGATGGTTCGAGGAGCACTGGTATTAATGCGGGGAGTTTGGATTGGAACTCTATACAAGCTTCATGGTAGCACTGGTATTGATGGGTGCAACAGTTCTGTGGTTCCTGAAAGTGGAGCGGAAAGGCCAGCGGTCTCTAGAGAAAAGACCATGCTATGGAATCAAAGGCTTGGACATATTGGAGAGAAGGGCCTTTAGATACTGCATGTTAATGATATGGTAGAAGGTATGTCCAATTTCTCTCTGGATTTCAATTTCTGTGAAAATTGTGTATATGGGAAGCAGAATCGTGTGAGTTTTCCTTCTGGTGCTAAGAGGGCGAACAAGATATTAGAGCTTGTGCACAGTGATGTGTTTGGACCTGTGTCGGTTCCATTACTGAGTAAGTCTTTGTACAATGTTTCATTCATAGATGAATTCTCAAGGAATACATGGATATATTTCTTGAGGAAGAAATCTGAAGTCTTCGATAGATTTAAAGAATTTAAGGCTTTGGTGGAAAACCAGATAGAGAAGAATATAAAGGTGTCAAGGACAGATAATGGTGGAGATTTCTTCAAGAAGGAATTTGAAGAGTTTTATAAGAAGTTTGGTATATCATAGTAGAAGACTACTCCATACACACCTCAAAAAAATAGAGTCGTAGAAATAATGAACATAACGCCGATGGAAAAGGCAAGAAGAATACTCAACGGTACCAAGTTAGGACAATAATTTCTGGGCAGAGGCAATGGAGACTGCATGTTACCTGGTTAACAAATCACCTTCATCAGCGTTGGAGGATAAGACTCCACATGAAGTATGGACTGGTAAGAAAACCTCTCTTTCACATCTAAGGGTATTTGGATGTGATGAATACGTACATGTTCCAAAGGAGAAAAGGACCAAGTTGGATAATAAATATGAAAGGTGCATCTTTATTGGGTATAAGGATGGTTTAAAAGGTTACAAGCTTTGGAATCCAGAAACAAGGAAGGTAGTGTACAATCGAGATGTGGTGTTTAGAGAGGCGAAATATGTTGTTAAACATGAAGTTCTACCATAGGAAATTGATAAGATAGAGTTTGAGATAAAGGAGGATGAATCAGAATCTACAACAAAACAAGATTCAGAAGAGGAAGAGCCACAAACTCCAGCTGTGAGAATATCAGTTCGGGAAAGAAGACAACCAGAAATGTATAGTCCGTCTGATTTCTATTCAAATTTTTCTTTAACTATCACTGGTGATGATCCCATAACTGTTAAGGAGGCAGTGGATTCATACGATGGAAAACTCTGGAAGGAGGCCATGGTTGATGAAATGGCATCCTTGCAAAAAAATGAGGCATGGGATCTAGTGGAGTTGTCGGTTGGAAGGAAGCCCATTGGGAGAAAATAGGTGTTTAAGAAGAAGATGAATGTAGAAGGCAAGGTGGAGAAATACAAAGCTCGGTTGGTAGCAAAAGGTTATTCCCAGGTGTCGGGAATTTATTTTGGTGATATTTTTTCTCCTTTTGCCAAGGTTACTTCTATTAGATTACTTTTATTTGTTCCTACTGCATTTGATTTTGAGGTAGAACAGATGGATGTGAAGACACCATTTCTTCATGGGGATATGGAAGAGGAGATCTACATGAAGAAACTCGAAGGTTTTATGGTGAAGGGTAAGAAAGAACTAGTATGCAAGTTAAAAAATTATTTTTATGGGTTAAAACAGTCACCAAGGATGTGGTATCAGAAATTTGATACCTATATATGGGGACTTGGCTTCACCAAAAGCAAAGAGGATCATTGTGTTTATTTTAAATTAATTGGTGACTGTGTTATTTATTTGGTCTTGTATGTGGATGATATGTTGTTGGTTGGAATGACAAAGAAATTATCCAAGATTTGAAGACCCAATTGTTCTCCAAATTAGACATGAAGGATCTTAGTGCTGCAAACTATATTTTGGGCATGGAAATTAAAAGAGATTGGGCAAAGAGGAAGCTTTGGTTAAACCAGAGCAAGTATGTCGAGATAATATTGTAGAGGTTCAATATGCATGATAGTAAACCGGTGAAGGTTCGTATTGCCCTGGTGTAAAGCTATCTGCTGAACATTGTCCCAAGACACAAGAAGAAGAGGAGGATATGTCACATGTTCCATATGCAAGTGCACTGAGTAGAATTATGTATGAAATGGTTTGTACTAGACCATACATGGCACATGTAGTGGGAGTATTGAGCAGGTTTATGTCAAAACCAGGGAAGGAGAATTGGACAATAGTGAAGCGGGTTTTTAGATATTTTCGTGGCGCTAGTGATTATGGTTTGTGCTACCAGGGAAGACCAGGATTGGAAAAAGTTTTGGACATCCCTGGTTTTGTTGATGCAGACTGGGCTGGAGATCTGGACCTAAGAAGATCTACAAGTGGGTATGTGTTTAGCCTATTTGGAGGTGCAGTTAGTTGGATGAGTAAAAGATAGTCTGTAGTTGCTCTTTCAACTATAGAGGCAAAATACATGGCAAACACTCATGCAAGCAAGGAAGAAATTTTGTTGCAGAGAATGTGTTCAAGTATCGGGTTGGTGCAGCGAGCTATAAGAATAGACTGTGATAGCCAAAGTGTAATATTATTGGCTAAGAACCCTGCTTATCATTCAAATACAAAGCACATTGATGTTTAATATCACTTTTTGAGAGATATGGTTGAGGATAAAAGGGTGTTGTTGGTAAAAGTGGACACTTTGAAGAATGTCGCAGATGCATTGACGAAGTATATGAGAACTCAAAAGTTCTCTAGGTGTAGAGAAACAAAAGGTGTTGCAGAGCTGGAATAATTACTGAGCTCTCCTGTGGCCCCTTGTGGAAAGAAAACAACAAGTGGGAGAATGTTGGGTAGGTGTTATATTATTTCCACGATTAGTCGCACGTGCGGGGGGCGGGGAGAGACCCCCATGTACGTTGTGCCAGGCGTAGCAGGGGGGTTGTTAGGTCCCCATAATTTGTTAGATTGGAAAAATGTACAGAGGTAACATCAAACCACTCTTTGGATTCCTAGGATCTAGCCTTCTTAGACTCAGAGAGGGCTCTCTCTATATTTGTATGAAAGATATGAACTTGATTGATTTTAGGGTTTTGATTTTAGGCTAGTTATAAGGATTAGGGTTTAATTGTTTGTTTGGTTGGGTAGGTTGACAAGAAGAATAGATAGAGTGAGAGAGGTTTAAACCATTGGGCTATGGAGTCTACAAATGGTCTTGAAAGGTACAACAATAGGTCAAGGGTATCTCAGAGAGCAAGTATAACAAAGCCAAATGGATCTAAAATCTTATGTGAGTGAAGTGAACATTAAATTGTGAACATAGTAGGTGCAAAGGGAAGTTAAGAATCCTTTGTCAAATAATTTAAACAAGAATGGCCTTTAAGATTATTATGCATAAATAAATAACCAAAGACAAGGCATACCGATAACTTCTTTGACCAAACCCTAGCAAGTAAGCACTAAGACAACAAACCAGTGAATCATAGAAAACAAGAAACTTGTAAGTCTTCTAGTGATTTCACCTTCAAGCAAAGAAAAAATTTAAGATAAACATATAATAGAGATCAAAGAATAAGGAACTCCTAATTTCCTTAATAAAACTACAAAGACCTCCAAAGAAACCATTTAGGATAAAAAAACGGGCATGGAAAATCATAAAACTTTTCAACTAAACCTAATCAACAATACTTCAAAGAAAAGACCTTAAAAACAATGTTTAAGTTACATCAAAGAGCGGGGCTAACCATGAAATACTTTGACATTGGCTTCATCAAATAATATTTAATATAAACAAACATAAGTGGAACTAGAGAGCATTCAAGAATTCTCTAATCTGCCCTAGCAGAGGAAAACATACAAGCAATAGAGAGCAAATAGAGCTAAGGTGCCTCTAAACAACATTTCTTAGCCTAAAATTTCTGTCCTACTACATGAGAAAGATGAAACAAAATGATAACATAAGAAAACAAGCACTAAATAAGAAACACATCACCATTAACTATGTTCATGAATCCTGCAAGCCTAGCTTGCTCCATTGTCATGCACATCAAGACATCCACAAAATCCAAAGCTAATTTCTCCTCAATCTTCAAGTCTATGATATTCTTCTCAATAATCATCCAAAAAAAAACATGTACAATGAGGCCTCAATGCAGTATTTAACTAGAAAAGAGGACCAAAACCCTAACTAGGGTTTCCAAAATGTCATTAATAGATCATAAATGCCAAATTTGTCCATTGAGACCATGCAAGGCCCAAGGCACAAAATATCTAATGTAATAAATGAAAAATAACTTCAAACATAAATTCTAAGCTAACTATGAGTGATTTTCCTCAAAAATTCCTCGAAAATATATTTTTCCATAAATTTGTGTCTTTTGTTGACTTTGCAGGCAAAGGCGCAGTGCCAAGGCCAAGGGCATAGCGCCTGCACCCAAAAAATTTCTTGTTTTGTGACCAAGGTCTGGAGGCCTTCCAGGTGTCCAAATGAGCTCCATGATAGCTCATTTGGAAAGCTTGTCAAGTTTACTTTCCAAAAATTCTTTTTTTTTTCCATTCGGTGTCCATTTTCATGCTCAAAAACTCATTCTCCCAAGACTGCTCAGGGCGCAACACCAGCTCTGAAAATAGGGCAGAAAGGTGGTTTTTTGGGTGTTTTTGGCAGTTTTGGAGTACCAGTTCTGCTCCAAATGATCTGAAATTTTTTTTGGATGATGCCCTTGGCCTAAGGATTCCAAAAATGTAAGCCATTCCTCAAAAGAGTGCCCCAAAAAAGAGCGCAATGCCATCACTGGGAAAAATTTCCTGTTTTGTAGTTGAGATTTAGAGGCCTTCCCGGTGTCCAAATGAGCTCCATGATATCTCATTGGAATTGTCCAGTATAGTTTCCAAAAATACCTTTAGTTTTTATAATGGAATCCATTTACATACTCAAAAAACCATTCTCCCAAGACTTCTCAGGGCGTAGCGCCAAGCCTGAAAAGAGGGCAGAACGGTGAATTTTTGCTTGTTTTTGGCACTTCTAGAGGACCAATTTTGCTCCAAATGAGCTGAAATGTTTTGTAGGTGATGTCCTTAACCTTAGGAACATGAAAATTTAAACCATTTATTCATTGAGTTCCCCAAAAAAGAGTGCAGCACCAGTGGCGTTGTGCCCTTGGCCCTTCAAAACAGTCAAAAAACCAAAAACTCAAAAAGATGCCAAAATTTGGATTTTCTTGTTAAGAAATACTCTAATCTACTTTGTCTCTTTTATTTTCATCTCTACCTTTGGATTTGTCTTTAATCATTGTGATGACAAACGAAACCCACTACAAGCAGGTTCACCATTAGTTAATCATATAAGCCTGCAACCTCAAATTAATATAAGAGTTGCAGATCCATAATTCGAAAACCGATCCTGGGACCTGTGGGTTATGGCCCACTCTACTTCCGCTGCGCTACTTCATGCTTACATATATATCGGGAGCATCAAACCCAATCAATTGAGTTATATAATTCAACAATGCATGCGACCCTCTTTTAACATCAAAAACCTCACATGTTTCTCATTGGTAGAAAATAAACACAATTCATAACCGAGCCTTTTATTCTATAATCCTTGGAATTTAATACCCAACCTTTAGAAATTTACACCAAATGTAATATTTGAAAATGGGTTCAAATAACAATTAAAGCTCCACCAGTCCCACGCACGTTAGAAGTAAAGAGGAATACCATTACATACATTCGGCAATTACCTCGACTTAACAACCATGCAACTTCCAACGCATCCACCCTTTACGATCCGATGGAATTCACGTTATTTCATGAATAGAGCTTTAACACCTAGAAGCTACGCGATATAAGTGGTATTGCAATGGTGAGGTGTCACAATTTCAATTTGATCACATCCCCAAAGAAGAAAACTGCTCTCGGCTCAAATGTTGCGCGAGACCAGTGGTTTCGCTCCACAAAACCAATTTACTGCAACTCTATTCAAATCGTACTTGAAACCGGATTTCCGCCATCACTTGCATTGTGCCTTCATCATGAAATTCAATATGTTTCATCGTTCCAATCACAGATTGAAATTGGATATACCCTGCAACAATTCACCAGTTATCATATTTTCTGGATCACAGATTCAATTTTTGTCGTATCCTTGGCTCACAGCTTCAACCGATCATATGAATTGAGACATACCAACTCGCTTATCACTTGGATCACAAGTGAAATGCCGTCACACAACAACTCATAAAATTACATCATATTATTACCGGATCGCCATCGATCCTTCCGTGATCGATGATCGATTAATAAAATCTAATACTACAACAATCAACTCATAAAATTAAACTATAAAAACCCATAACTCAACACAAAAAATCCAAATAACCAGCAATTTTATTATATACAAACATTACAGATGCTCTAAGGCATTTCAACCTCAGTAAAAATCCCCACATTGTTACATTGTGCTCCTCCCTATTTCTCACTCATACACATAGACTCGCCCTTATAGAAATTTGCAAAAGATCAGGAATCGGTTGAGATGCACAAATCTCTCCCGAGATTTCTCAAACGCACACATGGAAGATCAGTTACATAAAATTCAGCATTGGTTTTAACAAATTTCACCCCAATTTTGCATGACTGTTCGCATACTCGCCTTTTCAGCTTCATATTCGAACTTAATTCAAATCTGTTCGGATGCCCCTGCATCAAACTCCCAAGGTTCAATTTATTCATGATCTCCTGATCATGTGTATTTAATCTTTACCTCCTAGATCCCATACTTTGTTTTGCTACTATCCAACAGCTGCATTACTTTCCAACTGCACTTCTCCAGGTCTCCATATCTTGTTCTGCAAATTGCCTCCTTCTCTGCTTTCACAATCTCTTCTTGTCTTTCCTTTGCTAAAGTCCTTTTGCTTTCTTGCTGCTATCTGCTAATTCTGAGACACCTTCATCATCAGTTTTCTAATGCTTTCAATCTCCATGTCCAGCTTATCTTCTAGCTAGAAATTCCTCTGTCCATTGCTGCTGCTTCCAATTTCTACTGCTGTAACTGCCTTTGCTGTAGTTGTTGTTACTGCCTTTAAGAGTGTTGCTGCTGTAGCTACCATAGATGTTTCTTCAGCTGTTACCTTCACAAAACATAAAATCACAAGCTTAACAAAAATTCACAAAAGTGTATCTCTCTTCCTCTGTATGCAAACTCCTTCTCCACAGGAAATTATTTTCCCGCTCTGATACCACTTAATGACAAGCGAAACCCACTACAAGTAGGTTCACCTTCAGTTAATCATATAAGCATGCAACCTCAAATTAATATAAGAGTTGTAGATCCATAATTCGAAAACCGATCCTGGGACCTGTGGGTTATGTCCCACTCTACTTCCGTTTCCGCCAGTCCCACGTACGTTAGAATTAAAGAGGAATACCATTACATACATTAGGCAATTACCTCAACTTAACAACCATGCAACTTCCAATGCGTCCACCCTTTGATCTTCCACAAAAATGATCTGATGGAATTCGTGTTATTTCATGAACAGAGCTTTTAACACCTAGAAGCTATGCGATATAAGTGGTATTGCGATGGTGAGGTGTCACAATTTCAATTTGATCACGTCCCCAAAGAAGAAAACTGCTCTTGGTTCCAATGTTGTGCGAGACCGGTGGTTTCGATCCACAAAACCACTTTACTGCAACTCTATTCATATCGTACTTGAAACTGGATTTCTGCCATCACTTGCATTGCGCCTTCATCATGAAATTCAATATGTTTCATTGTTCCAATCATAGATTGAAATTGGCTATACCCTGCAACAATTCACCAGTTATCATATTTTCTGGATCGTAGATTCAATTTTTTTCGTACCCTTGGCTCATGGCTTCAACCGATCATATGAATTGAGACATACCAACTCGTTTATCACTTGGATCACAAGTGAAATTTCGTCACACAACAACTCATAAAATTACATTGTTTTATTACCAAATCGCCATCGATCCTTCCGTGATCGATGATCGATCAATGAAATCTAATGCTACAACAATCAACTCATAAAATTAAACTATAAAAACCCATAACTCAACACAGAAAATCCAAATAACAAAATTTTTTATTATATACAACTATTATAGATGCTCTATGGCATTTCAGCCTCAGTACAAATCCCCACGCTGTTACATTGTGCTCCTCCCTATTTCTCACTCATACACATAGACTCGCCCTTATAGCAATTTGAAAAAGATCAAGAATTGGTTGAGATGCACAAATCTCTCTTCAGCTTTCTCAAATGCACACATGTTAGATCAGTTACATAAAATTCAGCATTGGTTTTAACAAATTTCGCCCCAATTTTGCATGACTGTTCGCATACCCGCCTTTTCAGCTTTAGATTCAAACTTAATTCAAATCTGTTCGGATGCCCCTGCATCACTCTGCCTTTGGATTTGTCTTTAATCTCTTTGGGTTTGTGCCTTTGAAACTAATTTTCCCTCTAACCTTTATTTTAAGCCTCTAAGCTTGATTTTCCTTTACTGTTTGCTTCATCCCTGAGTGAATTTGATATTGGAATACTTATAAGGTAGTGAAATTTGCCTCCACATGGATTTAGACTCATCATTTTCATCCTTAAAACTTTTACTCTGCATGTATCTTTGCCTCATTTCTCTGTCTTACTGCTATTTTACCCATGTCATTATCTTCACTGTCATCATGGCTTTTTGACCCACTGCTATGTTCCTCACTGCTCTCTTCTTTACTGCTAGGTGCCTCACTGCTATTTGACCCACTGTCATCATCTTATCTTCTATGTGCTTCATCATTATTTACCTCACTGATATCTTGGCTTATTGACCTATTTCCATCATCGTTGCTGCTCTCTGCCTTATCACTGCCAACATCATCACTGCTGATCTCTGCCTCATTTCCTTCTTCTTCATTGCTTGATTCATTATTTCTCTCTCCCTCATTTACATTTGATTGTTAATTATCACCTTCCTCACAGTTTTCTTCATTATTGGCATCTTCCTCATCGACATTTTCCTTCTCCTCCACTACCACTGTCTTCCTCTCTTGAAATTTTTAACTCTGCCTTTGAGAAACCCTAGGACTGCAAATGGAAATTGAATGAAGAGAAGGTGATGAAAAAGGCATCTATGCAGGTTAATGAGATGAGTGAATGAGGGTTTACGTGCATGAGAGTGAGTGAGGGGTTAAAAATCAATGACAACCCTCTACTGATATGATTAAACTCTGTTTTGAACACTAGAGGTTGATGTGCAATTGAGGTAAATGAGGGTAATGGAATGTAAAACTTTCTTGCAGGTGAAGGGACTGAGTTTTATGTCAAGCTTGGATGGATGAAAACCTTGAACCAATGAAAAAACCCCTTTTTTGACTGATACTCTTTATAAGGAGATGAAGTAGTGATAAAATCAGGGATTTCAAGTCCAAGCCTAGGTTTTCTTCTTATGGTTCAACTTCTTTCAAATACAAATAATCAAAATGCTTAGAGATGAGTGTATAAAATGTAATTACCCCTTGATTGTGCTTAGAATACCCTTGGAAATTATTTGAAGGTGATCAGAGGTGTTTTGAGTGGTAAAATCACTTAGAGGACGCTCCTGGCCAAGGGTGCAACACTCAATCCTAGGCGCGCAGTGCCTTTTTGCAGAGGGAATTTGGAGGCCTTCCCGGTGTCCAAATTGGGCCCATGCTAGATTGTTGGAAATTTTATCCTGTATACTTTCGAAATATACATTTTTTTTCTTCTGATTGGAGGTGATTTGATCTATAAAAAGTTGATTCTCCCAAGAATGGTCAAAAAGTGCTGAATGATGGTGAAAAAATGCAGAGTGCTGGTGTAGACAAATTTTGGAGGCCTTCCTCAACTCCAAATTGAGTGCATGATAGCTCATTGGAAAGAGATTCTAGTATAGTTATCATTTGATTCATCAAGTAAGTCATTTGGACACTCTAGCTATGAGAAAATTGGATTTTCCCAAGGTCACTCTGGAAGTGAAACAATTCTCTAGTGACACCTGTATTTTTGACATTGCTCTAAAACCATGACACCTGTGTAAAATCTGAAGGCGGGTTTTATTCTTGGACCTATGATGGACAAAAAAATCTCTCACTTTTGTCAAATTCATCTCTGTTTGGTCAGAAACATAGTTTGAAGAAAAACTGGCCCTATGAGTGACAAAGGGCTTGGCTCTTGGAATGAATTCTTGGAAAATGATGGAGGCATGATGTTTATGAGTTGGAATGGCTTCATGATTGCTGATATGATCTACCATATGGATATTTTTCTCCTATGCCTCTTTTCCATGGCAAATCCTAGCATAGTGGAAGAGAAAAATAGGGTTTAGTGCTTCCTCCATGTCATTTTCTAGAAGGGGTCAGTGTTTTGGCATTCAATTGGGCCATCAAGTGCAAAACCCTAGTTTTCCTCCTTTCCATGCTGCAAGTTGTCTTTATTTAGGAGCAAACCATCTAACTTACAAATACCTTCTGCTGATGGAAAATTCAACACTCCTGCAGAAGTGTTAAACTCTTTGCATTTACCTCTTACATACTTTAAGCTGATAGGGTAGTCCTCTTTGGAAAATTTCAGGTATTTCTTGAATAATCATGTGCTAAGTTTCTATTACATTTGAGCCATCTTCTAGCAAAGAAAAACAATGTGTGAAACATCAATGATGACCTTGGACCATATGAAACCATAATTGACCTAGTGGGAGGGTTCTTTGACCTAGTGTTTGACTGAAAATTGGCTTGGAGTCTTCAAGTGTAAAAATAGAGTATTGAAAAAGTGGTGTATTGAAGATCCAACATCCAATATACTTGATTTATCTAAAGAGCGTACAAATATAGTTTTGAGACCATCAATTCTTGAGAAACCTGGTGAACATGGGAAGGAATAAGCTTATAGGTAACCCTAGATGTAAAGTGGAGTTATGGGCAAGGGAAAAACAGAGTGATGAGGTCATATGTAGGAAAAAAGGATGGAGATGAGTGGCACAAGCCCATAAGGAGTCTTTTAGGAGTGGCAGGGTGACCATGAAATGGAAAGGTTGATAGAATAGTGAAAACTTTCCTATAAGTATAATGAAGGTAGTGAGATTTATAAAACTCACAATATTCAGGGAATTTTGTTTTTAGAAATCTAGAACCAATCTATAGTCATCTACTGATAGTGAAAAATACTGATGACTAACAAGGTTCATAGGGGGCGGGTAGCCCCCTGTGCGGGGTTTGGGGCAACACCCCGGGAAAAAAAATTTGGACCCTATTTTTGGTGGGAAAACCTGCCCATGGTTTTGTGCATGGGTTTGCACATGGTTTTAGGGCATGATGGTTTTTGGCCCCTGTATTTTATAGATCCGGTCAAGGGAACTATGGTTATGTTCTAATCCAGGGTTAATGGATTGGGGTTTATGAATGCTTCAACATGTATATATATATGTGTTGTAACACTAAAAGGAATATAATGAAAAATCAAGATGGTAGTCCTGATTTGGGATCCAGGGGAAAATATCTATGTATATCTGTTTTATGTTTTATGCTATCGCTATTGTTTATTTTCTATTTTTAAGATTCGTTTGTAGATAATTTATGTACAGGGTTAAAACCTACAGGGCTAGATGATTCCCAAGAGGGTCAAGTCAGACTTTCCTGCCAAGATATCTCCTGATGGACTGAAGTTTCTATCTAGTGTTGATGATCACTCCTTCATTCTGGTGCCATGTTCGTACATCAGTTTGGATTGGCGACGGTGTACCAACAACCTCTTCACATAGGATGAGCAGCGAGATGCGAGAGGTAATATTAGTGTTTTCTTTAAATTAATATAGTTTCATTTTATTATCATAATTAATTGATTAGAATTATCAAATTTATTCCAACACGTTCTTCAACTTGTTTTATTAAATTGTTTAATGAAAATGCCTAATTATTGTTGTGTACTGTATATTTTGTAGATATTGGGAAATTCATTCGAGATGAGATTCCACCATCACCGAATGATCCAGGTGTAGATGTTGACGAGGAGATGGCAGATGTAGAGGATCAGGGTGACTAACCTGATCCTGACCAGGTGCAGATACTCGTGGGGGTGAGGCGTAGGCAAGAAACTTGATTTAGGATGGAGTTGGGTGACCAACTCTGTCGACTCCTAGTTAATGAGGGAGTCCGCCTGGCTATGATCAGAGAGATCCAGGCTTATCGTAGGCTCACACAGCTCTGGAGAGGCATGCCCCACGATATGTTGACCCTCATGCATCATATCATTGGAGCTTCTAGAGCACTGGTGCGGGCTAGGAGGGGTAGGCGTCATGGAGATGCACGACATAGTAATGTCTCATATGATGATCATGATCATGAGGGGAGTGATCATCATTCTAGTACTCCACCACCTCTTCCTTCACCTCACAAAAGATATCATGATGAGAAGCCAACATCGAGTCCTAATTAACAGGCATCGTCTAAGCAGTCTGCACCATCTCAGCAGACACCTAGTCCTGAGAACACACCTGATCCTGAGTAGGTAGGTACATCTGAGGAGCCAGGTCCATCTGAGCAGGCCACACCATCCACTGAGCAGGTTGCTCCATATATGAGTCATTAGTAGGCAGTTCCTAAGCAGACTGCAACATCGACTGATCAACAGGCACCTCCAGAGCAGGCACACCATTTATCTGAGCATGAGGCTGATCATCGACTGAGCAGGCCTCGACTAGTACTAGTATTGATGTACCACCAGATATTTGACATTTATATGCAGTTATATTACAGTTATATATTTTTGACATTATATATATATCTATATATATATATATATATATATATATATATATATATATATATATATATATATATATGGTCCATGTATTTTATGTTCATCTTGATGTACTTAATTTACATGTTGGTGTTCATCATGATGTGTATATTGTTAGATCATGTTAGATATGTTCATTTAATGTGCTTGCAGATAGATGTGTATGTCATAGCAGTTATTTGACATGAGATGTATATTTGATGTTTGTGTTATGATGATGTTATACAATGCTTGTGTTTTGTTAGATGATCATGATCACGATGATTAGATGATGTTAGTGAAATTGAATGTGTATTATAGTCGAATATAATGTTTGTACGATGGTTATCATGATCGTGATGTTTATTTTTAATATTAAATCACAATATTTATTAAATATTATGTCATGATTGTAATTGAAATTTTAATTTTAATTGTATGTAAAATTGTAATTGTACGTAATTGTATTGTGAAATTGTAATTGTAATTGTATGTATTCATGTCATGATTTAATTTTTTTAAAATTGTAAAATTTGTAAATTTGTAAAATTCTAAAAATGTAATTGTAATTGTATGCATCGTGATTGAAATTGTAATTTTAATTGTATGCATCGTGATTGAAATTGTAATTTTAATTGTAATTGTATGCAAAATTGTAAAATTGTAATTGTATTTGAAATTGTAAAATTGTAATTGTATGTAAAATTGTAATTGTAATTGTATGTAAAATATTTGTAAAATTGTAATTGTAATTGTATGTATTGTCATCATTAAATTTTATTAAAATTTGTAAATTTGTAAATTTGTAAATTTGTAAATTAATTGTGAATTTTGAACCATAACTACGGTAAGTAAAATGTATACCGTAAATATTGTTAAATTACCATAATTGTAAAATTGTAAAATTGTATGAATATACATAATTGTAAAATAATAAATATAGAATAATATGAATTTTTGTAATATAATAAAGTTTAGAAAATAATGCAAATAAATTCATGTTTAGAATTATCATTATTTTATTATGATCTTACATACCAAAAATAACAGTATACATTTCGAATATATCATTCACACACATTTAAAGCAATCAAGTAGTTGTATTATTTTAGGAATTGACTTTATACAGTGCACCATTGTTTTCGAGGTCAACATAATTGCAAATTATCAAGTGAAGTGATTTTAACATTTATATAATGAAAACCAATTAATTCAAAATACATATTATAATGTTTCGAAAAAAAAAGTCTTAGTTATAAGGTTAAGTCCTCTTCTTTATAAAAATCCATCTTAAAAAGTATAAATGATGAAATAACACATGTACCATATCACTCTCGGTTCTCATAATCACCCTCGTTATCTTCCAGCTCGCTTGACATGATAAAAGTATTGTTCTCAAAAATATGTTTTGATTTAGGGTTATGTCTCAATACGAACCACCAATCCCTATCCAACACATCTGGGTTAAAAAAAACTTGGTTGCAGTGTTTGGGGAAAACATAGGGCTCCTTAGCTTCATGCCACATATTTCTAGAGTTGAACCATATCAGCCTACTATCACGATCTTCCTTTACATTATTTCGATCAAATGTGTCCCACCACTTCCACCTAAAAGTAACACATTGGAAAGAAGAGAAATCCACTTCAATGATCTCTTGTATCTTTCTGATGTAACCTAACGTCCCTCATACTAGGTTTTGATCACGGTGGACAGCTCGACTAGATTGATCGAAATCGACTTCCACTCCATAGTCTTGTGTCATGTGTCCATCATCGACATTTTCTGTGCCAAAATGGTGTCTATGTGCCCACCTAGATGGGAACAAATTCACCTATAAAAAAGTTAAAAAATCATAGTGCATGTGTCTTATAATAACCCAACTGTCAAAATATGAAATATAGATATTACATTTCAAAGGTGCATTATTAAGTTTAAAATGTACATAAATAGATTATTACTAAGCAGGTGCACCCAATCCCTACGTTTAGCGCATCCTCTTCAGCACGCGGATAACGACCAGTTGCACTGTATTTCTCTCTGACTTGGTCAACAACCCAACTGTTGGGGCATATAATTGGCACATTTTCTTTTAAATAACCGGGATAAGGAACACTTCTACCATTCAACCCTCTAAATTATTTATTGTCACTGTCCCAATTCATCCTCGTTTTTTCGTACAATGCGACCCACGGTTGTGTCACTTCGGAACTGTAAAGAGCGAATTTATTGATTGCTTCAATTTCTGCATTTGTCGATGAAATCAAACTGACATATAGTACATATGAGATCAAAATATACATTATATCGAAGTTCAACATGAATATTTACTTTGTGTAAATTTGAAAAATTATGAGTCGCTTACTCTTTATCAAACTCCTTTTCCATTCATTTGGAGCAGCTCCCCTTCTCTTTTTTCTTCATCCCTTTCATCATCCCAAATCACCGCACTTGGTCTGTTGTTGATATACTTGATGTACTCACTGGCATAAATTTAAGACTCATGTGATATGTACCCCTCTGCCATAGACCCCTCGGGTTTTTCCCTTTGTCGAACAAAACCTTTGAATTTCTTCATGTACCTCTCTAAGAAGAACATCCAACGACAAGAAACCAAACCAACTAATTCAACCTCATCTACTAGGTGGATTAGAAGATGAACCTACAAGTCCATGAAACTCTTCGACAGTTCCTTCTCAAACATACAAACAATCTCAACTATCTCATGACACCACTGTGGAACGCTAGCCACATGACTCCTTTGACATGATCAAACGTAAAAAATCAGATAATTTAGATATGGCATGTCCTAGGATGATAGGGAAAGTCATGTTTCACACACCCACGCATGAAAAAAGGATAATGAGACTGCAAAGTTATAAACATATGAAATAATATACAAACTTAGTTATTTTTTATGATCCTTGCATGGGATAAAATTTATTAATATAACAAATAATAAAATCATGCTTTTGAAATGTACTCTTATAAGATTCAAATGGTCATGTGATTTCAACCCTGACAAATAGTCATCAAAGGTGAAGCAATGTCGTAGTGAAGACCCATATGAAGATGGCACCCTCACACCCATTATAACTTCCTTTGCCAAAGAAATATCATATTTTTTAAAAATCCATGGGACATCACCTTCTTTGAAATACCAATTAGAGGGACCAGTGCTTGCCTATGATCCTGTACTTTCTAATCGTCTTGGCCAATGTTTCTTTTTAGTTTTTGAGGTAATATGATCTTTCCTAACAACCAATGTGACACTTTGTTTCGATGATATGTGCCTCCATAAAGAATATGAAACATTTTTAAATATATGTATGGGATCTAATAAGTGGGTAATCTTAAGATGCTCCAAATATGGGAGGCTATAAAAGATAAATTTCCTTTTCATCCCAATGGGCAATTTCTCAACATAGGTGTCAAAGAATTTTGGATCATCGAACATAGGTTGCCCATTTGAATCAAACATTTCTATGAACTCCTTATCCTCCTCTCTCTCATATGCTCTAATCCATTAAAGTAGTGACGTTATTGGAGTCCTTTGGGTTTACCATTTAAAGCAGATGCTGCTCTTCTCTAAGGGTGTTCTTCTAGGAGGAATACCGTGGAGAAGTCATAGACTGGCTTTCATAGGTCGTTGGGCCATATATATTTTAGAGAAGGTACACAACATTTACATTCAAAATACCCTTTTGTTACATGACCCACAAAATTATTGTATACAATATGCATGGCACGTTAAATAATATCATGAAGATCAGAACAATTACAACGAATTAAATAAATAATATGCGAAACAATATTGTTATGTATATAAACAATTAATAAACGTGTAATTTACCAGAGAAAAATCCTAAGCCTGGATAATCATGTGTTGTGTAAGCCCATATGCCATACAACGTAAAAATCCTCTTTGCTATGATGGATCTTGATACATCATATACATTTATCCCATCCCATAATTCCTTCAATTCATCTACCAGTGGTTGTAATTAGACAACCATATTCTTCACTTGTCTTCTACTAAGGACTATGATAGCCAACATAAGATGTTAATTTTTCATGGAAAACCATGGGGGGATATTGTTATTGATCATTACTATAGGCCAAACAGAATAGTTGGTGTTCTGGAGGGAATATGGGTTGACAATATCCATGGCTTTGCTAAGTCGTGGACTTCGTACTTTATCCTTGAATTTTTTGGGCCATGTATCCTCTATATGCTTCATGGCTATTGAATTTGTTTGGATTCACATAACTCCCAACTCACTTCTGTGTGAGGTATGCCATCCCTGCATCATAGATAATTCTTTGCAACGAAAGAGACTTTGAATCCTTGGGATTATAGGAATGAGCCTCAATATCTTAAAAGGAAGACCACGCAATTTACTCTTATTTTTTGATTTAACATACATGTCATGCCCACATTTCAGACATATCTCTTTGTTTGCATATTCTCCTCTATATAGAATATAATAATTTGGACATGCATGATATGATATGTACTCAACACCCAAAATTTTCAACAATTTCTTTGCCTCTTCGCAGCTATTGGGCAAGACATTATCACTCGAAAGAACCTTATGTTTGAATAGCCTGTAGTTGGTCATGGAAAATATTAAATGTACATTAATGTCGATATAATTCTTAACATTCATAAAATTTACCATTTGTGATGTTCATTGTGTGATTATATTTCTCAAAATTTAAGGGATCAAGACTTGATGGTCAATTAACTTAAAATTTTCCAGAAACATGCATTCGACAAGCCAAAATTTTCTTTCAAGTTGTATAGTAACATTGTTGTCCCCAACTGAGTAGAATTTGACTAATTTCCAGGTCCACAAAGAGGGGTGCTGGAAGCAAATTTAAGGCTTTCGAAAAAGGTATCAGCGATATGAGGATCATCCCCTAGCTGATCATCGCTCTGGAATGCATCTAAAAACATTGTCTCCATGGTAGTCGTATCCCTTAAGTAATAATCCATACCAACCTCTATCTGATTGCCTCCATTGTCATCTTGTGAAGAACTATTATTGCCGTAGTCATTCCTAATTGGTGAATCTGGACGTAGTGGGAATTGAATAGGTGGTTGATTTAGCCATTCTTGGTATTGTTCCTCTGCGATTTTTTCTCTTAATTCAACCTTCTCTCAATTTTACATTGTCGTGGGGTACAATGGAAGATGGTAGGTAGGTCGCTCATTATCACTAGAATCCTAATAATTTCAAAAAATATATTTGAACATGATTAGTACAAAATCGATGATATCAATTAGTAAGCACGTCGACAATGCATGATTAATTGGTTTGACGTTGAAATAATTACATTAATATACCAAACAATTAGTATTACCATCATTGTCCCAGGATTGTGTCTAGAAGATGCAATGTTACAATTAGCAGGGTGAAGCGACTGTCCATTTTCATCGACCAAATGCACCTTGCGGTATGCTGCTCCTGATAAGAGCTTCCAAAATTTTGAAGCTGTTTGAATATTTTGTGCATACAAACTCGATTATGAATGTGAATGAACCTAAAAATTTGCATACATTAATTTTATTCAGCTGATTGACATGGATAAAAAAAGTAAATTCAATTAGATAATGAAAATCTAAATAAAATCTGAAGTAAATATTACGTCTCGAGATGGATAGGGAGAACTCCGCGATGGACTTTGAGAAATTTTATGGAACGAGCTGGATTTTGAAGAATTGTCCATTTGATATAATTATGAGATTTTCTCTGCGCATTTGAGCAAAATCAATAATAAATTTTAGTGTACATACCTAAAAGTAATTTTGGTGCCTTAAAAATGGACTTATTATTATTAGTGCTAATGTATAGTTAACCGCACTGGTGCGTTTTAGTTACTGTGCACCAGTGCCGTATTATTAACTGATGCATTGGTGTAGTTAGTTAACAAATGCATCAAATATCCGAAAATAATAAAAAGCGCAAATTTATTTTTTTAAAGTGAAAAAGAAATGGTAAATCGAAAAATGGGAAGAAAATTATTTTCGGAAATCTAATTTCATAGAAAATTTCTTTAAATAGTAAAAGCTATTCATTATTTCATTATTTTTGCAAAAGATTTTAGGCAGGGATTTGCACGAGAGACATACCTAGAGCAAGTGAGCAAGGATTTTCATAAGGGACATACCTGGAGCAAGAGAGCATGAGAGCACTGTGGAGCAGCAAAATAATTTCGAACAACATCACTATTCAGAGAATTAGAATTTGAAACATCTAGTGATTCACACAAAAACCCTGTAATATAGTAAAATTGTTAAATTTTACTGTAATAATTATTTTTTTTATATTTTCTATCGGATTTAAGACATGCATAGTAAAATTTTTAAATTTTACTGTGCATTTTCAGAAAAAACAAAAAAAATCCGTTCTTACGTTAAACCCTTTCTTCTTCTTGTTTCTGTGACTTCACAATTATGGATTTTCATTTTATATTTATAGGGTTTGTATTGCTATATATAAAAATGTATGGCATCTAACTCATGGGATGACTTGTAGAGTCAGATCCCAATCCATGTCGGCCCTTGCATGATTAAAAAAAAAAAAACAATTTTTTTTTAATCGGCGCACCCTGTTTAAAATAGCACACCGGGCGTGTACTATTTGATAAAAACAATTTTTTATTAATTTTCCTGTGTTAATTGGTGCACTGGTTAACATATAACGCACCGGGTCTCCTTGTTGACAGAGAGCATCGTACGGTGTTTCTACTATTTTGACAGTGCATTTATAAGAACCTATCGCATTGCCTTCGGTGCGTACTGTTTGAAAGTTGCACCGTTTTCTTGATTTTTTTTTTTTAAACCTGAAAAGTATGTGATTTATTTATAAAATATATTAATGAATGGTATGGTACAAGTTTCATATTGATAAAGAAATGGCTAACAAGAGATCAAGTAACAAAAATAATGATAGCACATCAAGAAAAGCAAAAATGGTAATTTCTTTGTAAATTATTTATAAAAATTATTATTTTTGAACTATATGTAAGTTTAACTAATATGTATTGTTTACTGTGTATCATGAAGAGTCAAAAAATGGCGAAGCTCGATAAGATTATTTCTGATCTAAGACCAAAAGAGCGTAAAAGCTTGATGGAAAAATTGTAGAAGGATGAATCAGGTGAATGAAAAAATACTATCGATCCAATATGAGTTTCATTTTTGAATTTTCATTAATAATATACTTAAAAATATTAGATAACATGTTTCAAACAATCTATTAATTCACATATGTTTAATGTTCTACACAGACAAACAATGAAGAAAATGAATGTTGTTCTAAGAAAAGAAAAAAAATAGAACATGCAAATGAAAATGAATTGCTCCTAGCTCATCTATAGTGGTCCTAGAGGTTACCGAAAGGGGGGAAAAATTTTACAAAACTTTTAGGGATCTAGTGGAATGAATGTATAGACGTTCTTTCCACTTAAAATAAAAAAATCAATCCAATAATTCTAAGAACCAAATTTTATTTAAATGACAAGATGAGTTTCCAAAGAATTGGTCAATGAGACATGTCAGACTTTTAATAGCAAAAACGTACAAAAAAAAAAGGAATGAAAAAGTAATATTCCTTTAAATGTTTTTCTAGAATTATATGTAAATATTACTAGAAAGAAATCATTTGTAAATATCACTTTTGTTATATTTACTTTTCATATATCAATATAAAAATTAAATAGTTTATTATTATGTTACATTTTCAGGAAGATTATGAAAATATCAAAGGATGAATGAGCTGACATCAAAAATATGCCTATAGGAATGCCCAAAAAGGTGTACAAGGAGATGGTCAAAGAAATGGACTTAAATACATCGCACAAGGGTCCATCTCAACAACTATGTGCTTCAAATGTAATATGTAATCATTGAATTTTTCGATTAGGTACAATAAATAAACAATTTAGCATTAAATATTAATTTTCAAGTATTTTATTGCAAAAAAGAAAAGAAAATGGAACCCATTCAACACATAAAACATGAAGACAAGGAAGAAAAGGGTTGATATCTATGTTTGTGAGTAATTTTTACTTCCTTATAACAACTTAACTAGATTTAATTTTTGTATATTTTATGTTTTTTTACAACAATCATCATTGAATGTCTTCAAAAAGGTGCTAACATACAAAGAAGAACCGTCAGAAGAATTGTTTGACATTGGGTTAAATATGGGTTGGCAGTATATGTTGGCATATCGGAAATTAATTGTGGAATTTGTGAGCATCTATCTGGTTTTACTTAGATCCGTCTATAATTGATAGAACAGAAAAAACTTTTATATTAAATATATGATTTGTTATGGGGTATAAAAATTTCAGGAAACAAAGTATGGAATTGCGCGAACAAATGAATTGTTGAAATATGACATGAAATTTGGTTTTGAAAGAATGTGTATAGTTCATGAGTCAATTCTTGCTATGGTACATTTCTTTTTGATTTACATTGATGCATATTATTTAATATTGCAATTTTCATTATTCTCACCAATGTATATACACTGATCACAACTTATTTTTATGTTTGTAGATGGAACTTGAAGAATAAGAAAAAAATCAACACAGTGAACAAAACATTCCTCAAAATAACCCAAGTCATGGAAGTAGCGTGAGCAGTGACAACAGTTCCAGCGAAGAATGATGATCAATATGTTTGGATATCAAAGCAAGTCATTGTATTTTTTGAAATATTTGTCTGTGAAATCAATTTTTTTTTTAATGTAATGGACATAGTGTCCCAATTGAAAGAAAGAGGGATACCAATAATTGTCCCATTTTGTATGAAAAAGAGTGTCTTATATATATATATATATATATATATATATATATATAAGACACTCTTTTTCATACAAAATGGGACAATTATTGGTATCCCTCTTTCTTTCAATTGGGACACTATGTCCATTACATTAAAAAAAAAATTGATTTCACAGACAAATATTTCAAAAAATACAATGACTTGCTTTGATATCCAAACATATTGATCATCATTCTTCGCTGGAACTGTATATATATATAATATGTTTTAATTTATTCTATTGCATTCTCCATTGTCGCTTTGAAATTTTTCACCACAGATTAAATATTATAATGAAGAGATGCGAAATCTAATGATATGATATAAGAAATTAATCCAAACATCACATTTGAATGCACTAATAAAAATTTAATTGATATGAATAATATTATAAGATACATGTTGACTTGTTATGAATAATGAATTTAAAAGAATCACAATAATTGCACTGTCACAGGTCGATGTGTCTAAAATATACAAAATGAACACCGGTGCATGTTAGTTACTTTGCACCGGTGCATTTGTATGATATTGTGTACTGGTGCATTTCTATGACCTATGGGCTCCACCCAACTACCAATACTAATTACAACGTCCGATGTGCTTTATCGATGACTACCACCCGGGCGGTCCGATAGGCATGGCATGCACTAGTTCCATTTTCCTTTAACGTGCTGGTGAGTTTTTATAACTTAACGGCCCGGTGCGGTTTTACACCTTAACGTCCCCGTGCATACACCTTCCATTGGCCTGCTGCGAATTTATGGCTGACACACACTGGGTCGTTGCTAAACGCCCCAGGGCATCTAAATTTTTTTTCCATCTCGGTGCTTGGTAGGTTTATAGTACCATTGCGTTCACAGTAAAATGCACCAGTGCGTTGACACCTGATGCACGCACCGATGAGAAAAACATCTGTAACAACCTCCAGCCACCCATTTTTTTTTAATTGTGTTGAAAGCTCCACCAAAACCTTCGTTACCAAAAACATATGTTGTAGAAAATATTTTTTTGACAATTTTGGCCAATTTTATAACATTAAAATCCTCCTTTATAACCTCCACTAGAGGGTCTTTTCCTTGTAGTGTTATATGGCTACATTTTCATTACGTGGATTTACCATAGGTTTATTGGTATGGTTGTTTTCAAGTTTGCTGGCCTCAAATACTCAAATTCTTCCACCTCAACTGGATGCTTCACCTCAAATGAGTTCTCCATATCAACATCACCAACCTCATGTTGACCCGTTACCTTCTTTACCCAACATGTCTTCATCATTTAATTATTATTTGCTTGGAAAATTCCTTGATGCTAGTAACCAGGTGGCTAATAAGAAGAAGAAAGGGAAGAAGAAGAATAAGAAATATAAGAAAGAAGTCAACCAACCAGCCATGGCTGTAAGTATTGGTAATGTTGAGGAAACCTCCAACATGCATCACAAGCCCAAATACCCTTGCAAGCTTTGTAAGGGTGACCACTTCATTATTGATTGTCCTGGTATTCCAAAGGTCTTGGAAGTATGGTCTCAAAATTCTTATGACCTTATTGTTGATCCATCAACCAATGATTGGTAGGTTCCAAGAGAAAATGGTAAAGTTAGGTTTCCTTGTAGGTTATGTAAATGGAGTCATCAAACTCACCTTTCCCCTCACATGGATGAAGCCTCAAATTTTTTGGAAAACCTTACTGTTCCATAGAAACAACTTCCAACTGGTTACCGTAAAATTTCTCCCAACCTACTGTCAGTTGACGAAGTGATTAATCTAATTCCAAGTACATTCAATCCCACTCTTCCGTTGGAGAGTGAAACCCATATCACTTAGGTTTATGAACCATTGGTTGATCAAGTGATCGAATCAATTCCATATTCGGTCGATCCCAATCTCCCTATAGAGAGTGAAATTAATACCACTCAGGTTCTGCTTGTTACATCAAATTCTTCTACAGAAGGGGGCATTCTACCTATTTCTACAGAACCCCCTCCAAGTACTGATGTCATTTCCTTTGATTGGAGTATACTGACATAAATATGTCTTCCTTATTCCACACATTTATAATCATTGTGAAGGATTATGGTAAGAATGTGCGGCACACAAATGTAGATGAAGGTGCTTATGTTATTATTTTATCCTGAACTTCTTGGCAAGATTTGGGTTTCCCTCAGCTTATTATTGTTACACATAATCTTTTAGCTTTTAACAAAACCATTTTTGTACCTTTTGGGATCCTTCCTAAGTTACCCATTACCTTGGAAGGTAAAATTGTCTGCATTGATCTTATGGTAGTCCAAGGGCCCTTGGATTTCAATTTGCTCCTTGGGCAAGACTATGTTTGTACCACGAATGTTTTCATATCAACACTCTTTCATGTGATGTCTTTCCCCCACAATGAAAACATTGTGACTATTGAAAATATTTTGTTTGTTGGTCTTGATTCGACTACCAACCATTCAACATACCTAAATTTTCCTTATATGGAAGTGGTATCTACCCCTCCATAGGTTAATTATGTGACAGCATGTCCCATGCATTTAGTTATAGATGTAAGCGAGCCTCTCATTGTTTGTTCGACTTCTTTTGATTTAGATCCAGTAATTGACATGGTGAACCCTTCAAAGGGGACATTTGAAACTGATATTTCTATCCCCATTGAGTCTCTTAACATGTATTTCTTCCAGAGAACTAGTCTTCCTTCTGATGAAGACCTATTCGAAGCCATGATCGACGTGTGTCCCTTGACATGTGTTCCTAAAAATTGGAAACCATGTTCAAGACTCATATGAGAATGGTTCTTTCACTGTGTCAACCTCATTAAAAAAGTAAATAGATCCTTATGAGGATAGTTTTTTTTACTGTGTCAACCTCATTAAAAAATGAAAAAGTTTCCATGAGGATGGTTATTTTAATGTTCCAACCTCGTTAAAAAATGAAACAGATTCCCATGAGGATATTTCTTTTACTGTGTCAACCTCGTTAAAAAATGAAACAAGTCCCTATGAGGATGGTTCTTTTAATGTGTCATCCTCATTAAAAAATTAAATAGGTTCCCATGAGAATGGTTCTTTTACTGTGTCAACCTCGTTAAAAAATGAATCAGGTTACTATGAGCATAGTTCTTTTCCTGTGCCAAGCTCTTTAAAAAATGATACAAATCCTCCCCTAACCGAGTTGAGTCTTTGAATAGATCTCGTAAATGTTAAGTGGAGTCTTTCATTTGATCTCATAAATGAACCTTCATTCCATCTAGCTATTAGTAACCAGTAGTATACTTAGGTGAATGAAATGAATCTCAGGGGGCATGTGCCCTTGCAAGTCATGCGTGGGGGGATTGAAACTTATCTCAAGAATAATGTTTTCTCTATTTCAAGCTTGTGTAAAAATTAAACAAACCTATCTCAAGCATAATTTTCCTATGTTTCAAGCTTGTGTAAAAATTAAACAAACCTATCTCAAGCATAATTTTCCTATGTTTCAAGCTTGTGTAAAAATGAAACTACTCTCAAGCATAGTTTTTCTGTATTTTAAGCTTGTATAAAAATGAAACCTATCTCGAGTCCATTTTGGTTATTATTTTCAAGACTTTTTAAAATCATGAAAATCCCGAGCTTCTTTTGCTATCTTTCATGATCATAAAACACATGAAAATGTCAATTTATTTCCATCTTTTCGTGCTCGTAAATTAAATTGAAATTTGGCCATATGAGTACACTTTTATCACTTTTTCATACTCGTTAAAAATTACGAAAAAGTGAAACCCTAGAGTTATCTTTTAAGCCCTTTTCAGACTCCCTAAACATGAAAATATCATCGAGTACTTGACTATTCGAACTCGGAAAAGTAAATGAACAGTCGTATATTCAGTACAAGTTTATCCTTTTCTGAAATAAGCTAGACTATTTACGAAAATGGTATACATTGACTAATTATGGTCAATATAGTTCTCTCCTGCATTATTTTATCCTTTTTTGGGTTTGAGGGACTAAATTTACGAAAAACAAGGTTATGGAGTTTGTTTATGTTTTTCTCTTGACTCCTTAAAACTGAAAAACACCAAGCTTCTAGGATCATTAAAATTTTACGTTGAAAGAACAACATTACTTTTCTTTTTGTGTCTTTCAAACTCTTTAAACATGAAAATGACATCAAGTTACCCCTTCACCGGACTCATAAAATTTAAACATTATTGGACTCATCGATCATGACGAGGTCGAACCACTCCTTCTTAGTGTTCATTAAAAATACTTTGGAGGACTCATTCGAAGGATGAGCTTACAGGACAAGCATATGTTATCCTCCTTAAGCTTGTATAGAAATAAAGAGATACTTTCTAGTAATGGTGGGGGGAAATTGGGAAGGAACGTTTGTTTTTGTATTATTAAAGGAAGTATGTCGCTCTTGAACATGACACTCCATCACATTTGTGTCCAGGTTTGGAAATCCATTTGTCTCCCAGTTAATCAAACCTCATTGAAAATATTTAGTTGGTTTTGAGTATTATCGCTGAGTCAAATTTTTCCAAGTATAAGTGTTGTTACACCAATATTTTCAAGAGAAGTCAAACCTCAGTCAAAATTAACTTGCAATTCATAACCTTCAATAGCGTCGATCATCCTTGAGTCAGTACTGGATCACTCCAAATTGTTATTCAAAACTTGACATGATTTTTGTATCATAGTCCCTCCTGCGACAGATCGCTTCTTATCGACTTCAACTCATTATCTAGGAAGTTGATCTAGAAACCCTTTTTAGTACCTTGAGGTTTGCATGCCTTAATGGTAGGTTTCTCGCTTTCGACGATAGATTCTCATCATTGGTATTTGATAAAATTGTTCTATGAGTGTTCAATTTCAAAACATTTAATCACACTTCATAGATTATATTGGAGTGCCTTGAGAGCCATTGTCATTATTGGTGGTTCTCTCGCACTTGTTAACGGTTCACATCATTGACCGGTAATAAAGTGGTTTCTACCTTGTTTGACTTGAATACATTCAATCACATGGTTAGATTCATACTATGGATTGAGAGATGGAGATAAAGATCCTAGATCTAGTTTCATCCATCCAGGCTACACGGAGTTATTAAATATTCATGATTGTAAACATAGATCCAATGATGGTTGCGTCGATACTGCATCTTCTGTTGATATGGATCTTCATATGTATTTCCATACTAATTATTTGAGATAATTGCACTCTGAGTATGGGAATTCCTACCTCAGTGATGATATATATATATATTTTCATTGTAATCCTTGAATTTTTGTTGCAGGTTTCCTACCATTGTCTCCGATCCAATATTTGGCATGATAAAGCGCTTCAATATTTTAATGAATTTCAGACTTCATAGTTTAGGGGGGAATTTATTACACATCATTTTGTCACCATGACACTTTACAATTAAAATGGATCTCTCACCATCCATAAACATTTTTCAATGCACTCCCTTACAAGTCAAACATATAAACCCTTGAATAAATTATGAATTTTGGGTAACATGGTATTTTAACCTATTTAGTATGAATTGTACACTTTTCCTAGTCAGTTTCTTTGCATGAAAAATTTCTTCGATTGAAACCTGTGCATAAATGTACTTTGTCTTCCACTATATACCGTGCACATGAATCAATGAAAAGTAGAAATAAAAAGTAAGTTCTAGAAGCCTTGTTGGGTGACTATATCCCATCTAGAAGCTTCTTGGTCATATCTATTCGAGCCTTACCCCTCACAACATGGATAAAATTCCCTTTCATCAAGGAACTCTAATCCCACTATTAATGGATCTCATCCCTCTTTTGTGGATATGAAAATTCCTCTTTGACTATAAATTGAGTAGAGGCTATAGAGTTAGGGGAGTTCACAAAAGGTAGTCTTATGCTGTTGAAATTAGATTGGGAAGCTTATCATCCAAAGAGAGGGTTGGAGGAATTTTGGAGGAACCTCATGACATCAAGGGATAGGTTGTAAGGCTCTTCTTTATCTCTGAATTAATACAAATGAATCATTTTTTCCATTGTATTGTCTTACTAAAATGATGAATGATTTATGTTCCTTTATGTATTCATTAAGATGATATCAATTTCTAATCTCCTTGACCATTAGATTAAGTTTTTCTTAATCATTATATTGCATATGGCTTTGATTTATTTTATGTATATGACTGCATATATTATCAAGCATTGAGGAGCTGCATCGGGACGAATCAGGAATCTACATCAAGCATTTCGCAAATAGGTAAGGGCACCACTCTCCTTTTATTTTTTTGATGATTTAAATGAAGTAGGCTTAGGGAAAGATTTATTCAGTTGTCTGTTTGTTCCTAGTTTTCCCTTATGAATCTAGGGAGATTTCTCTTTTCCTCAAGAGGGATTTTTCCATGTAACATACATGTAGATATATTTTCATCCATTTATGCTTTTAACTTGTACAGTTCATATCTTAGTGATATGAATTTTTTTGTCGCACTTTCCGAGAATAATTTTTCTAGCTTATCATATATCCCTTTTGATGTCTCCAAATATTCTACATACGGGATGAGGGAACCATTGATGGATTCTATAAGAATACTTTGACCCCTTATATCATTTTTAATATATTTAGATAGTTCTTTCTTTTCATATGGTTTGGAGACTTTTCCATTGACATGATTAATAACTTCCTTTTCCTCAAGGACTAAGTCTATCCTACTCCATTTCCATGCAAGGAAGTTCGATGACCCAACGAACTCATTTTTCTCCTTACAAAATTAACTCATTTTACTAGATTTAGACATAGTAGTAAAAAAATTACTTTTCAAGTGAAGATGTTCTGTGATGATGAACTCTTCAACATGATGCCTTTGTTGATGATAATTGATGATGAATTCTTGATGATGATGACAACACCTTTATTCTTCTCCCCTTGTATGTGAAAATTTGAATATTCTCTAAAGTTCTTCCTTTAGTTTTAAGGTCTTCCCTTTGATGATTGAAGTTCCCAAGAAAATTTTTAAGTGTAGAATTCTTCTTTGAGTGTAGTAAGGTTTGTAGGTATTCTTCTTCTTACTTCAAGATGATGATGCAATCCTTGTCCTTTTAATTTATTGGAGATGATAGAGTCTTCTTGTTACTTGATTATTTTATATAACTTTGGTCCTTGCATTAAGGGAATTTTTAGGTCTAAAATGGGCCTCCTAAGGAAATTATAAAATAATAGTGGAAATAATTAAATAAGACTAGATTACATCATCACATTTTAGAGGGACAAAAAAAGAAAAAAAATACTTTTTCAACTTGTATTTTCAACTTATCTGCTTATGGATTTACTCAAATTTTGAGCGGGAACACTCATTGGATGCAAAATTCAATTCCTCATCCAAAGATTACCCATGTTGCATACTTGCAATGGACCCTGCTACACGAAAAATGAGAAATACATGAAACATGTGATTGTGATAGAAAATGAGAAATCCAATGAGTACTACCACTCGGAATTTGAGTAAAACCTTAGGGAGATAAGTTGAAAATAAAACTTGAAAAAATAGTTTTTATTATTCTATTATTTTTTAATCTTTTTACTTTCTTACCCCAAAAATTGTGAATCATCCCCCATGGTTGACATCATCATCTTGAATCCTATTGGTTCTTATAAAGTTTATTTTGGCTGTACATTTTTCTTAGGAGGCCCATTTTAGACCTCAAAAGGTTCTCTAATGTGTGTTTTCCTCCAGCTTCCCTTCCTTGAATTGTTACCTTTTCTTTGAAACCAAGTTGAAAAATCTAGGGACAATAGTATAAGTGATTTCTCTTACTTATGATAACTGCTTGTGAGGAATTTTTACTTGTATTACTTAAGTTATTCTTTATCTTGATTATTATTATGTTCTCTTCATCAAACAAGTACCAAAACATAAAGAAAAATGAGACAAATGACACAAGATATAGGCTATCAGCCAATGCCACAACCAATTCAATCCTGAGAGGGAAGCCCACCAAATTATTCTTCTTATAGAATCTTCAATTGACGAGTTCTAATACCAAGACCCTTGACTTACAACCCCTCCAAGATCAAGTCAAACCATACTTGAAGTCAAATTCAATTTCTTCTTTGATTTTCCTTTGTTTTTAACCCTCGTCCCTTCAATACTAGTCTAAACCTTTCGACCTTCCTTCCTACAATTCTCATCCTTCTGTAATTTACTGTCCTTTTCACACGTGTGACAAGATTAGGGCTCTTTTAACCCTATTTCTCTTTCACTAAACTTGTGCTAGTTTCTTATTGAATTCAACCTGCCATATAGATCATTTCCTTGCCTTAATTTGGTCTTCTTGAAGTGACTAGAATTCTGGTTTGTAGCAACAAAATGCGCCCTAGTTTCCTCGTACTTGTGGAGAGAAAATAACCCAAAAACAATTCAGAAATTCATCCTTCTCTTATCTTCCTTCATCCTTCTCTTATTTTCTCTTTTTCTCCTTCTTGTGATGTAGAGTCAAGTGTGAGAAGTGTATCTTTGAGAGAGGTTGAGTTCTTCCTTATATAGGTTTCTTATCCCTTTAAATAAGGCCGACTTCTCATTGATTAAGGCCGACTTGTTGCTTGAGTAACCAAATTGATTGATAGCCCTTGACTTGATATTGGAGGGTTATTTTGACTCTTTCTTTTGACTCAAATACTTTTCTTACAATATGTAACATGCCCAAGAATGGTCTTTCATACATTACAATGACTCCCTAGATTTGTAGAAACAATGAAAAGCCCTATCTATTAATAAATCAAAAGTGATTCCCACTATAGTGTGTGCTTCCTTATATAGGTTTCTTGTCCCTTGAAATAATGCCAACTTGTCACTGATTAAGGGTGGCTTGTTGCTTGAGTAACCGACTTGATTGATAGCCCTTGACTTGATATTGGAGGGTTATTTTGTCTCTTTCTTTTGAATCAAATACTTTTCTTACAATATGTAACATGCCCAAGAAGGGTATTTCATAGATGAAAATGAATCCCTATACTTGTAGACTTAATGACTAGCCCTAGCTATTAATTAAAAAAAGTGATGCCCATTATAGTGCTTTCCCAACATTCAACTTGGAATACATGTCCCATGACCTTGGTATTAATTTTCCTTTATTATAATTTATTACATGAACTTTAACCCAAGGTTGTTACAAACCCCTCCCCCTTAAGGGAGCACCTTCCTCAATGTTCAATGATGCCTATAACCAACAAATTTCTGAAAACAAAAACATACTACCCTGGAGCTTTATAACATAACTAGTTGCAGTATTTACAATGACCACTATTGAAAACAAAACAAACATACCGCATATTGGATCTTTATAACCTATCTCATTGTCGTATTTACAACCATATACATATATACATATATACATATACCAAAAACACATTTTCTTAAACCAAAAAATAATGAAGGATAATTCCTGCATCTAATCAACCATCTCCCATGTAGCTTCATTGGGCCGAAAGTGCTTCCACTGCACTTTAAATTTCTCTATTGTTTGTTTTTGGAAATTGAGTTGTTTTCATAGTTATTTCAATTTTGGTTATGGCTGGAATTCTCCCTCTGGTTCCACCTATAATATAGACCAATCAATCACGTGATCAATGTACTATACATATCTCTTAAGTAATGAAGCTAGAAAAACATCATGGAATTTCACAATCGACGGTAGTGCAAGACTGTAGGTCACTGGTCTAACCCTCTCAAGAATCTCCAAATGCCTACAATAATGAGGTGCAAACTCGACACATGATCCAATCCATATGGATCTCCTCTTGGGCTTGATGCACAAGTATACATGCTTGCAACCTGAAACTCCTTGTTAATATCCATAACTCTTATACCTATCATGTGTTGCATTCAAATTCCTTTTAATAACCAACATTTCCCATTCCATATCTACCAAAATTTTCAGTCCAATCAACACCTTGTTCACTGGATCATTTAACTGATAGGAGTATTACAACTCCTCCCATAAAGAACCTAAAATAGACTCATCTTCAAGGACTCCTGGTACCCATTTTTATATGCAAACTATACCAGTGGAAGGTACTCCTCCCACTTCCTCTATTGATGAATGATGTACATCCTCAACATGTCCTCAAGAATCATTTTCACCATATGTGTTTGTCCATTTTTATTTGGATGATAAGTTATACTAAAAGCCAACTTTGTCTCCAAACCTGCAAATAAATCATTCCAAAAACCGGAATGGAACTTGGTGTCTGTTTCGGGAAATAACTCCCTAGAGGTCGTTGGGTCAAAAACCTCCACAGATCAGGGCATGCTATTCAAGAAGGACTCACACAACTACACTTGTATACTAAAAACTAGATAACATCGATTTTAGAACTCACCTGTAGATCCTACGTTTGATGTAGATCCCACGGGGTCCAAACCCCCAGCAACCTTTCTTCCTCTTCAACCTGGAAAATAAGAAGAGACGTGCACATAAATCTAGTTGTACATCATATATCTTTCCTAAATGTCAGTGTAATCCATGTGAAACATCATATAAACAATAATAAATGCTTAATTAACAACCTTTTCACATATGCAAGCAGATATTAACACGTGAATTCGGGAACAAGATGGTTCTTCTTCATTACGAACATCATGTACAATAATAGAAAGGTGGAGAGATCACTTGAATCCTTCCACGATCTTCGAACAGACCGTCGTCCGGATCCGTCCCGCCCTTGCCTCACTAGGAATCTTTCAAGCCTTGTGCACACGGGATGACATATAAGCTGATGAACATCTCCAGGAAACAAGGGTTTCCTGTAAAAATCTGGGAAGTGCAGGAGGCACGGGAAATCAGACTTGAATTGGGCTCCAACAGAGTATAATGTCTATAATTTTCTCCCTCCCTGAGGCCATGCATATGAGGGGCTTTTATACTCCCTCAAAGTAGTTTCAAACTATTGGAAACAGTTGGCCACGGGCTGGGGTGGTTGAATTACAGGAATAACCATCAACCCAGCCTCGAAAATAGGGATTTTTATATATTTTTTAATGATTTTAATGGCATACGTGGAAAAGTATCTCTGGACTCGTGTATACACGCGGAAAAGTCTGGCCATACCCGTGTATGGGATTTTAAACATTGTTTTTTATGAACTTTTACTCAAGTCTGTGGGAATGGGTGCCTAAGGCCAAAGAGACAATCATGAATCACATGAGGGTGAAAAATGATGCTATAACAGATGCCCCCTAATATATGAGGTCAGAAGGGGTACATGATGGCCGAAATGTATTATGTGCATAGAAAGAACTTCGCGAGGACAAGAGAGGACTTCACCAGATTTCAGCTTGCCGAAAACCAATGAAAGAAAACAGAGAGTCAGCTCATGTCTGAGGCGGGCATACCCATGCTCAGTCAAAAATATATCCATATAGAAAATACAGAATAGATCCAGAATGTATACAAGTATAGCTGAACTGAAAGTACACAATGAATCAACTGAGCACGGCCTGAAAGTACAAGTCGGAATCAATGTCCAAGTATCACATATATCAAACTGATCAATAATACTGAAAACGGATGTCTGATCACAAAAGTAACTAAATCTCTAGGTACCAAATCATAAGGGGTGGAACACATGGTACAATCACGCAACTCGGGAGCCAACATATAGGATGCTGCTGTACTGAAACTACAACATATAAAGGTGGACGGTATCACTGGCAGAAACTGAATGGACTGTCAAAAGTGAACCGAAAGATGCTGATGCAACCCAGGTCTTCACCGATCTCGATGGCACAATTCTACACAATGGGAATAAATAAGCTGAAGTCGACCACGTGAGAAATCGTTTGATTACCGGTCAATAATTTATACCGTTAACAAACGCGAGACAACCCACCGATAATGAAAATGAGTGTCAAGGTGCCCCAATACAATCTAACAAGTGTGAATGAATGAGTTGAAGTCAAACACTTGGAAGAATCTACCAATCAGGAGGCAATGATGAATTCCCACTGTCGATAGCGAAGAGTCTACCACTGATGACTGCAAACCCTAAGGTACTGACAAAAGACTCTAGACCTTATTCCCAGAGTAATGAGTTGGAGTTGATGGGAAAAAATCTGCTGGAAGGAAGGCATTAAGGCATCCCACATCAATCCAGTTCGAGTGTAACCCGCAGGCAAAGATTTGGAAGGAATCAGACGAACCAGAGTGACAGAACCAAACCAAAGTACGTTTCTGACATGCACAAGATGAAGCTAGCACATGGAAGAAACCCTCTGAACCAACCAACAATGAAAGTTGTCACAGAGGCGAGATATCCACCGATAGGGTCAAATGGAAATCAAGGTACTGCACAAATCCCAAGTGTGATAATGTATGCTGATGTCAAACAGAAGGAAAACCACTCAGTCAAAGACCCATATTGATGATCAAATGCTGAGCACAAGGTCACCTATCAATGATGTAAATAGGGCTAGGGTGCGGCTCTATGTTTAATCTCAGAGCAATATGTCGTAGTCGATGAGAGACAAACCCGCGAGCAAGAAGTCTATGGAGACCTTCTCAAACCAGCACGAGTAGAAGACCAAAACATCTGATGTGATAGAACAAGATACTTACAAGACCGGGAAGGCCGACTGAATAATGAGTCAAGAGACACCGCAGAATGGTAGACTCTGGTTAAACTTCCCTTGAACAAAAGCACGACTCGTGATGACCATGGCAGTAAAACATGACACTGTATAAGTCTGTTATGCAGGAGGAAAAAAAAAACTCTCCATATGATTGGAAGAGATAACCAACCAAGGGAGGACTGACCAGTGAAATAAGGAAAAAGATGAACCTAGGTCAAAACTAAAACCATCCCAAATGAAGGAAATATATAAGTGTATGTGCTTTGTTCAAGGGCGACAAACTGATACTGTACTACCATCAAATTATGAAGTAACATCCCGCTCCTGCTCTTTTTGTTATATTTGATTTTTTTGTCTTTTTCATATAATAAGCCTGAAAAAGAATAAAATAATGCTATGGTATAATGGATAGAACGAGTATCAAGAAACAGATGCACTAGTTCCTGGGATAGGAACGATCCTATGCTCAATGCAAGGTGGAGGAAACTGGTAAGCGATACTCAAAGGAATGTTCCATCCATGGGTAAAATGGGTGTCAAGTCGCGATAGATAAGTGCATGCAATGGTTAGCTTGTATAGACAGTCAAGGTCAAAATATGGCTTAAACATCGAGTCCAAATGAAGCTGGCTAAAGGCCAGGATAAACAAGTAGCCAATATGCAATGCAGTAGTACAACTCAACAGCACCAGGGAGCCTCTAGGGTAATAGCCAGAAAAAATGATAGTGAAGAAGAAGAAGAATGAAGCTTCAACACATAAGTCATGGCGGAACTAAAGAGGACTCCCGAGCCTATATAAAACGCAGCATGGGCAACAAGTGCTAGCGAGGAACTAACTAGGAAGCCCATGTAAAGGAAGGCTCTACCACCAAGTCATGATTAAATAATCGGCGAGTGAAATGGGTAAAATACTCATGACCTGATGGGATCGACCCTATGGCAAGTGATTAGAATAGAGGCTAGTATGAAAAATGTAACGAAAAGTGGATTTCCTAACCTATATGCCAGTTTTAGTTTATAAAAAAGAGATTTCAAGAAGACCAATTGAACTATCCGGTAACTAAGTCAAACAAACTCTGAATTTCAAGTATAAATTCAACAACATGCTCAAAGCCAACCATGCCACTCTCGCAGTGGGGCTTTATACAAGCAAAAAGGAAGACAAGAAACTCAATAAATAAACTCAGTACAATAGTATAAACTTGCAATAAAAAACTTCAAAGAATAAAAAAGAGACTCTTCGAAAATTGCAACAAAACTAGTCTACTGAACATCAAGGAAACCAAACGCACCAAATAGGTAAAAAATCAAAATGCGCAGCAACACAAAAGGAAAGAGTAAATGAGCAGGAGCTCTCTATTCTGATTAAGCAGAACAACCAAGAATCTTCAAAAAAAGACCTTGGTACTCAAACCAAAATTGCAAACGTAACAACCAAAACTTTCACCAACCGAGAGAGTATTCACACAAAGGAGAGAGAAATAGACATATAAAAACTTTCAACACAATCCAGAGACTGAAAGGACACTGCAGGAACAGGTCACCACAGGCAGACAAGACCAAAAAGCCAAAAAATCAAAACTTCAAAATTTGCCCCCAGACATACGCGCTTTAATAGTTTTGAAACAAGTGTGCATACACGACTATGGAAAAGGAAACCTGTGTATACGCGACCACCTTTGACATAAACATCGTGTATACGCATCTGTGTAGAGGAAAACTAGCGTATAGAAAGGTAAATAATGAAAAATAAAAATGATCAAGCTTGGTTAAAGAACCAGGTCTTTAGTCTGACTGAGAAAAAACTAACTGGACTGGAAATAATGATTAAAACTGTCGAAAACCTTTAAAACAGCTGAAACCACCCAACAGGGGAATCACAAGAATGCGATCCCCAGTGGAGTCACCAGTTCTGTTTCGGGAAATAACTCCCTAGAGGTCGTTGGGTCAAAAACCTCCACAGATCAGGGCATGCTATTCAAGAAGGACTCACACAACCACACTTGTATACTAAAAACTAGATAACATCGATTGTAGAACTCACCCGTAGATCCTACATTTGATGTAGATCTCGTAGGGTCCAAACCCCCAACAACCCTTCTTCCTCTTCAACCTGGAAATCAAGAAGAGACGTGCATGGAAATCTAGTTGTACTGCATATATATTTCCTAAATGTTAGTGTAATCCATGTGAAACATCATATAAACAATAATAAATGCTTAATTAACAACCTTTTCACATATGCAAGCAGATATTAACACATGAATTCAGGAACAAGATGGTTCTTCTTCATTACGAACAGCATGTACAATAATATAAATATGGAGAGATCACCTGAATCCTTCCACGATCTTCGAACAGACCGTCGTCCGGATTCGTCCCGCCCTTGCCTCACTAGGACTCTTTTAAGACTTGTGCACACGAGATGACATATAAGCTGATGAACATCTCCAAGAAACAAGGGTTTCCTGTAAAAATATGGGAAGTGCAGGAGGCACGGGAAATCAGACTTGAATTGGGCTCCAACAGAGTATAATGTCTATAATTTTCTCCCTCCCTTAGGCCATGCATATGAGGGGCTTTTATACTCCTCAAAGTAGTTTCAATCTATTGGAAACAGTTGGCCACGGGATGGGGTGGTTGAATTATAGGAATAACCATCAACCCAGCTTCGAAAATAGGGATTTATATATATATTTTTAATGATTTTAATGGCATACATAGAAAAGTATCTCTGGACTCACGTATACACGCGGAAAAGTCTGGGCATACCCGCGTATGGGATTTTAAACACTGTTTTTTTATGAACTTTTACTCAAGTCTATGGGAATGGGTGCCCAAGGCCAAAGAGACAATCATGAATCACATGAGGGTGAAAAATGATGCTATAACAGTGTCTCTATCTGATACAATCTTCTTGGGAACTCCATGCAACCTCACTATCTTCCGGACGAATATCAGAGCTACCTCAATATCTTCCGGATGAATATCATAGCTACCTCACTAGCTTAATTAGTAGACTTAACTACAATGAAATGAGCTACCCGACTCAATATTTCAACCACAACCATAATGAATCATGTTGCTTTGATTCCCTCGACAAACCTAAAATTAAGTCCATGAAAATAGCCTCCCCTTTTCATTATGAAATTGGAATCAACTGTAACAAACCAACTAGATTCTTGCACTCTGCTTTTATCTGTTGACAATACAAACATCTCGCAAAAAACTCAACCAACTCTTTCTTCAATTTTGACCAATGATAGAAATTATTAACTATTGTTAAAGTCTTCTGATATCCCGGGTGACATGAATATAGCTTGACATGAGACTCCCTTAAGATAATATTCTTGAGCTCACCGCTATCAGGCACATAAATCATGTTCTTGAATTTGAGCAAGCCACTTGTTGTGAGATGATACTCCTCACCCCTATTACCTTCACCTTGATTTTGTAACCTATGCTTCAACTACTGATACATATCATCATGTTGTCCTTCCTGTAAGATATGCTCCTGAAAATATGTCCCAGAATAACTCACTATTGCAATGTGATTCATCTAAAATCTCCTACTGAGATCATATGCAACCATGTTGATATACCGAATCTCGAAATCAAACTCATTGAGAGTATCCAACCATCTATATTTACTAAAATTCAGTTTAGGTTGGTGAAAAAAGTACCTCAGTCCACTATGATCACTCATCAGAATAAACCTCCTGCCAAGAAGATAATGCCTCCATATCTTCAAGGTATGAATGATAGCTTCCAACTCAAGATCATGAGTCACATAGTTCTACTCCTGCTCATTCAACTTCCTTGACTTGTAGCATACCACCTCTCCTTCCTGCATCACGACTCCACTAAGTACTCTCTTGCAAGAATCTGTACATACCACGAACTCCTTATCAGGATATACAATATTCAATACTATATAATTTGTAATCATATGCTTCAATTGCTCAAAAATAACTGCACTCTACTCGGTCCATTCAAATTTCTCTCCTTTTCTCTACAAAGATGTAATAAGGTAGGAAGTTTGTGAGGAGTTCCTGATGAACCACATGTAATAAGCTGGTAGTCCCATGAGTGATCTGACCTCATCCACATTCCTAGGAGCTAGCCATTCCATGATATATTTGATATTTTATGGGTCCACTACTATAGATTCCTTGGAGGCAACATGCCCCAAGTAATGAACTTTAGTTTAAAAGGGACTTCATTTACTAAGCTTGGCATACAACTGATGCTCCCTCAATAATCTCAATACTATTTCCATGTGCTCGGAACACTCTTCCTTATTCTTATAATATATAAATATATCATCAATAAATACTATCACAAACTTGTACATATAAGTATGCAACACACGGTCCATTAAGCACATGAAAGTAGTTGGAGCATTAATAAGACCAAAAGGAACCACCACAAACTCATAATGCCAATACCTGGTATGGAAATCTAGTCTTCCAAATATCTTATTCTTTGGTGTGCACCTAATGATATCTTAATCTCCAATAAATCTTCCAAACCATTGTTGTTCCCTTCAACTAATTAAAACAAATCATCAATCCGTGAGAAAGGATGATTGTTCTTGATCATCACCTTGTTCAATTGCCTGTAATCAATGCACAACGTGAGAGTACCATCCTTATTCTTCACAAACAACACTAGTGCACCCAAGGTGATACACTTGGTCTTATGTATCGTTTATCAAGCATATCCTTAAGCCGCAACTTCAATTCTACAAACTCTAGAGTGCTCATCCTGTAAGGTGCCTTTGGTGTTGGTGTTGCCCCTATTACCAACTCAATAGATAAATACACCTCCCTATGAGGTTGTAACTCTAATATATTTGCTGGAAATAAATAATGAAAGTGTTACAAAACATGCTACCTCTTCAGGACTTTAGCATCCTCAACATCCTTCCCCTTGTCACTGGAAACATGCACTACAAATAATACACACCCTTTCCTACAAATGTGCTTATATTTCATAGTTCTAACCATTCTCAATGATGTTATTATTTCCCTTCAATATTATGTTCTCTCCATCATCATCCAAGCACTCAGTAACCTTCTCATAAAAATATACCTTGGTACTATGATTGAAAAACCAATCCATACCCAAAAGCATATTGTATGATCCCAAAGGAAGCACATTTAGATGTAATGATCTAGGCATGCCATTCAACTCAAATGCACAAGATATTACCCAATGATGAAATTTTTTCTTGGTCCTTGTAGCCAACTGCACCAACCAAGATTCAAAATGGACTTATTTATTCAAGCCACACTTATCCACCAGGTTAGGACTAACATAACTATAATTAGATACAAGATCAATCAAAATGGAAAAAACTTGATTACGAAGCTTACCTTCCATCTCAATAATGGATTCCTGATGGTACGCTTGCATATTATCAAGCACTGCCTAGATCCAAGGATTTTCTACCCAACATACCCAGTTGTCTGTGCCTCTTGAGCACTATAAATCTTAAGTCTCCCACCCTGATACAATGAACAATCATTATTGTGATTATAATTGCCACAAGTCAAACACTGAAATGGTTCCCTGCCACTATCTTTATTCTTCTTCTCTTCAAGCTGAGGCCCATGTCCCTTCTTAGTTGTACCAGCCTTCCTGTAATGGGCCACATTTTCTTTATCACCTACATGCTGAGGTCTTTCCGACTTTAGAGGCCATTTTACTTTAGCCTTCTTGTTCCCTTTCCACTCACGCTTAAAATTTTGATAATAATTATTCAATTTCCTAATGATTTAATCCAATTTTCAAGGCTCATCATACTCAATGTAATCCTTAAATTTTAATGGAAGTCAAATGATGAATATTTAAACCTTCATATTCTCATCCTTGAGGTACAACTCTAGAAATTTAGTCTTGTACTCTTCATCTATCATATACCCCATCTTCAGCTCATAGAACTCCTTAGCCTTTCCACCATAATATCTCTCAAACAACTACTTCTTTCTGAAGAGTCTTTTAAACTTATGCCAACTCAAATCCTCTTGTAAGGATGATGGAAATGATGACCATGATGTATATATTACCCAAAATTATAATAGTACCCATAACCACTACCTATCCTGTCAAGTGTATCCAACCATCTGCCACCTCTGACCGTGTCATCCGTGTCCAACCTATATCCTGGTCGATAACTATTACCATATGCCCCATTAGTCCTTTCTTCCTATATATAATTGATCCATGGTTGTCCCTATCTCTACAAAACTGATAAATTCTAAAAGATCACTACATCGAATTCTGCTTGCTTTTCTCGAGCTTTGTCAAGCCTTTCCTGTGACTCAATTATCGTTTCATTATCTTCCTTAAAAATTATGGTTTCTGCATGTAGACTTCTCGAGAGTATATGTTATGTCAGAAGAGTAGTCTTCGCCTTACTTCTTAGCTAATCGATAAGGTTAGTCATGTGAATTGTAATCCACCATTATACTCGTCATCTATTGTCTTCTACTTCCTACAAACATACATAATCAAAACCATACCTTAGTTAAGTTCAGGGGAGGCTACCTCGTCTGCACAAATATGTCTAGATTAGCAGTATATACATACACACGCACACACACAGATATATATATATATATATATATATATATATATATATATATATATATATATATATATATATATATATATATATATATATATATATATATATATCTATATATATACATATACATATACATATACAGAGATATATACATACATATACGAGATATATACATACATATATACATATATATATATATATATATATATATATATATATATATAATGACACCAACATATCAACATCATGCATGATAGCTCAAATTGTAACACCAACTATATACATGAAAACCATAGCCACTATAATGCATGGATACGATTGACATGCATGCATAAAATTCACATCCCGCCCATCCAGTCCAACTTTCTGAACTTGGAAGCTTTGATACCAATCTGTAATCTCCCCTCTCACATTTACCTACTTTTACAAGCTCCCTGGGGTAAATGTGACGTGAGGGCTGCTATGACATGACCAAACCTCCTAGTTCTAGTTATGGTAGTGGGGATGAAAAATAAAAAACTATACTGACATCCCTTAGAGACCACAAACCATTCAGAAGGCTGCATACCAACCTAGGTGGTCAATCCTTGAGATGGGACCCCTTTTCACTAATCTAGCACCCCAAATGCACACACAAGGAAAGGGTGCAGTTATATGCCTCCAACCGCACACATGTGCCTTCCTCCATGTAGTTATGGCCTAAATTACCCTGTTGTATGGCCTAAATTACCCTGTTGTGAGCCAACAGTCCCGAGATATGAGTCATGTTTCTAGGGTAGCCTCTAGAGCACTACCCATAACTTACGGTAACTTTCTAGAATCACGTTAATCATGACGACAATGCTAAACATTCAAACTTGAAGCAAGAACATGACCTATACTGCCTAGAACACACTAGAAATTTCGTCAAACATGTGGTAAACATGTTATTTATAGGTCATGAATGCATATATGATCCTAAATATCTAAACTTCATCTGAGAATCACCACAAATGTCTAATTCCCTCTCAAGTATTTGCAACAACACTTGTTAGCCCATGCATTCATCAACCATTAAATTACTTATTAAATCATGAACAAGAGTCATAACTAGAGCACATCATATAACCAACCTATAACCAACAAATAATAAGCATAGAAACCATGGAAACCAATCATCAAATCAACATAATAACAAGTAAAAGTGCTCATAAATCACAATAGGAAAAATAACTCTTATTAACATATGTAATATCCAACCAATTCAGGGACTTCCATGTACCACCCGACCATAGATTGAGTTGAACCAAATATTTCTTTAAACCATTCATGGTCATGCCATATTCCAAGCATGAATGTGGGATCCCATGGGAGAAACTAAGACAAAAAAAATGAGTGGCTCTAGAGCTTAAATCACATCCACCCTCAAACTCTTGTGATCCCACCTAAACTGGTCCCAAGATCACAAAACCAAACCAAACTTGGATTCCTCAAAAAATTTCACCATACCTTGAGGAATTTTCCTATCTCCACCCACCTATGGAGGTATTCTAAGAGAAAACCATCTCCACCCCAAACCCTTGGGAATTTTCCTGAGACCACCTCACCCAATTCCAAAAAATTTCAGAAATCCAAAGCTAAACTGAGAATAAATCCTATCACACCATGTTATCCAAGAAATGGAAAGGCAAGGATGAAACCATTGTCAAACTAAGAAAAGCCCATGCAAATGAAAAAAAATGAACCAAATAAACACATGCATGAACCATACATTCACACCTCAGCTAAGAAATCATAGATGCAACCTATTATCTACAAAATCTTACCGTTGAAGCTATTTATCCAACCTTCTACTTAATTTCCCTTACTTGTCCTTTGCTTTCCTTTTCCTTCCTTTTATTGCTTGTTTTCTCCTCTTAGAGCTCTCTCTCTCTTTATCACTTGATCCAGGCTAAAACTGACAAAAGTTATGAATTGGTTCTCTGATGCTTTTTTATTATTGATGTCTCCTTTTTTCTTCATTTTCCTTCATTTTTCTTCTAATTTCCTTAGCATGCAAATATGCATCTCTTTACCTCCATTTTCTTCTATTTTCCTTTATTTTCATAGATAGATGCCAATTATTGTCTCTTTCCATTTTCCAATTCCTTCGCCAATTTCCATAGCCATTAATGAACCCAAAAGTGATTCCCACTATATTTATTTCCCAGCATTCAACTTGGAATAGGTGTCGCATGACCTTGATCTTATTTTTCCTTTATTATTGTTTATTATATTAACTTTAACCTGAGGTTGTTACAAAAACAAAGATGACTTCCATTATTCTGACATAGGAATCACAGGTTTTAGAGATCTTGCAAATGGAGTTCTAGTAGAGTCTCCTAGGGAGTCTATGAGGTCCCCAAAATCAAAATAAGGAACCAACGTTTCCTCCACTCGACATAGACGTGCATCCATATCATTGATATTAAATCTCACATTTCAGAGAATTCTCTTAATATCCTCCAAAATCGAGAAGGTGTTGTAGTTATGAGCCTATTTTTTTTAAGAACTAAGTGCAATAAAGAGTCCAACTAAAACCACATAGATAGGGATTTCAAGAAAAACACTAATTTTTCATCATTTTACCAAGATCTGGGCTCCCTAACCAACTAGCATCGTTGACCTTTGACTATGAGAAATAGGGATGACCCCCAAAATCCTTTTATTCTAGAAGTAGAATCTCCCTACACACCTCTAAGGGTACAACATTGAAGAAAGAAGCAATTGAGTCCCTTGCAATCTGATGACTTTGTTTGACCCCCCATTGACCAAAACCACCGCGGCGACTTATCAATTGTTTTCGGGGAGCCATAACTTCTAGCACCAAGAGAAGATATAGACAACCAACTGAAGAGCCACGTTTAACAAAATAAACAAAAGTGTGAACCAATGAATTTTAATACCAGACCCCAGGACAATAATATCATCCCCGAAAAACTAGAATAGAGGATGAAAAAAAAAATTGACCAGTGATGAACCCACCTAGGACTACAAATTCAACCCTAGCTACCGAATTGCAAGGACTGAGTGTGCAGTGATACCCAAGTTGCCAGGACTCTCACAGTAGAGGCTAAGTATTCAGAACAAAACAATCAAATGTGGAGATTGAAGATTATAACTTCTAACCACCCATGGCAGATACCTTGACAGGAAATACAAGGGATAATTACTGAAATTATATTCTATGAACCAAAAATGAACCCATTGAAAAAGAAAATACCAAGTCTCATAACCATAATGAAAAATGGCCAGAATACTAGTAGTCGTAAACCAACACCGGACAAGGGTACGAGATACCTAGGATTTTCTACTTTGAGAGATGTGAATTCGATAAAACTGCCACAAATTAAAAAATTTGCCATTGTAGTGTAGAGTGAAAGAAGAAAAATAAATCCATGGGAACATAAAACCAACCACCATGGATAAAACCAATTGCAAGAAAAATCCAGAACCTCCAAGAATCACCGCCACAATGAACATGGCAAGGGGAATATAATATACACCATAATCTATACCATAAAAATCTTGAAGCAAGTATCAATAAGACCATAAGTGTGAGGGTTGGTGGCATACCTCACCTCCTCTGTAACTCGCAGGTTCACCTCGCCACCCCACACGCATGAATTTAACTTGAGGGGAAATTAGAAGTTTTTCGCAAATCCCACCTCCATCAAATTTCCACGTCGTGAGCATTAATCTCCAAATTTCCAGCCTCAACGTAAGCTTCAATGGATTAATTAATGTGATTATAAGAAGCGTCAATGACACTCCCATCGGGGAAACCTCCATCCTAGGACTCTTTGTTTATTTCCACGCACTGTTGTATAAGATGAATGTCCTTAAGCATATGAAAGCAAGACCATGGTTCATCGAAATTAAGGTTTTAACGCTTACACCTAAAATTTTCTAGTACTAGGACAACCACCCTATTCCATTCTCTTCAAGTATGGTGAACAATAACATAGTAGAACTTTGATATCAAAGCATTGATACTAGAAACAACATCCTCCATACACCAACTGTGCACCGTTTTGTGAACATGTTTCCTGTTTAAAATTTTTTGGATGCATTGAATTACTACCTGTAAATCACCATCCACCTATAGTAATAAAAAAAATTCCTGGATAGCAATAACGAGACCTCTCTCCACAACCAAAAATTCGGTTAAATTCTTACTAGCAATCCCACAATACATCGAAAAGATTCGCAATGGAAAATAATGTTTGTCCCAGAAAATTTCTCCACATCCAGCAATTCCTGAGTTCCCTTTCGAGGCCCCATCAAATATCAACTTGAGGAAGGATATCGGGGGAGGAAAATAGGAATTAGAAATAGAAGGATGCAAAACTTTCGCCAAATATGGTGAAGTCAAAGAGAGTTTCTTCATCCAAACAATGTATTTAATTTTTATTTTCTTTCCTTGGGAAGAGAAAAACGAACATCGTCATCTGCGAGAGCAAAAAAGACACCAACATCTTAATTTTTAGGATTATAATAATTGTTGTACACCATATTTTGGGTAGTTGTAGAGCATACACTAATATTATAATAAATTTTTTACTTCTAGAAATAAATGTTATTATGTAGATATTAACAATATTGATTTTAATTATATTTATATATATATATATAGTTTGTTTTATTACATTTTTAGGTGTGTAAAGTTTGGAATAAGATTTATAAAATTTTAATTTAATTATCAATAACTACTCGTATATACATATTAATTAATTGACTAGTAAATATTTATAGGCATCAATCTAAATATCAAAACATATGACACATTTCCAAGATTATAAAAAATAATTACGACTAACCAAATTCTAGCTCTATTTTAAATTATTGTTATTAATTATAAAAATAATTAATATATAAAAACATATATACATTTAAAAACATGTAACAAGATCCTTAACCATGAAGATTCACCCCCAATTTACCATGGATATCCTTAATGTGCAAATAGGCTTTGTTACTATGTTATGGGACAATACCATTTCTTATCAATACCACATGCCCAAAAATGCATAATCCATTTCTTATGGCACTTGTTTGATATAACATTTTTTTTAATTAATTAATTTAATTAAAAGTGCGAAAAGGACATAACTAATTGTGAGATAAATATCAGCCTTTGAGTTATGACTATTAGTAAGCATATTCTAGAATATTTCATGGAGGTTAAATCCCCACCATTCACCTAATAATTATTAATAATTAAAATAAACTATTCCAAAATTCCAAAATAAATATGCCTATCAACATAATTAGGTGTATAGTAGAGATTTAACCGCCATATAATACCCATAAATTGGTCTCTTCCGTTTCACATTTGCACCCATGATTTAGATACTATCTTAGGAGTTGTCGTAGGACCGAAAGAGCATCAAACTCCTTATGCTATTTATTATGTAAGAAAACATTGGTCTCATGCAGAGTTACATTATAATATAACAGAATATGAGTTTCTTGCAATTACTTATGTTATTAATAGGTTCAGACATTACCTTGTTGGGTATGAAACCTTTGTACATACGAATCACTCTACTATTTGATAATTAATGAATAAACCAATAACTAATGGTAGCTTTAATAGGTGGATTTTTTTAGTAAAATAATTCAACATTACTATATTATACAAGCCTAGAAAGGAAAATATAGTAGTTGATTTTCTTTCTTGAATTCAAAATGAAAGCAAAGATGAACTAACTCTTGTAGATCATAGTTTTCCTTATGAAACTTTGTTTTCAAGTGACTACTAAAACCTCTTGGTTTGCAAATATTGATAAATACTTAGCCACATGAAATTTTCCTCAAGAAATTCCTCCAAAATAAAAGTAAAGGATTATCCGACTGAGTGCCCCATATTCTTCGATTGATGGAGAAATTTACCACAAGCGACTTGATCTATAATCAAAAGAAGTGATAGAGAAGACGAAGTATTGGATATACTGAAAGCATGTCATAATGAGCCACGTGGAGGAATTTTTTCTAATAGAATAACTAAATATAAAGTCCTTCTCTTGATACTATTGGCCTACCCTTTTTAACGATGCCAAAGAATATGTCAAAAGATGTGATAGCTATCAAAGGATAGGTTGACGAGTTCAATCAAATGAAATTTCCCTACAAATTTAAGTACTTATAGAACCATTTGAAAAATGGGCTTTATATTTTTTAGGCTTAATTAATCCAATGTTTAAGAAAAAGAGGTATATTCTTGTCTGTATTGATTACATTACTAAATGGGTAGAAGTTAAACCTTTAGTTTGTGCCACTGAAAATGTTGTTGTTCATTTTTTATTTGATGATATTTTCACTCGATTTGGTGTCCCAAGAGATATTATTACAGATCAGGGAGCCTAGTTTATGTCTAGGCTCAAAGGAAGCTGAATGGACAAAAGGAGTCCAAGTGACCTTGGAATGTGGAATCCAAGGGTCACCACATTGTATTGTAAATGCACATCTATGGTTAATGGAAAAGCAACTCACACTTATCTTTCTCCTTATGTGTGTTTACCATGCATGTGTTTAACATGGTATCAGAGAGCAGGCCAGGCCCTAACACTTTTGGATTCTGTTAGCTCCATTTTTAGCCATTCTTCTTATTTCATTGCTGCGAATTTGCATCTACCTACTCTATTTTCTGTGTGTTTTCCAGGCCTGTCAATAACATCCACTCATTAATTGTGTGTAATAATTCAGAGCATTGGTTATTCGACATCAAATTGGTATATATGCAGCTGCCAACTCTGCACACTCCATAGACAACGCTCCACACTATCCCACTGACCTCTCAGCGAGATTCATGTTAGGTTCATTGCCCTACTTCTTCTCTATGCTACTGTGTGTAATGCCTATGCTGCGTGTTGAAACATTTTTGCATTGCTTCCTTTGCGTTGAAAGGAGTGTTACTTCTCAGCTTTGGGTGCTTGTGATTTTGAGAGTCTCTAGTTTTTCTTTCCATTAAATTCCATTTGTTAACAAAGCTATTCCAACTCCTAGAAACATATATACTATATTTATATACAAATATATGTCTGTGAAGCTGAGTTATATCTATCATAAGCTTTTTCTTGACGAGGACTTCACCATTAGTAGATGTGTTCACTAAAGCTCTATGAGGATATTAATTTGGTTCTAGATATTTTTCAAGGCATTGATTGATTTAAGCTGGAATTTATCATTTGCAGAAGGTTTTTGGTAAAGAAATTGATATTTTTCATTTTAGTCGGCATCTTGAACCAGGTTGAAGCAGAAAAAAACAGAGACCACGTTGAAGAGAAATTTATATTTTCTCTCCAACCTCTCAATACTTATATTGATGCTGCAGATGGCTATGAGGTGAATATGTCTTTCCATGTGCTTTTCATAGTAGTGTTTGCTGTCCTGCGGATAATAGCTTCGGATAACAAGTCCAGGAACGTAAACGAGAATATATCTGAGGAATGTGTTCGTTGATTGAAGCGTTGAACTTGATTGATATGTGTGTTCAACATGTGTTGAATTTGTAAGCAATTGAATGGTAGCATCTGCCATTGAGGGAATTCATCCATGCCCATAATTTGTTTCTAGAATTGTTAATTTTCCTAGCCGCAATGTCATGAGCACAGAAAAGGAAAAGTGACCCTCAGAATTATAGATCATCGCCAGAAGAGAGGAGTCTACTATCTGGTATGTGTGTTTGAGTAGTTTCTCCACCCACAACCATTTTTTTCCAGACCCGGTTGCATGCTACCTCTGCTCGACATACCACTCCTCCCGCATGTCCATGGTAATTCCTCGGCCCTCGACACCCAACTCTAGCCTTGGCTCCAGGATTTCCATACATAGTTTCTCTAGACAACACCCCCCATCTTAAATATCGATTGTCAATAGAGCCTTTATATGCAAGCTGCTACAGGTATACCACGCAACTGGTTCGGCTCCCTTTGACATCAGAAGAAACAAAGCTTTTGAGCGTGTTGCGAAGGCAACAGGTCATTGAGCCTTCTGAAACTATTTGACTGTGTAACAGGAAATTGTGTGTGGAAAAAATGTTGTGTGTTTTTTATGAGATAACTATCTAATCATTAACCTCTACATCCTTAAAGGTGCAACTATTGAAGAAGCGATTGAAGAAGCTTCACTTCGGGTTGTGGCAAAGTGGATTCTCCTTCAACGCCTCTTTGGCAATAACATTTGGTGTTGATAATAGCCCTTCTTCATATTTGAAGTGGATCAAAGATTTCAGATCTTCAGAAAAAATCAAAGGAAGATCACTCCTTTGGCATCGTAATAGAAGCATTGTAACACCATAGTATATGCTCCTTAAATAATTGTATGCTATTAAAATTAGTTGAAAATTTTGGTTGGCACGTATATGAAGTTTTATTGGAGTGAGTTGGTATTATGTATGGAGTATAATATATATGGTGAATGGTGTATATGCTAGTTTTTTTTTAAAAAGAAGACATGTATGTTTAACAAAAGCCATGATGAAGTATACATGTGCCTTGTGTTCATTCATGGTCTATATGTGTTGAAGCATGAGTTAAGTGTTGGAGCGTGAGATAGAATTGTGGTTTGCGGAAGTGGACCACCCAAAACTCTAAGAGCCCTCATAATCATCAAGACGACTCCTTTGTTAGAGCACTTAGATATTGCAATAATCAACCATTGGTTGGTGGAAAGTTAAAAAAAATAATTTTAAATATAATCTCCATTCTGATATATGAGATATTTATTTCATCATTGTATGATAGTTTGGTACACAACTGGTATTCTGCATATTTTTGGAATCCTCGATATTCTTCATCTAGCCTTTGCTAGAACCTCCAATAAGATTGTTAAGCCTTTTGCTTTTTGCTGAAACAATGGCCAAAATTGATTGAATATTAGAGTTGTTGAATACTCTAATACACTCCAATATTGATGGGATGGTTAAAACCATCAAAGCCTCTCTTTTTGACATTAATTTCTATTTTCAAAATCCACATGAGAAGATTGAATTTTTGCAGCTTGAATCTCAGCTTCAACAAGAAAAATTACAACAGTGGAGTCATCATTCTAAACTTGTTTCTATTCAAAAATTTGAAACAGACTCCTATAAGCAGCAAGTGAATAATGTTGTAGTCGATTCACATTCAAAGCTTATTTCAAAAGAAGATTTGTATGCAGATGCATATGTTCACACTTCACTTCCCAAGCCCATCATCAGACCTTGGGAAGAGCTTGTCCATAACAAGCACATAACATGTCTTGGATATGACAAGGATTTGTCCTTTCATATTCCGAACTACTCCAAGCATATTCAATTTTAGAGTGCCAGATTTCTTCATGACAGTTCACCTTCAGCTGCTCTAGATCCTGCTCCTCTTCCAAAGCAGTAACAACAAATTAAAAAATGGCAACACTGTGATCGAGTTGGCCATATGAAAGATCACTGTTTCGATCTTAACCCATGTAAGCACTGTGGTCGGCACACTCATTCTTCACACAGATGCTTTAGAAACAAGCCTCCTGCAAGAACAAAGATTCATCTTGGATGGATCGCTTCTTGGAAATGGGCATCAATAGCCAAGAAGACGTTTAAGTCGTATGTCAGAACTTGTTCTCGAATATTGAACAATCTTACAGTTGAGTTTTCACCATCATCTCACCTTGTACCTGACATGGGGGAAAATGATGGCCATCTACAAGCTTCGAAGCCACATCAAGCGAGCCTGAGCCACAACTTGTCATTCTAGATTCAAAGTTGTATCTAGATACACAGATGCCCATGAGCATGCCCTTGGTTGCTGGACAACCTTAAACCATCTATGCGAGGTTGATATTCTTCCTCTTTAAAGAATTTAGGACACTTCCTCTAGGAGAAGACTTCAGCTTCTTGCCAGTTTTGGAATAATTCTAGGAAATGCATTAAGCATTCCAGATTTGGTGGTCATCCTTAAATCATCATAGGTTGTAGACCTCCCTTCTTCTAGGTTGAATGTCTCCCTCTTAAAAATGAGGGACACTAACTCTAGTAGAAGACCTCATCTTCTTGCCAGATTTGGAAGAGTTCTGGGAATTGCACTAAGCGTTCCAGTGTTAGTGGTCATCCTTAAACCACCTCTTTATGCCAACATTTCAGAGAGATCATTCAACCTAAGAGCTACCATGTATACTTTGTAGATTTGTATTATAGCTCTCTTCTTGGACTCAAAAATACCTCTTAGGATTAAGGGGGGGAATGTTGGACACCTAATCCTATATGGGTAGGTGTGGAAGCCGAATGGACAAAAGGAGTCCAAGTGACCTTGGAATGTGGAATCCAATGGTCACCACATTGTATTATAAATGCACATATTTGGTTAATGGAGAAGAAAATCATGCTTATATTTCTCCTTATGTGTGTTTACCATGCGTGTGTTTAAAAGAAAGTATTCTCCATATGTTCCACAAGGAAATGGACAAGTAGAATGAAAAGATAAAGTCCTTGAATCCATCCTAAACAAAATAGTGCATATGCATCACAAATATTGGGTAGATATGATTTTATAGGCACTTTGGGAATGTTGGATAACATGGAGGAATACTACTAGACATACACTTTATGAATTTAGATATGGAAATCAAGTCTTTCTTCCCATAGAATTTCAGATAAATGCTTCAAACGAAAACTATATTGGGATTGGATCTTTAAGAGGTGAAACAACAAATGTTGGCCCAACTCAATGAGCTAGATGATATATGACAAGATGTAATTTAGAGAACCATATCATCCAACAACAAAGGACAAAGTGGAATGAAAAAATTATCAAAATGAAGAGATTCAAACAAGGTGATTTGTCTCTCTTGTTTGTTCTCAATTTAAGGATTTTAAAGGGAAGCTTCAAACACATTGGTTGAGCCCATATGAAATTTAGATAGTCTTTGTGAATGGATCAATGAAAATTAAGACCATTGATGAGGAGGATACTTCTTTTCTTGTTAATGGACATACAATAAAATTATATCAAAAGCCCTTAACACGAGAGAATTTATTCAAAATTTTCTTTAGCATTCCGAGATGAGTTAATAAACAAGGAAAATTTCTTTCATCTATCTAACTCTATTTACGTTTCCTAGTTTCATTTAAATTAATAATAAGAAGAATAAATAAACAAAATTACAATTGTGAAAACCAGGTTACTAGTACATTTGTACATAATAATGTTTGAAAACCATGGATTTGGTAGAAAAAATATTCTTTTTTTTTTAGGTCATGATAAATTTTTTTTGGTGTTTTTCTATTTGTTTCAGTACGCTAATTTGTATCAATCAACAGTAGCATCCAAAGCATCAGAGAATCAAAATTTCAAAGTTTCACAACTCATGTTTCAAAGAATGACAATCTACAGGAAATTGTAGACTTTCCATAGCTATTGGATGTCCCTAAAAAATGATGTATATCCAAATCAATTCAAAGACTGATCTCATGAATTTTATCATAAAGAAACATGAACTAGAAGATTCATCAAATATCTTCCTAAGAAGACACACATTATAAAATGTGCAACAAATTTTCAAGGTACCGACACCAAAGTTTCCATCAACACCTAATAGCCCCACTCCAAGCATAAAAAAATCATCGAAATCCAACCAAAGATAACACAAAAGTAATAAAGTTTGGATTATTTTTATTAAAGGGATTACAAAGCTTAGAAAATATGCACACAAAAGTAGATACATAGCAAGGGCTCAAAAGGCATAAAATCCATTCTTATTAATATGATAGCATATAAGTTCATGATTTCCATGATACATGATTTTCCAATATCTCTAATCTGATCCATCATATCATCATAATGAGAAGTTCCAAGAGACCCACCTTCTCGTTCTCAAGATTGATGATTATATAGGATGGATTTGATTTTCCATAATTATTTTCACCTGAAGTGTTGATGTCCTAAACCCATTTCACCATTCCACCATCTTTCCATTCCATTTTTAATAATTTCTTGTAATATCCCTTCCTGCTTATGATGTTGTAATTAATGCACATTAATATTTGGGTGGTAAACCTGAATTATATTATGTGACCTGTGCGCACATGTAAAGGTGTTAAATATACTTTGGGGCCAGCGTGCCTAGATATATATGCCTTTAAAGGTTGTGAGGTTGGAGATCCTTATTTTGTAATTAAGATGTAATTAAACATTTATTATTAATAAAATGAGGATGGTTGCAGAGCCCACTCCATGAAAAGAGTATGGGGGGCACAAATCTAGGGATAAGGATACAATGGGTATTATGGTCATCTTGGGGCCCATGTGGCTCTAGAGGGTTCCACATGGTGAAGTAAATATAGGCAGTTATAAAAAAAGTGAATGTGTCTGTGAGAAGTTATTTAGTTGATGACGTATTCAATATGGGCGACTGGGGAGTTAGGGAGTCTTGGGGTGGACTTTGGAACTGGATGGGTAGTTAGTGAGTCTCGACAGGACTCTGGAACTGACTTAGGTGTGGTTATTTAGTTAACTACATCGAATACATGCATCCTAGTTTTAGAGGTTGGTGATCTGGGAGCTTGATGGCTTTAAGAGTTTGTTGGCTCTAATTATGGCTTTGTGGGCATGGAGAATGTGGGGAAATTGGTTTAGATATAGCGAGTGAGTCCAAGTTGGGGCTCTGGAACTGGCTGCATAGTTATTATGGTTTTGGTTATTTGACAATTGGACGCCGTAACAGAAAAATATTGGAGTTATAGGCTAAGACCATTTTAGACAAACGTAAGTCACCCTGGAAGGTGGGAATCATCAAGGGACTCAGGCTATGCCATTTGGGTTCCAATCATGGGGACGCAGGCCTATGGATAGAGACTAAGGCTGCTGGGGTTGGTGCCATGCCTAGGTTTTAATTATTGGTTTTAAAATTGTTGTCTATGGAGTTACAATTCCAACTCGGGGGTGAACGATGGTTGATATTATGAATCACATGATTTATGGCCGGGTGGAACATGGAGAGCTTGTAGTCATTTGGAATTTATGCAGATAAGTGTTTACTATGCCATTTTTAACAATTTTTTTATGTTAAAACTCTAGTATTACTGTTCTATCTAATTTGATGTTGATGAACAATTAATTTTGTTGTGTTATTAATTACATTTATACGTGATGTATAATGCTTGCATGACATGTAGTACTACATTTCATAAAAATTATATTTTGTAGGCATTGAATAATAATCATGGAATATTTGAGTATATACACTTCTACAGTTAATTTAATTATGTTTAAGTAATACTGGCTCAGTGGTGTTTCCCGACTTAGAGCCAGGGATATTACAAAGTGGTATGAGAGCCCAATTACAACACTAGGTCTGAATTGGGCCAAATTTATAGGTTATTCACTATGTGTTTGATGAAAGTGGTATATGGTGGAAATAACAGGAATTTATATAAACTATATAATAGATGCCATCTAGGGATATCTAATAGAGTTTAAAGGAATTACATGTCAGAATTGATGGTTTTGGGGGCTTGATTGAGCCAAATCTGAGGTAGAATTAAAGAATTACAGGTTGTTCACCAACCGTTTAAAAAAGCCCCAATGATGAGAATGGTGTAAATTTACCTCAAAATCATATTACAGGTGCCAAGAAAAGCACAATGATGGTTAATTTGATTTAAGTGCAGGGTTGATTAGAGGGAATTAGCTAATTTTAGCCTCATAAAGCTATAATTTTGTGTGTAGGATATTTCCTCCATGAAAACGAGGGTTTATTTTTTTTTAAATATTAAATTTTCATTTACACATGCGCGCGCGCGCACACACACACACACACATATGAGAAACCCCATTATTATTATTTAAAAAAAGAGAGGAGTGGGGTGTGTTGAAATGAGGTAATGGTTCTAAAGGTGGAATTGATGCCTATTTTGGGGAGTATGGGTTGGATGGGGTCGAAATTGGTTATATTGAAGTACAAATATGAATTTTTGTACTTATATAATGTGTTACATATATAAGGCTATATACCTTTGAACCCCCACTAGATGCATTATGTACCTTGTGAAATGTTACGTTATAAGCCATATAAAGCTATGTGCATGAGTCTATATAAATTATAGGAATGGAGATCGGGGAAGGGATCAAGGGAAGAACCCATTTCTAACCCCACCAATTGAATTATACAATGTGGTGTTAGCCAAATTATCTGGGGTTCAAGCCAAATGATCAGAGCTTCGTGCGAGGCCCCACCAAGCGGGCTGCGAACTGTGACCATCGATGGCCAAGGGTAGGGTCATAGGCACACAGAAAATGTCATGAAAGAATCAGACCCGTGATGAAGACTTCAATCCACGAAACTATCATGTGGTAGAGCCACAAAGGTGACCTTGCGGGTGTTGATGTGGAGGTAGGATGCATGCCATGGGAGAGGCACTGATTAACATAGAGTTGGAACCTTGTTGGGGGGAAGCTGAAACCAAGATAGCAGACCCCCCCCCCCCCCCACTACTTTAGAATGGGGGAAGAGGGGATTCATGTTATATTATGAAACATTGGATTGTCAGGGGTGCTTATCACCATTGGATAATCTTGGAAGAACCCTACATGGGAACCATGATAGCAAACCACCCTTGACAAGTAAAAATGGGGGAGGGGTGAGTTTGTGTTTTAATGTGAAACATCATATTTTCAAGGGTGCTTATCACCGTTGGATGATCAGGATAGAACCCTGTAGGGGAATCATGAAAACATATCCCTCCCGCTCGGTGATGTTAGCAAGGAGGAGGGGGGTTTCGTGTTTTGATCAAAGTTGCCCAATGTTAAGCCCTTCGTCACCATTGATTAGTAGAAGGTTCAGTGGGGCCCTATACATATTATATAATGTTTTATAATGTTTAGTAATGTCGGTGTCGGTTCCATGCGACATGGAGGTGAAAATGGTAGGCCCATCCTATTATATTTTTAAACAATATATATATATATATATATTTTGATAATACATGTTTATTGTGGGGTATGGTGGACCCAATGTGGTTTATATATAAAAATGTGATAAATATCATAAATTTTGTGGTTGATGGAATATATCAAAAGTGCATGAACCCCCCTCAAACCAAATTTTAATGTATATTTAATATTACTTTAGCTATGGTTGGACTAGGGAGTGTGGTGGACCCCAAGGGCATATGATGGACACTGAAGTGTAAACCATGGTGCCATGTGAGCCAAGGTTGCCAGGTGGAATTTTAATAATGAATATATATATATATATATATATATATATATATATATATATATATATATATATATATTCATTCTCGAGGTTATAATGTAATCATATATGATTAGGTTACTTGCAACATGGATGAAAAAGAGGCAAGTAAGCCAATTCGCATCCAATGGGAACTAGAGGAAATCTTAGCAGAATGAAGGGGAAATTTCCAGCATAAATATAAAGGTATGTATGCTAGGTATATTTAGTACTAGTAGAGGGAAAGGTAGTTATATCCCTGTTGAGAATAGGAAGAATTTAAACTTTTAGAAATAGGATAAATTGAGAAAAATATTTTGCACTTCACAGGGCCATAACTTTAAGCCTGGAAGTTAGAATTTGATATATGACCAATTGAAAGAAATATTAATTCGATTTTATTACAACCACCCACCTAGAATTTTAATTGGAGGCCAAGAATTATTTAAAAATTTAAAAGAAAGTTACAGAGTGTGACAACCACATCTAAGGTTCTGGTATGAGCCACATTAAAAAAGGGATGTAAATATTTTTCAATGACTAAAATATTGGTTTTTACATGCATATATTGGTCCTGTTCGACTTGTGGGTTCCTCCTATCTTCATCATTCAGGAGAGCCACAATAAGCACTAGTAGGAGTACATGTTGTTGTAGGGGATGAGAGGTACTTCCTAATATCAATGTGACTGAGACTCTTGAAGAAGTTGAGCGTCACATGGAGGGGTTGACCTAGGGAATAATCGAGACTAGGGTTGATTAGATCCCGATGAGACTGCAATGCCATATTATTGGAGTACTTGGCCATATTGGCTGACTACTATTCAATATGGCTCGCGTAGCTTCCTGCTATCATGAGCATTATGAATAGTCTACTAGGATAATGGATATATAGCCATATTTTGACTACATTTACATTTTTTTGATATGACAAGTCGTGTGGCCATTTGTGTCTCGGGCACAGATTTTGTAAAAATAAACTTTGATATATATATATATATACCTATCTACATTTCTTATGCATTCTGTTATGTTATTCAATGTATGTGAACTTAATTGAATTGAATTTACATATGCCACAAATGTATGTCTAAAACATGGTTTGCTAATGCATCTGTCAATGAGTTTAGATTCCTAGAAATGTGTTGATATTGAATAAATCAAATTGTCTTTCCAAAAGGTGAACCCTTAAGAACATGTGAAGCATAGTTGGACTTCTAAATGAATATACATTAGTCATTTGTATTACTACAAGTTGTGAGTCAAGTATGATAACTATACAGTTGAAACCATGTGAAATAGCATTAGAGAATAGGTTGATCACTGCGTTATAATCAACAATATTATTTGTAGAGAGACAACAAAAAATCCATTATAAAATCACTAACTCACCATTTAGGGAATATATAGCCCATGCTATGGAAGAAAGGTTCTGAGTACTAAGACTACCACCATCATCATAACCAATATATGGTTGGAGGGATGTTGACATCTGCAAACCAAATGTATACAAGATTAATAGAAACCATAGGAAACTCCAAAGGGAACACACTACAAACACACTCAACACACCTATATACAATATGTACATAGTGAACTAAGAAAAAATGACTTAAGCATAGTATTTTTTAAGGTACAACCAATATCTAGGCTGCACTAATGGAACTCAATCGAAATAAACAAGCTTGTAAGCCCCTTTATCAAGAAAATGTTTAACAATATATGGTCTTAGCCACATTGGATTGAGCTTTATCGACCCTTATTTTTTAAAATCTTGATCATATAACATGATAAGGCCACCTTCTAAGAAGACACGACGCTTGAGACTCTTTTCGTATTGCACCTTAATGTGTTTTTTATGGGCCTTAATAGCCATTGCAACATCACACCAGGTTTCATCTAAGCGTGTTAGATGTAAAATTCACTCTTATTTTGCAGAAGTGGCAGGAAGGAGATCTATAGCAAGTTTCAAAGACAAAATTTCACATTCAATCAAAAGGATTGATTCTAGATCATATACCAACTGGAATGGTGTAAACCCAGTAGCAGTCCAGACATAAGTTTGATATGCCCACAAGGTTGCATAAAATATCAGATGTTAGTTTGATTTATCAAACCCTATCATACATTGAAGAATTTATTTCAAAATTTATTTATGGCATCAAATTTCCCATTCGCCTGAGGGTCTTTTGGAGTTGAAATCTCAGGGGGGAGGCTCAACTGGGTAGTCAGTTTAAACATCATGTAGTTACAAAAATGTTTCCCGTGATCTGTAACTATGGCTTGTGGTAAAAAAAAACTTTATAATAACATGAATGAAAAATAAAAGAGCATTTGTTTCACCAGTATTATTGTATTTAGGCATCGCCTCAACCCACTTAGTAAAATGGTCCACTGCCACAATAATGTATCCATGCCCCCAAATCGAGTGAGGGTTACATGTCATGAAATCAATGCCCCATTTAGTGAAAGTTACAATGATGATAACAAGGTGGAAAGGAGTGAGTGGGACACAAGATTTATGATCATATATATGGAAGGTGTGACACTTATGGACCACGAGGCTGCAGTCGCGAAACATAGTAGGCGAAAAGTAACCAACACACAAAATATTTTGTATAGTGGTGTAACCTGACACATTTTCACCACATGCCCTAGCATGGAATTCATTTATGACTTTCTTGGCCTCCTCATGAGTGAGGCACCTTCAAAAAATTGTATCGATACCACGACAATAAAAGGTGTCACCAATTGTAATATAAATTTTAGCTTAATATCATATACGTTGTTGGTCAAAGCGAGAGGTATCAAACTAGAAATTATGGGTTTGGATATATATGATAATGTCTCCATACCATGGGTGAGATGATAAAATCAGGAACATCGACTTGTTTGGAATAGAATCGTCAAACATTGTTTCAACATCGATTATGAAAAGCTCGCATATCAACTCAGAAAAAAACTAAGGATTTATTCAGCTTGGATTTAATAAACTCCAAATTGAAATCCTAGAGGATGACAATCAATTTGGAGTATTTCCCCCCCTAAAAATTAGCATGACAAGATGTATGTCATTGGGTTGTAGTAAAAATCGACCATAGTCTTACGAAGCAGGATATAGTGGAAAAACCTTTTAACAACTTGGACAACTGCCAAAACTAACTTTTCGACATGAGTGTATTTGATCTCAGTATCATAAAAGTTCTGAATCAAATAATAAATAGGATTTTCAATCCCTACATTGTCCTCTTGTACCAATACACTAGTGATGGGAGTAGTTTCAATGATGAGATAGAGGAAGTAATTGCGTTGGTAATCTATGGGATACGACAAGGATGTACAAGTCCGAACATATTTCAAGGCATAGACCGCCTTTTGGGTCATGTCATCCCAATGGAAGGGAAACACTTTCTTTAACAAGCGAGTAAATCCTTAGTTTAATTCGGTGTAGATGGGAATGAACAATATCCATAGAAAGTTAACCTCCCTAGTGCCAATTTTTTATATGAGATTTAAGATTGCAGACAAAAATATCTCCCCTAGAACTAGTGGATTGGTCTAGAACAACATAAAGTAAAGAATATAGAGTTTCCCTTAGAGAAATTGAGAGATGGAAAGAGGCCTACTTAGAATTTGTCTCAAGATTTACTTTCATCCTGTATTGTAAGCTCCAATCCTAGCTATGATTCCTATAATTAGAACCCGCACATGCAATCAAAACAAGCCAAGTATTTACAACATATACATATCATAATTCATTCACTTTATTCAATGAATCAATGAGGCATTGAAATATATGAATGTAAACATAACATATCACATATAGGAAAATTATATACTCTTTGTATTAATAGAAATAGAAAAGATATTACAAATAAAGATAGTGTTGATCTTGTAGAGATATCCCCAATTTGACCTGTCCTTACTTATCACAAATCACACCTCAATGTCACCCTATTGTATGAATATGATGACTCAATTAGATTTAAGACAACAACATGAGGGCATGCTCAATCTCCAAAATCCAACCCTGATGTTGTGGATTGCAGTAAATATAAAGGAGAGTGTGGTAGTTAAGGAATTCTTATCCATTTACCAATCTAGGGTTGAGATCCACTTAATATGGGAGGATGAGCTTAAGGGATAAGAGGTGAAATCTCCTAGGTAGGACCATATAGGATTTGAGCTTCTTATCCAAGGTAAATGGTAAAAAAACTCCTATATGATTTTGGAAGAGGAAGCTTCAGGATCCTTTTTAATTTTCTGGAATTTCTAGAATCAACACACTCCCAAAAGGACAAGTTGCTGCTGATTAGTGCTAGTGCAAAAGGATCAACTTGCTATTGAAAAAAGGTCTTTAAAGGGCCAAGTTGCATTGGGGCTTAAAAGCAATGATTTGGAGGAGTTAGACATAGAAACTGGGTTGTTTGGAAAGGTCATGCTTAAGGCTTTGTGTAGGGATGATGACAACATGTTCACGGATGATGAACGATCTGGTTTGTATGCCTATTGACTACATGTGAAAAAATGACATATAACACCTATTATGAAAAATATGTAGCAAGAAAAACATTATCATGGATTTTTTTTGTGGTAGGCCAGTGGGCTACATAATTTGATTTTTTAGTTCAAAGGTTTATTGGTTGGAGAAAACAAACCTTCAAGGTTGTAATGGGTTATTTTGATCCAAGTGTGTTGAAAACCCCTATGTAGTAGAAATAAAGCTACATTGTTGAGTAGAAGATGCTAGGTTGGAAGACCTTCTCTTTGAATATATAATAATACTAAGTCATGAAAATTGAATAGTGAACAATAAGAGTTGAGGAAGTTGAAGTGTCATATGGGAAGGCCTCTATTTTATCAAATACAAGTTATTTAAATGTAGGAGATTAAGTCAAAAGAGCCAAGTCAAGAAGCACAGTTGAAGAACAGAAAGCTAAGGTGTATAGGTCAAGTGGTTGTGGTAAAGCTTAAAGGAACAAATCTAAAGGTTTCATATTTATAGTACAACTCACTGAAGAATTTGTTAAGGAAAAAAAATTATTGATGACAAATACAAGGTGTTGAACCCTTAGTTAAACTGAGATGGGGGGGTGTGAATCAGTTTAACACATTCATGGACTTTTAAAACTTTCCTTTAAACTTATTTACACCTTCATTTCATGATCAACTTAATATGTGAGCAGCAAGTATTAAGCAAATTAGATAATGTAACAACAATCTTAATATGTGAGTAGCAAGTATTAAGTAGATTAGATACACCATATCAACACATAAACATCATGCACATAGACAATAGATATAAGTGGAAACCCATAAGGGATAAAACCACATCTTATTATTGTTGTGATGCAAAGGCAAGCTCCAACTCCTTCTCACCACTGATTTTCTATAGGCTCCAACCTACAGGAGGCTCCTACCTCAATTCTGCAAGCTACAACTTGCAAGGAAGCTCCAACTCCCATCTATTTTATGCAGGCTCCAACCTACAGGAGGCTCCTACCTCAGCCAGCTACAATTGACATCTATCAAGCTACAACTTGATATGGAAGCACCAACTTCCTCACTCTTTCAAAAAAAACCCATGCTGATTTACCTGGATATCAGCTCTAATTTGTTCCTTCTTCACTGTTGTCCACCAGCTTTCATATTTGCCTTATATCATCTCTGAATCTTCATAGCTTCTTTATTTTCTCCTCCTTCTGCTTACCCTCTCTGCCTCATTTCTCCATTCTCTAACCTTTCTATGCATATTTATGTGATAGCATTTATAGAGTTCACCTCCTGACTGTTTGTATTCCACAGGGAATTCGAAGTGAATATGTATGACTCTTTGCCTTCCACCTTCTCGTTTTCTTGCCTAGCACATTCAGAAAAATATAACAATGTGTATACATTGCAATATTACAGTGGGGTATTTCTCTGCCTACAGAGACTTTCCTTTGCATCACAAACAATATAAAATTAATTAAAACATTTACATTTACATTTTCAATGGATATATCTCATTCAAACCTTTCAGTTCTTGGCTCACTGTATGTTTGTCTTTTCTGCTACTGTAGTGTAACAGTTTTGCATCCCTCTATTCACTGCAACTCTGTGTACCTTTTCACATAAGATATTAGAATCTAATCTTCTTTCTTCTCTCATCACACCTTCAGATTTTATTACAAAAATTTCTTCAATTCTCAACAGAGCTTATCCGGCTCTGATATCACTTGATGGCAGGCTTACCTACCAAACCCAAATATTCCACTATCTGATGCATTAAAACTACAATTTCAAAATTGTGCTTCAATAAAACTCAGAATCTGGGCAATCCTTAATATTCTGTGTGAACCTTTCCCTCAATCCTTCGGGAATTCAAACCAATACTTGGACTTTATAACCTTGGTTCAACACCCATTATATATTTACCAGCTCACCTTTATCTGAATTCCTTGATGCCAACATATATTAAAACCCATATTTAATATATCAAACTCTTTTGAAAACCCAAACGTAACTAGTTATTCGGGCACACAATATGCACAATTTACCTTTGTTATTAAACCCTTATGTAAGGTCCCCAACATATCAATCACCATTATATAATGCCTTTCCTTTGGTTTAAAACCTCGGCATATCATAATGCTTCACATTATTTTTTGAACCATGCAACCTATATCACCCAAGAATCCGTAACATATTTGTGTCCCACATCTATCCCTTCACGCAAATCTCTGAATTTGGATTAAACATAGTATATCACCATATTTTTCATCCTTCAATTCGATGTTATGAAACATTAGTGCATCTAGGCCGCCCTTCACTAATATATACGTTATCCATTAAAACATTTAAACTATTTGTTGTAAACCCCCAATTGTCAACATAATAAACGTTCAGATCCCACAACTTCAATAACGCACCTTTCGTTAACCTTCAAATAGATTCACGATGCAAATGCCGTTGATATTTCGGTGAGTATCATCGAACGGATATCGCAAAATTTTTAACCTCGTGACTTAACCCTCCAAAATTATGCGAAACTCGTGGTTTTTGGAAACCACTTCAGGACACGTGTCATAAGCCAAGTGTTATCGCATTTTTTTTGACATTCCGCTTACTATTTTTAAGAAATGCGAAAACCACTAGTCTTCGCCTCAAACCCACTTTTGCTGTTTCAATAGTAAGGTCCCACCATATTCTTAATTCATGGTTCCATTTATTGACTCAGGGTTCTACTTCAAACGCAGTTTATCTTTGATTTATTCCGCATTCGTTGATCTTTGTCCGACTATGTCTTCGAGTTCATAGTTCCAATTCAATCTGTCAATACTGTGTCTTTGCACAAATTCCTACATTGTTTTCCTTTGTTACATTCTATGTAGAACCCCTTTGGCCTTCACAAAATGCCTTCCTTCCGACTAATATCTTCTACTTTTTATTTCTCAATCTGTCTTCAATTCTACGGGGCTTCTCTAATTCATAACGCTACTCTTTCGCTTCCACTCCAACACTATTACCCTTACGATCCACTCATCTTGCATTTCTTCATAGAAATTAACCACACTTACTCGTTATTTGTGGTTCAGACCCATTGATCCCAATCACAGTAAAACCCTAAATGCGAATTCAAAACCTCACTCTGTATTTATAGAGAAATTTTCTTTGACTTCATACATGGAGTCCTTATAAAGGTTCTGCCCTTTTTACGATAGATTCATTCAATTTCACACAAACTCATACAATTTCTTATTGAAACTCAAAGTCTACCTCACAAACCTTAAACCAAATGATACCCATGTAATACTGAAACAGATTCCTCATATATGAGATGAAATTACTTGCAAAGGCCCTTTTATCCTCCTACTCTGCCTCTTGAATAACTCTCTGCTTCAATTCACTGCCTTTGCTTCCTTTGCTCCTTGTCTGTCTCCTTTGTCTTATTGCTGGTTCTTCTTTGTTCCTTTGCCTTAGTGATAGTTTAGGTGCTGCTCCTTTCTTCTCCTTTGCCATCAATGACAATATTTCCAACACAAGGAACAACTTGAAGATATAGGTTGGTGTCTACAATCTGGTAAGTTGATGCTCAGTTGGGGGGGATTGGTGTCTCATGTAGGTTGGTGGCTAAATTTCTTGAGATAATGTTTAGCTAGGGGAGCGAAATATCCTATAGGTTAGTGCCTATAACCATTTTTTTAAGTTGGTGCTTACTTTGCACAAGAAAGTTTAAAAAATATCTACAAAGAAGTATTGTAAAAGTGTTTCTTCTCTAAGGATTTTTTTTCCATCATCCAACCACCCCCAAAATGTGTTCTTCAGAAATAGTCTTATAATATGAATGAGAGAGAAGCAAAACACTAAAATATTGTAGAAGATATGACTCAAGCTCCTTCAGTGAGGTTAGCTTTGGAGGTCATTTAGTCATGTCCATCACAATGGAAGGCACTAATCTCCACTATTGGAGGGATTGATCCTAAGCATCTAATATGATTAATTTCGATCTCAAAAATTTCATTCCTTGCTTCCCATCTTAGGTAGCTTTTAGAATTCAAGTTACCATTATGGGAAAGAATATTCATTAGACTATCGTTGATGAAAGTGCTTCAACTTGCATCATGTTTGTCACATGCTAGAAAGCCATCATCTCTCCCCCATTGAGTTTGTCCCCAAACACTTTAGAAGCTTTCGATGGTAGATGTTCTCGGCCATACGATATTCTCAAGGCATTTCCCATCCCGTTGGAGGGGAAAATGGTAACCATGGAAGTTGAAGTGGTAGATGCCAACTTGAACTATAATATCCTTCCTGGACATAGTTGGACAAACACTATGTTTTGTGTGGTCTCCACCCTTTTTCGTGTCCTTTGTTTCCCTCATCAAGGGAAGATAGTGATTGTCGATCAGTTGGATTTCTTCCCCTTTGATTCTTCAGCAGGAAACATTACATATGTTTGGAAGACCATAACTCATGAGAACATCAAGTCAGGTCTATTCAACGACTCATCCCTTATGAGAGTTTTTCTGATCCCACCTCTGCATGTCACCTCCATTAATATGATTTCGTCCAGTCATGACCCATGGATTGTTCCCAATCCTAACCAACTCAAGATTTTTTGTGATGTTATGTCTTTAAGCCCAGCTGAGCAAATGTATCAAAGTATTCTCATGGCTTCTGAGGATGCATCTAAAACCAACACTCATTTGGTTTCTTCTTTGGACACTTATGCACAGTCTCCGTGGTTTAGTTCTTGGAACTCTAATGATCCCTTGAATGAGACTTTCCCAAATAACGAGAGTATCATGGAGGTAATGTCTCTCGAAGAAACTCTGTTGGATGATGGAAATAATCGTTCTTCGTTTCTCCTAATCCCAGGTGACATCTCCACATGTCTGGAATCCCATGCTTCACCAGTAATAACTGACCCACTTTAGAGTTTGACTTTGATTCATAAAGTTTTTTCCGAAGGGAACATGGGAAATATCACTCCAACCATTCTGATTGACATCTCTGTCAAACTAGGGATTGTCGAGAATGTTCATATCGGTGCATCTTTTTCTCCCAATGAGATCAATATTTATACTGAGATTTTTCAAGAATTCCACGATGTATTTGCATGACCATACGAAGAAATGGTTTGCATTGATCCAAGTAATGTTGTGCACGAGATTCCCACCTATTTGGATTCGAAGCTTGTTTGTCAACAGCTTCGTCCCGTGCACCCGAGAAAGGTTGCTTCCATAAAGGGTGAAATTGAAAAACTTCTAAAATATGGTTTTATGTACCCTATACCATTGACAGATTGGGTCTCAAATATTGTTCCTGTCAATAAGAAACAAGGTAACATTTGGGTTTGCGTTGATTATCATTATATCAATCGATTATGTCCTAAGGATAATTAACCCACTCCTTTTATTGACTAGATCATTAATGAATGTACCAGGAGTGAGATTTTTTCCTTTATGGACGGTTTCTCTGGCTATAACCAGATTAAAATTGCTCTAGATGATCAATAAAAAACCACATTTATCTGTCCATGGGGGACATTTGGCTATAAAAATATCCCTTTTTGCTTGAATAATGTCAGGGACACCTTCCAGCGAGCTATGTCGTATGCTTTTCATGACATCAAGCACATATTTAAGCCATATCTCGATGATTTTCCTACTCATTCAACGAAAAGTCGAGATCACCCGGAACACCTTAGAGCTATCTTCCTTCACTGTCGACACAATAATATCAGGTTGAATACTCAAGCGTGTCTTCTGTGTCGAATGTGGTCAGCTCCTGGGTTTTGTGGTGTGGCATCCGCATCGATCCTCTTAAAGTAGAGGCAATCATCAATTTTCCTCCCTCTTTTCTTCATCAACTACAAAGTTTGCAGGGGAAAGCCAATTTCCTTCGTTGCTTTGTACTGAATTATGTTGAGATAGCCAAACGCTTTACACGCTTATTGAAAATGGAATCCCATTCTTGTGGGGCAAAATTTCTTAGAGCTCTTTTGATGCATTGAAAAGAGCCCTCAATAGGTTTTCCATTACTACATCCTCCCAATTATCATCGCGATTAATACTTGTATTTGGTCGTCACCGACAGCACTATTGGTATGGTGTTGGTTTAGGATGATGACGATGGTCAAGATCATGTAGTGTGCTACCTAAGCCACAATCTCTTTGATACTGAGATTCAATAAGCTCATGTAGAGAAACTCGCACTGGCTATTGTCCATTTTGTTCAACATTTCTGTCACTACATTCTCTTGTGCAAATCTTTAGTGATTTCTGATTGCAAACCCATGACTTACATTCTCACATGTCAGTTGCTTGGGGGAAATTACTCAAAATGTATCGTCATCCTTCAATATTTTGACTTAGAATTCACTGCTACTAAGTCTAAGAAATCCCTAGTATTTGCTGAGTTGATGTGTGATATTACCACCATGGATGATCCCACTCCTCTTGATGAGTCCATCCCCGATGATACCGTCTTTCTCATTAGTACTATTGTTCCATGGTATGGAGACATCACTGTCTATCTCTAGACCCAAAATTTTCAGCTAGAGCTATCACACTCTGAGCGACGACAGATTCGGTACCAGTCCCAACCTTACCGTATCATTGGCGATACCCTCTATCGCACTAGTATTGACCTGTCCTCCATCGATGTTTAACTCTTGAGGAAGTTGAGAAATCTCTCAATGACTGCCACTCCGGGGCTTGTGGTGGTCACATGTCTGGTTACGCTACCACTCAAATACCACTCAAAAGGTGCTTCGCTTAGGGTATTTTTGGCCATCTATTTTAAAGAATGCATTATTGTAGTATGAAAATGTCATGACTACCAAATCGACTCTCAGAAAGAATGTGCCCCACACTCACCCTTGCACCCATTTGTGACTGTCGGACCTTTTTTGAAATGGGGCATATATTTCATGACTTGTAACCCTTGCTCAGTCGGGGGGTGGGGGGGGGGGGGAACGGTTATATCATTTTTGTCATCGATAGTTTCACTAAATGGGCCGAAGTGATGCCTACATAAGATAATGAAGGTCTAACTGCAACACAATTCTTATTCAATCATGTCATAGCTTGGTTTGGTGTCTCAAAAGCGATTTTCATTGATCATGGCTCTCATTTTCATAATCATATGATGAAAAATATTGTTGCTCAGTTGGGGTTATGTCATGATAAATCCACCCCTTATTATCCACAGGCTAATGGCCAGGTTGAAGCAGTCAAAAAAGTCTTGGTGACTATGATTCAATTCACCATTGGGAAGTGAAAACGATATTAGCACCTCATGTTCTTCTCAGCTCTGTGGGTGTACCAAATATTTGCTAAGACTGCCACTGGATTCACACCATTTCAATTGGTGTACGGTCTAGAGGCCATACTCCCGATCGAGTGTGAGATTCCTTCTATGAAGCTAGCCATCAAACTACTTCCTGACACTTTGCCAAAAGAGGAATGCCTGTTATACCTCAGGTGTATCGATGAGACTCGTAGGCTTTCTGATTTAGTTCTTGAAGCACAAAAATGATGAGTTAAGGTTCAATATGACAAATCCATCGACCCTCGTGTTTTCTCTGAAGGTGACTTGGTCCTGCTTTATGACCAAGCCCGTGATAAATTAGGAGTAGAAAAGCTCGAGCCAATGTGGCATGGGCCCTATATCATTCAATGTGTATTGGAGTGAGGATCCTATGAGCTAGTAGATTACGAAGTAAAACCATTGGTTGAGCCCCGAAATGGGTTCTATTTGAAAAAATATCACGCTTAATCATAAGTGTGATACTTTGTAAATTAGTGTTTTATTCATTAGTGTGCTTTGAGTTGATTTTTGGTGTGATTTCTTGCCTTGCAGACATGTTTCCTCTGCTCATCTTGTGTTCCATTTTGTTTGCATATTTCTTTGAATCATTACGTTGGTTTTGCTGATGGCGCTTGCCAGAGCACACATAACCTATCTTTTGCAGCATGGGCACTCTTTGCTCCTGATGGCGAGTTGATTAATTTACAAGGTATTTTTTTGGGTCAAACAACTAACAATATTGCCGAGTATAGTGCGGTGATCTAATTATTATTGGATTCCATTAATATTGGAATTAGAGATTTGGTTGTTAAGTTAGACTCACAACTTGTTGTGCTACAATTAAATGCTCATTATTTTGTGCGCAATCCTCAAATTTTGCGTATGTATTTTCTTATTAGATTATTGGAAAGAAATTTTGATTTTATCACATATCAACATATTCCAAGATGTTTAAATACATTAACAGATACATTATCAAACAGTTTATTAGATAGAAATTTGCACAATATGTAAAATCAAGACATCATCATGATACACAAGTAGCCATAGAAACATGCATATATATATATATATATATATATATATATATATATATATATATATATATATATATATATATATATATATATAGATACATACATATAGATATATACATATACATACACACACATATACATATACATATATATACATATATATATACATATATCTATACATATATACATACATACACACACACACACACACACACACACACACACACACACACACACACACACACACACACACACACACACACACACACAAATATATCGGTATGTCAATTATGTTACATCCAAAATATCAAAAAATATGTGTTCTGTTACAAAAATGGTTCTCTGAGCCTAAATCAGTAAAAAAATGAAAAATTAGGGTTGTTATCCGCCCATATGGTGCTCATGGTAGCAGGGATTGCTCGAATCACTCTCCAGAGTAATTGACATAGACTGTCTGGAACTCCAAATGTACAGACTGCTTGGAACTCCAAATGTATGTCTCTAAAGGCTTAGTGGAATCTCATCGAATGTAGCATATTCTGGAATTCCTCTCGTAAGGCCAACTAGGTTCCGCTCTAGCTCAGCTAGTGTATCTTCTCCCTCCTCATAAGGAGCATCCTATACTGGGTGGGCTACCATACACGCAATCGGTGACATGTGAGGAGGTATCTGAGGACCCATATCTATAAATACATCAAAATTTTATGTTTCAGAGTACATAACAAAAAACATTCAAAAAGTAAAAATTAAAAAAAAAATTACCTACATCGGTCCACTGTGTGCCTAGTGGAATAGGAAGATATGAATCTCCTCTGAAGTTGATGACGACATATGCGTAGTCCTCAACTATGATAATTTGACGCTGCATCCAACTAAAACATTCTGTGGGGAAATGTATTTGTTGGCCTCCACCATGTCGGGGCATAATGTTGCATCATATCATTAGTCTCAAATCCCTCGGGGCTAGATCATGGATCTCTAGCCATTGGTACTGAAACAAGGGTACTCTCTAGAAATAAGGTCACTAGAATCGACCCGTACTTGAACTATTTTAGTCACCCTGTCTTGCAATTGGTTAGTTGGCTCTTCATGTTAGCCAGTAACCCCTCACACTAGTTGAACATCATTGGGGCTGAGCAGTCCACCGCATATTGGAACTGAGATTTCATTGCCTCATGCAATGCCTGGGCTCCTGCCACTCTCGTAATGCAATGAGAAATAGTGCGCAAGGGAAGCACTCTGATGGAAGAAATGTCTACCTTCCCGCTCTCTATTTTTCGAGTCCCAGGACAGTATCTCTGGATGATCATGCTGGTACTCTCAGCCCCTATGGGAGCTTTGGAGAGTTGGATCCTCTCCCCTCTCTTGGAAAATCCAGTGATGAAATATATTTCCATCACATCTAGCTCTAACTCTTGGTCCCTAATGAAAAATAAATGTCAATCTACGTCCCATATACTGATCAAGTATTGGAGTAGCTCCAGTTGAGCTCTTAACCCAGATGTTTGAAATAATTTTGACAACCCGCAATTTTGCAAATCATTGATGCAATTTTGATCCTACAAATCTTGGTGGTATTCCACCTCATGGCCTCGTTCTTTCCATTCGACCGACATCTCTGACTAAAGCACCTGCAAGACATGTTTAATTTGATTTTTAGGAGTTTTCAGTGGAGTAATTTTGGAAATTAACCATGGAGTTGGGTGGATTTTTTTTTTTTTTAAATCCTTTCGGTGGCCAACACTATTGTCCAAATTAATTCAGCGCTGGTGGTGCACTTCCCTAATGGGATAAATGCAACCATTGCAACCTTGATAGCTCGAAATCGCCTTGGTCATGGGCGATTTTAAAACTTGAAATTCTTCCCCCAATCTACCTATTTCTAAAACAAAATGACGAATGGAATCGAAATGAAAATGAGGTTTAGAGATCTTACCTGACGCTGAAAGATTGACGAATGGTGTCCTAGATCGATCGCACTACTAATTTAAAATTTATAGGGAAAATGGACAAAATTCTCTTCTCAAAATAGAAAGGTGAAAATGAATTTTCTTTTTGGTCTATTGATAGATTCTTGAAAAAATTTCACCAATACTATATTATTTTTCCTTGATATTCGTGATGTTTGTTGTTTCTATGCAGTACAAGACTTCCACACTATTGATGATTATTTCTGATACAAAGGAGTTTTATTTTATCTCTTTTTCAGGCTCATTAAATGTTTACAAAAAAGGAACCCCCCTGGAGTCGACTTTCATCTCTTTTCTGACTCTCGAAAAATGAAAAGATTGTCAAGTACTTGTCATTTTGAACTCGTTAAAGTGAATGAATTGACGCGGTCTCAATATACATTTACCCATTTTTTGGGCTAAGATGTACTATTTAATAAAAAGGAATACCTTGATCGAACATGGTCAAGAGGTTCTCTCGAATATTTTTTTCTACCTTCGAGAGACGACTTACGAAAAGGGACATGGTGGAGTTTTCGTTTTTCTTCTTTTCAAAATCCTTAAACATGAAAATTTACCAAATTTCCCTTTCTTTTGACTCGTTAAACATTAAACGACGATAGACCTGTCACCATGATGAGATTAAGTTCCTCCTTCCTAGGGCTTGTTAAACTTACTAGGATGGATTCATTTGAAGAATGAACTTACACGCTCAACATATGCCATCCTCTTCAAGCTGGCTATAAAAAATAAAGAGGTACTCGTTAGAAATAACGAGGGAAAATTGAAAGTCATGAACATCCTATGTGTATTTTGGGTAGCTTTTCACTCTTGAACATGACACTCATCTGTAATTCGTGTTGGGTTGGGGACATCCTACATTCATCACTTTACCTCCATGGGTTTGGGAAATCCGTTTGCCTCTCATTTGATTACCAATTTTATCAAGAATGACCTCTGATCCTATTTGAGTCAAACGTTGGCACACTCCAAAGTTGTGTCGCCAATATGTTCAAGAGAAGTCCTTTTTGTCAAACATCCTCTTCTTATCTGACCTCTTTTGTTACAATACTGAATCAATCCTATCATCTTAAGATATCTACTTTTTCGTGTCGATGATGTGGGAATCATCATGGCCCTGCTTCGACGAATCAGTTCCTATCGACTTCAGCTCATTATCTGGGAAGGTGATTTAGAAAATTCTTTCAGTACCTTGGAGATTGCATGCCTCAATGGTAAGTTCTTCATGTTCGACGAAAAGTTCACAACATTGGCCTTTGATCGAATGATTTTGCAAGTGTTCGACTTCAACACATTCATTCGTGATTGTAGTTTGTGTTGTTGTACCTTGAGGTCCATCGTCATTATTGGTGGTCTCTCTCATGCATGTTAACGGTTCTCATCATTGGCTAGTAATCAGGTGGTTTCTACCATGTTTGACACCAACATATTTATTCACATGGCTAGATTTGTACATTGGGTTGATTGAGATTGCAGTGAAGACCCTAGGTCACATCTTATTTTTTATCCAGTTTTCGGGGAGTTATTAAATATTCATGATTTTATACATGATCCTATCTATACAGATGGTTGTGTCCTTACTGTAAATCCATTTCTATGATATCTTTAGACGGATGGCTGCGACCATGTCGTGGGTTCATGTGTTATTTGATGCCTAGTGCAGCATTATGTGGTTAGGCATGTTCATACTAGAGATGTCATATATTGTAAAATGTTTGGTTTGGCAAGTTTTCTGGAGGTGGTATTTGTTTTATGCCTTGGTTCATAAATCATTTCAGCCATCACTCCCTGTTCTGCCTTCATGCTTTAGGGGGCATATATTTCACAATAATTTTTCACCATGCTCATGTTCTTGTCCCTAATCCTGAAATTTCCTGTGACAGATCTTGTGAAATGTTTCCACCATCAAGAAATATGTTAACATGTCCCCTGAAGATCCAAAGAAGATTTCCTTGGAAGATTATTGAAGAAACTTGGTCAAATTCCTAGTTTCTCGGGTCAGCACCCTTCCTAGTGTCATGACCACGTTGATTTCATTTTCATAGTACTGGCTTAGCGCTGTCAGCGCCCTAATTTATTGGAAAACTACGCTGATCCAATTTTTGGCAGTGTTTCCTCAAATGGAGGAGAAGCTTCAACCTCTAGAAGCTTAAGGGTGCCAAGTTGGGTGTTAAACGGTGGTGATAAGGTTGAGCTATCTGATTTTAGAGCCCTGATCTCATCCATGGGGGTTCATCCCTTAGAAAGTGGGCCTTCCTACTCGTTTCATGGGATCCCAACCTCTTCTCCCTTCCTATAAATTCACATCTCTCATCCCCCCAACTTTAGAGCTTGGTTGGTCATTGTCAAACTCATCTGAACTCTCATCCCCTTATATCCTAGAATTGTGATAAAGTCTAAGTGTTTGAGAGAAGGAATGCTTTTGAGATTTGGTGAAGGACTCAAATTTTCACCAAAGGATGCATCCAATATAAAGGCTTGGGTTTTAAGCTCTCCTTTTTTATTTATCAATAATAACATCTGACGTTTGATTTCTATATTTGTCTAAATGTTTATGCAAATATTCGGGTACTCCTTGATATGCTAGATAACTAATGTTTACATTTATTATGTATTGTATTACATTTGTTTCTTTCTATTGATCATCCACACGTATTCGCGTGCCATCAGTAGCAGGGAGTGGGCCTACAGGGATCGTGGATCAAGGTCATCATTAATGGACTCAAGCATAGCTTTGGGAAAAAGGTGTTTATGTCTCTTTTCTTGTCGCATTGTAAACATTAGTTAAGAGAGCTTTTAATTAGAAATAATCACGTGTTGCTAGACCCAATATAGGGCTAGATAGATCGCCTCTGTCTGTAGAAGGATTTTATCTTGACAACATAGTCAAGGCTAGGGTTGATCAGATCCAGATGAGACTGCAATGTCATATTATTGGAGTACCCGACCATAGTAGCTAACTAATTTGCAATATGGACGGCGTAGTTTCTTGATATCATGAGAATTATGATTAGTCTACTAGGATACTAGATATATAGCCATATTTTTTGGATATGACAGGTCATGTGGCCATTTGTGTCTCAGGCACAAATTTTGTAAAACCAAAATTTGATATATATATATATATATAGTTATTTAACTATCAGTGTTTCCTATGCATTCCGTTATCTTATTCAATGTATGTGATGTGAATTGAATTGAATTTACATATGTTGCAAATGTATGTCTAAAACCCGGTTTGCTAATGCATCTGTCAATGAGATTAGACTCTTAGATATGTGTTGATATTGAATAAATCAAATTATCTTTCCAGTAGGTAAACCCTTAAGAACATGCGAAGCATAGTTGGACTTCTAACTGAATATACATTAGTCAATTGTAGTACTACAATTTGTGAGTGAAGTCTGATAACTATATGGTGGATACCATGAGAAATAGCATCATATAATAGCTGGATCACTGCATTATACTCAACAATATTATTTTTATAGTGACCACAACAAATCCATTATAAAATCACTAACTCACCATTCAGAGCATATATATCCCATGCTACGGAAGAAAGGTTACGAGTACTATAACTATCACCATCATCATAACCAATATATGGTTGGAGGGATGTTGACATCTGCAAACCAAATGTAAACAAGATTAATAGAAACCGTAGGAAACTCCGAAGGGAACACACTGAAGACACACTCAACACACCTATATGTACTATCTATATAGTGAAATATGCAAAAATTACTTAAGCATAGTATTTTTTAAGGTACAACCCATATCTAGGCTATGCTAATGAAACTCCATCGAAATAAACAAGCTCGTAGGCCCCTTTAGAAAGAACACATTTAACAATATATGGTCTTAGCCACATTGGCTTGAGCTTTATCAACCCTAATTTTTCAAAATATTGATCATATAACAAGACAAGGCCACCTTCAAGGAAGACACAACGCTTGAGACTCTTATCGTATTGCGCCTTAATGTGTTTTTTATGGGCCTCAATAGCCATCGCAACATCATGCCAGGTTTCATCTAAACGAGTCAGATGTAAAAGGAACTTGTTTTTTAGAAGTGATAGGAAGGAGATCAATAGAAAGTTTCAAATACTAAATTTCACATTCAATCATAAGGATTGCTTCCATATCGTATACTACTAGAATGTTGTAACCAAAGTAGCAATTCGAACAGAAGTTCGATATGCCCACAAGATTGCATAAAATATCAGATTTAATTCAATTTATCAACCCCTACCATACATTGAAGCATTGATTCCAAAAAATTATTTATGGAATCAAATTTCCCATTCGCCTGAGGGTAATAGGGAGTTGAACTCTCGTGTGAGATGCCCAACTTGGTAGTTAGTTCAGACATCATGTAGTTACGAAAATGTTTCCTATGATCTTTAACTATGGCTTGTGGTACACAAAACCTTGCAATAACATGATTGAAAAAGAAAAGAGAAATTGTTTCATTGATATTATTGTATTTAGACATCACCTCGACCCACTTGGTAAAATAGTCAACTGCCACAATAATGTAGCCATGCCCCCAGACCGGGCGAGGGTTACATGTCATGAAATAAATGCCCCATTTCATGAAAGTTCCAATGGAAATAACAATGTGGAAAGGATTGAATGGGACACAAGAATTATGATCATATATCTGGAAGGCGTGACAGTTATGGACCACGAGGATGCAGTCGCAAAACATAGTAGGCCAAAAGTAACCAACACACAAAATATTTTCTGCAGTGGTGTAACCAGAAAAATTTCCACCACATGACCTAGCATGGCATTCATTTAGGACTTTATTGGCATCCTCATGAGTGAGGCACCTTCAAAAAACTGCATCTATACCACGACAATAAAGGGTGTCACCAATTGTAATATAATTTTTATCTTGATATTGGATACGTCGTTGGTCAAAGTTAGAGGTATCAAATTGGAAAGTCAGGGTTTGGATATATATGATAATGTCTCCATAACATGGGTCAGATGATAAAATCAGGAACATCGACTCGTTTGGAATATAATCGTTAGATGTTGTTTCAACATATATTATGGGAAGCTTACATATCAGCTCAGAAATAACTAAGGATTTCTTCGACTTGGATATAATAAAATCCAAATAGAAATCCTAGAGGATGAAATTCAATTTGGAGTAATTCCCCCCTAGAAATTAGCGTGACAAGATGAATTTAAATGGGTTGCAGTCAGAAACGACCATAGTCTTACGAAGCATGATATAGTGGTGAAACCTTTGGACAACTTGGACAACTTCCAAAACTAACTTTTTGACATGAGTGTATTTTATCTCGGTATCATTCAAGTTCTAACTCAAATAATAAATAGGATTTTCAATCCCTACATTGTCCTCTTGGACCAATACCCAAGTGATGGGAGTAGTTGCAACGACGAGATAGAGGAAGTAATTGCGTTGGTAATCTATGCGATAATAAAAGGATGCACAAATCAGAACATATTTCAAAGCATCAAACGCATTTTGGGCCATGTCATCCCAATGGAAGGGAAACCCTTTCTTTAACAGGTGAGTAAAACCTTTGGTTAATTAAACGTAGCTGGGAATGAACCTCCATATAAAGTTAATCTCCCTAGTGGAGTTTCCAATTTGTTATATGATATTTATGATTGTAGACAAAACTATCATCCCTAGACCTAGTTGACTGGTCTAGAACAACATAAAGTAAAGAATATAGAGTTTCCCTTAGAGAAATTAAGAGATGGAAAGAGTCCTACATGGAATTCATCTCAAGATTTAGTTTCATCTTGGATTGTAAGCTCCAATCCTACCTTTTATTTTTATAATTAGAACCCGCACATGCAATCAAAACAAACCAAGGATTTACAACATATGTGTAGCATAATTCATTCACTTTATTCAATGAATCAACGAGGCATTGCAATATATGAATGTAAACATAACATATCACATATAGCAAAACAATATACTCTTTGTATTAATAGAAATAGGAAAGATATTGTAAACAAAGATAGTGTTGATCTTGTAGATATCTCCTCAAGTTGAATTTTTCTTCCTTATCACAAAGCACACCTCAATGTCACCCTAATGCATGAATACGATGACTCGCTTATATTCAAGAAAAAAAAATGAGGGCATGCTCAATCTCCAAAATCCAACCCTAATGTTGTGGATGGCAGTAAATATATAAGAGAGTGTGGTAGTTTCTTTAGTGCGAGACCAATGTCCTGGGAGAGATTGAGGGCTTCATCAGCCCAAGGCTTGAGACGGTCACCAATGGTTTTCTTCTTCTGGCAAAGCTCTTCAATTTCGTCTCACAAGGTGTGGTTAGTACGTAGTCGTGCCAACCGTTGAGCAGGGATTAGATTAGGCATCGTAGCTTCCAATTGCTCAAACTGTTCCTCCTTCTGTCGCAGTGCCTGATTGAGCTCACACAAGAGTGGGTTGCTTTGCAATTTGGTGCATAGCTTCATTGTTGTGTCCAACAGTTTGGCACCTTGAGCGATTTGTCTCGTCATAAAATTTTTAGCCTCCATAACTAGCGCGGCTCTCTGGGCCCTGACCTCTAGTGGTGTTTCTGGCTACAACTTGGCCTCTAAATCCGCAATTTTTTGCTTCATCTATGTTTTGACCACCTAGATCTCCATTTTTGAGGCCTTTAATGTTGTGACCAACCCCTCAATCTTGGCCTGGCGGGTTGCAGAAGCTGGAATATCTTTGGATACATCCGTGCAAAGCCTATTAATGAGGTGTTCCAGCTCTGTTTGCTACACGGTGGCGAGGGTACATGCAGCCTGTACCTGGGAAACTTCAACATTTTTCTCCTCAATTGTTTGCTCAGCTGTACTGAGCTGTTGGTGCACTTGATGGTCCCTACGTTGAATTTATCCGAATAAGGAGGTGTGGAGAACCTGCAATGATTCATGTGGCAACCTAGCTAGATCCAGTTGTACCTTTTCATAGGCCTAGACTTGCGCTCCCAAGTCAGGTGGACTTACTGTGAGAGCGACGCCTAACATGGAACAAAGGCATCTTTCCACTATAACAAGTGTTGTGCTGCTAGTTCCTGAGGTCGTTCGTAACTAAATCATACTTGTTTGCAACGTGTTTGTCTTCAGCAGTAGAGCTCGGAGCTCGGCCTAAAGCGTGTCGACCGAGTCATGAGAGTCAATATGCAAGGTAGGCCACCATAGGCCAACTCTCAAGATATTTTGCATCGTGGCCTTCCTTGCATAGTGACCTCCTACCACACCCTCATGAACTTCTGCTAAAATAGCGTGCCTTTCACGCTCCAAAATGTACCTTCGCAACACTTCGTCAGCTCTCCATCTTATAGAGATGACCTGTGATGATGGTAAAATCTACCGCGCAGGTTACCAACTCCTTCTTTAGTTCTACCGAATATTACGTAGGTGCCATTCTCGTGGTTAGGAAATGAATGATGTCAGCGAAGTGCGCATCAACTACTTTAATGGTGAATAGCTGCGCATCAGGAAATACCTCATCTAGGTTGGTTGGTTCTTTGCCGCTTTCGATTCGAGACAGGTGGTCCGGCCCAAGATTCAACTTTCTTGGCTAGATAATGATCTCAAAATCATATTCCTGAAATAGTACTAGCCATCGACAGATTTCCCCCTCCCAATACAGACTTATTCACTAGGTAATTCAAATCCAAGTGATCTGTAAACATTTTGAAGTTCCCCCCTAACAGATAGTACCGATACTTCTATAATGCATATACCATGGATAATCCCTCCCGCTCCGTAGTGGAGTAGTTGCGTTCTGCACCAGAGAGTTTCCTACTAGCGAATGCAACAGGATGATCAATGTCTCTATCTCTAAGCTGCATAAGGACCGCTCCTAGGGTGATCCCTGATGCATCTACATGAATATGGAATACCTTCGCCCAATCTGGAAAGATGAGAATAGGAGTAGAGACAATCTTCTCCTTGAGTAGCTTGAAGCTCTTCTGACATTCTTCATCCCAAAAAAATGAAACATCCTTTTTAAAATTTTTTTCCATAGGCGCCGTAATTAGTGCGTACCCTTGAATAAACTTGCTGTAGTAGCTTATATGTCCGAGGATTAAACATAGTTGTTTCTCAGTTGTAGGTAATTCCAGGTTTATGATAACTGCAACTTTCGCAAGGTCAGCCATCAACCCCTGTCGGCAAACTATATGTCCAAGCAAGATTTTGAAGGGTGTTGTAGACAATTCTGTCCTCCCTAGAGACAGCCTAGAGTTGCCATAGACCAGTGCCTAGGACATCTTATCATAGGAAGGAGCTCATAATATAGCTTGGGTTGTCAATCCAAAATCTCTCCTGCTATCTCTTGTAAAACAACGAAATTAATTGAAATGGGACCAAACTCTCTCAGAAGCTGATACAGAGATAAGAATAATGTAGGAACAACATGAAAAACTTCAATACAAAAGCATCAGACAGTTAAGAGACAGCTTACTGCAAAGAGGGCCAATTCAAATAATATGCCACAAAAATCAAATATCAGGAGGTGAATGCAATGCAGAAAACACGAAGGAGATACTAGGTAGCATGAAGTTGATACCCAAATACACAACAGAACCACATATGGGCTTATTAATCTAAGAATCCATACATGAAAATGGCGTTTTAAAAGTACCCACCTCAAGTAACTAATATATCAGAAAATATGGATGAAAAGAACATGGAACAATATATCATGCCTGGGCCTATTTAAAGCGCTTGATTGATCCAAGTAAGGGCATCGACTAGGATGAATCCTTCCTTAAAATTAGTGAGCCACTCGCATTCCAGAACAATGATACAAGAAGATAAATGTAATGGAATGAGATTTTATATTAACACATAAGCGAAAAATTACATACTGTGGGATACCAAAGACTAGAATCCTCATTACAGATATAACTCCTCCTCACTGAGACCCTACGGGCTCTGAGCCTTCATACAGAAGTGTTACAAGATGTATACAAGAACTTCTCACTGCACAGTTTTCTGATAGAAATCTGGAACCTCTACAATGTCTTTCTTTCTAGTTTTTATAGGAGAAGGAGAAAACTCTAGAGAATGAGGTAGGTGATACATTTAATGATTTGATTTGAATAAAATGGTGGAAAACATTCACGCCCACACTGTGAATGAATAAATATAATTAACTGTACTTTGTAACTACCTCTAGAAATAAATGAACTGGAAGAAAATCTCTTCAGGAATACGGTATGAGGATAATTCTTCGTTAACATTCTGTACGTCCCTGAAGGGAACTCGACTGAAATATCACCTTGAGAATATTTCTTTCTGAGCACTGTACCTTCCAGCATTTGAATTTAAATCCAAAACCTTCAATGCAGGACGCTATTACTCCTGGATTTTACTGATATTTTATGCTGTGAAATTAATGTCTTCAGCCACCAGAACCTACCTTTTGTATTGCTCTGAGGGGTTCGATGGATTTTCTTTCTATTCCCATTAATGAGGTCATATCACAGTAACTACCTCCAGCTCCCATCTTAAATTTCTCCCTCAGAGACTATCAATTGAGGCGCTCTTGGTACCTATGAGAAAGGCAGTGCATCATGGCAATTTTCCATCGCGGAAAACCTGCAAAAACACAAACCTTGTTAAGGAAAACCAGACAGGGGCAGTGAATTGTGGAGGGGTCGACAGAAATGGAGACGAAGGCCTGACCGAGCGGGAGGAATGCGCAGGGTGGTGGAGAAAATATAGTGGAATAGCGAAGAATGGGCTGGCAAAGGGTTATAACGTAAGGACATCAAAATACAATAAATGAATCGGATTTAGACAAGTGGATGTACGACAGATTGCATGGATGGCATGACGTGGAGATATGGGTTGATAGCGTGGCAGGGGGTGGAATTAGTCAACAATCAATTACGCGGACGATCCTGACCCTTTGTTCTTGAAATGAGATCGGTGGCTGGAACAGCATTTGGAGCGACAGATAGCGGGCCCGGAGTATGATTTCCCCTTGTTATCATTCGTGCAATTCTGGAGGATGATCGCCGTTAGATGGAAGCTGGAAAATCCGACGGCGATGGTGAATTCCGCTACCCGATTTTGATCTGATCTTTAATGCGCGAAATGGGCGGTTTCAGTCATCGTACATTCGGACACTTATCATACGATCAATGGAATCGCTGGCTCCGAAGGAAATACCGCTCGCCTGACAATGGTGGTGCGGAATAAACAACCGGTTTTCGGGCGCGGGGGCCACCACGGTAAGCACGGCTCCGCTCTGTCGATTTGTTTTTGATCGGACGACTCCAGACGCGCCCGGAATCTTTGACGATAAGCTCCTGCCTGTCCGACACACAGTTTTGTGCCCGGGTCATGTGAGAATCCAAACAAAGGGGCTAAGACTATAGGGGCTAGGCCCGATATGTTTTTAAATGCGGATCTTAACCTTTGCAGAGTGTATTTTTCGGGCGGAAAAGGGTAGCGATAGGCAGAAAATGGGGTTTTATGGCCACGACGGGGGATTTAAATAGATTTAAACGGATCTGCAAGTTAAAAACTTGAATGGAGGAGCTAATGACCACAAAATAAATGTAGGGGTTGATATGTACAACATCGGCTCCATCTGGGGATGTCATGTTCATCCTTGGACATGTCGAGAACTTGCAGACCCTTGATCATCTTGTATGTAGATTTCACTCTTCAGCCCTTTTGCTTTTTCTTCAAAACTCATTAGCACACATCCCTTATTAAAATAAAAACTGAAAAAAAGTCTATATACAATATAATACAACATGCATACTCTTCCCGAATCAAAATTGAAAGTAGGGCTTTAGGAATTGGCCGTTCACAGGGGCATCTAACGAGTCACCCCGCAAATTTTCTAAAATAAATGTATTATTACCTTTTAGCTCCATAATCTTAAATGGGCCAAACCAAAGTGGATCAAATTTAGCATGTTTTCCCTTTTCCGCCCTCCGGATATCCCATTTGAGAACCAGATCACCAATTTGAAATTTCCTATCTTTTGCATGCTGACCAAAGATGTTTTTCATTTTCTCCTGATACTCCGCTAATCTCTGATTCACTTGGCTCCGTGTTTCCTCCAATTCTACCAGTTGGTTAATTCTTCTGAACATGTCATCTGGTTCTTCCTGAATTTCTTGCATGAAACGTGCCACTGGGAAAGCCAATTGCACAGGAAACAAAGATGATCGCCCATATACCAGTTCATAAGGAGATTTCCCAGTTGCTCTCTTGCTAGTTACTCTATTCGCCCATAGAGAAAATTTCAATTGGGAATCCCAATTCTTTTGATTCTCATTAATTGTCTTCTTCAAGGCCCTCACCAGAGTTTTGTTGGAAGATTCTACCAAGCCATTCCCCTGTGGATAGTAAGCTGTGGAGTGATTTAATGCAATATTATACTGCTGGCAGAAACTTACAAATTTATTGGACTTGAAGGCCTGTGCATTATCAGTTACAATTCTAGCTGGACAGCCAAACCTGGATATGATGTTCTCTTCCATGAATTTGATGATTACAACATCTGTAGCATTTCTCGCAGGTATGGCTTCCACCCACTTTGTAAAGTAATCTATTGCAGTCAATATCCATTTATGTTGGCCACTTGAAGGGGGATGTATTTCTCCAATAAAATCTAATCCCCATTGCTAAAATGGTTCATCTATATGAACTGGAATTAGGGGCAAAGAAGGCAGCTTTTGTCTCTCAGCAAATTTTTGACACTTATCACATGCTCTAACCCAATTAAAAACATCTCCAAATAATTTAGGCCAATAAAAACCAGCTCTCAGTATTTTATGTGCTATGGCCTTCCAACTGTAATGACCTCCACAAATTCCTTCATGAAACTCCACCATTATATTTTCTACTTCATCCTCTGTGAGGCACAATAATAGTATGCCTGAAGGATCTCTCCAATATAACTGACCATTGGAAACTATATAATTTTGTGATTTCAGCCTCAAAGCCCTGTATTTTGATTTATCACAACTGGGTGGACAACTGAGTGTTAAAAGATATTCAACTATTTCTTTGTACCAAGGACTAGTGAGATACTTTAGATGTGCTTTTTGAGTCGATTTCTCCAGTCCTTGCTGGTCTTTTTCATTTTCTGACTCTTCACTTGCAATCACAGATAAATTAATGCCCAAGGCTTGATGATTTGATTCAGATAACATTTTAGCAAGTCCTTTTCCTTTAATCAGCCTAGTAGGTCTGATGTCCAAATCATATTCTTGTATTTTTGCAATCCATCTTCCCCTTTTTCCTTCATTGTCTCCCTGAATGAGAATGTCTTTGACAGCTGCTGTAGGGACATATGTAATAATATGAGACTGCAAAACATACATTCTAAAGGCTTTGAGGGACTTTACAAGGGCATAGGCTTGCTTCTCTAGTATATTGTATTTCAATTCTGCATCATGAAGCACCTGGCTAAAGAAGGCTATAGGCTGCTCATATCCTTCTTTATTTTTCTGCAAAAATACTCCAGCTATTGTATGAGGTGATGCAAAAGAAAAAATCATAAATGGCTTGTTGTAATCTGGTCCAGCTAGTACAGGAGCTTCAGCAAATGCCTGTTTTATTCTGGTGAATGCATGTCTAGATTCCTGGGACCATTTTACTTCATTATTCTTTTTCAACATATCAGTTATATGCCTAACTATCTCAGCATATTTAGGAATAAACCTTCTCAGGAAATTGATTCGGCCTAGAATCACCTGCACTTCCTTCTTATTCCTGGGTAAAGGAATACTGTTTATAACTTCAACTCTCTAAGGGTCTATTTTCACACCGTCTTTAGTTACAATGTGCCCTAAGAGTTTTCCCTCATCTAATGCAAATAAATATTTTTGAGGATTGAGGGAAAGACCATACCTTCTGCATTTTTAAAAGGTTCTCTGCAAGTGCTGAATGTGTTCAGTATCATCCTTTGAAAATATTGTGATATCATCCAGATATACCACCAGAAACTTGTCCTACTCTCCAACAAAAGCTATGTCCATTGCCCTCTGAAAAGTAGCTCTTGCATTAATTAGCCCAAATGGCATCCTGGCATACATAAATGTACCCCATGGTGTTGTAAATGCAGTTTTCTTCTAATCCTCTGGGAAAACAGCCACCTGATTATAACCGGAAAACCCATCCATCATTGACATTCTGGAGGCTCCAACCACTTTCTGTAGAATGTGGTCCATATTAGGCAATGGATAATTATCTTTTAAATATGCTCTATTTAAGTTTCTGAAATCTACACACAACCTTATTTCTCCATTATTTTTTCGAACAGGAACCAGGTTAGCGACCCATTCAGAGTATCTTAGTGGCACAATTATTTTGGCCTGTAGCAGCTTCTTGATTTCTTTTTCGATTGAAGGAAGCAGCAGAGGATTTATCTGTCTGAGCTTATGCTTATATGGTTTTGCATCTTCCCTCAAAGGAATTCTATGCTGCATTATATTAATATCAAAAGTTTTTAGGTCCTGATAGGACCATGCAAATACATCCTTATATGACTGAAATAGTTTCAAATATTTTCTTTTATATTCCTCTGAAACCTTTTTGGATAATTTTACGATTTTGGGCACAACATCAGTGCCCAAATTCAAGTCTTCTACTTGATTTTCTTCTACTATTTTATTATGCTGCAATGGAACATCATTTTTGTCAAACAATCTTTCTAGAGGTACCAGCCCTCTAGGTATGATATTTCCTTTTAGCTGCAGCACTTTATTGCCTGCTATTTTTTCTTCCCATTTATTTTCTGCAATATTTTCAGCTTCTCCTTCTTCATTGTCATCAATCTCCATACTTGAAAACCCCCCCACTGTCTCCAAGAATCTCTTCATTTGTTCATCATCTTCAAATACCCGCCAGTGCTTAATATTATCTGGGATGGATGGTCTATATCGTACCTCAACTTCATACCTCAAAAGTGGGTTCTGAGGAGGGCGGAATGTACTAGCAGCCACAACAAGAAGATCTGCCATTCGATTCTGCTCCTGGGGCATGAAATGTATATTAAATGCTGAGAAGAAATTCTCCACCATGTCCCAAACTTCATTTCTGTATGCCCTCAACCGAGGATGCTTGGTTTGGCATTGATTTCGGACCTGTCTCACCACCAGCTCAGAGTCTCCCATGACTTTTAAATTCTGGATGCCCATGTTTCTAGCTGTTTGCAATCCCAATAAAAGTGCTTCATATTCAGCTACATTATTGGTAGCCTCATACTCCAATTTGAAGGATAGTGGGACCCATTTGCCTATGGGAGAGATTAATAATACCCCAACTCCATTTCCTTATCTTGAATTTGCTCGATCAAAATGTAAAGTCCAGATTTCTGCCTCCTGATCTTCTGGAGGCTGCTTAGTTTGGATTTGACAGAAGGAGGGCTCATGGGCATAATTTTGGTTTTCTTCTAACATCAAACATGAGAAATCTCCCTCTTTGTTGTAAACTGGAGAATTCTCTAAGCAGTCAGCCTCAGTTACCATTTTAACAAATCTAGTCTCCCTGTATAACCTCCTCTCCTGGCCTCCAAAGACTGGGACAGTAGCATAAGTTAAGTCCATTTTAAGTGACCCACCAATTTTTGTACCCCAGGACCTTGACAACAGCATGCCAAAGCGGGCTGGGATATCAGCAACCATGATGTCCATTACTACACTTTTTGCTGGGATTTGTGCCAGATTGACCACTAAGTCTTTAATCATCCCCAAGCATTTAACTCTTTTGGAATCAAATGAGTAGAGGTATTTGTATGGACGTGTGATCTGTAATCCTAATTGTTCCATGACTGACAAAGGCATAAGATTATGGGAAGCCCCAGAATCTAGCATACAATTGTGTAACAGCAGGTCATGGATGACTAAAGACACATAAAAAGGAGGAGTAGAAGGGTCTATCTCCTCGACATGTGGGCCAAAGACTACCAGGGGTCTTTCTTCTTGAAGGTTCAAACTATCAGGTACAATTGGTATTTCAGGAGGAAGCATGAAGGAGGTAACTTGAGATTGATATGCAGGTTGTTTTAGCAGTTCGGTCAAGGGGACTAGAGTTTTAATTTTCTCAAGCTCTTTTTGTAGACTGAAAGTAGGGGGAGGATTTTCTATTAAAAATTCTTTAAACTCTTTATTTTTAGCTGGAAATTTGACCTCTTTTGACAATGAATCAGTATTGGGAGGACTGATTACTTTTGAAGAAGAGGGGACTTGGTCATTAGATTGTAAAGGCTTGTTCAGGGGACTCTTACCTTTTTCTGTAGCTTTTTGTACTGATGGTTCTCTCTGAGCAAGTTCCCCCTTTTGAAGTGGCTCCTGTTCTTCATCTTGAGTCCTGTTCCTCTTCCTTGAAGATCTGAGATCATATTTTACATTGAATTGTGCTTGCATGAAATCAACAAAGTTTTTACAATAATGATCAATCTCTGCTTCTTCTTCTTCTTGCAATGGGCATTCTATATCATCATTGTTTGAAAAAGCAAGATTTGAATCTTCTAATTGATAAGCAGCATCTTCAGTGGAGTCATCTGCTGGACCTTCCAGGTACAATGGGTGTGGTACCTGATCTGGTTACTCTTTTGCTTCTCTTGGCAATATCTGCAGTGGTGGTCTTTTATACTGAGGATTGTACCCTCTGTTTGGAGCATTATAAAAATTCTTGGGAGCTGAACTCTTAGCTCCTAATTCAAGTTTAACCATCTTCTTAATCATCTTGCTTATTTCATCCATCTTATCTGAATCTTTCTCCTAGTTAGAGGAGGAAACCTCTTCTTTTACCTCTCCTCCTATCCTGTTCTACTTTTCCCTTTGATTTCCTAGTGGAGGCAAAGTTTGCTTCCAACTACAGAGCATTTGACTGAGCATCATCTAAAGTAAAAGGTTTTCTTTCCCTCAAGGAGAAGCCAAAATCTGAGTCAAAGGCTGCTATGAAAACCACTTTAGCGGCAGTCTGGTGAGGCTTCATCTCAGGAGGCAGGCTCAAATATAACTTGTTAAATCTTTTAATAAACTCTGACACTCCTTCATTATGTTTCTTCTTAAGAGTATTGAATTCAGTAAGACACTGTCCATGATCTTTCTTTCCTCCCCATTTCCTGAGAAAAGTATTCTCCATGTCATCCCAGGTGGTCACTGAATGGTTTCCCAAGGTCTTGAACCATTTTCTGGCCTCACCATCCAAAGATTGCACAAATAATCTTAAGACCACATCTAAATGTTCAACATTAAAGTTATCTGCAAAGGAGTATAAAGTCTCAAGATGTTTCTGAGCATCAATTTTATTTTCTCCATTAAATCTAGGCAAAATCTTCAAATAATCCTGTGGCATATCATTTAGCACTTGGGGTAAGGCCATTGGAGCATATTTGTTCAAGAGAAAAGCTAGTACATTAGCCATTGGAGGAGGTGGGGGTTGTGCAAAAATTTGATGTACAAGTGAAGGAAGGGGAGGAGGAGGAAGTGGAGTATGTATAACAATGGGAATAAATTGCACAGAAGCCTGAGGTGTAGATGGGAATAGTTCACGGTTAACAGCAGCTACTTCTGTGACTTCTTTAACTTCTTCAGCCTCAGGGGTAGGATGAGGGTTATATTTGGTTCTAGCACTTCCCTTGGGTGGGATATCTGAGTAATATTCGGGATTTTCCTCAGTGGAGTCGGGATTTTCCATTGGGATTTCCTGAGAAGAAGAGGATGGATGATCTTCTACAGAATATTCAGGGACTTCAGCACGGGCTGATTGTCTTTCTTTCCAACTTCTTCTATGAATAATATTCTCTGGGTCAGATACAGAGGATGTCTTTAACTTAGAGGAATCTAACCTCAAATGTGGCTTTCGAGGAGCCAGGACTACCAATATATTTATCAAATAAATAACAGTGGAGTCGCCAAGGTGAGAGATACGCAACTCTTCAACTCTCTGTGCTCACTTGATTAGAGAGTGAATATGATTTTTCGAGGCCCAGGGAAACTGATATTCTCAAATTCGTCTGCGGAAACGACACCAGAAAGATGTTGTAGACAATTCTGTCCCCCCTAGAGACAGCCTAGAGTTGCCATAGACCAGTGCCTAGGACATCTTATCATAGAAAGGAGCTCATAATATAGCTTGGGTTGTCAATCCAAAAGCTCTCCTGCTATCTCTTGTAAAACAAGAAAATTAATTGAAATGGGACCAAACTCTCTCAGAAGCTGATACAGAGATAAGAATAATGTAGGAATAGCATGCAGAACTTCAATACAAAAGCATCAGACAGTTAAGAGACAGCTTACTGCAAAGAGGGCCAATTCAAATAATATGCCACATAAATCAAATATCAGGAGGTGAATGCAGTGCAGAAAACACGAAGGAGATATTAGTTAGCATGAAGTTGATACCCAGATACACAACAGAACCACATATGGGCTTATTAATCTAAGAATCCATACATGACAATGGTGTTTTAAAAGTACCCTCCTCAAGTAACTAATATAGCAGAAAATATGGATGAAAAGAACATGGAACAGTATATCATGCCTGGGCCTATTTAAAGCGTTTGACTGATCCAAGTAAGGGTATCGACTAGGATGAATCCTTACTTAAAATTAGTGAGCCACTCGCATTCCAGAACAATGATACAAGAAGATAAATGTAATGGAATGAGATTTTATATTAACACATAAGAGAAAAATTACATACTGTGGGATACCAAAGACTAGAATCCTCATTACAGATATAACTCCTCCTCACTGAGACCCTACGGGCTCTGAGCCTTCATACAAAAGTGTTACAAGATGTATACAAGAACTTCTCACTGCACAGTTTTTTGATAGAAATCTGGAACCTCTACAATGTCTTTCTTTCTAGTTTTTATAGGAGAAGGAGAAAACTCTAGAGAATGAGGTAGGTGATACATTTAATGATCTGATTTGAATAAAATGGTAGAAAACATTCGCGCCCACACTGTGAATGACTAAATATAATTAACTGTACTTTGTAATCTACCTCCAGAAATAAATGAACTGGAAGAAAATCTCTTCAGGAACAGGGTATGAGGATAATTCTTCGTGAACATTCTGTACGTCCCTGAAGGGAACTCGACTGAAATATCACCTTGAGAATATTGCTTTCTGAGCACTGTACCTTCTAGCATTTGAAATTAAATCCAAAACCTTCAATGCAGGACACTGTATCTCCTGGCTTTTACTGATATTTTATGCTGCGAAATTAATGTCTTCAGCCACCGGAACCTACCTTTTGTATTTCTCTGAGGGGTTCGATGGATTTTATTTCTATTCCCATTAATGAGGTCATATCACAGCAACTACCTCCAGCTCCCATCTTAAATTTCTCCCTCAGAGACTATCAATTGAGGCGCTCTTGGTCCCTATGAGAAAGGCAGTGCATCATGGCAATTTTCCATCCCGGAAAACCTGCAAAACCACAAACCTTGTTAAGGAAAACCAGACAGGGGCAGTGAATTGTGGAGGGGTCGACGGAAATGGAGACGAAGGCCTGACCGAGCGGGAGGAATGCGCAGGGTGGTGGAGAAAATATAGTGGAATAGCGAAGAATGGGCTGGCAAAGGGTTATAACGTAAGGACGCAAAAATACAATAAATGAATCGGATTTAGACAAGTGGATGTATGACAGATTGCATGGAGGGCATGACGTGGAGATATGGGTTGATAACGTGGCGGGGGGTGGACTTAGTCAACAATCAATTACGTGGATGATCCTGACCCTTCGTTCTTGAAATGAGATCGGTGGCTGGAACAACATTTGGAGCGACAGATAGCGGGCCCGGAGTACGATTTCCCCTTGTTATCGTTCGTGCAGGTCCGGAGGATGATCGCCGTTAGATGGAAGCTGGCAAATCTGACGACGATGGTGAATTCCGCTACCCGACTTTGATTTGATCTTTAACGCGCGAAATGGGCGGTTTCAGTCATCGTACATTTGGACACTTGTCATATGATCAATGGAATCGCTGGCTCCGAAGGAAATACCGCTCGCCCGACAATGGTGGTGCGGAATAAACAACCGGTTTTCAAGCGCGAGGGCCACCACGGTAAGCACGGGTCCGCTCCGTCGATTTGTTTTTGAACGGACGGCTCCAGACGCGCCCGAAATCTTTGACGATAAGCTCCTGCCTGTCCGGCACACGGTTTTGCGCCCGGGTGATGTGAGAATCCAAACAAAGGGGCTAAGACTGTAGGGGCTAGGCCCGATATGTTTTTAAATGCGGATCTTAACCTTTGCAGAGTGTATTTTTTGGGCGGAAAAGGGTAGCGATAGGCAGAAAATGGGGTTTTATGGCCATGACGGGGGATTTAAATAGATTTAAATGGATCTGCAAGTTAAAAACTTGAATGGAGGAGCTAATGACCACAAAATAAATGTAGGGGTTGATATGTACAACAAAGGGTATGCAAAATATGCACTTCTTGATATTCAGGGAAATATGGTGTTTTCTACAGGCATCCAACATTAGGTGCAGGTTCGAGACATGCTTCTTCACTAAGCTGAAGACAGTCCAATCATCAAAATAAACCTCCAAAAATTTGTGTATGAACTCTTTGAACACTGCTACTACTACTCGTGATAATATGGCATGGGAATTTTTGAGTCCAAATGGCATGAAAGTATATTGAAAGGATCCCCAATCAGTAGTGAACTTAGTTTTACTGCGATCCTTAGGTGCGATTCTGATCTGATGGTAGCCGTAGAGCCCGTAAGTAAATGAGTATGCTTCCTACCCTTCCACGTTGTCAAGGATTTCGTCTGAGAACAGTGTGGGAAGGGGATCATGTACGCAGGAATCATTCAATTTGTGTAGGTCCACACAGATTCGTATCTCTCCCTTCGTCTTTTTCTCTTGAACCACCATCAAACTTACCTAGTTGAACTGTTCAACCGGTTCGATGATACCTGCAGTGAGCATCTTGTCAATTTCTTCCTTGACCTTTTGTTTATACTTAGGGTTCAACCGATAAGGCCGCTGCTTCACAGGGCATGCATATGGTTTTAACATGATGCGCATGACCCCTAGGTCCCCTGTGATCCCCTTAAGCTCCGAAAACTTCGTCGGGGATAAGTCCTGATACTCTGTGAGCAGTTATGCAACTTTTTCGACTGTATCATCATCCCAGTAATCCCCAATTTTAGCCAACTTAGGTTGCTCGTTCGTGCAATGTTGACTTCTCACAACTTCAGAGGCTTAGTAACATCGATAGTTTGTTGTGGGGGTCCGACAACTGCGCACTCTCCCTCCGACTACGGGATAGAGACATTGCACGGATCTTCATCACAATCTTCTATTGCTTATATATTGCGGCGGTTGACAATATCTTACATCTTCATTTCCCATGTTGGTGCCCCAAGTGCTGCATAAGGGCATGATTCATCAAATACGAAGGTATCTATACCCTGCAGAGCTTCGTTAAGCGCCTCCGTTCCTCCTACTAACCCAAATGTCCCTACAAATTTATCCTTTAATGTTTCCCAGTGGCGGGTGCATTGATGTACCTCTGCATATAAATACCATGCGGTGGGAATTGGTCCCAGGGCATGGATGAACAAGTGAACCCATTCTTCTGTAGTCTGGTTGCACCATTTCTCCATTCAAGTGAACAAATTCTCACGCGAGTTCCCTGGTCCAAGGAATGTCTTTACGCACAAGTGAACGATGGGTTTAAATTGCAGGATCATCATATCCCGAAACTCTTCCCGATCCTAGAACGCCCCCTTATGCGTGTCCCACCACCTCGTAGGTGTTGCACGAATGGCTAGATTAAGGGCCCATATCATTTTCTCTCTTGAAACCTCAGCTTCAAATGCTCGCAAAAACTCCTTAATACTACCAGAACCATCAATGTAGGGCAGTTCTCTTACCTCAAAGGAGATACATTGGAAGTTATTGGTGATTCTACAACATTGTAGTGCAGATACATCATATAACCGATTTTGCCAATTTTCCATCTCCTTATCGGAGTCAGAGAAGAATTCGATATATTTTTCCCAGCAAAGCATACCATCAACTGTGGGATTGATCCAATCTTCATCCTGCACATTTAAATTATAGATGTGATCCAAATCCTCTTCTTTGCACACCGGCTCCGTATACTGTTATCCTTCCGTAGGGTCTAATGGTACTATAACCCGCGTGCCTTCATTTTCAAATACCATGCTTATTTTATTTAGGTTGATGATACCCCCCATTTCTGATGGCCCAATCCAATCCGAGGAGCGCAAGATAGGGGTCCGCATCTTCTATAATATGAATGACCTCAAAGTCAGCTCAGACCTTGACTCCTGCGATATCTACCACGATATTTGATAGTCTCCCCATCGGTATGATCTTCTGATGGTTGGCCATGCGCAGCTGGATAGTGGACCATTCCAACTTAGGCTCCCCATTCGCTTCCAAGTTTTCTTGGGCAATACGTTTTCATCTGATCCCAGGTCCAAAATAACCTGATCCATTTCATAATCACCAATTTGCACTATTAGCCACATTTCCCTACCAATGTGTTTCTTATGTTTGTACAGTTTGTGCACATCCTTAATTTCTAGGGGTGGATTAGTTCTTTCTCCGCAGTTGTCTATTAATTCTTGAAGATTTTCTATGGCCCTTTGGTTGTGTAGTAGCTTCATACATGCCTGCAAAAATGGTTTGACCTCGTCATCTGCTTTGAGGTTTGCGTGGGCCTGAGAAGTAGATGCTTCAACCTTAGCAAAGTCTTGGCAAGCTACGAAAAAGGTTTCCTTTTCCTTCTATAGGTCCAAACCTTTTTGTTTGATGGCTGATTTTTAGATAAGAGGCTTAGTCGCAACTTTCTCCTCAGCTCCCCCAGTGGCCATGCCCTTGCGTGTTATGACATTAATGCTTGGTCCTTCATCCTGAGGTTTTTCCTTAACCCTTTGCACATTCTGTGTAGGTGTCTTCTGCTTTTCCTGCATTTTTGTTATTAGAATTGGAGAGTCTTCAATCACATGGTCCAGTTGTCTACAGTATCTGCAAGATTTCCACGCAGGGTTCGAGCAGTTCCTCGCAAAGTGCCCTAATTCCCCACAGTTATAACAAATCAGTTGTCATCTTCCCTGATTTGCGCTTCCACCTCTGCTCCCTCCCTTGGCCCTAGCTTGGGAGCCACCCATGCCCGAGGGGGATATTGGTGAAGACGGGTCCGATTGTACCCTATATAGGTTTCCCCGGTCTATCATTAGATCATAAGTTCGACAGTTCTGTTCATCATGTCCTACTGATCAGCAAAACCAGCACCATTGTTGCTTCAGTTCTAGGACATATGCACCCAAATGAGGGCAGTGGTTAGTATCATTCATACTAGCTACGTGACAATCATCACACCAAAATGTTGGTCCACTTGGTCCAAGGTGCAACGGATTGGGTACTCCGGCCTGTAGGTAGTCTGTTAGTAGCGGGCACTGATCCTTGGTTTGGCCTGATACCCTGCATCATATGCACCATACATCTGGGCTAGCTTATTTCCCTCATTCCTTTCGTAGGTTCTGGATCTCCATGTGCATCTCCTCCATCTGGCCCTGGATTTGTTGTACTCCCAACTGGGTATCATCTCTTGGTGCAGCTTCTAAGTTCATAGCAATCTCCAAAGCTTTTTCTTGCGATTCAATGGCTTGTTGACCCATAGGTACGCGCATGTGAGGCTGTAACATAGAAATGAACCATTCCTTGTGTTGTCTGTCATCGTACAGAAATTTCCCTTCGCTGATCACCGTTTTTAGCCACTGGTCAGCTTCCCATACAGACTCAGAGGGTCCTTGCTTGAAATCTTTTAGATCATTCACTATATGAGAGTAGGAATTAGGCTTCTGAAGCTATTGTTTTAGGGAATTCTTAACCTCTTGAATGGTCGCATTCACATGCTGAGCTACGTATCCCATATAACAGTCGAGGGATCTTCTTTCAAAGGAAAGGGATAGATGTGCCCTCTTCACAACATCGCTGGCCACATTCAGTGCAGTCCATACTGACTCTGTGACAAACCAGAACTGATCCATATCTTCGTCCCCTATGCCCTTGAAGGTAGGTAGCTTAATGTGCGAGGCCATTTCATCTTCTGATGGAGGTGGAGGTATGGGTGAGTTTTTACCCCTATGCTAGCTTGAAGGTGGTGTAGCTGGAGGGCTATGCACAATCGAATCTCTTACTGGGCTGTAGACAGATCTATCTCCTTCTTGATTAGTTCTGTAGTATTTACCACTTCGTGTTGTGATTTCACCCAGATCGGAGGTCATTCATTCGGTATGGCTACACATAATACCTTTTTCGCACAACAGAATTTTGATTAATAAGGGCAGTGTTTTCAGGAACTTACCTCGGAACCCTTTGAAGAACCTCCACTCTGCTTCTGAATAGGACACGAGCTGATCAACTGAAAATTCCATCACAAATCCTCCCAACACACTATCCACCCAGTGATCTACTGTACGAGTGATGGTATTATCAGTTCTTTCTAACTGTTGGATCAATTCTAGAGTCCATTGCATGACTTGCTCGTCCTTCCAACACGTCTAGAAATCTACGAGCCTTGCCAGCTACTCCTAAAGCTTGTTCATAAATGTTACCAAGAAGATTTCGTAGACCTCAGTGAAAATGTACTTATCTCCAATGTTCTCTTGCCATTACCCGATCTCTCTCTCAAAATACTCCTGGTCCCAACAACGGAACCATTTGTTTGCTCGAGGGGTCCTGACCCAGGTTCGGAGGTTAAGGTTTGCCAAAAAACCCCTATACTACTGGCCCTTTTGGCAGTGAACTGCTTGCGCAGGCCAAAGTCTCACCCGAAGCAGTATAGGAGGGTGCTGGAACCAAGTTTCCTCACCCTGAGAGAGAGTAGGTAAGTCTAGTAGATTTGCGTTCGTCGCTTATCGGGTCACACAAAGTAAGTGTATTCGCAGGCTTTTCACAGTCTAATCAATTATTAACCATAACAGAGCTATTACCATTCACAGATCTAATTAGTACCTTCGCATCCACATGCGTAAAAGAAACTACTAGCATATCATATCATAAAACACATCTTTAGGTACTTTCGCAACATAACATATAACAGATGTATTTGCAATTTAAATAGATATTCGCATCACAGGTTTGCATCAACAATAATCTTAACAAATCCATATATCACACAGATACTTCAACAATACTTTCACGTTCATTAATATTCAGATCTACTTACAACCAAAACCAGCCCGCACACATAGCCTAGCGGGGTCCGCACACAGCCAGTAGGAGTCTTTACTCAAAACAACCCATGATGGAACTAACAATTTGTACGCAACATCAATCTTAATTCTGGCCTATCTTAAGACTCAAAATGTTCGTCTATTTATATCTATTTAGGTGACGCTTCTAATGGTCTGCAAACCGTGGTTTGCAGACTCTTGATCTACCCTTCACCCATTACAATGCATTCAGGGCTTTGACCCAACCCAAAACCCCTGCGTTAGACTAATTAATACCAAAAATATACAAAATTCTACAAAATTTGTAGCTTTTAGGGGACCCTGTTCCAACAATCCGTAAACAGGATAGTGGTACAATTGCTTCGAGGTTATTGCAGCAAGCATCCCAAGCTTTGGGATGAGCGTTTTTGTTATGTACAACATTCTTACAACCATGCGAAACATTCTTCTACTCAAAGATCTCCATTTGTGACTTGTTTTGGTTTTGAACCAAAGTCTCCCTTGGATTTTTTCTTTAGTAAAGACATAGTAGTTCATGGACATAGCAAGGTGGACAAAGAAACCAAGTTCATTGAAAAGATCCAAGAAATTGACCAGGCAGTACAAGAATAGCTGGAAAAAAGCCAAGAAAGTATAAAGCGAGGCACGACAATCATCGAGTTGAGCATAGTTTTCAATTTTGTGATCAAGTCTGGTTGTACATCAGCAAAGAACGACTTCAAGGGGATGCTAAAAAGTTAAAACCAGTTAAATATGGTTCGTTCAAAATTCTTGACAAAATTGGTGAAAATGCTTTCCACCTAGATCTACCAGCTTATATGTAGATCTATTCTGTGGTAAATGTTGGAATTTGTGATTGTATGAACCTTCATTGATTGAAGATCCAGAAGAGAAAAGTCAGGTACCTTCCATCGAAGAATTTTCACCAGAGTATCTCAACAAGTTGCAGGAGGACACAATTCTCGACAGGAAGATAAGGGTTTCATGATGAGGAGAAGTTGAGTTTCTTCGAGTTGGACTTAAAGGTACAAATCCAAGTAAATTACAATGGATAGAAATTGGAAAATTAAAGGAAACATATCCTCACTTACTCTATAGCTAAAACCAACTTTTGGTGGTCCAAAAGCTTTGAGTGGGGAGGAGTGATCCAAAATGGATTCAATTTTTCCTCTAGATCAAAGTCTTCAAATATAGATGAAAATAGGATCAAGTTTAAGTGCTCGTCGATAGGATTCCAACGTTGCAAAAGGCGCGTAAAATCGAGTTCGTATGAAAAATATATGGCCAGTCAATGTTTATGGAAAATTAGGGCAAAAAAAGTCAAAGTCAAAGTCAACAGTCAGATGACATCAGCAGGACACATGTCATCCCAGGAACATGCCACCTATCTAGGGTGATGTCAGTAGATCAGTGACATGTCAGATTATGATTGGTTGGAATGGGCCAATCCAGGGCTGACATGTTGTAGCCCGGATTTTGCCCAATTTGGCCTTATCCCCAAAATTTTGGGGGTTAGGGAGGATCAAATCCCTGATCTCCTGGAAAGGCTACAACTTAGCCAGATTGTGCTCGCTGGTTGGGCCAACGCATTACTTGGTAATTAATTTAATGGTTATGTATTTATGGTGGACAGGTTTGTTATCGTCGGAAAAGGTCCGGATGGTCGGGGTCAACCCCACGACCGTTGGAGCCTTAACCGTTAATTTTATCGCACCAAACCTTATCATAATAGCCTACATATATTTCAAAGCCCGCAGCTATAACCATTAGAATCATATGTATCACTGCGGATATATCAAAGTTTTTTTTATGCCGCCGCATATATATTTCGATATTTATAATATACCATATATGGATACAACCATCACGAAATATATTGCAATATATATATGTTTAATGTATATAGTATATAATGGATGGGATATCAATGCAATGCCATGCAGAGGTTCAATGGAATTTCGGGTGGGGGTTTCGACCCGCCGACCTCCAAAATGTTATTTAAACAACGACTTCAACCAAAGTCCGCCAACCAGTTCATCTATGCAGGGTGCTTGTTAAACAAGCCACCGAAATTTGCATTTAAACAGTTGTAGAGCCGAATCAGTCTGAAACAACCATCGCACGGACCAAGGTGGTTTTTAGATAGAATAATTCATTCACTTTATTTAATGAATCAACGAGGCATTGAAATATATGAATGTAAACATAACATATCACATATAGAAAAATTATATACTCTTTGTATTAAAAATAAATATAAAAGATATTACAAACATAGATAGTGTTGATCTTGTAGATACCTCCCCAATTTGACCTTTCCTTCCTTATCACAAATCACACCTCAATGTCACCCTAATGCATAAATATGATGACTCGCTTAGATTCAAGAAAACAACATGAGGGCATGCTCAATCTCCAAAATCCAACCCTGATGTTGTGGATTGCAGTAAATATATAGGAGAGTGTTGTAGTTATGGAATTATTATCCAGTTACCAATTTAGGGTTGAGATCCACTAAAGATGGGAGGATGAGCTCAAGGGATAAGAGGTGAAATCTCCTAGGTAGGATCATATAGGATTTGAGCTACTTATCCAAGGTAAATGGTTATAAAAACTCCTAGAAGCTTTTGGAAGAGGAAGCTTCGGGATCCTTTTTAAATGGAATTTCTAGAAACAACGCACCTCGAATAAGGGACAAGCTGCTGCTGATTAGTGTTGGTGCAGAAGGATCAACCTGCTATTGAACACAGGTCTTTAAAGGGCCAAGTTGCGTTGGGGCTTAAAAGTAATGATTTGGAGCAGTTAGACCCAAAAACTCGGTTAATTGGAAAGGTCATGTTTAAGTCTTTGTGTAGGAATGATGACAACATGTTCATATTATGATGATCGATCTGATTTGTAGGCTTATTGACTACATGTGACAAAATGGCATATAACACCTATTATGAAAAATATGTAGCAAGAACAACATTATCATGGAATTTTTTTGTGGTAGGCTAATGTGCTACATAATGTGAGTGTTTAGTTCAAAGGTTGATTGGTTGGAGAAAACAAACCTTCAAGGTTGTAAAGAATTATTTTGTTCCAAGTGTGTTGAAAACCCCTATGTAATTGAAAGAAAGCTACAATGTTGAGTAGAAGATGCTAGTTGGGAAGACCTTCTCTTTGAATATATAATAAACCTAAGTCATGAAAATTGAATAGTGAACAATAAGAGTTGAGGAAGTTGAAGTTTCATATGGGAAGGCCTCTATTTTATCAAATACAAGTAATTGACATGTAGGATATTAAGTCAAAAGAGCCAAGTCAAGAAGCACAATTCAAGAGTAGAAAGTTAAGGTGTATAGGTCAAGTGGTTGTGGTAAAGCTTAAAGGAACAAATATAAAGGTTTCATATTTATAGCACAACTCACTGAAGAATTTGTTAAGGACCAAAATTTATTGATGACAAATCCAAGGAACAACTTGAAGACATAGGTTGATGCCTACAATTTGGTAAGTTGATGTTCAGTTGGGGGGGGGGGGGGGGTGTTGGTGTCTCATGTAGGTTGGTGGCTACATTTCTTGAGTTAATGTTTAGCTAGGGGAATGAAATCTCCTATAGGTTAGTGCCTATAACAAATTTTTTAAGTTGGTGCTTACTTTGCACAAAAAAGTTTAAAAAATATCTACAAAGGAAGTATTGTAAAAGTGTTTCTTATGTAAGTATTTTTGTTTCATGATTTATATGAGTCGAATGTTTTAAAACATAAAACTAATTAAAGATAATGAAATATAGATTCACGCATACTCTTAGTATTTTCTACAATTAGTAAAAGAATAGGTTCCTTTAGATACATCATAATAAGTAGAAGGTATACATTAGAAACGCATATGGAAAAGGCGTGACTCCAAACCCCCAAAATAATCATGATTCATAGTCACGGATGCAAAATATTTTGAAGAAGATTAAGACAATAAGAAGAGATAGGAAGATCTAGAAGAAGGCTACACCACTGATTTTTAAACATAAATTGTGGATTTTTATGAACAAATAGTATGGATCAGATATGAAAAAAACAGGTCTTGTAGTGCAATCAAATACTACCATATGAAAAAAAAACATGTCTTCTTCATCTAGGTGATATTTTATATAAGGAATATGCAAGTGTTAAATCACAAGAAAATAAATAAATAAATAAAATCTTGAAGTTCATATTAATATTCTTCAAAGCCTAAACCACAATGGAGGCAAGGAAAGAAATCATGATGATTTTAGAAGAGAAACTATACTCAAAATCTATGTTGATGCCCTTAAGAGATCCGTACACAATACAAGTAGCAAAGAAATAAGAGACAATGACCAACAAAGAGTTGAATCTTATCCCAAGCATAACAAATTCAGAAGAGTTGCTTCATCAAGACAATCCAAGTTCCTAACTAGGTATCAAACTATATTTCTTAGTCATTGTTTCTCATGTACAGACTTTGAACATAAAGAAAGGCATTGTAGAGGCTATGTCAAGGATGATTTTAGATTCCCTTATCATATATATGGAAGAAAAATAAATAGACTTCCTAATGGATATAATAGTAAAAATAATAATTCATTGACTCACCTAAAAAAACATCATACAAAATGCTACAAACGCCACAACTTTGGGAATATAGCATGTCACTGCAAATGTAGCATGAGATGACTTCCTAAAAAAACCAAAGAAGAAGACATTTCTACCAGAAATAAATAAAAATACACCATGGCATGGAGAAGAAAAAGAAGAAGATCCAAATATGGATCTAAATGCTGAAGACATAGGTTTAAATAGTTGATGGAAGCTTCTACAAGTACATGCAAGGTTGAATGCTTTGAGGCGGTTGAAGAAAGGAAAGTATGGAAATTTTTTTGCAATGGTTTCATAATCATATCTTGAAACTTGATTTGGTTTACATTTTGAATCTAATGGTTATAGAGGTCTAATTCTTGTGGCTCCACTTAGTTTTTATATCACTCTAATGATAATACTACAATATCCTTATTTAGGACCATAACATGGAAATCCAGTTGAAGAAGGAGATGTTCATGATAGATTTATAGATATGTTACACTCTACTTTGATTTATAGAAGACGAGTTTTCAAAACTCAAGGATACTTCAATCTATCATGCAACCAAGTTACAACTAAATAATTGAAAGCAATAATAGTGAGGAAACATTCAGTTGCAAAAGAAGGAAGTTTCAACCACTGAGGTTGGGAATGAAAGGCGCACATGCAATTTAAAGAATTGAGTTGAATAAATAGGGTTATATAACTTGTACAAGAGGCAATGAATTAGGTGAATCCTATTGTTGCAATGGTAAATAAGTTGAAGTTGTCAATTATGTTAGTGAACTATATTCATGGTGAGTTCATGTTGTTTAATAGAGAAGCTCAATGTGGAAAATTCCAGACACTTTGAAAAGTGATTGAATAGATAAAAGCAACAAAATCCCCACAACAATGGCAATCAAGCAGTGGTAGTGAAACACAATAGTGAGGAATTAAAAAAAATTTTTAGCTCCTCGAAAGAACCCTCAAGTGGAAGTCATTGCAAAGCTAGTTTCCAATATTTCTAATGGTGAAATCTATTTAGACAATCTTTCTATATGCAAACACACCATGATTCCTTTTAAATGACAAATGGATTTGAAAGAATATATGTGAATATTAGTTTCAAAATTACAAATACTAAATGAATCTCCAAGGATCAAGAAAATCATCTCAAATGATTATTAGAAAGACAAAATTTTCAAAGGTGTTCCTCAAGTTCCTCTTATACAAGGCTATCATGAATTCAGTCCTTCGATCACTCCTTGTTAGAAGGATTATGCTTCCCCAAATCCAAAAAACTAAATACCTTGGTTCTAGTAAGCATTCCATTTAACAAATAATGTTCCGTTGCCCTTAAAATGCACATGAGTTGACTAGAGGTGTATTGGAAGGTTTATCATGTTCTAGAGGAGGTTAAGAAGAAACAATCCCTTCTTTTCTTCATAACAAGTTAGATAGAGATCCATATGTATTTGAGATGTAGGTTTAAATCTCACATAATATGTGCATTTAATATGAACTTAAAATTCAATAATAATACAAATAAATCATTTAATTAACCATTTCTAATCATTCAACATTTAATTGCAATCATAATTTGTATTGTTTATGGTGAACAAGGTGAGTTTGCTAAGCATAAAGAAAAATCAAAATAATTTTTGGATGGGCCTAATAATACACAATATGGAGGCCCATGAAAATTTTCATAAGAGAATGGGGAAATGAGGGATGAAGGCTTACAAAAATGCTAACAATTGTCCAACATATCCCCAAAAATCTTTTAGATATAGCTCCAATGATAATTCTCTTCATGGTTACCCACATAACAATCAAAGAAGAACAACCTTCCTGTGCGCTTATAACATCAAGGAGAAGGAGAGCCTGCAAGAAATGAGACTGAGACTGAGACTCTTTTTTTGAAGGATGTTATCGCCATTTTTGTGGAGGTTGACATAGATTTCTATACAAACGATTTTGAAGTGGCCATGTTGGAACATACTGCACATTTCTATTCTCGGAAGGCTGCTTCATGGATTTTACAAAATTCCAGCCATGCTCACTATATGTCAAGGGTAGATGAATCTCTCATAAGCGAGAAGGAAATAGTTGCCAGATGTTTGCATCCGAGCTGCGAGCAAAAGTTATTAGACATAGTGAAAAATGTACTGTTTTCCAATTACATGCCACATCTTCTTCAGGAGGATGCACATTCAGGATGCAGCCTCGCCTTGCTCTTTCTCAGGGAACATAGATATGACGATATTTTCATGATGGGGGGTTTATTTGATAGTGTACCCAATGGCTGGGAAACAATTGTCAATATTTTTAAGCAGCATGTTATTAGTGAAGTAACACTACCTCTTAAACAAGCTGAAGATTCTGTGCTAAAGCAGAAGTAGAATGCAGCTGGGAGAATGGATAAAAGTAATTTATTGTTGCAGCAAGTGTATGCATTTGTGAGGAAAGTCATAGAATTACGTGACCAATACATGAAATATGCAGAACAAAACGCTGCTTTTTCCAAGGCTTTAAAAGAAGTATTTGAGGTGATCTGTAATAAAGAAATTGCAGGAAGTACCAGTGCAGAATGGATGGCTACACTATGTGATACTCTACTTAAAGAGAATATAAGCAGTAATGAAAAGTTGAACGGAGACGTTATAATTGAAAATGTGGTGGAATTTGTTGAGTATATCTGGGATAAAGATCTGTTTGCTAAATTCTACAAGGAAAAACTAACTCGTAGAGTTCTGTTCGGCAAAAATGCAAATGTTGTTCAGGAACAGAGCATATTGTCAAAGCTGAAACAGAAATATGGCGGTTAACGTCAAAGATTGCTGGCATGATTAAGGATTGGACAAGATCACAGGAGGGACAAAGTAAATTCGAAACATATCTTAATAATAATAATAGAAATATCCATCTTGGAATAGAGTTTACGGTTACAGTATTGACAACTGGATTTTGGCCAACATACAAGAGTCCTCAGATTAATTTACCTTTAGATATGGTTAGATGCGTTGAAGCATTTAAAGACTATTATTCTGCAGAAACCCAACATCAACAACAACTTAAATGGATATATTCTTTGATAGAAGAGCGATAAAAATGATAGTAACAACTTGCCAAACAGCAATATTATTGTTGTTCAATTGCTCTGAAAAGTTGAGTTATTCCAACATCAAAAAGCAGTTGAATTTGGAAGAAGAAGAAATTGATGGAATTTTATATTCATTGACCTGTGACAACCAGCATAACTGCATCATAAAATTGGTTGTGACCTGTGACAACCAGCATAACTGCATCAGATGATTTTAAAATCAATTTTAATTTTAAGAGGGAAAATAAAACTTCCAATACCATTGCTGAACGAGAATGAAAAATTGTCCGAGGAGAATATTAACAAGGACAAACGTTGTCTTATTGATGCTTCGATAGTACGCATTATGAAGGCAAAAAGGGTATTACATTACAAAATACTTGCCAGTGAATGCGCTCAGGAACTTGAAGGGCTATTCAAGATAGATTTCATGGAAATTAAAAAACGGGTTGAAGATTTGATTGAAAGGGAGTTTTTGGAACGAGATAGAAAGGAGGATGTTGATTTGTTGAGATATCTACCATGAGGGAGTAGGCCAAAAGATGTAAGATAAAAATGTGAGATTGGAAAATTGAGGTTTTTCAAAATGTCAACATTGTCATTCTTTAGATTCCAATTGCCAAAAAGCATCTCCAAAATATGGGTTTTGCTGATTTTGTGAATAAATTTTTAAAATATGTGTTTGGCTGAGTTTGTAAATAAATTTTTATCAGATGTATATCATTTATTGTTTGATGAGTCCCCTCCCAGGTTATTTCCATAAATCAAGAAGATTTCGTAACTTAAACTAAATACTAGAGTGGGAGATTGGTATTTGTTTAGAGATTTGACATAAATTTAGGTATATATGGTTGCAAATTTCTCTTGAGTTCATTAGATAGAGCGATCATATCGATTTTATTGATTAATACCATAACAACATTGCATGAAGTTGAGAAAATGTTAAAAATAATGATATTCTCTCAAGTAGAAGTATGTCAATATGATCCCCACAAAATTATATCAGAAATAAAAGTTAAACATGGGTTTCAACTTTCCCCCTTACAAACATGTGGCTAAACCAAAGATATAAAAGTTTTAAAATAGAGATGTTTGGAAACAAGACCCAATTCAAGTTACACAACAAAGTTAGGAAGTTGCTCAAAATTCACAACCTCTTCTTTTGGAAACTCCTTAGCAAAAAGAGAAGGATATAAAGAGAGGGTTCTCAGATACACAATAGACATTTTCAATCACAGAGACAAAGGATGAAGAGCAACAACTACAAAATAAACCTAAATTTAAGAATAAGAAGTTGCAATGCCAAATGTCTATAAGAAGCTACATCGATCGAGTCTACATTCAATTGGGATCTCTTTCCAACAAACTCTATAGTTAAAGAGAATTCATCTCTAGGCATGTCACCTTCAACAATAGGGAAACATGATATCATTTATTCACAGTTCATGTAGATTTAAAATAAGAGTCTTAAAATGAAGCAGGATGCCTATTTATATTTGTGGAAGAAAATTCCACGATCATCTCAAACCAGGTTATTGTCTACTCTAGATGATGAAACAAGACAACTAAATATGCCTATTTTTTAACCTATCTCAAGAAATTAATGTTTCAAAAGATTACAATGTAACCATGTTCACCATAGACTTGAAGAAGATACATTTAGTGGATTAGATGAATCTGCACAAACATACTCGAGAGATGATTTTTAGAAGCTTAAAAATTATTTTTGTAAATGCCTAAAAATTAGAAAATATGTTTAAGAAAGTCACAAATCAGTTGAAATAGGAAAATATTGCTACCAAGACCAATCAAATCAAAATTTATCGTTTGGAGCAATGCATTGTTATACTGGGGAGAGACCCAAAGTTTCATCTTCAATTCGGTCCCTAATCAAGTCTTGGGATACAAAAATTTATATTTTAAGAAGAAAATTGAAAAATACAACTATAGAAAATGTCCAAACACCTAAATTGGAAGGTGCATAGAAAGAGAAGGAACAATTTCTATCTCTAATTATTGATTAGAACAATCATATTGAGAACTATGTGAAACAAATTGAAACCTTGACAAAGGAAAGGATTGAGCATGTTTTCCCATCATCTTCTTTAGCACCAACAACACTAGTTGACCCATCTAAGAATTTGGTTGAAACAATGTTAACTTTGACTATAAAGGAATTTTTGCAACAAATTAAACTCTTCACAGAGGAAAGGATTGACCATGTTTTCCCATCATCTTGCTTAGCACCAAAAACACTAGTGAATAATATAAAGATTAATAATATCAAGGAGGATGTATTTGATAGAAATGCAACAATTCATATAGATCATGATCTAAAAGTAAAATTACAAAGGGAATTGGATCACTTGAAGGATCAATTAGTGGGAATGCAGGTTTTGATTGAAGCAAGGTAAATCCTTTGGACAAAAATGGTTACAAGTGTTTTAGAAATATGGGGATCAATTAGGATTATTGGAGATGAAGTAGATTTAATTAAAAACACAAAATAGACCATTGGAAAAATTCAAGCAAAATTAGGGGATAAGAATTAGGTTGCCTCTAGAATAGTGGAATTCCTCAACTCAAGGAATTGGAAACAATTAAGAGCTCGAGGTATCGAAGATAGGACTCATGTTATAATGGATGTAGATAAGGTTTAAACTAAAATAATTTTTTCCCAACAAGCTCAAGATGAGTGAAAGTTAGTGAAAAAGGAGGTGGAAACATTCAATACAAGATTCAATATTTTGATAGAAATGGATATGCTTTCTTGTTAAGATCACATAACATGTTAATATCTCTATATTCATACAAAGAATCTATGTTAAGGATCATAGAAAATCCAAAGAAGATTTTGGATATGAAGGGAATATTGAAGGGGCCAACTATAGTAGATAAATTGGTGGATGACTAAATTACATTCATTGTTAGGTTAAAATGATTTTGCCAACTACTCCAACCTATTAGAAATACACATATTTTGATATTTATTATACAAATATGATTCCATATAGTTATCCATTTGAAACATATTGGGAGTGATTGGATAAATTCTCCCCATAAATCTCTATGATTCCAACAACAAAATTGAATTGGAAAATGGGACATGTGGACAAAGACTACTTGAGACTTGTGAACTGTTTTCTATTATTTATTATTTAGTTCGTAAAAAGTTTTATTTGCAACAAATGTCTCTTGTGATGATTTTACATAATAAGTGAAGAAAGGTGTTTGGAGTTTGTAAAAGAGATTGTATTTTGCATCAATATTATTAATTGTTTTAATCAAAAGATTCTCCTTTGAGCTATCGACAGTGTGTACTCTTGTGTTATATTATTTCTCTTGTAGGTTATGCATCTTTGTTTCATCTATGAAATTATTTGAATATACTAGATATATTAAGAGGCTAAATTGAGGAGCAATTTCCTTTACATTTACAATGTTATGTTTTACATAAAGATTTATGGTAGAATTCATTTGTTTCTATCATATCTCTTGTTAACATGTTATATTATTTTCATATATTTCATATAATAAAATTTTTTCTCTTCTATTGAATGGTTGGAATGTTATTCATGTGGGTTTTCTTCAATGACATATGTTGAAGTATTTATTGAATTCTATAGATTCTATTACAATCTTTTCTCAATTCTTATATAATTAATATTTTTTGGTTAATTGAATTGTATTAGAATTTTGTTACATTTAATTTATTAATTTGGGTTTATAAATTTGAGAAGTGTAAGCACAATATATGTTAGGTTTAATTTCTAACTTAATTTAACAAGAATTGACATGAAATAAAAACTCTAATTTGTGAAGAACAATTGCAATTCTCTAATTCAACACAATTTTTTTTAAGCATTTTTAAATCTTCACTATGTAAAGAATGGTTATGGGACAATTATAAGATTAATTTAATCATATTATATTTTAACTATTGATTTTTTTACTGAAATTCAACAAGTCTTTACTCACTTGGAAGATTCATATGAGTAGCTTTCACTATGTTGGTTCTCAAACTGTAAATGAATTTCAAGCATTTCAAATTGTAAGAAATCACTAATCTGTAAGCAAACTCACTAACTTGTAAACTATTCAAAATAAAGTACACTTTACTACACTGTAAAATCATAATCTAAAATAAGGTAAGGAGAGAAATATTGTTTCCCTAACATGGGGAGCCCTTCCTAGCTTGGTTGCACATGTGAATATGGACCAATGAAATCTTAAACTGTTATAGCCACGATTATATAATCATTCACACAGTAAAAAACACCACAAAAAGTATGAAAACAACAAAAATTATATTAAATGTGTTTCCATTAGCCATACTTTTGTGGCTCTCATTATTGGAGCTATAGATATTTATACAACCTTAAGATAGAGTTTGTTGAAAGTTTTAATGCAAGCTTTTAAAACAAAATAACAATACCACATTTTGTGTATCTTATGAGATGGAGTGTTGAATATGTGTGATAAATTCATGGTTGTACAATGAATTTATCTTACAAAATCTTAAGATCTTTATAGATTTGATCCATAGCTCGAACCAAAATTTCCATTCAAATTCACGTGCTTTTCCATCGCTTTGAAATTCAACCACTATTTGATTGTAATGTTGACCTCGCTGTGGTAGGTGTTGGATTAATTCAGTAGGTGGAAAAGCTTAAGATTTCCTTTTTCCATGTCCTCTAACCCACACTTTTGTTGAACCATGTCTACAACCATGTGAACTTGTGATTTGGTTATAGAATTAAGGAACAATCACAAAATGTGTTAGTTTCAATAGCTACAACATTTAAAACTACTTTTACAAAGAAATGTATAAAAATATAGAAAAGTGTAAGTATTTACCTTGGATTTCTCAAATTGATACCCTTTGTAGCTCAAATATGATTCTATACGAAAATGATAGCACTGTAATATGGAATGATGGGTACGATAGGATTCTAGGAATAAAATAAGTAGAACTAATGATAATAAAATGAAAAAAACATTCCACTTTTAGGTTTTTACATTCCCCCAGCTAAGGATTTTGCATGTCCTCATGCACTTACAAAATTGCAAAATTTTTGAAGTTCTTCTCTTATTAGATTATGGTCTCTGTTCCTTGGATTAGGATATCCAAGTTACTACTTGAATATTTCTACTTTCTCATTGCAATAGACCATTTTGGATTCCTCAACAGGATCCATGCATTTAAATTATTTATTTTTGCATGAATATTTTTATTGGATTTCTTCAACTTCAAATTATTATCATACTAGAATTGGATTATTTTCAAAAATTTCTCATTCTGGGTTTTCAAAACTTCATTTTCATTTGTAATGTGTTGTTTCAAAACTTCTAATTGTTTTATTTATTTCATATTATCTATTGTATAATTTTCCTTGATGGAAGTCCAATGGTGGACTATAGGAAGGAAATGACAATGAACTATAGAAAGAAGATGTTACCTAATTAAACTATATGCCTTTTTCAAGAGCATCAATATACTCATAAAACTTTTGTTGTGCTTCATCAATTTAAGGACTATTATGTCTTGGCTTTTGGAATGTGGATAAAATGACTCACATACTTTTGGTCGCTTCCTATTGTCTTTTGAAGAGTCATTTCTTGGTGGGCTATTATTTTCTCCATCATACTCATCAATTTTAATCACTTTGTTATTATCTTGCTCCCTTAATTTATTAGTCACATTGGGCATACTTCTTCGAGGTTCATCCATGAATTATGGATCTTATTTATTATAATTACGCTTCTATGGTCTTTGTAGTTTCAATATGTTGGGGTTTCTCTACAAAGGTTTTATTTTTATTTTCCCCCTTTACACTTTTCTTCTCCAATTTCCCTACTTTCTTCTTCTGTTTTTTTTAGTGTGCCTTAGCTTCATGTATTTTTAGGCTTAAATCATTTTTTTCCCCTTCTTATTAGAAACTGTAGGCTTAGAAACCATATCTCGGGAACTACTAACTTAGGGTTTGAAATTTCCATCTCCCAAAACAGATCCCTAGTTCGTTTATTCTTTTTTCTTTGAACCTTTGCTTCTTGAGAAGTCCTTAGGACTTATTTGAAGAAATTTCTTACAAGTAATGAGTCCCAATTATCCCATCACTCACATAGATAAGCCTCAATCAAAATTCTTAACATTTCAAAATGATACATACTTTGTTTTATGTTCCTTGAGTTACAATGGACGTTAAAGGGAAAATTTTTAAGACTATTGAGAGGATAATACAATAGATAGATTTCATGGAATTTTTTAAAATGAAGTAAGAGACAAACATAATAAAAGTGTACCAATCCATAATTTCCCACATATATGACTTATTTCTGAAGAAAAAATAGAATGTCTCTCCAATTTTTCTTTGATGCAGATGCAAGTATATACAACTTATGCCAATTCATAGCCATCTCAAGGAACTTTACGATAAAATTATTCCATGTATCCCCTTTGATATTTTGATCCTTGAACCAATTTTCACCATTTTTGGGTAATTTTTTCGCCTATGTTAGGAAATATTGTATGAATCTAAGCCACACATATCCAATCTCTGATTCAAATCAGTAAAATACTCCCATGAATTCTTTAGTTACTTCTATAACATATCCTTGAAACTTCTCTAAAAAAATTCAATCACTTGAATTTTTCAATTATCCTTCTACACTTGGATAAGCCTTCATAAATTAAATTTCAATTGGCTTATATATTACTACTGGTGCCATCACTCAATGTTGAAGAATTCCGTGCATTCAAACTTTACTCTTTTATCACTGGTTATAGGGTAATGTTGAAGAAGAGTGATGAGAAGAAATTTAATGTACCCAACTCCCAATCAGGCAACATCACTCAAACAATGCTACTTAAACATAATTAAATTAACTAAAGAAGAGTATATACCCAAATGTGCCATTATTTTTATCCGATCCCTAAAAAATATATTTATAATGAAATGCAATACTACATGTCATGAAAGCATTATACATCATGTATAAATGTAATTAAATAATGCAACAAAAATAAATTTTAGTTATAATAAAATAGCTAGAACCTTGATACTAGGGTTTTAGAGTAAAAACAATAATTAAACAAAGCATAGTTAACACTTTTATGAATAAAAGGTGATTAACTGTGATCCCTCCACATTCCACCTACTCTTAGACCATGTAGTTCATAATCTCAATCACTGACCACCCTTGAGTTGGGACTGTAAATCTGTAGGAAACAAATGTCAAACCAACTACAAAACCTTAGGCATCGAACCAACCCAAAAAACCTAAGGCTTTAGACATGGGCTCATGTCCCCATCACCGACACCCAAGTGGCACAACCTGGGTCCCTTGGTGGTGTCCACCTCGCATGGTGATTTATGGTTAGCCATAACAATATCAGCCTATAGCTCCAAGAGATTTACTATTTTCTATGTGTCCAAGTGACAAATAACCAAAACCATAATAATTCCACAACCAGTTCTAGAGCCCCAACTAGGACTAACTGAATATCTTTAAATTGAGTTCACCGTCAGAAATCCATGGTCACCAAGCCATAATCAGGGTCACCAAGCTCCTGGAGCCACCAGGGATCACCAGAGAGCCAAGTTCTAAAATCAGGATGCAACCATTCAGTTTGGTTAAATAAATAACCACACATTAGTGAGTTCTATATTCCACTCGGGACTCACGTACTACTCAACTAATTCTAGAGCCCACCGCAAGATGCCTTAACTCCTCAGCCCCCTAAACTGAATACTCGATCAACTAAATATCTTATCATAGGAACCTACACTTATTTTATAACATGTCTTTACTTCACCATTCGACACCCTCCAAAGCCACGTGGGGTTGAACATGATGCATGTTTCACCAAAAACACTCAATTGTTTCCTTATCCATTGAGTTGCGCCTCCATACTCTTTCCATGGCATGGGATCCACAGCTAGCCTTTTTTTTTTTTTTTTTCATAGTGGTTCACGTTCCTATGTGCTCGCACACATGTACTAGCTACATCCACGGTCTTAATGAATCGTAGTAAATCCTCCCGAAGGGATCTACTGTCAGCCTAACACTGAAGCCTAACCCCGCGGGCGTCTAGGAGATTTGATCCTGTGACCTCTCAATCTGGGAGTACTTCCAAGCGGGGACTCAACCAATTGAGCTAACCCTTGGGGCTCAGCTAGCCTTATTTTATTAATACTAAATATTTAATTACATCTTAATTAAAATTATGGGCTCTCGAGTCTCACAACCTTTAAAGGTATACATATCCAGTTACACTAGCAGTATAGTTGGTTTAACACCTGTAAATGGGAATGCAGGACACATAATATAATTCTAGATCACCATCCTATTATTCAAATGCATCCATATCACTAGCATAAATATCACTATGCATTAATTACAATATTATAAGTAAGTAGGGGTATTACATTCCCCCCCCCTTATTTATGCAATGTCCTTTGTGGATAATGTATCTATAATCTAAAACTAGTGTCCTCATGCATGGATTCATCTAGAGGCATCCTCGACACATTTACAATCTACACATCAACAATATGTGGAGGTCCTTGCCCCATCTTGACAAGCCTGCAAGCTCATAAAAATATTCATCACAACTAGAGGACATTAAAATTGGAATTAACATAAAAAAAAATTAATTTTAATTCATATATATATATATATATATATATATATATATATTCTAGAAGAGAAAAAACAACCACATTCACACAATCATTCATTTAGCCAAACATGAATTTACAAGTTTCAGACAAAATAACAACTATGAAAATACTCATGTCGTGATGGAATTCTTATGCCTTGACAATGAAGCATTGTTCCTGCATTCTAGGATCGTATACCATCCCTGCCTATAATTTCCACATTTAATTCTTGCATCCATCCCCCCTTCAGTCTCACTAATTGTTTTTGTTGTTGTATACAATTCCTACATGAAAAAAATAATGTTTCTTACTTTGGTTGCGTCTCAAGCTACCATTGTTATTGTTTATTTGTCTATATTTTGAATAACTATCAACCTATTTAATTGAAAAAGTTGTTGAGATATTAGCCTACTGAATAATAAAAAACCATATTATCTACAACCTCACAAATTGCTAAGTTGTTTTCCTACTTAATAATAAAGGATGCAATAGCCATACATAAATATTAATTTCGGTGTAGCATCATTGTTACATGACCTAATAAAGAAAATACTAGCAACATATATTTACATTTGTTATATAAACAACTTGGGTAAAACCCTAAGTTTTATTCCCTTTTTCACAAGTCATAGAAAAATCTCTCTTATCCTTCTATCTTTTTGATCAACATGCAATAATATACACATGATCCATACACCATATGAATACACACATTACATACTTCCAATATGTATACCCACACGTGTCTATCCTAGACATGATTAATCTCTAGCATTTTCAATAATTAAATACCTTAACTCAGTCCTTGACTATTTTCATAAACCATCCTCCACACATGTGCATGTTTCATAAATTTGTTACTATACAAATTATATCATGGTTACCTAAACATGTATATTTAACCTAGAAGTGTAAGAAAACCGAACTCCCGAGTTCATTATTACAATCTCAATACAGTACCTTTATTAGGGCACATGATACCAATCATTGTTTGTTCTCTGATAACCACTGTACTCAATTTAAAGCCCGCACCTTGAGTGATTAAAGTCTTGCTAAATATACATCCTAACCTTATTGTAATCCCGTTACAATTTTCATCACCTATTATGCCACCTGTTATAACCTAGTCACATTGTTATTATACACTTACCATCGCCTGTCAAAATTTATGTTAATCTTGTCATGACATGTGACATACCAGTTACCATCATGTGATAACACCTTTCATAACCTTGTATAACCCATTATAAATATATCACTAGCTGTGACCAACCTACCTATATCACTTTGCTATATCCCATAGTATATTTGTCACCTATCTGTATCCAATTCACTGCAAGGGGCTTGTCACCTGCTTGTGACCAATTCACTTGCTACAATATGCCACCAACCTGTATCCTGGTTATACGCCCTTATATTTGGTTACAACAGTTGTATCCTTGTAACAAAACCTATACAATATTTTGTTAGAAAGTTGTTCTAGCATGCCACCATCCCTGTGGAAACATGTTATGGAAACTTGTTTTATAACCTATTCTAAGCTAAATGTGTTTCTTTTCCAATGTCTTACATTGGATATTGCATAGCTACATTAATTTTTGTGGTCTAGACCTTCTACTTCAGAGAATTAGACAACATTCTCAATGTTATATTTATGAAAATCATACCATGAATTTATGACAGTTTATTACAAATTAATCATGCCCATAAAATCAATAACCTAATCACAATTATTCCATTCTTAATAACTTCAACTTATAATTCACATATTCATAACAAAAAATAATAATATAAGCTAACTGAATTGATACATATCTATGAAGTAGATATAATGTTGACTTCATGGGATGCTCATCACCAGGTACTTACTCAGTACCCTCCATCAGCCAGGGTATCAAACCTCAACAACCTCCATCCTATTGCTTTTTTGGGGCTTCCAGGTACCCCTTAGGCCCTTATGTAATTTACTTTAATCTCAATGAAATCATCTCTTCCTTGTTATACTTTCTCTTCCATGCTCAGACATCCCCTTCACGGATTACAAATCCCTCGTGTGATCCATATTTCCAAGGCCTTCTTCCTTTAATTTGAAATTGACAAGTTTTGAAATTTACAACTGCAAAATCAAAATCAATCTGAGAATCCTCTCTTTATATCCTTCTCTTTTTGCTAAGAAGTTTCCAAAACAAGAGGTTGTGAATGTTGATCAACTTCCTAACTTTGTTGTGTAACCTGAATTGGGTCTTGTTTCCAAACATCTCTATGTTAAAACTTTTATATCTTTGGTTTAGCCACATGTTTGTAAGGGGGAAACCCATGTTTAACTTTTATTTCTGATATAATTTTGTGGGGATCATATGGAAATACTTCTCCTTGAGAGAATATCATTATTTTTAACATTTTATCAACTTCATGCAATGCTGTTATATGGTATTAATCAAGAAAGGTCCCACTTATTTCTTCAATTTAAACATGGTTGGATGTTTCTTTGATACAAAATGGATATGATCAATGTTGAGACTCTATATAATTAAGTCAAGAGAAATTTGAAACCATATATACCTCAATTTATGTAAAATATTTAAGCAAATATCAATCTCTCACTCTAGTATTTAGGTTAAGTTACGAAATCTTCTTGATTTATGGAAATAACCTGAGAGGGAACTCATCAAACAATAAATGATATACATATGATAATTTTTTTTTCACAAACTCAACAAAAACCATATTTTGAGGATGCATTCTAACAATTGGAGTCTAAAGAATGACAATGTTGACATTTGTGAAAATGTGAAGTTGGGTTACACTTTTGCCCTTTTTTGAGAAATAAATTTCATTTTTTTCTGTTCTTCAACTTTATGCAAGCTAAAGCAATTTTTCTGTTTAGAATTTTATCTTGCGATAAAATAAAGTTGTCAGAAATTTTATTAGCTTTCTCTTACTTATTTTTTGGAATTTTTTTATACAAATTTGATATGTCAATTGAACGTTTCTTTGAGTGTGTGCTTTTTAACAATCAAAGGATTCATAAGAAGTCATGTTAATACGCACTGTTGTATTATTTAAAATTATGTTTTTGAGAAACAAAATGTGTTACAACAATACAGATAGAGTCTACTTCGGTTTCGTTATATTTAAATAGCCAATTGATGGATATCATAATTATTAGAATTTTTTGAACTGGTCCTATATGAAAAAACTACATATTTTGAATATGTTTCACGATGCACGAAATTTCATAACATATAATTTATAAAATAAAAATCTAAAACCTACACATTACAGACGACAGACTAATGTAATGCACCATAATTTATTCAATTTTTTTTTTACAGTGTATTTTTGAAGATACAAAATTATGATTTCACTGAATCATAATGACCTTCAGAAATTGTGTGCACTCGTTTTATTACAAAATCAATTAAAATTAGTAAATATTTATGAAATTCCATAAAAGTTATATTTCCTGAAAGTAGATTCAATTCTGAAAACACTTGTCTTGGTTCTGACAGTTAATTCAGAAAGTTTCATGGAGTTTAATCAGTTCAAAGTTGAAGATATGTATTCAGAGCTCGGATCTGCATAATTGCAGACGTGTTAGTTCGGTCGAACTCTTAAAAAAAGTTCAGCCGATTTTTTTTTTACACCGATGGCCCGTCAAGTCTAATGACATAAAATTTCGACCAAAATTTTATCCAACTTTATATCGGTTGGAAAATACCATGAAGCCCCTCTGAAAAAATATTTCGCGGCAATATAAATTTTCGTGAAAGCATTCATTATTTTAGCATATTTTCGCACATTTGGTCTGATTTTGCAAAGGTCTTGGTCTGCTTTTGCAAAGAATTGTTTTAGGTTTAAGGGCTTTTCTTGGAGATACATTCAAAAGACATTTTTGCAAAGGATTGTTTTGAGTTTAAGGAATTTTCTTGGAGGTACATTCAAAGGACATGTTTGCAAATGATTGTTTTGGGTTTAAGGAATTTTCTTGGAGGTAGCTTCAAAGGAAATTTCTTGGAGGTATGTGATACATTTTTTGGATGTTTTTTGGGCTTCATTGTTTTTTGAAGGTATGGATTTGGGCTTAATTTTCATTGTTTTTAGAGGTTTTGGGCTTAATTTTCAAAGGAATCTTTTTAGGCTTAATTTCGAAAGGACTCTTTTTAGGCATAATATTCAAAGGACATTTTTTGGAGGTATTTTTCAAAGTGATATTTTTTTAGAGGTTTTTTTAAAGTATTTTTTAAAGTGACATTTTTTAAGTTGGAATTAATTTTCAATGGACATTTTTTGGAGGTATTTTTTGGAGTGACATTTTTTTTAGAGTATGTGTTTTGGGTTGACGTAAATATTTTATAATGATTTTTTTAAATGATTTTTTGTCTAAATTTTTAAATGAAATATTTTTGCAGGACTTGGAAGGAAATAATTTGAGCTTCGTTTCATTTTTATAAGACATTTTTTTCTCGGATTTTTGAAAGTAAGTGTTTTGGATTGAGGTATGTATTTTTTGCAAAATTTTTAAAATGAGTTTTTTTTTTTTTTTTTTAAATTAAATCTTTTGTGATGTTTTATTTAATTGAGTTTTTGTCTAAATTTTTGAAGGAAATTTTTTGAACTTCATACTCTATTATCATGGGAAATCGAAGGATTTGCACAAGAAAATATGATCGAAAAAGAGACCCTAAGGAACATAGAGAAGTGACGAGAGAATCTCACAAAAGAAAGAGAGAAGCACTCTCAAATATTGAAAGGAAAAAATCAACCTCAACTAGAAGTTGAAACAGGTATATAAATGTAAATATTATGAATTTGATATTTAAAATTTTCCTAGTTTAAAATTTGAAGTTTAATTTTTCTTTGATGAACTAATTTGAAAAATATTTTGCAACGTAAACAAAGAGAGATATTCCTCAAAACATTGATGATGAGATACAAAATTTTGAAAAATAAAGTGAAAGAGATATTGAACCAATGATTGAAGATTGTGAAAATGTTGAAAGAAATTCAAGTGAAGAAATTGGATCACAAGGTATATATATATATATATATATATATATATGTTGAACATATGCATGCATTATTGAAATTATACATATTTATTAATTTAGTTATTTATTGAATATGAAAACTTATTATGTATTACTCATTCGAATATGTACACATGAAATCAATGTTGATGATGAGATGTTAGAAAATGTTGACACTCACACATATAGAGATAAAAGCACTGACCATGTTATAAGATATCGTTTTAAATACATTTTTGATATGTACTTCATAAAGGAAAATGTGACAGATCAAGCCCAAATGTTGAAAGGTCTCCTATCATTAAGGAAATTAAAAGAAGCTATGACTTTATTGGGTATTCGAAAATGAACAAAAGATAAAAAAATTAAGGTAAATTTGATACAAAATATAAGTAGTACTATAAATTCAATTAGAATATCTAGACAGAAAAATGTTTCAGTTGTACGTAGAGAAATACATATGGCAGTGGCTTCATCAAGTACTAAAGATAATTGCTTGGTAAAATATATGGCATGAGCATTAGGAACCTCACGAAAAAATTTGCACAAACATCGGAAATTTCAGTTGCAAATAGATGTAAATGATGAAATAGCTTTTTGGAGAGCTATTTGTAGGCAACCATACAAAGATAGACTTGGAGAAAATGTAAAATAAATAATATATGAATATTGGAAGAAAAATTCACGTGTTTTGCCAAATACAAGGGATGTGATGAGAAGAAGAATAGTACGAAATCAGTACGAAGAACATGAAAAACATTTCTTGGAAACCACTCAGATAGAGTTGTGCAACAAGTTCAAGGAAGAGAATTGTGAAATTCATGTCTCAATCAGTGCTTTTGTTCAACAAAAACCATGGTATGTAAAACCTATCACCATACACGACACTTGTTGTTGTCGTTATCATGTGGAATTTGAGTTATATCATGACGCATTTGTTAATTTTGGTAGAAAATTTTGGAAAGATTCACCTCCTCCTTCCACTATCCGTGATTTCATATCTCAAATTCTATGTGAAAGAGAAAGCGATGAATTATTTTACGAAAAGAAATGTGTTGGTGGTAAAAAATGCGATGATTGTGGAAATTTTACTAAATTTCAAAACAAATATTGTATTGATATAAATTATCAATCATTGTCCAACATGAAAGTGAAATGGAAGAGATATGAATATATCCATACATCGATTCACGGTTCAAATAGTGCTAAAAGAATTGAATTACAAGAAGAATAAATTTGTGTGCTAGATTTTTTGAGAAAGTTCAAGGTAGAAATTTATAAATACACCAAGCATTTGCATAGAGCTCGATGGCAAGACTTGAAATTCAAAAATTCCTGTGAATTTTTTCCACCAGGGACCATTTTGTCAGTAATTGATTTTGTAGAAAACTACACATTTGTTCCACAAAAAGAAATTCAGAGTGAATACTATCATTCTAACCAAGTCTCCATGCTCGTTCATATTATATATAGACATGTTGAACAAAACTTCGATCATATACAAATCACCAGTGAAAATTGACATGTTATTAAATAATATCACTTTTATATCAGTGACGATCGTACACGTGATACATATTTTGTACAACACTGTTTTGGAAAGATTTATGACTCCTTGAAAAGTCATGGAATAAAATTCAATGAATATTGGATATGGTCAGATGGATGCGTAGGTCAATTCAAATCTTCATGATAATTCTTTTGGTTGTGTTGTCTTCATAAGAAAACATACATTAAACATTATTGGAGTTTCTTTGAGACTGGCCATGGAAAAGGAGAACATGATGGTGTAGGGGCATGCATAAAATGAGCACTTTGAAGATATCAAATGAACCCCTCTGCAAACCGACTTGTGGATGCTAAAGAAGTTGTTCAATGGTGCATCATTGCTCTAAGCCATGAGACTAACCGATCAAGGGAAGTGCGAAGGTACATTCAATTTAATTTTTATTGGATATCTAATTTTAAACAGTGTACATTTATCATTTAATGATTATCTTTGATGGTATTTTGATATCATAATTACATTTTTCTTTGAATTTTCCATATATAGGTTTTTTTGGCATATTGGGATCGAAGATGTAGATATATCAATTAGAAATGACGTTGAAACAATAAAAGGGACTCGAAAATTGTATTCAATTAAAACAAAGTTGTCCACAAATGTGTTTGCATTGGATAAAAGAAAATATTCTTGTTTTTGTCATGTTTGCATAGACAACATAGAATCCAATGACATTTGTGAAAACAAAATTTATGTAAAAATATTGGAAACATACGGAGCTAAATACAAAGGGGAAAATGTCCATTGCAATGTTTGAAGAAATGAAATTAGAGGAGACTAAAATATCATCTGATGGTGATCAAGTTTCTGATCTTGTTAGAAAAGGTAACATTTGAATTTCTTTCAAATGATAGAGATCTAGAAATAAATTTAAATACACAAGTTTGTTAAGTTTGTTTTATTGTGCAGGAGATGTTTTTGTTGTAATTGCACCAAATAACAACGATGAAAATGTGAAGTATTATTTGATGTGTTGCACTGAATGAAAAATGAAATTATTAGAAAACTATAATGATCATAGGTTTCCATATGAATGAGGATCTATTATACTGAAAGGTTATTTTTTCAGACAAAATGATCAAAGTGGGGATTTTGTTTACTTTGAAGGCTATGAACTTGATGTCATAAGTTGTCAATACATAAATTTGATACAGGTTCAATCAAAGAAAGAAACAAAAATTAAGAAATGGAAAATGTCATAATCCGATCATGAACGGATCATTGAAGATGGCATTCCATTGGAATTTTTTAATTGAACTGCCCAAAAATTTATTCTCTTTGGATTCATGTTTTAGAATTTCCAGAACTCAACTAAAAATTGAGCTGCCTTGTTATGTTATATGTGCAAGTGTTTGCACATGCACATTGTTTTGGTACATGCACACTAGTATCAACTGAAAGTATCTTTTCTATACATGCATTGATTAAAAATGTTGCATGTATTATATATATATATATATGTTTTCTAGAATGTAATTCTTGAAAGTAAGCTTTCTTTGTGCATTGATAAAAAAGACTTCACTATTGCAAGCGCAATTCAGATACGAATTAACTGAAAGTATTTTTTCTATGTGCATTGATGAAAAATGTTGCACGTACTAGATATATACATGTTCTAGGAAATTAACTGAAAGTAGCTTTTCTACATGTGCATTGATGAAAAATGTTGCACATATTGGATATATATATGTTCTAGAATGAAATTAACTGTTCAAGTAGTTTTACTATGTTGATTGATGAAAAATGTTTCACGTACTGAATATATATGTTCTAGAATGAAATTAACTAAAAGTAGCTAAATTCTATTGGCATTGATGAAAAATGTTGAAGTACTGGATATATATGTTCTAGAAAGCAATTAACTATTCAAATAGCTTTTCTATGTGCATTGATGAAAAATGTTGCACGTATTGGATATATATGTTCTAGAATGGAATTAACTAAAAGTAGCTTCTTTATACATGCATTGATGAAAATTTTTGCATGTCCTGGATATATATACATTATAGATTGCATTTTTTAAATTTTATGATTGTTTTCAACACATCTAACAAGACCTAGAATCTTATGATTGTTTATATATATATTGTACTTCAATCGTTTTAACATATATAATCAAACATACATTGTAAAATCATTTCTACATGCACATATATTCATGTGATTTTTTTTTATTTGGAAAATGACAACTTGAATTTTAAAAACAAAACATAATATCATAATCACATGCCAAATGTATTTCAATCATCCAAAACTTGAGTTTAAATTTTTTTTGATTATATCACAACATTGCTTCACATGACATGCCAATCGTAGTTCAAATATCCAATAAAAACATTTAACATTATATCACATGCCAAATGTAGATCAACCATCGAAAAATTAAGTTTTAATTTAACAAAAAATTATATATCACAACATTACTCCACATGCCAAATGTATTTCAACCATCCAAAACTTAAGTTTTAAAAACAAAACAAATTATAACACAGCATTACTTCACATGCTAAATGTAGTTCAAAAGCAAAAAATTAATATAGATCACAACATTACTTCACATGCCAAATTTAGTTCAACCATCCAAAACTTAAGCTTTAAAAACAAAAAAAATTATAACACAACATTACTTCACATGCCAAATGTAGTTCAAAAGAAAAAAATTAATATACATCACAACATTACTTCACATGCCAAAATGTACTTCAAAATAAAAACATTAATATAGATCACAACATTACTTCACATGCCAAATGTAGTTCAAAAGAAAAACATTAATATAGATGACAACATTACTTCACATGCCAAAATGTAGTTCAAAAGC